>CM053984.1:18652963-19277428 GCA_028641955.1 Protonibea diacanthus
CACAAAATGTTAAAGTTTTAATAAAAAATATCAGTTGACCACATTATTCATCTATTCTTCTCTTCTCTAACCCTAGTTCACAGTCACAGTCGCAACCTAAATTCAAAGAAAGCACACAAGTCACTGGTTTATTCTAAAAATACTACAATTTTTTAAAATATTTTGTTCGCCAAATCAAATTCAAAGATATTCAATTTACTATGCTGTAAAGCAACACAAGTTCACAGTGGAGATGTAGAAACCATGATATTTTAGTGGTTTTGGTCATGCATGTTTACACATATCCACATAAAGAGGCATAAAGTCCAAACATTCACAATGTATCACAGTGCAGCAGAAGACACTGATAATGACAAACATAAACAGTCCCCTATACACAACCTTCCAATGGCAGACAGTTGACCAGCACGTACATACTCTGCTTGTTCAGACAAACACATGTTTACGTAAACTACATGCAGACAGTTTCTGATATGAACACACAAGCTCTGCCTCTATGTTTCTCTAAAAAACACACTCCATACCTTGCAGACACGTGCCACTCTGGAGTAGAGCACCTTGCCAGCGGCCCCCTCTGCCTCCTGAGCGCGCTCGGTGAAGAACACGTAGACCTTATCATCTTCTGGATTATCAGTTTCAGACAGCGGCGCTACCCGCACAAACTGGGCATCTGGAGAGAGAGGGAGAGTGAGAGACAGGTAAAATATGTATAAATGAACTGTAACGCAATCCACCTCTGCTGATATGCACGTATTATGCATGAGAACGCAAGAGTACAAGGAACAGAGATAGAGTAAAGGCACGATGGTTCAACGGAGTTTACAAACAGCCGAAAGAGTCAACATGTATCTTGTTGTTATCTGCAGCAGACATCGACAAACTGGTCTGATAAAACACCAACCGGGTGTGTAGGAGATGGTTTTAGAGATGTGGAGCAAAAGACATTGAGTCCAGTTCAGAATATTCAGTTTACAAAGTGAAGACGTGAAGAAAAAAAAAAGTTAAATATTTTCATTTAGAGCAATCTAATGACGCAAAAGAAGCACTTAAGAAATAGATGTAGAAACACCAACAACACAAACAAGACTCACAATTGTTATTTTATCTTGTGTTTTCTGGATGAAAAATGACTCAAGCCAAAGTCCAATATTTGATTTCTAAAAGGTCTTATAAGGTCACATAAGCAGAGACTTCTGCTCTTGAATCCGACCACTATAGGTTAGAAATAAGTTCTCAAGGAGTTTTTTTTTAAACTTTCTTCTGCGTCTCTTTGACGTTTTCTTGAGCTTACCCTGCAGCCAGTTGGAGTCGTACTGCTCAGTGCGGATGACGCGACGGCTGCCAAGGCTTCGGAAGAAGGCAGAGTCCCGGCTCATGAAGTCTGAGGTGATTCCAGCGTACAGCTCTCCGTCTACACAGCAACAACAACAGGTATTCTCGGGTAAGACAGAATGGGTTTGACAACCTGAATTTTAAATTCAAACATATTTTATTCACTGGTTCAACCAAAAATATGTGAAGAAGAGAAACTTTTCATATGACTTCCAAGGAAAACGCACAATACTCTTGTTGCAGACATGCTGAAATTCATTTACACGTGACATGTTGTGTCAAAAAGTTGATTGAGGTTAAGTTATTGATAAACTTCAGGATTGATTTTGGTCAAGGTTACATTAAGCTTTAAGTCAAAATGCATCCTGTTTGAGTACATTTGATTCATAAAATGTCTTGCAAATGTTTGTCTTCTAAAACTGCCCATCCACACAGAGCTAAAACCTCACATGCAAGTTGGAGCTGTTCCTATGATAACTTCCATAATTCATGATTTATGTAAATTGTGGTTTGAAGAAACAGACAATTAACTCACCAACGACAGCGGAGGCTGTTTTCTGGAATGGATCATAGGGACATTTCCCCTTCCCACACTCTGTCTGGCTGTAGGAGAGGGTCTGGTACTCTGACTGGCAAAGAAAACAGAGACAGAGGTCACTCAGACAAAGAAAAGCAGCTGGACAGAAGAAGACAGACGAGAGAACAACTTGTTTGGGCAGACTGTCAGGCTGCTCTTTAATTCATGAATTATTTGACTCATCCATTAATTCTGTTAAATCAGCAGAAAGACTTTACCAGCCAGCTAAACTAGCCTGCCACACACATGCACACACCCACAGAGTGAGCGGCTAATTGAGGGTAATCGGGCCAAGTGGAAGGATTTTGAATGTGTGAAGTCCAGTCTTAAATCAGTCAGCACCACCATCTCCTCTAAGCACAACGGCTGAACCTCTCTGATCTTACATGGCCTTTCATGGGATTAGCTGTTCCCTGACACACACGCACACACACACACACACACACACACACACACACACACACACCGCTGAAAGGCATGCATGCAACCTAAAAAAAGTGCAAGAATGCATTTACCCACACACACAAAAGCACAGTCTCCGATCCAACACACAACTGGCACTGGTTTAAAACACATGTGCATGCACACACACACACACACACACACACACACACACACACACACAGACCCATAACTGAGGGAATTTAGGACCATTAACCTATTTCTGAGAAAATGATAACCCCCATGTGTCTAAATTATAAGAAATTACCAACTAATCATGTGTAATAAAGAGGACACTCCTGGGCAGTGGAATCACATTTCACATAAAAAAGACCTACAGTTTGCAGTGGCCCCTGAAGTCTCAATGACAACATGTACATTGTATATATTACAGACAGATGGCACAGAGTAGCTATATGGGCATAGGGGCAGACACCACACACGATATCTCAGCTGCTGATAGACCTGTATATGTGGGCTAGGTCTGGGACAGTGGGTGGCAGGAACAGCGTTTGTTTCACTGTAAAAAAGAAAAAAGTGTGTTCTGCAGTCAAGTCATTTATTTAACTGTTGTTTAAATATGGTATATTATATTGTATGACCACATGTAAAAGCTTAATATGAGCTTAAAGGCTAGCTAGCTAAGGGGCCACAGCTGTGTGGATTTGTTGGCCAGGTACATGTTAACACAAAAAATGACTCCACCAGGCCATATTTTTCATAAGCTGCTTGATCCAAACACTGAAGGTGTTGGCTGAAAAATATGAAGTTTATAATCTTAAAAATTATTGATATGATGTGAATGAAAGAATGTGACTTCTCAAACCGAAGCAAACAGCTCGAGAGTAGACGTATTACTTAAACTCGTGGTTGTCCAGTGCTGTTGCAGCGATGAAGTAAGAAACTGAAGATTAAGAAACACAATGTTGTTACTTTAATACAGTGATTCACCCTGCAGCCATTATGACAGGAAGTGTGTGTTTGCAGTAATACCTGTTGGAAGACACTGGTAGAGATGAAAGCACATCGAGGGTTGAAGGCTCCAGTGCCACAAACGTACAGGTGAGTCTGATTGAAAGGCTGAAGAACTCGCAGGAAGTTAGCACACTCCATCTGGATGTAGAGAGAGACGCAGAGAGACGGGCCACAATGTAAAAATAGTGGAGGATGTATATGAATTAATTACATACACAAAGTAGGGGTTATTTTATGTTAATTTGGTATGACGTCATCAAAAAATTGTTCTACGTGTTTTCACACAGAAGACGTGAAGCAGGATATGTTTGCTCGATGAGCATCTATTGTTTTTCTTTTCTTCCCTATCAAATCTATCTATCCCTCCATGTTGCCCAGTATGTTTCGTTTTGTTATCCGAATAAATCTAGCTAACCTGAATCTTGATATCCTTGCCAGCACCGGAGCTCTCTTGTTTGTTTATTGTTCCCGAATGAATCAAATTCATTCAACAGCTTAGTTCCACTCTAGTCTATTGTAATCTATCATGCAACTGTCTTGCTTTATTGTCGCAGATCTTGCAGAGTGTAACATTGCAGTAAGCAGATGAAAAAAGCTGATATAACCTGACCTGTAAGCCACTGATTCATATCAGTGTAGGAAGCTGTGTAAATGTACTTCCTTTCCTGTTAAAACTGATTACGTGCATGGTAACACACAGTACTGACTATGATACAAGATGCTTTGCTTATGCAATCTAATGTGTATATGTGTGTGTGTGTGTGTGTGTGTGTGTGTGCGTGCGTGTGTGTGTGTGTTGAATCACCTCTGGATCCTTCCCAGCCATGAGGCATTCTTGGACACGGTCTGGACTGGCTGGCCAGTACAGCTACAGAGAGCGAGAGAGAGAGAGAGAAATAAAGAAAACAAAGAGTGAGAGAAAGAAATTAAAAAAACATTTTTATTGCTCGCTCTAAATTTCCGATAAAAGGCTTTTGGCATTTGGCAAGTGCTTTACGCGGAAGCGAGGCGGGCAGAGTCAGCAAAACATGACTAATCTAGATAAAAGAAGGCACGAGGAGAAGAAGAAGGTTTTAGTACCTTTTGTGAGGCAGAGAGGACGAAATAAAAACCAACTGGCAGCGCTGCTCAGTCCTGATGACTAGCTAAGCTGTCAGAGCAGCAGTGATGGTGACAACATGACTAATCTACCATTTGACTACGGTTAGATGTGCACAATAATGCAACTATTGTCATTACTTTGTATAAAACAATCTAATTTCCTTGTTGAGTGAATTAGCACATACCTGTTACATTTCCTCTAAATGTAAACCACAATCATATATATTTTTTAATATTATTTGTGAATCTATCCATGGTTTAGATTTAATCTTGGTTAAAGATATCTGAGCAATGATTTTTGTGCTGATTATGTTAAAGGAACAGCACTCTGGATAGGAAGCCAAAATGTTGGCTAATTTGTTTTGGTTGGAAAGTTTGCCCACACAGAAGCCTTCATACTGTCCATGCCTTGTTTCTTATTCTGATCAGCCAGCACACAGGCCTGATCACTATACTTTATTTTATTGTATTTATATTGTATGCAGGCTCTTTGTCATGTGCATTGCGGCCAAATAAGAAAATAAATGACACTGTTCCAAAATAACATTTTTTCCAACCGCTGTAATGCAGAAATAAAAAAAATGCAATGGAACCTGTCAAATGTAACGAAACTGATGTTTTTCCAACTGTGGCTGAAGGGCAGACTAGATTGAAGTCCTTTGTGAAGGCACGAGACAGTGTTTATTCACTCGTCTAAAGTGCCTGAGTCACTTTGTCTGAATGAAATCCACAGATTGTTTCAGGATCAGATCACATTTTCTTGGGGCCTGTTTAGGTTTGTGTTAGATCATCCTGGGTTCAGGTAAAATAATCACCCATGAAAATACTTATTTTTAATCAGGACATGGATGACTTCACTAATAGACTAACTCCTCAAAAACTCTGACTAATGGAACTGATATAATTAAAACAACATGTGAAACTGCATTGTTTGTGTGCATGTATACTTGATGAGAGAATAATAAAAACACTGCAATTAGAGAGTTATTCCTCTGCTCTGAAGCTAACAGCACATGAAATAAGAGAGGGCAGAGAAAAAGAGAGTGACAGAGACAGAAACAGAGAGAGGTGAGGCATAGTGTCAAATGGCAGTGATATGACTAATCTAAATATTTCCCTGAGTCAGTCATTCCCTCAGAGACCCGGACGGTGAAACTGAGATCGAATGGATCTGATAGGTGATCTCCCTTACTTATCTCTACATACCACACAAACTGCAAAGATTATTGAATTAATCTTTGGTTTTAGTTCACATCATTTTGAAATGAAAAGATCATTAACAGCAAAAGGAAGATGTCTGATCTGTGCATGGATGTTGGCCCAGAAAAACAACAGAAAACTCTCAATCTGCTGTTTTCGTTTTTTTTTTGTTTGTTTTTTTTTTTGTCTGAATCTGAATTTGCTTCAATCTACAAAATGCGACACCAGCTCTTTGAAAGTGATTAATGACAAATGATGGTGCTTTCAGGGAAACGATTTCTCCTGGATGTCCAGTAATCGTTCCCTGATGCAGTCATTCCCGCAGAGCCTGGTGTGGAGCCGAGACGATCAGATTAGATTAGAGACCACGTTCCCCCTTATCTCTAAATACCACACATTGACAGGAACATGGACCACCTCTAAAGGATTCTCACCAGGTAAAGGCTTTGGTTAATGGAAATTTACCCCTGTGTGACAGGCGTGCTGGTTGTCAGTTTATACAAAATACAAGAATGTGGGTCCTTGTGGGGAAAAAAAGGAATTACTCAAATCACACAAGGGAAAACTGTAAGAAATGATACTTTTTTGTCAGTTGGGAGGGAATACCAGAGCTGTAAATGGTAAAAACAGAAGCAGTGAGAATGAAAAAAGGAACAAATATCCAACAAAAAGTCACAAACACACTGAAACTCGTGGTGACCCCTTGTGTAATGTGGGTTGCCAGCTGCAGACTCACATAGAAGGAATGCCATGACAGTTTCTGGCCTGATCAAAGAAAAATGCAACTGAAGGCAACAGCGTCATGCTCTGCACTCCGTCCTGAACTGGAATGGGCTAAAGGAACTGGTTACGTGTCCATCTCTCTGTGCCAGGACTGCACATGTATGTGTTTAAAGTCATGAAGATGAAAAAGTAGGAATAACTTAGACTTGGGCTGCACCGATAAGAAGCTCTGGATGTCAGAGGCTGGAGAAAATAAACAGAAATGTAGAGAAAATGGCACTGTGAGTGGTTTTAACACCACAAGGGAAAAAACTGCACACGAACTGGAACGGTATAAACAGACTATAAATACTGTATGTACAAATATATAACTTTACAGCCAGCATAGAGCTGAGTTATGAGTTGACTATGACTATCTATCCTTTTGTTGGCTGACTGCCTGGCTGAGTGGGTGGTTGGCCAGCATGACTGCTGTCTGTCTGTTTCACTGACTGTTTGTCTGCACTTGCCTACCTGTTTGGATCTCTGATAGCTTGTGTGTCATCTGACAGATGAGGGTATTGATTTGATCCAGCAGAGTTATGAAAAAGGCAGCACTGTCTCTGTCCTTGCGGTGACCCTGAACTTAACCAGACTGTCTGGCTGATGTTGGGCTTGTTTTGCTATCATCGGTGCATATCATGGGAACATGACCAGCCGAATCAAGAAGAGAAAATAAAATATTTCGTTTACAGGCTGCGCACAGGTGGCGGTGTTTCCTGATGATTCAAGAATGTGGAGTGCAGGCTTTCTGGCGTTGTCCAAAATTTCAGCTGTTCTTGTTGACTACCCTCCTGGAGAGGCGTATGTGCAGTTCGGCAGTAAATGTGGACAGTGGTGAAAGTAGGAATGTGGGAAAAGTGCAGAACACAATTTGCAGCTGGACTGGGAGCTATTATGCTGCTATTTGTTTGTCTGATTTGCAAAGTTATCAATATTTAGGCCAGAAAGGAGCTTCCGACACCTCCATACAAGCACATATCATCCTTAAGGTCTAAAATTAAAGAACACGTGGACATCAGGGCGTGAACAAGTCTGTTTTTGCTGGAAAAGGAGACATTTTTAAGATGTTTTACCAAGCTGAGCAGCTGGTAGCAGAGGCAGCCAAGTTTGAACGAGGTGGAAAGATGAGAGAGTGGAAGATGCTGTAAGTCCATTACTAAGACACTGTTTTAACATGGAAAGTGAAGACAAATGAGTTCATGAAGGTGCAAAGCAGAGAACATTTGGGAGGAATAAAAAAAAAAGAAGGACGTGTATTACTGTGACAAGACCAAGAAACTGGAGAAAGATAGGCAATTAGAGGGGATATTAGTCAGAGGGTGTGTGACTTCCTTCTTCCTCATATCATCAGTAATTAGTCCCATCACAGCCCTGACACATCAGTTATCTCAATCTGCTGCAAACTGTTGTTTACATGTCCCGTGTTTCATGTGCATCCATGAATGGTATGTAAATGTGTGTGAGCCATCCATGTCTAACCTTGCGTGGGTTCTGTGTTATGTCATCCAGACTGGTAGACAGCAGGTTATCTTTCATGGCCACGTACAGACGCCTCCCATCTTCGTCAGGCATCAGGGAGTGGAGGTCTCCCGCAACTAGGGGCAGCGTGAGCAGGCGGCCATTCTGGATCAGCTCTGACATGGACGAGAAGAAGAGAACACAAGATGATGTGAGGGATTCAAAAGCATGAAGACTGATCACTTCTGAAAATCATAATAACATGAAATTAACATGCTGGAATAGGATTCACACTGATGTTAGACAACACATATTTCATCTTTTTTAAAGGTTTGGTCATTTAAGAAAATAACTTGTACTACTACTTGTACTTCCTGCAGTGGGTTTGTTTTTTGTTAGCTATTTGTTTTTTTTCCAAATGATGTTTGCAAAATATGACATCAATAATACATTTCCTCCTTCACCAACCAACCAAACAAACAACCACCCGAAGAGAGATTAATTCCACTGTCACGTCTGTGCATTAAATATGGAGCTATAACAAGGAATTGATTAGCTGAGCCCAACTTAACATTAAGAGGCAGGCCAAACAGCTAACCTGTTTCCTCCAATGTTAGCTGTTTGGCTGTAACAGGTTATTAAATGCAATGCAAAAATGACACAATTTGGCTACAAATTAGAGTTTGAATATTCCCAAGTTCCACTGGCATTTGGTTTACACACAGTCACAGGAATAAGAAGCAATAAATACAAAAAGAATAAGATTAAAAATGAAAAAAATGGATTAACATCCAATGCAAGTATCATTGCTTTTGAGTCAAGTCATGAACCAATTTTCTCTTGTGACAGACAGACAATCAGATAAACTGACCTACTGGTCAAAGACACAAACTTTCCCACACCTACAGTATCCTTTACACATGCAATTGCAGATTCATTTCTCTTATCACACTGCACACACAGGTCAAACAAAAGGAACTGTAATGTATCTTCTGTGAACAAACAAACAAACACAGATACACACACTTAGATTCAGACACACCGCACCTGAACTACATCTCCAGACAGATTGGATGATAACGAGCGGTTCTGAAAGCACAGATAACGAGCGTGCAGATGAAATGTTTTTTTTACATGATTACACTACTGTGCCGTGTAAACTATGAGAACTATGAGAACATCGCACGTCCGTCTGCCTTGTGTTAACTTTCATATTTTAACTGCCAACTGTTCTTGAGTGGATTGGACTTGGCATCTGCTCACTAAGCTAAAAGCATAAACATATAGACTTTAAAGCAGCACCGAGCATGGCTTCACACATTGGCAGCTCTAAATAGCAGTGAGAGGCAGAAAGAGCTGTTTGAACTTCAAAACCTGGAACACTGGGCTCATAATGTTAGTAGACTGCACACTGCATATCCTTGTTTAGCAACCTGGCCATGCTTCATACCAAATGATGCCAAAGGGACGAGAGGCACAAGAGTAAATTTTCCAATCTAAGTATATAAACCAGACCCTAAGGAGTGATGGGATATGGGATATAATAATAATGCTTATAATTAACATAAATGGTGGCCTGTGTAGCTTCAGCACACAATATTGGTTCACTCAGGGGAAATTTTAAAGGAGGTATTAATGATTTATTATCTTTCACTGCAGCAGCAGCAGACTCTTATTAAAGGAGAGATCCTGTATTGTTCTGGATGGTTCAACTGGTGGCCATTAATTTGCAGCGACAGATAACCCCTCTCAAACACGCGGCGTGTTTCTTCAAGCAGCTGAATCTGAACGGACACACAGAGCACGCAGAAGACAATCTATTCCTTACAGCATCACACGAGCGTGAACTCCCAGCATGGGCGGCTTTAGTGAGAATCAATCATTCAAACCTAGCAGCTCTACTTCACTCAATTACACAGGATGTTGCAGTCTCATTTTCTACCAGTGTCGACCATTTTTCCTTAGGATCATATAAACCAGCAACAGAAAGCTACCTCATTTGCGTTTGTTCGGACATAGTTGTTGATGTATCCGTCCCCATCAGATTTCGATGTAATCTGATTAAGTTAAAACCTGTTGAACATCTTCGTGACTGTCTGCTCTGCCAAGTTGAGTTACTCTCACGTTTGATTTGGACAGAAATGAAAAGGATGTTGTGATTACCAACAGACAATCTATCTATCAACATAAATCTACATCAGTCTATTTGCTGACACATCACTGTGGCCGTCCCTTATTCTGTACGTTTTGCCCAGATAGCCTTGCCTCTCCGAACATGTGGCAATGATCTAAACTACAGCTCACTAGAGCAGATGTGGGATGTAGGAAAAAAGTGATAAATGACTGAATATCTTCACCACTCTGCTGTATCTGTTCTTTGTGTGCTTTAGATCATGTTAGTTGGCATGTGGGTTTAATAGAAAAAGCAAAATGAAAGAGTTAAGAAAGATGCAGAGACTTTTGGATAAATGTGTTGAGGGGTGAAAAATGAAAGAAAGAGCAGGAAAACAGGAAAAAGGATGTGGGGAGAAGTGACCCAGAGGTGTTGATGTGCTGGAGATCTATCTGAAAAAGAAATGAGACAAGGTTGCAGAGAAGTACCATGAAATAATGACAGACTGGATAAAAAATACAAGGGCAGGTGAAGAGAAAACTGAGGTGAGAGAAAGGGCAAATTCAATGTGAACATTTTGTTCAAATTAATACTCTTCAAACTGAAAAACCACTATGAATTCATAAAAAAAGCAGGTTTCAGTCCGAGATAACTGTGGTGCTCTTTGTCAAGTCTGAGAATGTAAAAACAAACTGCAAGAAACATTTCATCTCAGCAGCTGAACATTGCATAATTAACAAATGATGAAACTGATACCGGTTAAGTTCTCATAGTCCAAAGATGCAAAGATAATTCTGCATTGTATTGAAGTGTCTGGGAAAACCCTTGTCTGTCTTAGTTGCATTTGAACAGGATGACTCCCAGCAACTTCTCTGTGGAGGTATTCTGGGAATGTCTAACTCTTGGCAGTAGAAGGTGGGTATCCACCCCAAGGCTGACGGGTGCCCTGAAGACAAAAATTTGCAAATGATTTCAGGTTTAGGCCGAGTTCAGTCACTCGTACTTTATTGGGCAGACTCAGAACATACTGGACATTCCACCTGATCTGGTAACGCCTTGGCATCTCCCATAGAGAGCTAGAAGAGGGACGTCTGGGATGTTGAGCTCAACCTGACTGCACCACAACTCAGACCCAGATATAAGAGGCAGAAAAGTCAGTTCACTTGTTGCTTTGGAAGTTGCTTTGAAATACAATGTGTTATTGAACTGAACAGGCATTAACACTTTCACTTCCACCATATTGTTATTGTCACAGTTTTAAGTCACCAAAATAACAAAAGAAAAACTGAATGAAAGTTCTTATTAGTGTCAACGTCCTGCAGGCCAAACAGTAAAGGGAGTTCTCCATTAACAGATATCTTCAGCTCTAACACTGAGACAATGCAGGTGCTGCTGGTTCACCCCTTTTCAGCTCCACGCAGTCCCATAAATATGGACTTTCTCGCTCTAGTAACTAAATATACCAGAAAGCAGTAAACCCCAGGCTTCATACATGTCTTGCAAATGCAGGTGCTGCATTCATGTGCATACAAATTCAGCCATTTCTTTATGTGCTCTCAACTAATATGAGCACCAGACAAAGGCAGTGCAGAAATGTCTGTCATGCTTAACTACATTTACAGGATTTGTTTGGACCCTATCCAAATTAATCAAAATGTTTAACATGGTGGGATGACAGGTTTCCCCAAGTCTGCCCAATTAACAAGCTACCTGCTGTGAGCCCATGTGACATTTGTTTACAGTCCCTCACTGGCGAGTATTATGATCCAAACCGAATACTGCGACTCCACTTTTCTTCTTCGTGATTACACAAAAATTAGGAATTCGTTGAATTTGACATTTGCATTGTGTTGCATTTTGAACACTTTGCATTTGTATTTTTCTCTGTGCGCATAAACCACAAAGTAATTGTCAGTAAAATGGCAAAGGTGGATAATGTCAAAAAGAGGAGGAGGAGGAGGAGGAAGAGGAGGAGGAGGAAGAGGAGCGTCAGGGAGACGAGATGAGAAAAATGACATGGTAAAGTGACAACAAGATGAAAACGGCGTGATGGGTGAAGACAGCTACGAGATGAGAATAGGAAAAATGTCAAAACGTGACACGATGATAGACAGATGAGGAGGAAAGGGAAGAGGAGGGGCACAGTGAAAGAAATCTGGATGGAAGAAATTAATAAATATTAATGGATGATGAGGAGGATGGGCAGGAAGAGGAGGAATAGGAAAAGACAGGTGGGAATTGGGCAGGAAAAGTCGATGCGGGGAGAGGAGAGAGCGCCTGTAAATGCCATGTTGCGATGACAGGGTGGAGGGGAATGATGGGCATATAGGTGGATTGGGGAGGAAGTGAGAAAAGAGGATGAAGGGGAAGAGTTGCCAAGAGTGTGAGGGAAAAATTGTAGTGTAATAACAGAGTGAAAATGATGGATAGATAGGTGGATTGAGAAGGAGGAGGAGGAGGAGGAGGAGGAGGAGGAGGAGGAGGGGGGACTGGTGGGAAAGGTAGATGGAAAAAAAGAGGGTGAGATGAGAGCGAGACGAAAAATGATATGATGGCAGGGTTAAAAAATGATGATTGGACCTGGACAGATGACAGGTGAGGGAAAGAGCAGGGAAGACAGAAAGGCTGTGGGAGAAGAGAGGAGTAGAAAAAAATGACATAGGCAGAGGCTAATGGAGGAAAAAAAGGAAGAGAAATCAGGATGAAGAAGAAGAGGAGGAAGAAAGACAGCAATGAGAGGAACTACAACATGCTGACAGTGAGACAAAAACACAAGAGATGGATGAGCAGAAAGGAAATGAGGAGAGAAAAGGGGAGAAGAAGACATGACGCAGTGGAAATGGAGAGATAATCTGAAACAGAGAGACAGTCACAGTAGGAGAGGAAAGTTCTGCACACCAAAGGCAGATGGTAGAAACTTATACTTAAGCTCAGTGGGAAATCTCTGCTTATTAGCCACTGGATACATGTTAATATTCAGCAAATGGTCAGAGAGATACAATTGTTTTGCTTCACACTGATCCCGGCTTCGTGAATCCCAGTGGGTGCGTCAGCAGAATCGTGTCTTTAATGTTTGTTTTGTTCGAGCTTTTCATGTGTGGTTGGCCTCAGGTTGAAACAGTTCACTGAGGACTTTCTTCTGAACAATTCCCATGCAGCAGCAGTGCATCAAACATGTTAAAAACTGGGTAGTCCACAAAGAACAGTAAAACATTTTATTTCTTGACCACACACTCAGAGTGAAATGTGGCTGATGGCTTGTATTCGCTTGTTCAAATAAAATACACAGTTATGTGTAGTTATGTCTAGCAGAGTCACCACATCCTCACATCTTAGCGATACATTTTAACAGCTATAAGTTATGATAACCTTTAGCAATGATGGCCACAGCTATGGAAATAATAACATAACAATTGCTTGTGTTGTATGTCCCTGAGTTGTGAAACCTTCTTGCAAGAAGCACTGCTCATAAACGACAAACATCAATCAACTAAGACAAATGTCATAATATCTGTGCTACAACAAGTGAATGGCCCATTGTTATTCAGGCACTGTGCAGTTATGGGCTCAGCATTGGCCAGAGCAAAATGACCTCAATCTAAGTAAATCTCCAGGGGATGATAGAGATATTGACAATGTCTATGCACTGATTTTTTAATACTAGCACCAGAGTCAGATTTCCACAACAGAAATTAAAGTTTCGTCCACTAAGTGGATAGCTGTATCAGGACAGCTCATCCAGCATCATCAAAGTCATAACATGGCTACTTGCCATAGAAGCGAAGGCAGTGTTGACTCACTGACTGACTCCTAACTTAAACCAAATGACCGAGACAATTAGAAACATTTATTGAAGATTATGTCTGTTTAAGATTGCTAAAAAAGGCTAGTTTTGACTGCAATCTTTAAAACACATACTGTCATACAAATATCAGCTATAAGTTAACGTTATGAAAATGACAATGTCATTCCAACAGACCTTTCCAACACGATGGTCTAAGTAATAATATTAACAATAGCCCTCCAAGTAGGCCTGTGAGCCAGCATGAACAACATCAGGCCCTGAAACAGCACACATCATTGCAATGCAGCCATTATAAGTCTTATTAATGACACCTGAGCTTTTCATGCTATGAAATATGTGCTGTCATGTGGGATTGTGTTTCCTGTTTTCCTGTTAGTTGCATGACTAACTGTTGTGGCATTCATGATTTTTTTAAGTGGAACGACAAATTCTGATAGCTAATAGTTCCGAAATGAAGTTTTTTCTTCTCTCGGCTTTGATGTCCACACTGTTTCTAAATGATGCATTGAAAATAATTAAATAAATTTATTCCAATTTTGGAAACATCAGTTGTCCATTTTTGTTGTCAGTTTTCGGACGACGTTTTCACGGGTTAAACTAATCGAGTCCCAAGCATGTTTGCACTCACTCACTTAAATCTGAAGGCAGGGCGTTTCTGCCACACTCTTCACGGGGAATCTAACGCTGGTGGAATTTATGCGTCGCTCTGCCTACTCAAGCATCCAGCACTTCATCTGAATAACAGTGTGTGCGCCGCAAGAGCAGCGTGACCTCTCTTAATTCAATATAAAGGGAAAAGCTCAGCTTAAGTGAATGTGAAACCACCTCTGCAGTGGAAAGACCAGCGACATTCAGCGCATGTTGCCATCACAACATCCTATTGGGTCAGAAGGCTCTCATCCCCACTTGGAGTGCATTAAATCAGCATTACGGCAACGAGGATGACACACAGATCTGCAAGAAGGAACTGAGAGTGCTTTTTTAAACGCGCGCACACATGCACGCACGCACAGGACATATACATTTGCAAAGATAGAAAGGGTGAGTCAGCAGCACATGTTCAATATTGAAATAAATTTAGATTTAGCATCCACACACACACACACACACACACAATTTCTTGGTTTGGTTACAACTCCGTCTTGCTTTCTATATCCAGCACACACCATCACTCAACATTTTCAAAAAATGTTGCCCCAGTCAAATGTCTCCGATCTTGACCTTACGATGATGAATGGCTCTTATTCAGTGCGAAAAAAAAAACATACACACATTCTTTTCTCCAGCATGTGCGCATACACACACACCCACACACACCCACACACACACACACACATTCACACACCCCTGAGTCAGTCGTGAAACACCAGCTGCACCCACCCCACCCTTACTCTTGGGACAGTTGCCTTGGCAACAGCAACCATGCCGACATAATTTGTGAGGGGTGGTGTGTGGTGTGTCGAGGGGTGTCTCTTGGCCTAGCCTCCTCAGCCCTTCACCACCCCCTGTGTCTCACACACACACACACACAGGCAGATGAATGATTTGGCCCACACCTCTCATCAACGCTTTGGCTGAAATACAGAGGGCAGTTTGGAATAATGAAGTATTTTTCCAAGACATCAAAGCCATTTAGTTAATAAGAGGGCACACACACACACGCACACACACACACACACACACACACACACACACATACACACATTCATACCATGCATACCATCAACCACATACATTTACAGATATTTCAGGACACAAAAGCGTCTTCTGCGCCCCGCAGCCTGGCTGTCACTACCAACATTCAACAGGATATTAACACACACACACACACACACACACACACACACACACACACACACACACTTGCCAAGACTAAATTAAATCTTCAACCTTTATTAACCAAACACGGCCAGGAGAGGTCAACCAATTCACCTCCCAGTCTTAAATAACGTCTGAATGAATGCTTTGAGAAGTCGAAGCCAAAGTGTTGGTGAGATTTTCAGTCTTCGCCTGTGGTAGTTTGTGATGATTTTATTGACTCAGAGGCAATCCGTCCTCCAACTGTGCGGCCTTTTCACAAACTATGAATTGTTTGTTGAAGTGTTTTTTTTAAATGGCTCTCAGCTGCCAAATTACTCCAAACTGCATTGACAGTTGAAAGATCAATCTGATTTCAAAATAGCAATGTGTTATGTGGCCCAGAGACGAGGACATAAAGCAAAGAATATCAGAAAAATATCAGAAGCCACTTTGCCCTGTGAGAAAAGCTGGTTTAGAAGTGAAGATTGGCTGTAATTAGATTTTATGAAGTGGTTGGGTTATACATGGTTACTTTTTGGTGCAATATTATTTTCAGAAATGATCGTTCCATCCTCTAACCACCCTGTAGCTTGTAATTTTTATACATTAAGTTTGAGACAGACCATATAAAAAACCTCTACAACTTTCATGTTCCTGCCAGTATCCAAGAAACAGATGTCACTTGAAAACTTTGGCTATAAAACTCTTTGTGTTAAGTTTTAATTGCAAAATCCTGACTTTCACTGATTCCTACAGGATGGAGCAAAGCGTTTAGCTTAACTAGCCGTCGTCTCTTGTGGAGAGAGAGTTTCCTGTCAAACTGTAGCTCTGCACGGGAAGTGTCAAAGAGGTTAAACAGGTTAAAGACTATTTCACAATTTTTTCTCTGGAACCGCTGTGATCAAAAGAAGCAAGTAGCACATACTTGTCTTATCTCATCCAAAGCTCAACAGACGATACAAGCTCTGTCCTTCTGGCCACCGTTGCGCCAAATGATCATCTAGAACTTCAAACATAAAAGGCCGTACGAAGCCATAGAAGAAAATGATAAAATTGAGTATAGAAATCTGAAATAGGGGGTTATGAAAGCAGCACAGTCTGCTCATTTTTCACACACATATCTGAACTTGCATGCGCACACACGCGCCTACTGAGTGCAGCCATTCTTATCAGCATCAAGTTGACAGCGGGGTCAACGAGGGTCGCGACCTCTGATCAGGGCCAATTGGCCTTTGACTCCTGTCACTACGAATCAAAGGCAGAAAAGGTTAAGACGTAAAAGAACAGAAATGGTAAGACATAATCCTACTGGTACACACACACACACACACACACACACTCTCTCTCACACACACACACTGACAATATCTGTGGGTGAATAGTTCCTTTATATTAATGCAAGTGTTTGTCTGGGGTCTGCGAGTGTCTGTTTTTGTTTATATACTGTTGTGTATTTATATATCTGTGTGTATATGTGTAGGTGTGGGTGTGTGTGTGTGTGTGTGTGTGTGTGTGTGTGGGTGTGTGTTTTAGTGGTAGGTATTTTTATCCATGGTGAACATTAGATTAAAGGCTGCTGGTCATGGGAGCTGTGATGGACCTCGATGTGATTAGAGCAAATGTGTGGCGTGTGATGCAGCTCAGAACATTCCTGCATTGCACCACACACACCCACACACACACACACACACACACACACACACACATTCACATTCACATTCACACACACATACTTCACACACATGTACACCCGGTGCTGGCGTCCTCATGAAGTAAAACACCTGCACACAAGCAGAAAGGCTGCATAATGGATGCCAGTCCAAGATGAAGCTTCTGTTCTGTGCTAATAAAACGGTTTTTACAGTGTTGTTTAGACTGAGATGCTTTTTTTGTTTTAGTTCTTGGGAAAAGTTAGTAAGTGTCTTTTAATCATGACACAGTTACTCCAAAATTTAAACTAGAGTCGTGCAGTAAGTTTCACATGGACACTTGTTAATCAGATGTTCAAAAAGGAAAAGATACAGCAAGCTAGTCATTATCTGAGATTAAACCCAGACGAATCAAACCGAGACTGGTTTTAAATTAATGATGAGCTCTGCGTGCATTATCTCATTTCTTACACGGCGTGCTGTGCAGATATGATACAAAATAGTAGATTTTCAAAAGAATCAATTACAAGCCAATTTAATTTACATAAATAGTTCAGCAGCTATATATTACAGGATTCGTGACTACACCGTAAGGATTGATTCAGTGAATGAAACTGTACCAGCAGGGACCTGCTGCCTCTGCTGCCAACAGTCTATAGAAGCAGTTCAGATGGAAAAAACACTGACATATTTATTTTAATTAAAAGTGAAGGCATCTAATGGCTGGAAAACATACAAATGCACAGGCCTTCAGTTGTTTCTACTTGGCTAGCTGGTATCTGCTGAAATTATCTGTCAAGACGCTTCAAACATACAGTGGTGCCTTCAGTCAACAGTGCTCAATGTATCTTAGGTTGCAATAACCATAGCAACAGTAGTGAATTGTTTAAGGAGATCCTCCATCCTCAAAGATGGATATTGGCTGTAGGATGCCACAAATACTGAATACTCATGGAACACTCTTTTATACAATGCGATCTGTACTACCACCACAGATTACAACCCATAACTGGTCAGTAAAGATTTCTTTGTCCCTGCCCCACCTCAAGGTCTCTGGTGTTTACAATGTCTTCTCATAGACACGACCAGCTTTGAGATCAGCTTTGACTATCAAGGTGAGGCTGGCAGCCGAGGGTCAGGGCCGTCACAGCAGACAGAGAGGAAAGCAGTGAGACAGAACAAGTCAGCTAAGTATCCCTTAAGCATACGGTGAAGGTCAGAAGACATCAGGGCTGAGGTAATGAGCAGTCCTGCATACTGCTGGACAGGTAGGATGTCTGCTAATTTAGTTAGCAAACAGGATATGCTGGCTTACTCCAGAGTCTATGAACAGTGACAAGTTTTAGGAAGGAAACTTTCCGAACTGAGTTCAGGACTCGCAGCACATATCAAATAAACTATGAGAAGAGTTCTGTAAGCCTTGCAGGAGTTTGCAGTGGCACTGTGAGAGTGACATATAAAATACAAAAGCAAGAAAGGATGATGAAAGAATCAAGACTCTCTTTCAATCGTTATCTCACTCATGGGAGTCCAACTTTGTTATTTCCCTGCTGTTTTACAGTGAGTTATTCTTGTTTCCATCCACACACACAAGCTACACTTATCATTAATCTATCCAATTATTCCCTCGCAGCCTACAGCTCCGTCCATGTGAGTGTGTTTGTAAGCTACACACGTGTGTAGCTTCGTTTCTTCGCCTGTTTGTGTGTTGGTGTCTTTGTCCGTCTGTTCGTCTACTCGCCGAGCCCCAGGGAACTTTAGCTGTCTGGTGCAACATTTCCCCAGGGGAGGACTTTGTTGGCTGCACCACCAGAGGGGGGAAGATGGTGGCGGGGGCGAGGAAACCGGGGCACATTTCCTGTGGAAATGGGGTTATCACTTCACCAATTACTGTTGCAATTACAGCGGGAGGCCTGCTGAAGCCTGGGAACAAAGCCTATAGGCATACAGATGGGCACTCATGTTAAGACACGTACAAAAATCATCTCTAACACACGTCGCCATGCATACAAAAGTAAAATCTTGTGTTGCCTGTGAGAGAAGGAAGCCCACAGGCAGGCTGTCAGCTGGTTTGGCCACCAGTGGACTCCTTCCTTCTCCATCTTAGCCAGATTCAAATGAATGCAGGCACAACTGTGCCAAGATCACACCACACTACATTTATGTCTTTTAAGATGGTGTCGAACAATCGTCTATAACACTGAGGTCTCACATGGGCCCTTTAGATGTAGAATTAGTTGTCTCCTACTATGACACACTTTACAGGATACAGCAACAAACTGTAATACCATTTTGCTAATTTAAATTTGCCATTTAAATGAATTGCAATCTGTCAAATCTCTACTCATTGCTTCTTACTTGTTCTATATGGGCTTAAATCATCTTAAACAAACACACACACACACACACACACACACACACACACACTACCAGCACACCACATACCACAGCAAAATTATAGCCAAACATGCTACCAGCAACATCTGGACTGTGTCACCGGCAGACCAGACCCACGTGGATAGCTTGACCTTCAACCTCAGTGTGTACCATTATTCATCATCATCAGACTGTTTGGCCCGCCAGGTCTCCATGCTGCTGCACGCACACACACATTAGAGTCCATTCGCTATATACTTTTTAATCTAATGTATTTTTTTCATCTTTATTTATCCAAGACGGTTCACTGAGAACACTCATTGTTTTCCCTACTTCTCATTCACACAGTAACATACGGCCTTATGTGGGAGCCGCCCAGTGGAGAACAATGTTGGTGGTTAAATGTTTTGACCGCAGTTACCCAGACAGATGTTCCTGATGAGGAGCTACAGCTTGTCCCTTTTTTCTAAACCTCATCTTTCAAATACATATAAAATCTGAACACACAATATTTATTTTCCTGAGCCACGTACAGTGGTGTGTTTTCATCCTACCAGAGCACTCATATGCTACTGAGGTAAGACGACTTGTTGAGATCAAAAACATTTTAATTCAACTCAGTTTTATTTATATAGTGCCAAATCATAACAGAACTTATCTCATATTTCATATAAAGCGGGTCTATACCGTGCATATTCTACATAATGGACCCAACAATTCCCACCATGAGCAAATACCTGGCAACTGTACTCCCTTTTAACAGGTTCTTGAGTAGAACTAGGCAAACGGCCATCAACCGTAACCTCCCCAACCAATAACGTAATTTGCAATAAAATCATTGAATCATCTCACATCCTGACCCCTAAAAAAATTCTGTTGCTTCCAAGTCCAAGAACAATGTGTCTACCAAATTTATTTGCAGCCCATTCTTAAGCGTAAAACATAATCTCTTTGGCAAAAATGGACAAGAACTTGATTTAAGACCTTTAGATTTAGTCAGTACCACATCTGTCTGTCATACTGGTGAGACTGGCTGAGGTTTATGACTCTGAAAGTTGACGTTTGCCAAGAGGAAACAATCGACCCTTAGTGGCCTGGATTTGTGACAGACACTCAAGAAAGCCACGACTCTGTTTCCTCACAGACTAGTGAGTAGTTTAACTACATAAGAGTGAAATCAACACTTTTCTAGAGGTTTTGTACCTCCACGCCCTTCAGAGAGAAAGATCATTGCAGTCTTTAAGTTGTCTGTGGCTCCTACTTCTTGGCTCATCCTCAAAGCACGTTTGACATATGGTATGCTTCATGGACATTTGTTTTGGAAAATGGGCAGTAACAATATCTGTACATCTTAAAAAAGGGTGGACAACAGGACAGTAGCTGTCCTGTGAAGGTTATGGATAGTCACAATGTCTACAGTAAGTTAAGATTTATCAGCCATGAGGGTCAAATTTATGACGAATCCCTACTTTAAAGCCTGGTCAGTTGATAAAAAACACTATCTGTCACCGTACATCCTCTATTTTCTGATAAGTCCTGGCTCTATTTAAACAGGAAAAGGAAGTCTGACTTACAACCTTTTGTGGCACTTGTCTGATCTTTCCATCACTGACAAAATGGAGAATTAAATTCTTGTGGCTTCTTCTTGTTTACGCAGCCATGGGAATGTCAGATCGCTAACACCAAGGGTTAAAGATCAGATGTTTTGTGCACATATATAGACGCAGGTTTGACTGGAGTCTACAAGTTGTCGTTTTCCATCCATCATACCCACTTTCTTCACAATCTTTGTAGAAAAAAGAACATATTTGATATTTCACTTGGGAATGACCCTCTGCTTATATGCTATGTGTCTACACACCCTCATATCTCGCGTCTCCAGGCTGTAAACTACTGGTTAAAGTTGTTCTTAGTACTGTTGATCCCGTCTACTTCTGTTTTTTCTAGCTGGCCAACAAGTCAAGTGTGTCTTTACGGATTAAATTCCCTCATGCAGCTGAAGTGAAAGGAATGCAGTGAGAAATATATGTCTGCACAAAGCTGCAAAGAGAAACAACTTAAGACTTCCAGAAAAAAAACAGTTGGCTCCATTTTCTTCTTAATTTTGGCATTTCTCTGAAGTTTTCATTGCGTTTGACTTAAATCCCCTGGACATTCGTACACCTGAGCAATAGGAGTGAAAACTTTTCTTACGTCTATTGAATGTTATATAGGAAAAAAAATGAGAAGAGGTGAGAACCTCAGCTCTAGATTATTGACAGTGGAGCAGATTGGAGCAAATTAATACTTAAGGGAAATGGAAAAAATATGAAGGTTGTGGGTTGTATTTTTTATTTTTTTTACTTAATTACAGGCTTCAGGCTAAAGATAGCCTCTAATATTAACACCAGAAACCTCTTGAGGGTAAATTTACAGCATGTCCACTGTTGTCAGGGACTGTTGTTGCCAAAACAAGGGTGTAATTAGACTCCTTCTCTGTCCAGAGAGAAGAGAAAACCCTCAAGTACCCAGCCCCTTAATCAGGGGGTTTATGTCTTAGTAAGGACCTAAAGTTTGGTTGCAAGAAAATCTCATCAGGTCCTCCCAGTATTCTGAAGAAGTGACTTTAAACAGCAGGGGAGGCTAAAGTTTTTTCAAGAACCTCGGTTACAGCTATACTTTATGTCTTTATCATCATTTATATCGACCTGCAAAATAAGGTCTTCTCCCAGAGAAAATAGCTGCCTTTTCTTCTGAAGTTTGGGATGAGCAAACAGCTGCCGTCTTCAATAGTGACAAGCAATTGCCACCGTTGGGGACTGTTTCCATTAAAATGAATAATAGAGAATAGCCTGATTCTGTGCCAGATAACCGTCCCAGTGAAATCCACATCTCAGCAGCATCCCAGCCCTGAGCCTGGAAAGCACTGGCCTAGATAGGAACACATCTGAAAGAATAAATGAATAATGAAATATCTCTTGATTTTTAATATTACTCCGAAGGCTTTTGTCCTTTAGTAGTAAACAGAGAGGAGAGAAAGGTGAGGTCAGGGAAAAAGGAGGAAGATGTACGACGTACACCAGAAACTTGCAACCTCAATATGGCAAAGAAGAGTATAAACGTTCAACAGATCAAATAAAGCTTGGGCTTTATATAGACATCCTGGGACATATATCCACCCGTTGAGAACTTTACATTAGATTATAGTCTCATCTAAGTGTAGGTTTCCAAGACAAGGAGAAAATAACAAGCTCTTTGAATCAGTACTTCCCAAAAGCTGGATGATTACAACAGCCACAGCACAGAAACATACTGTGTTCTTGAGATGCTGGAAAGATTTTGGAAAGAGAATTTTGACTTTCCACTTCATGAAAATGACAAGAAATGGCCCGTCAAGTTAGTTTACAGCAAAGCACTGCCAAAAAACACACCGGTGTTTCATAGTGATGAAATATTTACATCCATTTTGAAATTCTAATCTCATCCCTAATCTAATTTTCTTGGGAAAATAAAACCACAGAGGCATTTGTAGTGTTTGTATTTCCTGTTTCTTTGAACTGGATGTTTAAAAATAAACTACGATTTATTTCAAGGTTTTAGGTTTTTCTATGGGATGCAAAACTTTTCGCTAGCTAGCCAAGTGGCAATATCAAGCCAGAACAGTAATAAATGTCTGTAAATCCAAAGGAGATCCACACTGAGCTGAAGCGTGAGTTTGGGGGAGAAGATAAGACCATATAATGAGGCTGATCATTTTGATGTAGCCTTTTACAAATTAATTAAAACAGCTGAAATGTTTGTGTTGTGTCTAACTATGAATAAATAAATATTCAATCCCCCCTTTGATGAAGGGGATCAGAGTTGTACTGTGCATTTTATTGAATCTGGCTATGATGGAGAGGGAAGGATCAGCGGTGGCCAAATCATCTGACAGCTGCTGGTTTGTGTGTCTGTAGGCTCACTTCTCTGACAGATAACACAGCTACACAACGACCTTCTACTTTATACAAAACAGCTGCTTCATCTGGGTTTTGTAGGAAGGCAGCTGTTTATGACTGCTTAAATTTCCTCAACTGGTGTGTTGCTGAGGACGCCTGGGTAACGTAGAGTCGCAACAGAATAAAGTAACACTGAAGGTTCTCGAATATATATTGAAACAGCAGGTTTTATATGTGCAACGCATTTTTTCAAAATTGAATTTTACCAACATGCACATGAGCAAACATGCATCTGGACACTGATGAACTAATCTAGTGTGTGTGTATAACCAAGCAATTTGCATGCTAATAGCATGAAATTGAAAAGGACTCATTTACATTCACATTATAATTTGGGCATCTGTCCAAAAAGACACATAGGGGAAACAGCAGGATAAGTTTAAACGGCTGGATTACGGCCATCACAGGCAATCAGCACTATAGAGGTCAAAGGTCAAAGCCTATGTCTCCACTCGTACCAAACAAACTCACAGGATTCAATTCAAAAATTCTCCAGCGACTGATTAACATTAAATGTCTATTGCAAACCAATTCACAATGTGAATGCTGTATGAATAAAACATGACTCTCCATGTGGGGAAATAGATTCACACTGACTTAATAAACCATCCAAACCTCCTCTGAGCCATTTATGGAGTTTTATTCTGTGATTGTGTCGATGAATCTTTATATTCTCATGTGACACTTTATGAAGTAGCTGCAGATGAACTTTGACAGCAGTTAAGGTGGTTGCGTGTATGTATGTGTGTGTCTCTTTAGGACCTTCCCATAAATATGTTTTTGAAGCCTCTTGCTTCTGTATGACTGTGTTTGTACAGCTCTACAGTCCTGGTGGGCATGTTCTTTAACGTGGTGCGTCCATCGTGTTTAGTTCAATAGTTCAGCGTGCAGTGGCCTCTAAACATGTTTCAGCTAATGCTTTGCAGGAAAATGTCTCTTTTGTGCGTGTGTGTGGTAGAGAAATGGTATCACTAACTGCCATCTCATCAAGAAAATCACACTACCGTCCACTGAATAGCTAGGATAATCGACTCATTACACTCAAGCGTATTAGCCCACTCCTCCATATGGGCGGCATGAAGTTATAGTGAATAACTGGGATAATTTAGAGAGAGGGAGATTGGGGGGTTAGGAGGAAATCAGGCATGTATTTAAGTATTTAAAGCTGTTTTTTTTTTCCATTTCAGACACATGAAGCTGTCTGGTCAGTCAGACTGATTACACTTCACCAATCAGAACAAATCTCTCAGACAGTGAAAGGACCTTTTTTCGCCTCCACGATGTAGGTTCACAAAAGCAAAAACAACAGCAGATGGGAAATATCATGCTGTGTCCCAAATATCTGCTAATTTGTACATGATTTGACAGATATCATTAAAATTACAACTTTGAAAGGTTACGGTCAATTAAACTTAATTGTACTCAGTGATTTGTATTTGTATTATTTGTACTCATGGGGGGCTGCAAGAGATCGGACAGATTCATTTAAAACAAAATTGTCAAAATTGAAGCAGCATGGGGCCAAGATGTGCTGTCCCTAGGATGGATCAAGCTCCAAAAACATGGGATCCTACACTTCCCATGATGCCGTATGATAGCATCTTTCATTAGCCAGGTAAATGCCCATGCCTTTCAAGCTCAATGGGCCCAGTTTATCATTGTAATCCTCAGCCCAAACTAAGACTTAGAAAGTTTAGAAACCTCCCCACAGCGCCACGACAGGAAAAAAAGATTGTCATTGTGACGCAACACATTTTATTGTGGATTAAAACTTCTACATGCTGCTTTACAGTCTCCTCTTCTCTTTCATTTTCTCTTTATTCATTCTTATTGTCTCAGCATTACTGGCACGGTAGCCTCAGAGGCCACTGTTGTGTTATTGACAGTCAACGTCCTTCCCATAGTGTTGCTTTGTAGTTAAAATCAGTGCATGTCTACAGAACAGGACATTTCATAGCTTGTGAGGCCCCAGTGGCCTAAAGGCACTGGCCTCCTAAACCAGGGATTATGGGTTTGAGTCCCATCTGTGGTGACTGACAACAGAGTGGTACAGTGAAAGTGTGCTGGGCCTATAACCCAGAGGTCATCCTCTGCTATCAAGCAGCCTTTCAGATATATCAGTTAAAGGGGCCCTGCACAGTTTCCTTGTAAACAAACAAAACTATGTTTACATTCGGTGTTACTCACCAAAAAGCATTGTGTATCCTTCAGATCTAACAAACATGTTGTGTGCATTTCTTTCCTCATAAAACATTTGCAAAGCTGATTTCTAAAGTATTTTGGATCTAATTGTTGACATAGATGTTTATTAGCACACGCTCTTGTCTGGACATTGCTGCATTTCCTGTGTGTTACCTCCAGCTGTTGACTCAATGGAATAGTGTGACACCATTGGTACGACTGTGTGTTTACTCGATCATAGAATGGAGCAGCTCCACACATTTACTAAAAGTCTAAAACTCCACAGGGAATCTAAGAAAAGAAAAAATTAGGAACTTCACTCATTTTGCAACACAGACTTTCTCTTAGTCTGCAATAATAGGCTGACACTGGTCAAGTGATGATGACGAGTCATTCTCTAAGAACTGACAAAGCTACTGTGGATTACAAGATGACATCATACACACATTTCATATAAACTGACTATTAAAATCACTCATCATTCTTTCACACAAGTTAATTTTGTCTGCTTGCTGACATCTCATGGAGTGACTATACACGCTACACACAGTAAACTCATTACATATAGTTAGAATCGGTGTGTAGCTCAGACTTGGTTCACAGCTTCAGTGTGATGAGAGCCTCCCTGCTTCAACTAGTAGGTTGAAATAAAATAGCTCGCTGCTGCTGGCAGGTGAAACCTTTGGATGTCAAAAAAGCCTCATTTTCAGCTTGATGGATTTCAAGAGTCTCTCCGCTGTGGTTTTGAACATGTTTCAAGAGCATGGTGGTTGGAGCAGTTTCTCAGCCAGTGGAGGAAATTAAAATATGAAAATCAGCTAAATTATAAGTTTTTATTAAGTCTACAGACGTGTACACCACAGTTTTCTTCCAGTATCATGTATTAAAAAGTGGTCACACTCTAAATTCATGTTTATAAAATATCAACCAGTCATTTCTCTGCAGTTTCATATTTTGTTTTTCTTTCTATCCTTTTACCTCCAATCATTTGTCATCGTCGTGATAATTAACAGTTTTACTTCTGTCAAACTGCACGTACTTCATAGGATTTTGTTAGTACACTCACATTCTGTTTTGTTTCTTTTTCAGATGCTCTCTGGTTGTCATCGTTTTCTCTTACTTCACTGTATCATCATTTTGCTGGTGCAACAGTGAAATCACTGGGATGTGTTGGGTTTCTGCTTCACAGCCCTTCACAGTAGCCCATTTCCTTTAAACATGGGGTGAAATACATCACTTAAAAGTCAGACTTCTGGTTTTCCTATTTGCTGTCAGCTATGTACAGATTGAGGACAATCAAAATGTGTGCGCAGTGCGTCTGATCTGCCCAACGACCTCGGAGTCAAAGTGTTTAAGTGGAGCTGAAATCCTTTTCTAATTACGGCGATTCCATGACAAAAAAACCTCCTTCCTCTCTGTGTCCGTGAAAATGATGATGAGACAGGAAATGACCACAACATGGAGCTCCCACAGAGAGAGGAAGAACGCACACACACACACACACACACACACACACACAGGCATAATAGTGGACAATCCCTACACACATCATATTTTCCTTTTGTTTGCTTTCCAAAGATGAGCATGCCGGTCACTGTGGATATAAAACACACACAAACCTCTGTGGTTCAAAGACATGAGGATTCGCATCCTCAGAATACACAACAAAGGCTGTGGTGGGCAGAGATGCTGGAACTCAAACAGCTCCATTTAAGTACACACGCGAGCTTGTACCTTCAAAGTGACTTAAACCCAAACACACATTCAAGCATGTGCAGCCACACACACATACATAGTCAAGGACATACAGGAACAAGTTCATGTGTGCTCACAAAGACACACACACACACACACACATATACACACAAAACAGGCATGCATCTACTTTAGCAGCTCTTCACATTTTCACATTCAGATTTCATTAGAGCTAAATTCCCACCTGGGAGAAGCCGACAAGGTTTCCCTACTCCCTCTCTCTGTACTTTCTAGGTCACGAATGGTCGACTACAGCCTTATCACATCTACTCCACAGACCCTTT
Source organism: Protonibea diacanthus (assembly GCA_028641955.1). Classification (NCBI taxonomy): domain Eukaryota; kingdom Metazoa; phylum Chordata; class Actinopteri; family Sciaenidae; genus Protonibea; species Protonibea diacanthus. The sequence goes on from CM053984.1 coordinate 18,680,753, forward strand.
GTGTTTTCGGCTTATGTAAGAATGTGTAATCAGTTGGTTTCTTACTCTACAGTGTCTCTTGTAAACATGATTAAAGGGAGATGAGTTTATCTCACCGTAACTAAAGGCCTGCACGCCTCAAAAAGCTTTTAATTTGAGGGCGATTCACCGTAAATAAGGCCGAGAAGGCAAAAGATCGAATCCCAAATCCTGTGTTAATTGGAAGACGCAGGCCTTTGCTTTCTCATTACTTTTGACCGTCACATTCGTTATACCCAAACAACAAAACACCCAACGTGGATCAAAGTCTTAAATCCCATCCTATTCGGAGGAGAGGGCTGACGGGGCTTACTGCTTCAGGACGCCTGAGAAAACTTCAAATACAGTGTCCGTCAAATCCTCCTTCTATTCTCCGGTGAGGCGAACCCCGCCCCACCGCTGCTCCCACAAGGTTACAACAAACACCAACAACGTTCAGATGCTTGTGCAGCACCGCCACCCACCACCCTTTAAGAGGACCTGTCGGCTCCAATTCAACCATACATAAACCTACTAACGGGAGAGACTGCGCTCCCGTCTGACGCTGGCATGTTGATTCAATAACATGTGTTTATGCAACACGCTGCACAGTGGCAGCAAGTGCATGAAGGAAAAGAGGGTGAAACAGCATACCAATGCACAAATCAGTTCTCCACCACAGTATGTATTAAATAACTTGGCCGGAGTTTCATATTTTACTTAAAATGAGCTCTGTTGTGTCTGTCAGCAGGGTTTTTCAACATCCTCTGCATGGATTTCACTGTGGTGGACAGATCGGCCTGGGGCCAAGAAATAATTAATTTGGTGCTGATCTGGATCTGGGATTTCTGCCATCAGATAATTATTTCTTTTGTTAGCCATAACTGAAACTAACAGACAGAGACACTTGATTTCAAATCCTGCAGGGGGGGGGGGGGTTTCTGTCAAAAAAAAGTCAGTTTATGACACGGAGGATGTTTTTGGGTGTGACGCTTAATTGACAAATTGTTTCAAAGATGGCGGTGAAGGATTTCTCCAGGAAATCAATCTAATGGCAATAAAATGGCCTCCTATCTGCGTTCTTGTTGCTGTCATTTGGCTTTGCATCTGCTATTCGTGAGACTTGAATTGATATTTCAGTCAATACATTTCTGCCAAGGGAGCTGTAAATAAAAGTTTTAAAGGTTGATTTTTATGGTGTTGGTTTGTTCTTAATGTTTTCCCTCTAATTCGTTAATTCTAATGCAACAGAAGAAGTTCAACAGGGCAAGAAACATGAAAAGTCTGACAATATGAAGGTGTGAACGGTAAAATCAGTAGCCAAACTGTCCTTTGAAAACATCACCCACAGATTAGAAACCAAATTCATTCATTTGAACGACTCTTCTTTCTGTAGTTGTGTTTGTGCAGTTTTCCAGTGTAATAAGAGATTATTAGCATATTTCCAGTGTGCTCACTTTTAGTTTAACTTACAAATAAAGTGCTTTAGATAATCAGCTTAAATATTCACTTGTTTACAACCTGTCTGATTGGCTGACGTATGCTTCTTACTCAGCCAGACTTTCTTATTGCAATGTTTCTGGTGAGTACAATGATATCATAGACAGAAATGATAAACAAAATGAGACATAGGTTAAACTTAAACTTGAATTTTCCTTTAGGTGTCTAATAACCCAACTTACTATAATGTGCTATATCCATTTCCAAATGCTGAATGTGTAGGAACAAACCTCTGACATTAAGCCTGTGCTCGACAGACAAATTGAGCACTTAAATTTAAATTATTCCACTTCTGAACAGACCTCATGGTGAGAGGGGAAAATGAGGTGGGCGGTGAAACTTGACTACTGGAGGAAGATTAATTCAATACAGGTGATTACAGAGATGGAGGAAGTGAGGAGGTGCGGGAGGGAAATAAAAAAGGCAGACGGAGACAGGTAGAGGGACAGAAAGGCAAAGGTATAATTTGTGCCCCGCGTATCACATGACAGTGTGTGGGCATTAATGGAAGAGGAAAGAAAGAAAAGTGAAAAATGAGAAGCTGCGTGTGATTTCCATCACCTGCATGTGTGTGTGTGTGTGTGTGTGTGTGTGTGCGGACAATGAAAGTGCGAAAGATGTATTAGACAGTCAGATCAAACAAAGGCTTGAAACTAAAAGCAAAACAAAGAAATGAAACGTTGCCTCTCACCTGAGTGTGTGAACTGCAGTCTGGGTTGAGATGCTCTCCATGCCCCGGTTAAGGTGGCCCCGAAGAGGGTGAGCAGAACCGCTGTCACTGGCCAACACATCCTCCTCCTCTTCAGGTGACTAACAAGTGGCAGCAAGCACAGTTTCAGTCAAAATTGCAGTGTTCAGGTGCTGAATCCCAACACACACAGGGACACACACTCTTCCAAAGTCCAAAGTGTTGAACTGTTAAAAACACAATATGAATCTGATCTGAGCTCAAGTCCAAGCCACAAAGATGCTGAATCCAAACACTGTTAGAGTCCAAGTGAGTGAGGTTTGAGTTAGTCCAGATCCAGAAAATAATTCACCGCTCCTCGTGAGGGGGTAACAGCAGCAGTCACACACACTTTACCATCTGTGTGTTTGTGTGTTTATATTTTGTGAGTGTGTGTGTGTGTGTGTGGGCTTCAGAGATGGAGGGGAGAATGTATTCCAAGAAAGTCGTCTCTCCGCTGCCTCCTCGCAGCTTGACAGCTCTCTTCTGTTCTGTTTCTCGTCCCTGCTCCTCTCTGCATGTGACTGTGCTCTCTCTCTCTCTCTCTCTCTCTCTCTCTCTCTCTCTCTCTCTCTGGGAGGCGGAGGGAGCAGGATCCAGATCATTGTGGCCACCCTGCACACACACAAATGCAGACACTCACGCCTATTCACGGCTCTGGGAAAACCTAGTTAAAGTGGAAATGAGAGAGACAAATCAGCTTTCATCTTTATTCACATTTTTCTCACCCTGATTTTCTCAGTCTCTCACTTCTTCTTGGTGCACTTTCTCTCTTTCTTTCCCTGACCTTCTTTCTTTCCTTATAATATATGATAAACCAGTGATTACTTTGCACTTTACAAAGGGCACAGAGTAATGAAACAATAAGAGTAAGACCGGGAGGAAGAAAGAATAAAAATGAAAAACAACAAACAATGATCAAAAAGCCAACAATAAGAAAAGTAGTTTGTACACACACCTACACACACATGTGCACATAGAATTATTAGTAAGTCAAATCAAATTATTTGAAAGTGGGTTTCTGTGAGCAGATTACAAATCAAGCTGAAGTGCCCAACAGCACCTTTTATTCTGAAGTCTTGCCACTGGAGAAGCCAGCAGGCTCATGCCTCAGGACCTCAGACCGTGTGTAGGTTGATAACAGGGTGAGTAGAGCGATATAACCTGGGGCCAAGCCATGAAGTGCATTAAAAGTAATGAGTGAAATCTTAAAATCAATTCTAAAACAAACCGTCTCGCTCGCACTCTCAATACCAAACTCTCCTCCTCCTTTTTTCTCATTATTTTCACCGTTTCCACTCCCAACCCAAATGCAATCATTAGAGCCCGTGCCTTCTTTCTTGCTCTGTTATTTTCATTAGATAGCAGCTCACTGGGGTAAAGCAGCGCAGGCTGAATTTTTCACCAGCTCAAGTTCAATCACAGGCTAGCAGGGACAATTTATTCATTCTCTGGGATAAATAATGAATTTAGGTTGCGTGCAAATGAACAAGTATATACTCCCTCCAAGGATTTCTGATTCGTAAATGATTCATTCTCCACACTTGTTTGTTATTGTATAATTGGTGCAGAATTTATTTGAATGTGACCTAGCAATTTAATTATATGATTAGAAAGTCCTATGACCTGATGTTTACACAACCGCATACAGCTTTTAATTGGAGGAGGGCAAATCTGGTCAAACCTGCTTGTTAATTAAGATGTTAATTATTATAACAGAAGAAGCCTTGTGGTTATGCAGACTGACCATCACCTCCTCCAGTGATGCCCTGCTGGAGTGACCTTGAACAAGATGCTACTGAGGCTCCATGTTTTACTAATTAACACTAAATGCTTTGGTTGTTTAAATCTTTGGACTCCATAATTTCTCATTTTCATCAACAAAGCACTACACTACACTACAAACACTACTACAGATATTAGTAGCAGTAGTATTAGTCTTAAGTGCTTACCTCTCATTGCTGTGATGTTTCAACTGTGGCCCTAAACTTAATCCCAGGATCACCTGTCAATCAAAAAGTGTAAATAGTACTGTGACCTTGTTGACTTTTTCTGTTGATGAAGTTCCTGTAGATGGCGCTCTTTTCTTTGTTACTGTTACTGCTGATACTAACCACTCAGGCCAGTTCTTGTATGCATTACACAACAGAGAGATGTGCCAGATACTGAACGTTTAAAACAACAAAAGTTAGAATGGATTATTACTACCTGTGTTGTTTTATCAGTGCTACGACATTTACAAACTGAAGGATGTGCTGCCCTTTCCCGCCAAAGATTCACAAATTACAGTACGGTGGAACTAGAAATGACAGGAAATATAAGAAATACAAAAATGCTTCATGTCTGCTTTCTTTCTGAGATTCTGATAATTAAGAAAGAACGACAAAGTGTAAAGGTTAAAAGTTTGATATTTTTCCAATTTTGCAATCATACTTCTGCAATAACAGGAAAAGCAGGAAATGATGGACGCTGCAGTCATCATTCGAACATGTGAGTCAATGAGTCAACATTCTCTGTCTTTCCTGATCTGCATGTTTGACTGTCTAATGGTTGTTAGTAACTAAAACCTGTAATTGTGCAAGAACCTCAAAAAGTGATTTCCTACTGAGGTAAACAAAAAAGTTGACCCTTTTGTTGGCTGACTATGGCCAACAAAACAAAAGGGGCTCTTGTTGCTGAAGTTGTGCGTCACATCTCTGAGGAGTGTTGTCAGTTTAAAAACCTCAAATGTCACTTTCACTTTTAAATCGGACTTACTAGGACTCCCTAAACATTTGTGTCATGAACACAGGATAATTAGAAGCTTGTCTTACCTGATCAGTCAGCTTGTTAATTACAAATAATGACCTCCCAGCTAGCTTGAACAAAAAGCCACTGATTTCTCTTTGACAAGTGACATCTATTAGTCAATTAGTGTGTGAGCTCTGGCTGCTGGGATCATTACCGGTCTCAGATCTTTCCGCTGCTATTTTCTACCATCTACACTGACACTCACACACATCCATTAACTCGTGCATATTCCCTGTGTGTCATGAGTTCAGTGAGATTGCATCAGTTAATGAGCACCTGTTGTCATGCTGTTGTTTAGTTTCATGAAGTTCACGTCCTACTTTTTAGGCTGATACAAACCCTAATGTGACTAATTCATAGTGCATATGATATTAATGATTTTCAAACTGTTGAAGACAAAAAGGCATTCATTCGGCTGATTCTCAAAACACAGTGAGGGTGTTTTAGGACACTAGAGGCTATTTGCCTGCAAAAAAAGAGAAGAGAAGAGAAAATAATAATAATTTCATTAATCATAGGCTCTTCTTATGATTTATTATGCACATAATAGTGGGCTTCAAAAGTAAGAACCCTCCCTCTGAACCCAGGTAACTTTTCTGTGCCAAATTTCATATTTAGTGTTTCAAAACACAATAAATATTGTTTTATTAGAGCTGATTAGAGCTAAACTTGTGTTTAAACTGTTTACTTTCTGTGTTTGAGTAAACATTCTGAGACATTTAGGTGAAACGAGAGCCTAAATTCACCATAAAAATTTGGGGCAAATAAAATCTTACCAAAATACAGCTTTGGTCTGAGGCCGTGTGTGCCTGCAGGTGAATTAACTGTATGTAAATGTCACAGGTCACTTCCCACAGGTAGGACGGTGCTGCCATCTTGCGTTTCTTCGCGCCACTTCTCTGATCTCGCGTTGCGAACACACCATGAAATCCCGCGAGAGTTTGCTTGTATCAAGACTTGGCTCGTAATGAGCTATGCAAATTCATCCTTTTTGCTTGGATTGGAAATGTTTCTCCACGCCAAAAGTGAACAAGACGGTTCTAGACAACAAACCCTGAAAACTAAAAGTCTTGCTGCGTCAAAGAAAAAGAGAAAAATCGTTATAAATTGAGACCGGATGGCTGAATTCATCATAGGTAAGCTGTAATGACAGCAGCATACCACGAGAGGGTAGTGTGAGATCGTGTAAACTCAATATACTGCACCAAGAAGAAGGGCAACATATACATTAAATATGATCAGATGAATACGTTCAGAAATTTTAAATATATTTATTGATTTTTAAACAACAATATAAACATACTGAAAAAATATCAGTTGAACTTTTCAAATTTTGTATTTTTCCTGGATAAAAAAAAAAAAAAAAAAAAATACTGATCTGATATTAAATACTGTTGTCCAGCTTTTTTAGTAACATCATCAGGCTTCCTCTAATTAAACTTTACTCTTCACATGACCCCTGTTGGCTCTCTACTTGCTGTGAATCACACAAGCCAAAACTAAGAAGCTTTAAGTGAAACTTTGCTCCATTACATGTTGGTGGAAAATACACTTGCAATCGAAATACACACAAATATTACAAAGCAATTATATATCATGTAAAATGTTTTGCCTGTTTTTATTTATTATGTATGTATAAAACAAAAAATGTGTTTAATATTTTTATTATATATTTAATGAGAGTTTATGGATTTTATTAGTTAGTTTATTGTAAATAAATGTTTCTAATTTTTACATTTCTAACACTGACCAATCAGGCTGAATCCCAGAGAGCCGTTTGGGTTTAAATTGTCTGACAGATGTGATGGAGTTTACGGCAGGGTGGAGTGAGCGTTTTAGAGGGTGTGGGTCTGACCGTCCTGCGCGCTCCCGTCTTGATGTGGCGGAACCTTTTGTGTGGGGGCGCGGCTGACGGGAGCGCGCTCGCGGCTAAACGGTAGGCTGTAGTGAGTCTACAGAGAGCGTTATACAGCTGTAGATGAACAATGTCAAGGTTGTCAAGTTAAATAACAGGTGATTTTTTGCGTTGAACTGTGGGAAACACAAGCCACTAGCTGTTGTGTTTACTCATTTATTTGAAGTGGGATGTGTTGTGAAGACTAAACTCTTGTCCCACCGGATAAACAAGAGACAGACGGGTCACTGGGCGTTGTGTTTCGGTGCGGACGTCCTAAAAATAAAACTTTGGGAAATAACAGAATAGGTGGGTGTATGGATGACTCACGATCACGGGGCGATCCTTGTCACGGCCTTCTTCCAAAGTCATAACAAAATAATACACCTCAGACAGAGGCAGGGGCAGAGCAGCCAGTCCCACCAGTCCAAAGTCATCACCGAAGATCGCCTATTTACACGATGACTAACACTGTGGTTAAAGGAGACGTCACTCTCATTTGTGGATTTTTCTTTTGTCATGCATGTATTCATAAAAGATGTTTCAGTTTAAATGTTAAACCCTGTCTAGAAAGGCTCGCCACAACTACGAACAAATTACACTGTGGCTGACCTCTGCGGCTGGTGAGTTAATAAAGAGAATCAGTTTGTTGTGCCATTTCCTCATTCCCCGCATATTGTAAATCCATTCAGTTAGAAGATATTTGGCTAGAGAAAGTATGATTTATGAACAGTCTCAAAAACAGGTGGTGTGTTGTAACAATTTTTTTCATTATTATTTAGGAATGTGACATACTTAATTTATGGGCCAAAGTCTTCTTTTAATACCTACACTTCAGTTCAGTTGTTGTTTTGTATCAGGTGTGATCCAACACTAGTACAGCTGCATGTCAACACCTGGTGTTTCTCCAACACACCGGCCTCCCTGTGTATGGGATCATACACACTGCAGCATCTCATTTCAGGTTAAATGGCAAGGTAAAATCGACTTGCCAGCCAGCTAACATTACCCTTCCAGAAAATGATAATGTTAGTTCAACACCATACAGCATCCTACTCTAGCACTTCACAGTTATATGGGTTAAGGACAGAGTTAATGTATGGTAAAGGAATAGATCAATGCTTCCAGAATGAGGGGTTATCCCAAACTTCCCCAGAAACTGACATTGTTGGGGCTCATTTTATGATTCAACATGAAATCAGGTCTCTTCATGACATGAAGTTGAATGTTCATTAAAGCTAAATGCTCGAATGAATTCTGCTGTCAGTCCACCTCAAGGCTAGGCTGGCAGAGGCTGAACCTTCCTCTCATTAGCACCATCTTAAAATAGCCTTGATGGCCGCAATTAGTCGGGGTGTGGGGGCTGTAGACTACAAACACACCTTTTTTTTTGTTGGAGCTGCATGTGTTGAAGCCTTTGGCATTGGACACACTTGTTACCCATCATGACATATTCAGTTTTGTACTGCAGACTTCAAAGGACACAAGCCTAGAAACTGGACTAGGCGAGCTATAAAGCTATAAAGCACAGACACCCAGAGGGAATGACTACAGCCTGGCTGTCAGGGAACATATGATTTGTTAGCATTATGCTTACAAAGTGCTCTGACTAGCCAGAGCCATCACCGGAACGTGTGAATTTATCTTAATGTGGGCGGAAACCCTGATCTCATATTGTAGCTTCCCTCTATGAGGTAATTCATTGAGGTTAGTGGAGCATCTAGCTTAAAATTAGCAGGGAAGTGTCTGGTGCCATGGAAACGCGGCAGAGTGAGAGGTCTCGTGTCTTTTCCCTCTGCGCCGTCTCCCTCGCTCGCTGCCTGTTTCACCGCAGATGATAGGCTCTTGTGTAACCCTCCCCCCTCCTCTCCTCTCGCCCCCTCCCATTGGACGGATCTTTTCTTCTCCCTTTCATCCCATTGGACAAGTCGGACGGGCGATGAGCTCATATTGGTTAAATATAGTTGGGCTCGCGAGGGGCTAAAAATAGGCCGGTATATAAAGCCGGCGATTCAGCTGCGTTGCGCCGTACTCCTCTTCGGCCGTCAGCCGGAGGAGTACGGAAAGAGAGAGAGAAAGAGGGGGAGGCACAGTGAGAGAAAGAAGCAGAGAGTAGGCTCATCACCCACAGCTGCCTCCCTCCAGCTCATTCCTCTACAAGTGTTGCACCAGAGGCAGCGTTGTGTGTCTTACATGGTGCCCGGCCACCAGTTTTGGGTGGAGCAGGCAGTGACGAACTTCCTTCCTTCCTTTCTAACTGTGGTTTCGCTCTGAATGTCTCTCTCTCGAGAGGCCCAGTCATTTCCCCTAACACGGCATTAACGTTTCTGTGGACACACGAGTACATGTTTTAAATGAGTGATTAACCATAAAATGACTGCGGAATTTAATGTTATGTCTTTGTAAATGTTGTCTCACGTAGCTGTGTTTGTGAACAGTACTGTCTGCTTTGAGCTATCTGTCTTAATTCACATAGTTGCTATTTTGAGTCCATAAGTGCGTTCACACTGTCAAATATATATCAAAATACAGTGTACTGCGAGTACTTGGATGGTGCACTTCAAACGGTCAAAAAGTTGAATACTTCTCGCCTTTAGTGGTCGCCATTTTGTCTATGTAAAATGAGAAAATGACATTCTGCTAAAGCTGAAGTGGTTGCGGTGAATACTGCAATATACAATCTAAGTTCTACATGTATTTATATTCAGGCAGTCAAATTTTGGTGTTAATTCAGTTGCAATTCACTACAATGAAGAAGAAGAGTGCACAACGGCCAAACTTGAAGTGAGACAACACTATCCTGTCGAAACGAGTGTACTATGCCAAGAAGTACATAGTGTACTTTATAGTGTACTAACAGAGTCGTAAACCTCCATCATAAGGTGAAGCCAGTGACTACAGAACAAGTCAAACTCTATGTTAAAAAAATGATCAGGATCAAGATGGCAGCAGCCAGAGCTACCACATTCTTATCTTCATTCAGAAACCTAGGGGTGACATCAGAGATACAACGCCATGTTATAGTACTAATAATATAGTATAGTACTATACTGGTGAAGTATCTGAATTGAGACACAGCTATGTTGGCCAACACGGCTGTACATTGTGTTGAGATTTTGTGCCATTAACTGCAGAAAGAGATGTAGCTAATGTGGCATCTGCTTATGACGTCTTTTGACACCATAGCCTTGTCAGTGTGCAGCAATGTGCATAACAGCAGTTTGGGACACTTTAAACTAGCATGCTGCTGTTTAAGTCGGTGATGAAAGCACAGAAATGTATCAGTCACTTCCAAAATGAGGCCTTTCCACACACCCTGTTTAATAGCTTGAACTGATCGACATTTGAGATCAATGGCCTAAATATTTGAATGCAGCGTCCTTTTAGGGGGCAGATGTTATGAACGTGTTGTCACTTTGCATACAGTATAATGCCCAGTGGCCAAAAGTGAGCGTTCTGGCTGATGCTCCAGTGTTTTGCAGTAAGGGTAAAAGGTGTGTTGCGTTGCAGGGAGTGGCTTCTTGTAATCCATCATTTTGGTTGCCTCCTCCTACTATCCTTCCATGCATTTTCCATACCTGCTTATCCCCCCACCTCCTCTGCCATACCACACAAGTCACACACTCCAGCTACTGAAGGTCATCCTGGACACCGCTTGACCTGTGATCTGAATGGTGTATGAAAGGAATAAAAGCAGGAAAGTCAAAATGTAGTAAATGTAGGTTCTAAGTCTAGGTCCAAACACATACGCTCACAAACATCACCCTTGCATCTTTTATCAGAAGACAACAGCTCAGTGCTAATCTGATAAGTTTCTATATTACACTACTACTATTACTATATATCTTCTTGTTTGTATTTAGTCCATAATTTAACCTGATCGTTGTACTTTTGAATAATCAAGCTTGCACAAACACATCTTTATAGTGTCTATATGCTATTTGAAATCCCCCCCTGTCATTGCCTTGAGGTTTGGTGTCATTAAGTTACTTCTATGAATACAAATTGCCTGCTTTACTTAATTTCTATAATTGTGTCCTCTTGTCCTTCATGCTAACAGTTACTCTGACAGCGTTTATAAATTAGAGTGTCTGGCGGCTCAAACTAGAATCAGACATGGAAGGATTTCTGCCACCATTCGGACTGCGTCAGTGAAAGTCTGTGTAACTTTATGCCGCTCTGATTAGAAAGCATTAGACGTGCTTTGCATGTATGTTGCTAAATTAAACTGTAAATGCCTGTTCCTGTTATAAGCACCATCCTGCTCATACATCCATTTTATTCCTGGATTTCCACTCCTCCGCTCTGCCTTACACAACGACTGTTGGTTTCAGAGCAGCTCTACGTTCTCCGAGCACTCTCGCCGCTTCTCGATATTACTCCACAACATCCAACATCATCCCACACAGGCTGAAACTGCCTCACCTTGGCATCCCACACACTCCGTTCTCTCTGCAGCACAGGCCTCAGCGTGAGGCTGCTGGCTCATCTAGTGGTGTGATGTTGCTTTCTGCTCTTCAGCCAGCTATCCTCCTAATGACCAGTGTTGTAGCTGGTTTATCTACGGTGACTGAAGTAAATGAGAAACTGTTTTGTTTTAAAGCAAGACTACAGAAGCTGTTAATACACAATGACACATTATATTTCCATGAATATCTGGGTAAACACTAGCTAATACTTTCTTTAACCTCATTTTCATTTTGTCTTTAGACTATTTGCAATTTGTGGCACATTCAAATATCAAGAAACTGTAGCACAACTTTAAAAAAAAAAGATAGAAAATCAGCAAACTGAATCAGTCACTGAGCACTATCTGGCTTAATTCTGTTAGCACTAGCTACTGCTCATACAAGACCAAGTAAGACTGCAGCAGCCAAACCCCAGACAGTGTACTGACATAAACAGTAGTGTGTTTTAATGCTTAGAAATTAAACTATACACATTTAAGAGCAGGACTCTGTTACTTCTTCTTTCAAATGTTACGCTCTTGCTTTAAAGGTCCCATGTGTAAGACTTTGCATATAATGGTGAGGTTGCACATGGCAACCAACTGAATACCCCTTGCCTCAGTCCTCTACAGAAGCCCTGAGAGGTTAAATAAATTCTGGTGATCCATTTTTAAGTCTGATCTAAATTGTTTTCTCCCCTTTTCATCCATCCATTTTCTGTAACGGCTTATCCTCATCCAAGCTGTCCCTTATGTAAAAATGACTATGCCAATGTTGCACCGTGTTATTAAAAATTATTAATACATGTTGATATACTGTGCATGTTACAGATACTTTGTAGGAGAGGTTATTGATGTTAACAAATAGATAAAAAATCACTTGAAAATGTCCTTATATTATCTTCCACCTACATTATAGTGTTATAAATCATTTATTAACTCACTCCATTCGATACACCGATGAACACTGCAATTTGTGCGTGACCTGAGAACCATAAATTAAATTAAATGTCAGCTTGTACTAATGCTCATGCTGAAACACCTTTACTGAGCTGAACAACACACACATTCAGCTCTGAAACTGAGCAAACTGACGTGACGCTCTCGAGGAAAAACTCCTAAAGCAGCTGGCAGAAAGAGCTCTCAGAGAGAGAAGAGGGCTCCAGGAAGGAGCTCTCAGAGCAGGTGTACAGATTCAAGCTCTCAGAGAGAGGAGCTGTCTAAACTCTGTGAGTGTTTGGAGTGGGGAGCACAGCGGTGGGATGAAAAAAAAAAAAAGAGCTGGACGAGCCACTGCTGGACAGAGAAAAAAAGGCAGAGGCAAAGTTATCTTTTTTTTTGCATTTTTTTTTTCTGATGGCCCAATACCATTTATAACATATAACATCACCAAACAAAATGTACATGAAGGAAATGGAAATATGCAGTTGGATAACAATAAATTCTGTTTATGTCTAAGTCTATGTTGGTGGAGTGCTTGAGCTAAGATTTAGTGCAAAAGCTTAGAAAAAGCATCCTTACAGTGACAGCAGCCATTATGACATATGATCTATGGCCCTAATGTATGCTGTAGTCAGACTGTGGAGTGCTCAGATAGAAATCAGTAAAACAGTTAAGATTAATTCTAAAATAAATTGGAAGTGAATGCAGAAAGGCTGAAATGGGAGCTCTGATGTTGGTATATTTTTCCAGTTAGTCCGGCTGCAGCACTCTGTATAACCTGAAGGTGGGAGCTACATTAATCAGTTCTGGAGAAGATAAAAGCATGAATAAATTTCTCCAATAAGTCATGAGAATGACAAAAAATGATCTGATTTGATATACAAACTGACTATTAAACTACTGAAGATAACGCTGGCTCCAGGCTTAACAGAGGGGAGCAGGCTATTAAACTTATCATGCAATTCTGATCCATTTAAAACAGAAGCAATCATCTATTTTCATTGCTACAGTGTCTGACTGGTCCCATGATCACCAATTCCATCAGTTTGTAAAAATGCACATTTCTACCATGAATCTCCAGTTCATGTTACTCTCTCTATTATGTACACCTGCTGTCGGCATCAAAATGTGAATAAATTGTCGCTAATAATTCCTGATTAACAGTATTAAGTATGGATGTGTTAAGGTGGTCAGACAAATGCACGACTAGGCCATAATCCAAATTGTCTTTGATAAGAAAAAGACCACCTTAAATGTGAAAATCTGGAGTCAACTACCTGCAACTAATTGTGTTTTTCTATGAACGATTCATTACAGTAAACATAATTTGGGACTAATACTAACTTCACCTGTCCTCTCAGCTGTGTATATCATTTGCCGTTTAACTTGTGCAACATGTTGAGCCTGGAGACACAAATTAAACAGCCAGTTCATTGAAGCCACTAATCACATCACTCCATTCATACTTCATGTGTATTGATTTAACTTAAGAGCTCTTCCCTGTTGCCCCCCTGAGACCACAATGAATATGAGCTGGGTGTTATAGAAAGTAATTTATTACACAAACCAAAGCTAGTTTACAAATACAGTTTCCAGTCCTGTGTGTGTGTATGGTCTAGTATGAACAAACCCACATTTCATATTTACAGACTTTGCATACAGCTTGGTTTTCCTGTTCCTTTGTTTACATCACTGTTTCAGCATCCAAAATCAGGATTTAAAAATACAATAAAAAGTAGAAATAAAAATGATTTGTACATAATAAGGAGACTTACAATTGTTTTGTTTTTTTTCATTTTGTCTTTTCAGCTAAGTTTGTGTTCAAAACAAACAAACAGAAAAAGAGCCAGCACGTGGTCCTAGCGATGCTCTAGACAGGCAGCCGAGAGGCCAGCCTTTCTCCTGACTGCCTAACAACAGCGTTTGGCAGGGATGATTGACGGGTCGTTACAACCAATTGTAAATCATCAGAAAAATTCAGGTAAAGCACATAAGAAGAATAAACTAAAGCAACGACACATAAGCAGTCCCCTAGTCTTCCACCTCCTATTTTAAATACTGATAGACAACATTTTTTTTTTCTTTAAAAGCAGGAAATAAAGTATAAAAACAACAACACAAGACTCAGTTTCTGGAACAGGCTCCTCCCTGTAGGCCAGGAAGAAGAACAGGAGGGTACAACACTGTCAAGAGAGCCCAAACCTGACAGTAAAACACACAGAAGAGTCAGGGAAAGCTGGTGGCTTATAAATCCCGAACATGACTGACCGGCCTCATCATTTTTAGAGAGACATACCCCAAAATTTTCAAATATAGAGCATGTGGTTAATTCTTATAGATCACCAGCATGTTTTAGCCCAACCTGACAATTCTGGCATTTCCATGCACAGTTCTCTGGATTAAAAAAAAAAAAAGGTCATGTCACATGTGCCATGTTTGTCTTTTTAAGCTCAACTGTGTTAAAGCAGGTGGAAGGTACCAACAGTTAAACAGGTAAAAGGCAGACATGTAGATGGTGGATAACATGGTATATCCCAGGCACCTTTTTTTTCCCACCTCAAACATGAACTAGTTCTGGTACATTTGACCTTTATACATGCCTACACGCAGAAAAAAAAAAAGAATAGTCGTTCATCCCAAATGTGGAGATCAGTGGTGTGCATGTAAACAATACTCTCCTCTCCTTGTTCTTTGTCCTGGTCTAAAACCAGGGGAAGATGAGCACCAGCAGTCAGCTATGTGGAACAGGAAGGGATGGGAGCTGAGCCACGGCAGAGTTTGCTTACGTTCTTGTACTATGCAGGGCAGGAAGCTACTTTTGCCATCCAGTGGGGCCACGATTCACCTGCTACTTCCACTGATTCAGCCCAAAGAAGGTTTTCAAATGTTAAAAAGAACCTTCACCTCCTAAAGTAGACAACCCAGCCTCAGTAAAGATTCACCAGCATGTTGGTTCAATTATAACATCCAGCCCTGAGACTGAGGCCATCACAATGCTGCTCCTCTGGAAGTAAACTTTACACAGCCCTCTACAACACTGCTATGGTAAGATACCTAATATTTACAGCAGCAAGCTGAAATACAGGTGGCAAAGAGCCACTTTGAATTACAGATCAGATGATGGTGTGCTTTTTTTAAAAAAAAAAAAAAAAAAAAAAAAAAAAGCAGCACTGAGGGCAAATTTCAAGTCCGTCTGTGTACAAATAGAGCATTCACGATTAGGTGGCTATAACAGATCATCTCAGGAAGAGAAGGGCTCAGTGTGTTAGTCACTGTGAATCTGTAAGCACAGGATTAGCCAGATAGACTAAATAGATGAGAGCTGGACATGTGCGCATGCAGCTCCACGGCTCCGATAATACGACCGTGAGCACGGGACGGCACGTGACCACTTGTTTACCGTCTTAGACATAACTCTATCAGGACAGACTTTACTCTGCTATATTTATTAATTTTTTTATTCTTGAATTAAACTGCAAGCCAATCGACCTCAAACCTGTTTAAAGCACCATTTTGAGGAGTACTTATTCAATACAGTTTACTAGTGATTTGTCTACTTTTGGGGCTGTTCACATAACCTGCCCAGGGAACTACAGCATGTAACAAGGAAGCTGAATGTGAAAGTGAACAATGGAAACTCAAAGTTTTGCCCTGGTTTGCACGTATGCAGTCTCATCGTGATCACACCTCAGCGCTGCGCTGCGCTTCAGTCTTCCCATCCCTTCACCTGTCCAACTCCACACCGCCCTCGCCCTAATTCCAGGTATGAACACCTGGGGATAAACAGTCCACTGGTGGCTGTTTACAGTGGTACTCATTTACTGTGCTGTCTGTTTGCCCCCATCCATCCAGTCAAGTCATCCAGGCGGGAAACTAAACCTTTTTATGATGTTGTTGTTGTCCACACAGTCACTTCCCATAATTCACCAGCAAATTTAGCAGTTTTACCAGTTAGCTATATTTTTTTTCTTTCTTTTTTTAAACGGACCAGGATCCCCTAATCATCTTTATCAGTGTAAGTGGCTTGTTGAAAAGACAATTTGTACCAGTGTTTGGCTGGTGGCTGGTGTAAATTTCCCACCTTGATGGTAAACCCACAGGTGAAGAGCCCAATGGTTTACAGCGGCCATTTACTGTGCTCCCTCCTCCCCTCCACCCACCCGTCCCGTTCCGCCAAAGCTTCCCAAATCCAAGTCCCAGGGTAAATTCAGTCCAACAAACAGCCATTTTACAGCGGTAGTCATTTACTGCACTCTTTTCTTCCCCCTCCCTCCCTCTCCCATCTAGTAATCCCTCCGTCCCTCCCGAGCCCTAGCCCCGGGTACAGTAGCCCGGGGTGAAAACTGTCCATGTATGTCGGCCATTTTACAGCAGTACACATTTATTGCTCTTCTTGCCGCGGCGGGCCTGCAGTGCCGCCCTGGTGGCCATTTCAAACACCTCCCGCACGCCGTCCTTGGTCTTAGCAGAGCACTCCATGTAACCGAACGCTGCAATCCTGCCGGCCATGTCCCGGCCCTCCTCGGACTTCACTGGCTCCTATTGGACCAAGGAGAACAATGGTTAAAGAACACATGCACCGTATTCCCCAATATTGACAGTGTTGCTACTGTTACTAGTGAAAGCTATGATCTTTTGCACATTTTACTAACTTGCTGTGTGGGAGGTGACTATTTCTAAACCTAGGCTCATGCATGAAATGCTAGATGGTATATGGTGGTATTTTACGCCCATCTGAGTCACCTGCTTTGTCTTAATGAATACTGTGGAAATAATTAATAAACTACACAAAATGGTAGATCTATGTTCATCAGCCTAAAGGTCTAACAAGTCATCTGAGACAAGTAAAAGAAGGATTTTTGTACCTGCTTCATCTTGGCCAGCTCTCTGCGTGTGTGCTCATCATTGCGCAGATCTTTCTTGTTTCCTACCAGGATGATGGGAACGTTGGGGCAGAAGTGTTTGACCTCTGGGGTCCACTTCTCTGGAATGTTTTCTGTGAAGCAAAAAGAGTGGAGGACGAGGGAATAGATCAATAATCAGTGGCATGAGCTCTTCACTTTGTTTTGTGTACGTGTGCGTGCATGTCTGAGGTCATTTCGGCAGTCAAGATTAAAATTCACTGCAGGGCCCCTTAGAACAGAGGTGCTGAATCTTCCAGCTGTGGGACAAACTCTCTATCAATGGGACGCCTGATTGAAAAGCTACATTTCAAAAAAGGGACAGCATCTGTATAATTTACAGTAATTTGTGTACTGAGCTCGTTCTTGCTTACTTTCTTGGGCCTCTCTGCGTATGTCTCACTTAAAGAAAAAACAAGAAATGCTAATAACCAAGTGAGTAATCCCACAGAGGAACTGCTGGCACTATTACGTCTTACGCCAGAAACTGATAATAATAAAACCTTTGCATAAAGGCTTCATGGTGGCAAAGCAATTAACCTTATCTTTAAATGAGTTAACAGGAGTTAAATCACAGGATGCCAGCATTTTGATTAGACTAACATTTAATAATAATAGTAATTTAATTTAAAACTGTGAGTTGCTGCAAATAGAAATCTGCTGCTGAGCTTCCATATCTCCACCAAGTGTTAAAAAAAAAAAAACTTGGTCAGCAAAAACACTTTCAAAAATGCAAGGTCTGGAGAAAGCTCATGTTAAGACCATTTACAAGCTTTAGTACAATAAGCCTTTGTTTTATTACAATTGTGACTTCCTCTCATTTAACCCTGTTTAATTTATGTGTGGCACTTTAATTATCTGCAGCTTTTATCACGTTGTTTTATGCAAAGCTATTTCCATACGATCGGGGAAGTGCTGTTTGTAATCATTATGACAGAAAAGGCACGGCTTGTTGTTGTACAGCATGGCTGCATGCCATGGCATGACAAATGATTTGTTCCTGTGTGTGTGTGTTGGTGTGTAAGTGCAAATGTAAGCAGTTCCTCTACAAGCTGTATTAAGAGTCACAACAGGATGACCACACGAACTACAGAACCCAGAAATAACTTCTTATGAAGGACGGAAAGACGGGGGAGTGTATGGGAAACACAGAGGCGTGGGTTTAATGTCATGCTTGAATAGGTGTTGGTCTGCCTGTCTGTGTGTGTGTGTGTGTGTGTGTGTGCCGTGTGTGTTTTGTACTCACCCAAGCTGTCAGGGCTGTCTATGGAGAAGCACATGAGGATGACGTCAGTGTCTGGATAGGAGAGAGGTCTCAGCCTGTCGTAGTCTTCCTGACCTGCAGTATCCCAGAGAGCCAACTCCACCTGACACACAG
This sequence comes from Protonibea diacanthus, assembly GCA_028641955.1. Classification (NCBI taxonomy): domain Eukaryota; kingdom Metazoa; phylum Chordata; class Actinopteri; family Sciaenidae; genus Protonibea; species Protonibea diacanthus. Next base: position 18,699,329 of record CM053984.1, read on the forward strand.
ATGCATTGTGGGTAGAGAGGGCAGGGAGGAGGAAGAGAAAGAGAGGAAGGGGAGGGAGAGTTAATACACCATGTCTACTCTGATAAGCACAACGTTCACATTAAAGCCAGCATATAAATGAGATAATAAACAGAGACTGCAGCAGACCTCGCCCTGACCAGGAAGTATAAAAAGGACAGATTTATTTTATAATTCCTCAGATAGAAAATAATACATCATAACGGCTGAATAATTATGAATATGAAAAGGTGGAAAGCATAGAAATAAAGATTTTAAGTGGAGTATCTGATACTGGAGGATCGTATTTTAACTATGTTACATTTCAATGTGGTTTGGTTAAAGTGAGACTGTTCACAGAGTGTTCACATTTTTAAAATTCATCTAATAATCACAGAGATGATCAGTGCATATATGAACAATGGTATAACTGACTAACAATTAGCTCAGCATCAGTTTTAGTGTCGGCACCCCTGCATTGCCAAGATGTGGCTGATTGCGAAACTGACACGTGTGACCTTTTCTCTAGTGTCAAATTAGCACCATCCCTAACAAATACTCTGGCACACACTTAACAGCCCTGACAGGACAACATGTGACAGTGACACATAAAAACCTCTCCGAGCTAAATGGGGAAAGGAAACCAGATCAGGACATTTAGAAAAGTGTGGCACAAGAAGCAGCCCGAGTCCTCTACAAGCGGCAGGGCTAGAAATCAAACCAGCCAATAAAGACTCGACGTCCCAGAATCCCATTAACCCAGAATGAGGTCGGGAGGGTTTATGACTGATGAGTTGGGCTGGGTGCTGCAGTTATCCAGAGAGCGTATAGACTGCACCTGGAAGTCCAACTCCAGAAGAGAATATAGGTTTCTAATTTCTGGCTTAAAGTGGATTTTTTTTTTAGGATTAAACTCATCTATGAACAGCATCAATGTGTGTCCACTGCTCTGCACTGAATGCTGCAATGTGAGGGAAGATGTGAAAATGGGACATTGCAGTTTTATCAACACTTGCTCACTTGGCCCTGAAGGTAGAATTAAAGTGTTGAGCATGATTAAGCACAGAGGGAACAAAATGAGCCCTGATACCAGCACAGAAAAGCATAGCTGAGACCAGAAGTGACGGGGATATGTTGGGGTGTACGCAAATTATTCATCTGTGGTAGGACATTTGTGCATCAAGCATACCGGTCACTTGGCAAGGTGTGGGAAACACGGAATCACTGCAGTTGTCTCACCTGTTTGCCGTCCACCTCTATGTCAGCAACGTAGTTCTCGAACACGGTGGGGACGTAGACCTCGGGGAACTGGTCCTTGCTGAAGACAATCAGAAGACAGGTCTTTCCACAAGCTCCATCCCCCACTATCACCAGTTTCTTACGGATGGCTGCCATCCCTGCGGGAAGACACGGAGGAGGAGGTGGAGTTGAGAAGTAGATCAGAAGCGCAGCATTGGATTATCTTTAAAAACGCCCATACAGGTGTTCGCTGGAGGTAATACACAGCAAACTACGTGCACAGATGTCCATTGTAAGCATCGAGACAAAAGAAAAGTTAAAAACAATGTGTGACATTTCAGGCATGAAAGCAAGAGTATGTGTTGAGTGGTGTTGCATAGTGCAGGTGCACCGTGCAACACTACACTTGATTCGTTTAACCACAGGGCTGTAAAAAGGAGCTTCAAAGCCTCTGAGGGGCCTGCGAGATGATTAATGGATTCTGAAAAAAACATTTCCAGGACAGATACGTAATAGTCTTCATGTTTGTGATGAATGCCTTTTCCTTGAAATAAGGAAGTTATTTTAACCTTGGAGGCTTTAATAATAATTATTGCAACAAGAACAACAACAACAAAAAAGTTGCCACGCAAGGGCAGGAGTCTGTTTCATATTTGGGGACATGTTAAGCAAAAAAGGATGAGGGCAGTTTGTGAAAATGGAAACCTGAAATCACACAAACATCCTGCAGGCTAGCTGCATATAAAAAAAGGTAAAGAATGAGTCAGGGGAGTGACAAGCAGCTAACTACATGCAAAACAGCGTCTCCAGAAGAAAGCTGAAACACAGCAAAAATGCAGTGTATCACGTGAGAAACAGAACTGTCGTCCAGGGTCCTGACGAAATAAAGTGTCTGCTGTGATGTATGTCAACGCGAGGGACCCAGCATTTCTGTGCCCTGCCCCGCCTTCACAGTTGTCAACGTAAAATTTAAGGCACAGTGCAAAAAGACGTGAGCTACCAGGAAGCAAAATTTAACCGAGGTTCCAGTAAGCAACGACAGTAAAAAAAAAAAAAAAAAAAAAAAGACCCAGCAGACGTGTCAGCATGGGTGTGAGAGAACAAGTTTGCCTAACTGAATTAGGGGAAGTTGGGGTAAATGAGTGTCATGTAGTCTTGTGTCATTGGCTGAGAGCAGCGTGGATCACTCCATATTGGGAAATGACATTCGACGAAAAAGTCACAAACACAGGAACTTTGTGTAAAGCTTGTGGATTTTCTATTGAATTGGACCCATAATCTTTAGAATTATGCAACCCTTGCCGGTGTACAAACTATTGAAAATAACCAGAATTACGGGCACATTTGACCAACAGAAGAGTGTGATCAAAAAATAAGACAGGAAAACAGCAATTTCCCTTCATACATGAACAGGAACTGTGTCCAAAAAGACTCTGGTGTCTGTCAGGCGTGGAAACAATCGCTTTATTCACAAAGTCCACTTCAAACGCACCTCGTTTGTCATGGTGGCACTGCCGCAGAGACAACTTTCACATTAACACAGTCCGTGTACTGGGCGCTTACTAGCCGCACAAGGACAGCAGGACCTCACATGGAGATGGTAATAAATCACACCGCTGGCAGGTTGTTTCCTTCTTGATGTGAGATGGTGCAGCTCTGTGCAGTGTCAATCATGTTTTTCTACCCTGTTATCTCCATCGCAGGGAGCCAGCTCAAGAGCAAACTCCCTGACACCTCCCCTGCTTCTGAAGCCATCAGTGAAGCTGCAGCTTTGATCTGCAGCACAGGCCTGGTTAGAGGTTAGTTATAATTTGATTGTTGGCATAAAGTTGTTTTATTTTTTTTGTCCATACAGCAGTTTGTATGCGACTGGCATTTCAGCTATAGTAACTGGTGTGCTGCCTTGATATATTCATAAGCTTCCGACTGTGTCTTCAGTCCTTTTCTAAACCACAGCACATTTGGACATACCAAATTGCTGTGACCCGCGGGGCACACGATTCACGTTTAAAATGTGACTATGTAACTCGCTGGATTGATTAAAATACAGACACCCGTCTAATGCAGACTAATGGTTCTTGTCAGTTATTGCTCCTGAATAAAATTGACTTTCAATTTCACTGTCCTGTTTTGCCCTAGTCTCATTACTTTCTGACCCCGAAATGCACCAAAGCACTGTGAGGTGCTGCAAGCATCCTATAAATGGTAGATGAACACTCTAAGTAGGACAGCCGTGTCAAAAAACATCAGACCATTCCCCCCCAATGACTTCAGGAAAAAGACAAAAATGGGGACAGCTGTAGCCTGGAGGTAGGTGTGTGGTCAGTAAAATGGTTGACCAATGCCAGAAATAACAATGTGCCCTCCTTCCAACATATGATGCCAAGGTGCCTATAAGAAAGTTATTTAAAAGGCATCGATTGCTACTTCAGAGCAGCCAACAGGAGTCTTGGGGCAGATAAGGTCGTTATCAACCTATAAATTCCCACGTTATGCATGTAAACCCTTCCTTACCAAAAAAAGATACAGGAAAACGCTCAACAGGGACACAATCAAGACAAAACACCAGGGACACAATGTGCATAAAAAAAGCAACACAACAGGAAAATCTCCATTAGCGGTGGAGACTGTTGTGTCTGAACTCTGAGCTCGCTCCTCAAAAAGGAGCACGGTAACACACATTAGGAATGCCAAAGACTCCAGGAGTCCAGGAAATGTATAGCAACACGTGAATCATGACAATTCACAGGCACTGTTCCACAGAACATGCATGACGAGGAAACTACGCAACATTACGAGAACTCAGTACCTACAAGTAACTATTTCAACATGACTGTCAGTAAAACAAGCTGTGTTTTTTTTTTTTTCAAAAGTAAAAGGGGTCTATGTAAAGCTGAGGTAACCTATATTTTCTGAATGTGCCCAATGATGACAGCCCTGCAGGTGGTGCAGGTCTGTTATTATTCTTAGTCAACTGTCGGTTAAAAGGTAGCAGAAACTTGCCTTCAGGCCACATGTCACACCTTAGTTTCACATTTTCTTTTGTCTTATTCGTTCAAACGGGTCTTCAGAGCAGTCCAAAACGCGATGATTAAAATTGTCCATGGTCCCCAGGCTTGGGAAAAAAAAAAAAAAAGAGTTCTTCTTTTTCACCTCTGTCGGGTATACCTGCCCAATATGAGTCAAATATGGAAATTACCGGCTCAGTGCTGCACACATCCGCGAGCCTCGGGTTTGTCAGAGGCCAGAGAGGGTCTGTCATTTTTGAACAATGCATGATGAAATCTGGATGAAAGTAGATTGGATTTAGCTGCGATTTGGTGTATGGGAATCTAAAAATCTGGGTGACCTTGATCAGTGTGAAACCTAACTACTACTCCTTTTCAAAAAAAAATCCAGATGTTTCCCAGTGAAAGCTCACTCTGCTCACTGCTCACTCTAGATACAGATCATAGTTCAAGTTCAAACAGAATGTAGTTTACCACAAACCACATACAACACCATCTTGGCCTGACGCTAATATGCTAGTCATACCTGACGCAAAGATTCAACAGAGTTGTCCAGCATTACAAACAGTGCCCATGTGAAGCAATGGAAATTATACAGGCCCAACTACAGCCTGTGGATATCCTCAACATGGCCGGTGTTTAAAGCGTCGCCCTTTGGTGCAGATGTTTAAAATGTTTACGCCGACTGCTGCTATGGCTGCTATGCAAGCAAATAACAATAAACTGAGTACATCAGAAGACATCCTGGTAGGTGATAAGGATCGTGCTACATACCGACCTGCATGTTAAGGAGAGGGGCAGTCAAATTAACAGAGGAGGAGAGACGAGCGAGCGCAACAGGAAACACTCCTGTGATAAACACTGTCAATGAAAAGAGAGGGATGACAGCTGGCAGCGGCGCTAAGCCTTTTTGTCGAATTTTGTGATTCACTTCAACAACGGGCTTTCATAACAGGACCGTTGTGCTCCATTTGAAAAAAACAGATGCTCTTAAACTTGACAAAGCCTCTGACACTCCTTTGCTACTGCACAATTTAAAAACAAAAAAAACAAAGACAATGTTTGATCTTGGTCTTGTCTTACAAATCTAGTCTCTCCACTTTTGGGATGGTACCTTGCAAACTGTCATCCCTTCAAACCCAAACACACACTATTTTTTGACAGCAGGCTTGCCGGTCAAACCCACCCATGCATCCGCGCAAACAGTTTTCATCACAACAACAACAACAACAAAAAAACTATCGGTGTTTTCACTGGCCGGTTAAGTGTTTGGCGAAATAATTCCACCTGCTTTGCTTCCTTGTATGACACAGCTTTAAATGTATTATTAAAACGCTTCACTGTGTTTGATGATTCATCGGCGTGTCCTTTAGAAAACCCCACACAGGCAGCAGCAGCATCTGAAAGCCTGTATGTTTACACCAGGAAATGACCCACGCAGTCTTCAGTGTGGAAAATTAATGACGGTTGACTGACTGCCGTTGACGAATATTTCGGCGTCTGGCTGCTTTTCTTCTGACACCTGACAAGCAGTGTGGGCTGTGAAATTTTTAATTAAGCCATTATTGTGAAAGGAAGAGACAAAAAATTAAAAAAACACTGCAAAATATATCTCCCTCGTGAACACTGGTTGGTGATCTGTACACACTAATAAGACTGTTGACTTAATCTAACTTACCTAATGAAGATGACGGCTACAACATGTGTGCTCAAGAACATGTTGATCTTGACTTTAGTTCAAACAGTCTCCAGGACAAACTGCCACCAGGATGCTTTAAAACCACCTGCATGATCACTGGTGCCAAATTTGAAGCCTCAATAAACACATCCTTGTCAACAAGCCTGCCTATAATCATAAAAAAATAGCTTAAATAAGTGGACCATTAAGATTATGATGAGTCCAAACCAACTACTGATAAATGTTTAAAATGACCCGCTTGGAGAAACACGACACAATAACATTATCCATGTAGGATAATGAATCACGTTCACAATTCAAGAAATAAAAATTCAAACCTCTTCAGCACAAGCCCCCTCAGAGAAAAAAAAGCAGGGTAGACAATGTACTTAAAGTAATATGCTTACTGGACCAGCCAGACAAATTCAAATCAGTCTTAAGCCCGTCTTTGTCGTGTATTTAGCAGAAGCCTGTGACCATTAAACCGTTTATGGCTAAATTTATCAACCGGTCATTTAATTAAAATGTGTATCAGCCGCTGTCATCGTTCTGGCAAACAGTTTCAATGGTGACAGTGTGCAAACCTGCAATAAAGTCTTCCTCACCTTCTCCCCCCCCTGCTGTAGGTGCTGCCAAAGGAGCTACAGGCTAGCATCTTCTGATGGACTAAAGCTTCAATACACTGGCAATATGTAGTAAATAACATTAAAGTTGAATTGTGCACAAGTCTGCCAGCAAACAACCTTTACTTTGATCCAGATTTAGATGTTCATGGACCTTTGTGATGCGCCACGAGATAAGATATGGTCTTGAATTCTACTTATCGTCGTACATCTCAAAGAACTGTCTTTTCCTTTGTTTTACCGGTAAATGATAACAGTTTCTGTTTGTCTGGGTGAAAAGGGAAATGCGTCTGCCAGCTTGACAAACAAGTGCATCACTGCTACCCACCCAAAGTCTCTAGCTTTGGTTCAATCTTGTATGAAAACACCAACTGATGGATTATTTTGACAGCTTTGTCCAGTCCTAGGTGCCCAAATATCTTACACTTAATATGGCTAGAGGTTTTTCTGGATTCTAGCCACAGTAGCCAAGGCACAGAAAGAAGTTGTGTGTCTCGCCTATGAGAGCTCCCAGTGTTTAGTCAAACATTGTTTTTAAACCAGCTAGCCACTGGGTGGGTCACCAGAAAGATGGCGTCATCACAGAGGCAACAGATGGCTAGTGTGTCCGCAGTGGAAGAATGGGTGGGTGGCCCTGATCCAAACTAAACACCAAGCGAGACATTATATATTATATACCTTATGACCTCCCATAAGACTGTACGTGACAAAAGCGAAAAACTTGAACCACACAAGGAGACACTATGTGCTCCAACATGAAAGCAAGCAAATGTTGGTTTTGTATGAGCAAATGTTGGTTTTGTATAGAAATAAGGCACAGTAGTGGTTTATTTGTTGCTTACAGTGCTAAGCATGCTAAAAGAAAAGCTAATATATAACATTTAACAACCAGTAACAGCCGTTCAAGAAGTGCCGCTGAGCCGTTGGGAAGCCGCCCGGTCAGCCGAGGCAAGTCAGGAAAAAAGCCTCATTGTTTGGCTACGGCTGAATCGCCAATCTAGGCCAGTCTATACGTTTCAGTTTATAATCCTTACTTAAGTTTTTTACAGTTTACAAACAGTCCTTGCTTTAATCTGAACCAAGGTGTTTCGGTCAAATGAGTTCCGACACTCCGTTTTCTCCTCGACTCAACTGTGTGGCAACTGCGGAAGCGGCGTTGAAATTGAGGTCGGTTAGGGGGAAAGCTAACTTAGCTACCGTTAGCTAACCTCGCTAGCTTTTAGCTTCGATGCCTCGGCCTCTCAAAGCTCCGGGCAACTTTTAAAATAATCCTCCCCGCTCTTAAAGTCAACCGTACGAGAAAATTAGCAGTTCACAACAGCCTTGTATTCCAGAAAGTAGTTTACCTGCAGTTTATGTGGCTAGCAGTCGGATTTTTCTGTGTTTCCCGGAGCAGAGTTGCTTTGCCGACCAGTCGACTCGCTCGCTGCTTCCTCTCGTCTCAATCTGATACAATGAATTACTTCACGGGAGCGCGCCGCCAGGGTTTGTAGTTTGTAGCTGGGGGGGAGGGGTGACGGGCGCGAGCCTGAGAGCCACACCTGCGCGGGCACGAGGTGTGCGAGCACTCGGAGTTACGGGCTCGTCAACTGCATGGAAACCTGTCACACTGGTGCAATTAAAGCGAGCTATAAACACGGTCTATTTTCAGACGTGACATAATCATAACGGTCAGAGGACCAACGTGTGCTTAAATTCAACAGTACATGTTTCTATTTTTAATCTATTGAAACAGAGCTGTGCAATGCTGGGGTTATGATTACAGGTAATCTAAATGAGTATTTCTAAAAGTACTAGCCGGGATCCAAAATGACTCACTGACTATTACCTCTTATCTAAAGTACCGCTAGTCAAACTATTTTTTTTTTAATTGCTGATTTAAGCCTCTAGATAACTGACAGTTAGTGGGCACTATTCTGCCCCAGTGTAAAATAAATGGTGGGTTATATTCACACTGTGATAAAGATAGCTTTAAGCCAGTTGTATTATTCACCTATTCCAGAGTTAATTCAGCCCATTACAGCTCTGCCAAAGCTCTAACTTTCTGTCGTTGTAACTGCATGAGAGCCAAGTCTGGACTTACTGCCCCACCTGGTGGACACTTTAGGCAACTAAACAAGATAGATAGATATCTGCATTTAAGTTCAACCTGCGCAAAGAAATGTGTTCAGAAATTAAACCTATGCTAAGTTAAACATCAAGAAAAATGAAACATGTGTCAACATCTTTACAAATAGAAAACTATATAAAAGTAAAAACAGAAATACATTTTTTATAGAAATAAGAAATAGAACTACAAATATAGATAAAAAAAACGATATACAGAAGACATTCTTTTTTTGCTCAAGTTTTTACATGCATTTTACTTGAAATACAACACACACACAAGGGGAGACGTACTTATAGACATGGAAATGTGGAGAGATGGGCAGCCACACATACCTGCACCCTGGGAGCAGTTAGGGGTTCAGTACCTTGCTCAAGGGCATCTTAGCAGTACCCAATAGTCTTGAGCTGTATTCCATACTTTGCTCCATGCTGGACTTGAACCGGCCACCCTCCAGTTCCCAAGCCAAATCCCTACTCCTCAGCAGGCTGAATCTGCCCATTTGTCATCGATCTGTAGAATCTGTAGTATACCTCTAAGTTACTATATGCTGCTCATTCTAAACATCATGTTATTCCCTTTTCCTCCCACGAACCCAACCTCCAGCTCATCAGCTCAACTCCACATGTAGAACAGCAGATATCGTTTTAATTACTACAAGCTTGTCACACTGATGACAAATGGCAATATCATACACTGAGAACGCAAACAGTACAGACTAAACTAAACCAAGAGGAAAAAAAAACAGGGTGGTGGTGAGGTAATAGTTGAAGATGAATGGGGTTAGGGTTAGATTACAGAAGGCTCCTTTGACCATCATTATCCTCTTGGTCTTTGTCAATAAGGCCTTGTAGGCCCCAGGTCTTAATAAATCATCGCGTGGTTCCTTTGAATGTGCATTTAATTTTTTCTAACTTTTGGAAACGCAGCGTCTCTTATCCCTCTTGTGAAGCTCGGTGGAGACTGCTGGATGCAGGATGACTGAGCAACTTTTTTAATGTATTATTGAAACAGTCTATAATCAGTAAGACCAATTCTGCCCTCACTATTTTATAGACATGTTCTCAATTACTAATACTTAATTAATTGCTCATACTGATACAATCATGATTATACTGAATTTAGGTTTAAGTTGAATTTATGTGCTATTATGGACAGTGGTCACCACTTTTGACAGAATCGATGAACAGCAGAGGAATCTGTTGGTGACTGGTGTGTTTATCGTATGCTGAAGAGGTCATTGTAACTATGTGTTCAGACAGAGCCCGAGTCAAAGGGTGTCATGCTGGTGTTCATTGTGACCATAGTTAGAGATGTCTTCCATATAGACTCCTGACTTAAACAGGATATTCTAGTACTCCTTCCAGCACTCTTTATTATTTTGTCCTGCAGTCTCTTGTGCAACATATATCAAGATACAACAGTGCATGGTTAAACAGGGACACTGTATCGACTGATTCATTTTGTAATTTCTTAAAATCCCACCTGTGAGTATCCTGGTATCCTGGTTTTATCAAATTTGTGCCAACTACCCGCTTACGAAAAGTGAATTTTATGCCAATTTGACGACTACTCAGGTTCTGGCAGAACATTCATATTCCCTGTTATAGATAATTCAGCCCACCATCTTCTTATGGTAAAATTACATGTACATCCACAGCGTCATAACAAATATCACAACAGTAATGCAACAAAAACTCAAACACTCGATTTCATTTCATACAATTGTCTTTTATTTCATATAGAGATAAAGAAATATATCTGAAAACTAAAACAGAAAAGTCTGTGCGACAGCCACAGTAGAGAGAGAGAGAAAGAGGGAGGGAAATAGACTGCCATTAGTATCAACAAGATCTGTTGCTGCAAAAGTAGGGACAGATAAGGAAAATGAAGAAAAAGAAGTGAAAACTATAAAAAAACAAAAAACAAAAAAACAATCAAAATAAAATTAAACCCCAAACATTGCTGTGAATGAATCAATTGTAATCCGTCATTCATTTTAGGGCAGGAAAGCAGCTTTCATCCACAAGTCATGAAGCTGGTGTCACTCACCAAACAATCACATTTTAATCTGATTTATTGCCTGCCAAAGTGGCTGAAAGATGAATAAACCTTTCCACTCATAATCCAACCACTCCAAGTGATTATGACTCTGTTGTGCTGATGTCGTCACATAACTAAATTCATGACTTTATATAAATAAATATAACATAGAAAATGAGACTTCATAATGGGGGGGAACGGGTTCGGAAAACCAGTACAGGAGAAATAAAAATACAGAGGCACTATTCATTGTAGCAACATATGAAGCCCTCCTCAAATGAAGACAGACAACATTAAAATTAGTATTTTAGAGACACTGGACATCCAAGTGGGACATGATCAGCAGCTAGATGCAGGTAAATCTGTGTTTTCCGTCTTCTCCATCAGCCACTTTGACAGGGAAAATCAAATAGTTTGGGTAGAACTGAGAAAGCACCTGCTGCAACTTACAAACAGTCTACCTGCCTGTGGAGTGTCGTAAGATACTGGTGTACTGGAGAAGAACACTTATGAACCGTGTGTGTAGCCACATTACAATGAAAGCATTTTAGCACTTGCTCATTGACTGAAAGGGTTTGGCCACTGACAAACTCAGTGACAGTGACAGCATTTCATTATCTTCACCTCGAGATCTTCTAGCTTGTCAAAATCTATTGTGAATTGGCATTACGTACAGTACAGTAACTGCAATCTTTTCTTCTCTTTAAAGATGTTTACAGCCAGAACAAATGGGCATACACACACAAAAAAATGGAGCGTGGAGGTTTGGCTGGGATCAATCCGAAATCTCAGACTGCCAGCTACAACATCACTACACCTTCACACTGATCAAATTACACAACTTCAGTTATCTTCAGGCGTCTATGTTAGAATGTGTTTTGCTGCGTTGCTGCATTTTTATTGTATGACTCAAGCTGTGTTGTGCCAGCCGCTAAGCTACAACAACAAAAAAAAAAAAAAAAAAAAAAAAAAAATCATGCTATTTCCAGAGTAACTTGCAGATAAAGTGGTACGAGTGACACCATGAAAGTGATACTGTTACTAACTGTAATTACTGTATATACAGGTTTGTTTAGACACTTTCCCTCCATTGCTACTGTGAATACTTTTTATGGCATAATGCAGTTTGAGATTTCAGATTATTTGAGTGCAGCTCAACCTTCTCCTCTCTGAAACTGGATCTGACTCAGCTCGGGTCTGAAAGTCTCTCATTCCTGGGTCCAGTCAATCATGTAAATCCCCATCACCCACTCATACATATTTAATTAAAGAATGGCCTCAGTCATCCAACGTAAACATCTTCTTGCCAAAATAAGAGCACAGTGAAATGAGCAGAAGGAACATGAAGAAACACAGGACAGAACACACGAGAATTTCATCACTCTAATATGGCTTATCACTTCCCATACATAACACCTTTCCATCAGGTGAAAAGCGACTGTTTCGTTGCTTGAAACTCAGAGCCCAAGATCTACATATTTAATCTAAACTCCCCGTCCTTCATAACTTTAGCTTAAAACATTATCATGGGTTGGGAATCTACGGCAAGACAAAATGAAAACCGTTCTAAATTTGAATATAATAGACTGCTAATGTGATCTTTTTTTCAATGTATCCTTTGGAGTCTATTTTCACAGTAGCACATGTTCCTAAACTGGTGACATAATGCTGCAATCAAGTCATACAGCACCATTTCTGCTTCTGTCAAAACGCAAATCTTGTGATGTTCTTCCTCAAAACGACACCTTAAAATGTGTCAGCCAAGTCCAGATACTGAGACAGAGTCTGTGGGCTGAAGGTTTCCCCAGAAGCTGATAGGAAATCAGACTTACAGACCCCTGCATATTTTCCTTTCTTTGCACCATTTCCCCACACATGGATGAAAGTTTGACATAGCATTTCTGGGTTATTAAACAGAGTTGTTAATAAATATGAGCATACTTTGCAATCGCAAAACCAAATTGAAAAATTACAGGTCACTACTTCTGGGCAGATACAGCAGGAGATCTTACAGTTTTTCTTAGTTTCTGAGATGGTTTGTAAAAGCATTTGTTACCTACAAAGACAGCTGTCAGACCAGGAACAATCTGAAACTTAATCTACTGGGCCAGTTTTCCCAGGAGGGTGGGGTGAGGGATGAAGTTTTGTCTTTTATCCTCCTTGATAAATGTGCAGCAGTAGTGGGTGATTCAATTTCATCACTATTTGGAAGTTTGTCAACCTTGTGATCACAAGCTCACACGTTTAAAAATAAGTTAATAGATTGTCACCGCCGTGATCGCAATGTCTGAAATAATTTATTGGCTGCAACTGACTTTAATCAACAGGGACAGGTGGTAAATGGGGAATTCATTGATTTGGTCATTACCATAATAGACTGCGACATCAGCAGCGATGAAGGTCCACAAAATAAATGAATCACTGACCTTTTTGGTCTGCATAGAATTTATGAGGCATTGTTAGGTGAAACAATTTAGCTGCCCATCAACATTCCCCGAAAATTATTCCGAGTGCTCCTTCCTCGTGTGTGAAATGAAAGTGAAAGCGAATGCAACAAATGCAAAGGATGTGACTGGGAAACCCTGACCTGGCTGACTACTGACAGGCGTCCTCCTTCTCTGGAGTCATATATCCTCATGAGTCAGTGTCAGAGATACAAGGAGTCACAGCAGAGTGTGACACACCAGATACAAACTTGGAATCTCCAACTCATGAACATTATGATTTTTATATCCTAACAATACCTGCACTTATTCTCTGCATCATATGCACCCAGATAACTGAATAGCTACTGCTGATTCTTGTATCATTTCAGATCCTAGAAGGCGGAAGAATAAAGGGGTACAGGATGATGCTCCAGGAGTAGTTAACCTTAAAAAAACAACTCATAACTCAGAAAACTAGAATCATAATAAAACACCATTAACACGTGGTGTTAGTGCACAGAAACAGAGTTTTTGTTTTGTTTTGTTTTGTTTTGGATTTTGTTTAGTGAACAGACCCAGAAGGAAAAAAAACAGAATTGTTATCCACTGAACAAATGAGGGATGAAAAAAAAAAAATGAGAACAGGGTCCATTTCCCTGCCTGTTGTTCCAGAGAGACACCAGGCGGCAAATGAACCTGGTCTAGAAAAATCCTTTACACCTGGCACCTCTTCAAATCTTGAAGTTTTGTGTCATAGTTCATAAACAGGACAGACCTGCAGCAGCTTCATTCTTCTGGTCCAGCAGTCAGAGCTTTTGCGCACTCCCTCCATTACACACTTGGTTACATATTTAGAACCACTGAACCGAAAAGCTAATGTCAATCGCAGCCATTGTTGTCAGCGCTTATCAAACTGGTGCACGCAGTGTCGGCCTTTCATCAAGAATCAAGAATTCGGCGTGAGTGTCATTGGCGGCTTTCTCGTGGCAGGCAATCAGAGGACAACTGTGGCTGCTCCGAAAGAGATTTACAAAAAGAATATTGTACACCCATTTTGTTATTTATTCAGAAAGCAAGAGAAAGAGACACATGAAGCAGTGGACAGAGCTCTGCACGTTGGGATTAAGTCCGGACAAGACAGAATTTCTGGTCGAATTTCAGTCGTATGCAGGAAAGAGGAGAAGTATTAAGTGTCCAGTTTGCCCAACTACACTGAGCGTTTACAACCAACACGTCTGAACTGAAAGCACTGTACAGTCACCACCCCTTTGGGCTTCACGGTTACATTGACAGAGTGTGTGCAAAGTCGTGTGTATGAACTGGTCGGAGATGTTGTGTGTGTTGCCGTGTGTGATATTGAGTGTGTGCCTAATCACGGTCACTGAATATATTCGTATACTAGTCAGGGACACCGAATACACTAGTATACCTGCCAGTGACACCGAACAGAGCTTGCGTATCTGTACACGTGTGTTCTATTTGTTACGATCTAGAAGGTGCATCCTCGAAGCTGATAATGCTGGACTCTGGGTGTTGCGTTGCGCCTGTGGATGTCGCTCCACTACTCTGCGACAATGAGGATGAGGAGGTGGAGGAGAGGGAGGCACCGATGGTTCCCCCTGCTGGTCTCAGTGTTGAAGAGGAAGGGTCGTGTCCGCCCGGGAGAAGCGGCTGTGTGTCGGTTCTGACCTCGTCGTCGTCGTCGTCTTCCTCGTCGTCCATGCTGGGCCAGGCAGACTGGTCCTCCACGCGCTTTAGACGCTCGTTCAGGGCTTTGAGGGCCAGTTGTCTGGAAGGAAGAGGGAAAGGAAGCATTAATCCAAAAGGGTGGAACAGCTGTGCTACAAGAGAGATCTGATTTATTTTGATTGATTTAGTGCTCCCATGTAGATGTAATCTAATACTTCTGCAGAGTGCTATAGAACAAGTCTCATAAAGCTATAAAAAGATTAAGAGACAACAAAGGTGAGCAGTCCCTCATCTGTTAGGCAAACAGAGCACAGGAAGTGAGGCCAAAGGGCTGCACTTGGCCCAGATGATGGTCAAATAGATTGTACTACAATTGATTTAGTACCAGTTGAGACGTTTGATGTTAATATCCTGTCTCTTGTCTTCCAATTAGTTTACATTACACTTACAATGTTTATATGGACCATGGTAGTATTATCTTCTGCCCTTTGTGTAATTTAGGTGAGTAAGCTGTTTCCACAGGTAGAAACTACAAGAAACTGTTTACATACAATTACATAATCATTTTTTTTTCCAATCATTTATTTTTTAAGAATTAAACCTTAAACTCAACTGTTGTCATGCATTATGTTAAATATTTGTGGAATCAATGCCGCCCTCGTGCAGTGAGCAGAGAGTCAGATGATAGGACCAATCGCTGTTAGTTTGCCATTCCTATTGCTAAATGCCATATAACAAAATATATTATATTTCAAACATAGTGTCCATGTTTCAAATGCTGTAATGCTAATAATAAAACACTTCTCCCCTGATAGTCATGTCATGCAGGCAATCAAAGAGAAAAAGAAACAATTTGTCAAATAAACACAGTCATTTTTAGAATGAAACCCATCATTTGTTGATTAAATCTTTCCATTTCTCCTAGAAAAGAAGCAATTTCCCATTACGCAGGACTCTCAACAGACAGCTAATCAAAACCATTTACAGAGGCCTTAGCTTTATTCACATGGCAGCCATATTTACTGTGTCACACTAGAACAAGAGACAGAATGTAGCTTAACCAGTCAGTGGATAAAAATCTTAACAATGTTCGATGCCTCAACCGTTTTCCAAAAGGGAAGCTTCATGTTGTTAAACATGGGAAGTTGTGCAAGCACTAAGCAAACCCTTCTGACTATACTTATAAACACAGAGCATTCTTATAAACAGCAACAAAATCCTGCAAAATGAAAATGTTGAATCTGAAAAAAACAAGCCTGTGACATTTACAGGGGCACAGGTTTGTACACGTGGATGTGTTTTTGTGTTTGTGTGTGTGTGAGATCGATGATATCCATCTGTGTCTGTAACTGAATCTGTAGGACAGCTTGTAAGTGTGTCTGCTAGACAAAAGCACTGGAGGAAAATAACCCTCCAGCAGCTTGAGTGTAGATATTACTGAGTGTGAGCAAGAGCTGGTGTGTTGCACAGCTCAGACATGAGTGTGTACGAACTGTTTGAAGAGTATGACTTAAAACGAGCACAGAGGATCGGCAAACTCTCCCTGAGTAAACACAACTAAAAACAACACTGTGTCTGTGCCTCCTCTCTGAGCGGAGCATTTATTTGACTATATGGGTGTGCGTGTGTATATTTTATATTAGTCTACTAATACCTACCTGCAGTCAGGACTAACCTATACAGCCTTCTCGTGCCAATGGATTTATAATATTGAACAATATTTCGCTGTTGAACATCAGGTCATATGCCTGAAAGCTTCAGGGCAGCTACTAAATGAACGTCGTGGTGAGACTGTATTCTGAGCTGCCGTTTCCCAGATAAAGGATGAATATTTTGAATTAATTTTCAATGTGTAAATATAATAAATATTGATAGATAGCACTTTCAACAGTTTCCTTTTATATGAAAACGTTTAACAGGTTATATATAGTGTATAAGTGACAATTCATCAACATACCAAAGTGTGTTTTTGTACCTAAACCTAACAAAACCTTCAAAATCAGTTTAATTGTTGAATCTCGTCTACTAAGTCTGAAATGTTACAAATAAATACTTCAGGCTGACCTTTACATGAGATCAGTGTAGAAGCATGTATGTATGCAGATGTAAATGCTTCAAATTCTTTTTTGCTCTGACTCACCTCCTCCTCTCTGCGTCTTGTGGGTCTGTCCCTGGCAGGCTGATGGTGATGGAGGACGGCGCCCCCACGTCGTATCTCTTCACCATCTTCCTGCACACCTTCAACTTCACCAGGGCGGCGTGGACCAGCCCTGCCAGCAGCCCCACAGCCGGCTGCAGCGCTTCAGGGAAGAAACTAGCAAAGGCAAAGTGGTCTGACATGTCCCCGCGGCCTCGGCTGTGCCTCTGGTAAAAGCGCAGGTAGACCCAGCCGGACAGGGCGCCGTAGCTGTATGAAGCGAGAGCGGCAGAGCTGTCGAGCAGCCCGGACAGGCGCAGTAAGGCCAGGAGGAGGAGAACCAAAGCCGGTGCTGCCTTGAGTCTCACCTGTGATGGCACGGAGAGACAGATTTTAGTTCTTGTCAATGGAAATCATCAGGCAAAAAGACAGCTACAGTACCAGATAACTCTGGCTGCCAGTTCCCACAATTCATTCAAGTCAGCAAGATTCAGGAATTGGAGCAGCAAACAATAGCTGGTTGTACGCCAGGGTGGAAGGCGGGAGTCATAGTCATAATGTACCAGATTTGATAGAGTACATTTTCTAACCTCCGCAGCTGAGATGAGGGAGATTAGAATGAAGTAACCCAGTTTTAGACAAACTCATGTTGAGCATAAAAAGAAAAAAAAATGTTGGCTAAATCAGAGTGGCCTGGTAGTTTAAGAGACACATTAGGAATGTGTAGCAAATGTGTGCTTTAGAAAAAAACAAGCCTTATCTGCACAGTCTGAACGCCTCTGCAGTAAAGCTTCAGATTTAATCTTAAAACGTAAATTAACAGATCACACTGTAGTCCAAATTTGGAACTGAGTCACATGCCTGAACCAGAGAACACCATCCAAATACAGCAAACATTAAACAGCTCAACCCCTGGCCTGTAAACCTTACATAGCTGTAATACAATAGCATGATCACAGTATTTGACTCTAATTTGACTCCCCGATGTGTGACTGCACAAGATGATTAACATTCCTCACCACGCCATGCTGCCACAAAATAACTAAATGCTGGATGTAACAAATAAGTAATAACAACACAGCAGCAAAAAACCTCAAAACAAATGAAAACCTTCTGTTGAACAGGTTAATGACAATAAAAGCAGAGATCCACAGAAACCAAACACTGTTACACAATGTGTTTCTTCACTCCCACGGCATAAAACAGTTCAAGAATCTGAAAAGGCACACAAAAAAACATCTGCAAGAGACACGTGTTTGTCATAGTTGTTTTTCTGCCTGTTTTCTGGTGTCTTTCTTAAGGCTGTGGTTTGAAGTCTTGTTAAGACATCAGTATATCCTGCTAAGTATTAGTATCTGGATATTTACGTGCAGAGCCACAAACTACAGCCTCATAGGTGACTGGAGGCAACACCCCTGGATGTCAGAAGAAGAACCAAACATCATGGGCTTCACCACATGTGGATTTCCATTTTGTGAAATGTTTTTTGATATTTTGTAAAACCTTGGATACATTTCTGTCCAACACACTGCTAGTGGTAAGCATGTATTTTGAGTATTTAACTCTGTAACATATTATTAACCTAAAAGCTACACTTTAGACTCCCTATGCTTTCTTTACAGCAGACAGCAGACACAAGCGTTCAAAGGTTTGGTATCTGTGATCATAAAAGCTTGATTCAGTAAAGACTCTAGAGGACTGCTCTATTTTTGAACAGTCTTTCATACCTTTAGGTTGTAGAAGTTCTTAGAAATACTGTGGGTTATTCTGTACTAAATTAAATGGCTCAACCAGACTGAAAGGGCAGAAAGAGACAAAGACCGCTCTGAGTAACAGTTAATAAGAATATAAGAAATCAGCAGTCATTAGTAAAAGAACAGATTCCTGTTTGGGGGTCTGTGCATTATAAAATGAAAACCACCCGTCTTGATTGAAAAAATATAGAGAGAATTTGGTTTTTATCTACCTGGATGGGCCACATAAATAAGCCTATGTACTGGAAAATGTTAACTATCCGTTACTGAAGGTAAGAACTAAAGGTAAACAGTAATGTATGTGAAAAGCTTCTAAGACTGACATAAAAATGGTTTCTTGGTTTATGTAGTCTAACAGGTAGTGTGTACTGTCTGTACGCCATGCTATTTCATGAATGTGAATATGGCTGGGGGCATCTTTGACATGTGCTGGCCATAGTTTGATACAGGCTTGTCTATGTTCACATCGCAAGGACTAATATTTAGCTTTCCAGTGCTGTTTACAATCTGCTGTCAGCCTCCTCACTGGTGTGGTGTTATTTACCGGCTCAATGGAGGAGCACACCCCTTTCCAATAAGCATCAATAGACAGCAGACATGACTCACCTGTGGCACTCTGAGCACTGTAGTATCCCCCATGGTCTGCTTCAGCGCCACCAAGACACCTCCCAGGAAACCGGCTGCTCCGTGGATGCGTACAGCAAACAAGAAGTCCAGGTCAAAGGTGGCAACATAGGTGAGGAGGTAGGAAAGACCTGCGAGGAGGCCTGCAGAGACATTGACCACTGCAAAAAAGATCAGGAGCTCCAGAGCGCCCCACAGAGGCTCCAGCAGGCGTCCACAGGCCATAACTGTCCCCACGTTGGCTGCCACTCCCCAGACATGCTGCTCCACCACACCATGGGTCACCAGTGTCCACACCCAGAAATTAGGTGGAAAGAGGTAGCCCGGGGTCACCCCGAGTGCGTATGGTGTGTCGACTGCCCATGACAATAGATAGAGGAGAACCACCACAGCACTTATACTTTTGACCACCACACTGGTGCTGGCAAGGGCAGCCAGGAAGTGCTGTCGTGCCACCGGCAGGTATCGATTCATTGTTGGTGTGATCTGAAGAGGATGCTTCTTGAGCAATTGAGCTCAAGGGAGCTAAAAAAGCAGATCAGTTGCTTCTGGTGCAGCAGATGTTGGATCCTAGTGTCAGATTAATGATCCCAAGAAGAACAGGTTACATCTGTACGTCCTGACCGCATCAAAAACCACTCTTCTCTATGAGCCTTCATTCGGGATACTGTCTTTTAATTGGTTAAAGATAGCTTTGGTAATCGACTCAGTAAGGTCTGTTGTTCCTATTCAAACAAGGTAACAAACTTTGCGCCGCAATAGATAACCGTGAAGATGTGATAACCTTAGCTAGGAGACCTTCTGATCTAGCTGCCTAGCTGGCGACCTTCAGTCGGCGTAGACTGAAGGAGACCAAGCTTACAAATCACCACCAGCTAGCAGGCAGGTGGTAGGAGCTAAACATGCAAATCCTAACTGAAACAAACGCACCTCAGTGCCAACTTCTTCAGAGGATCTTGGCTGAGTTAGCTTGTAAACACAGGGGTGCTAATGTTAGCTAGCTGTCAAAGAGTCTTGAGTTAGGCTGATTTATATCCGCCACGGTGGAACAGGAGAGGTTACGTCTTTGTTTGCTTATAAGACAGGACAGCTAGCGTCCATAAAAACTGACAGTACAAACTAGCCCACGGAGCTCCCGTCCTGGTCTTGCGTTGCCTCGGCCCGGTGTCTACAGGGCTAGCCCGAGGATTTCCCGTAGCTAGCAACAGGCCTTCAAAACAATGTTAGAAACGCTCCTGAACCAGCGTCAACTCGCGTATACTTCACAGGTTTTTCATACTACCTCAGCTCCATTCGTTTATTTTATTGTTCTTCCGTCTTTTGAGAGCAGGTCGCCGGAGGAAATGATAATATGTAGGCAGGCACTCCTCCTCCCAGTAACACCACTCAGCTACTGACCTGCGCTGTCTGCCACCGTCATCAACAATCGGTGAAAAAACGTCAAGTCACGTAACTCTTCCACACCAGTGCACGCTGGGAAACCGAGTTCTCAACAGATAGCCATCGCCACTAAAGGTGAGTGTACTGCGTTAAAATGATTTAGGGGGTGATTTCGTTCATATTTTGAGCCTGGAGGTGAACCTTGTGGTGGAAAGCAGATAAATACTTTTATTGTTAGTTTAATTATTTTACCTAAGAACAACTTTGAGGTTTATTCTTCGACTTATATCACGTTGCACCTGACTATTTCAATTTTCTGGTACTTTAACTCCACTGCAGTTCAGAGGAAAATATGAGGCCATTATTTACTGCCTTACATTAATTTGACAGCAGTAGTAACTAATTACTTTGCAGATAAATTATCTTTGTTTAGAATTATTAAGTTAGGTTGTAGGTTGTTTACCTATAAATGCAGAACTAGCCCAAAATAGCTAACATTATGGAGCCATTCCTATGAGTACTTTTAATACTTTACTTTAAGTTCAGTTCCATTTAGGTCAAACAGAGTCAGGATGCTACTGTGGTGCATGTTGGCTCACTGGCAAAACTCTCTTGCACTAAATGGAACAGGACCTTAATTAGTATCATTGGTAACACCTGCGTTCACCCTACTGTTTCATGTCATAATGGCTGCTGTGAAAAATGTCTATTCTTCTCCCATCACTGGTAGCTGCCTAGTTAACTCTCTGTAGGTTGGGTATTGTTCCTCTAGTTGGTGGAAAGTGAATTTATAATGACCTCGTTCTACACTGTGGTAGGAGTACTTCTTTGTTCTGTTAAACTACATTTCCTATGGCTCTGTTTTGATATTTTCACTATGATATTTATTCACTTGAAAAATAGATCATTTGCACATTCAGTCTTTAAACAAGCTGCTGTCCTTATTTGTCCTCATTTCAATTATACGAGAAACACTCAAAATTAACCTAGATGCATTCATTTTATTCTAAACAATCAGAACTCATCACATTTACAAAAAAGGACAAGCCACATACAAAGAGGTTGTTCTGACAAGGAAGCATGGGACAAGGACACAGACTAAACAGCAACCTGCGCTCACAAACAGAAATATGAAGATCATGGCCATCACGAAATATAAACAGTAAAATAAATAAATAATAAATCAGAGACACATGACGATTTTCATTGTGCTCATTTCCCCAACCATAAGCACTCTTATAAAATACACTGTTGACCATAAAATTGGAATAATTTTTGTTTTCAGACACATTCCTCTTTTTATTCATATTTATACACAATGTGATGCTTGGAAGAGGTTAATCAATAAAGTTTTGAGAAGATGCACTTTATCTTTCAAGAACAAATCACAATCATTTCATGAGAAGAGGTAAAAATCTTTTTATTCCAACTTTATGGGCAACAGTGTACCTTTATATATAACTTGGTGACCCATGCAGTCTAAAAATGACAAGCTCTGCTGGTCTGTCCAGGCTCCCCAGCCAAGCACTGATTCATTTTTGGCTGTGGCTGAAAGAACTGTGACTCATAAATTTGATTTAGAGGCACACTTTAGTTGTATATCATAGTTCTATGGTGATCTGGATGAGAATTTGGTAATTACCAAGTCATTGTGGCTGTTAAATCAGAATATAATAATTAGGATCAAATGGGATCTAATGAAAGCACAGGTGCACATACAAAGCAAACAAAGAGAGAGAGAGAGAGAGAGAGAGAGAGCTCTGCAGTTTCATAACCATGCAAGTTAGTTTGTCTCTGCAAAGCCATCACTGTGTGTGTGTGTGTGTGTGTGTGTGTGTATAAGATGTTAATTAAATGAGACAAGAAAAGATACACCTTGTTATAATTCAGATCATGTTTACTCCTCTCAAATGGATATACGGATAGAAATGGAAGTTGATATATCTATAGTATTTTTTCCATTTTATCCTTTTTTGGTGAGTAGAATAAACTAAAGTAGGCTACAAAATGGTGGATTTGGGGATTTGCACAATGGTCATATTTACTAGTTTCAGTTTTTAGCATTTTAATTGAATGACTCTAAATCATCTCATACACCTGAGAAACTCCATTATGTGAGTGACCATTCATGAAAGTAGGACATGAAAAGCAGGCCAGTACAAACCAAACCCAGATTTCACCCTCGATGGTACATTCCATTGATCTACATTACAGCAACAGGATAATTAAATATACTGCCAAAAGCAATAACATTGGACGAACAGCTATATGAGTGCAAATTAATGAACAGCAGGCAACAAAAGGCACTAAATTGAGTTCAGCCGGCCTAACTTCTGCTGTAAATTCATCTGAAAACAAAATGTTATTTCTAATATATCTTGTAATTTCTTTCATCCATAGCTTAGACTGCCATGTTTTCATAAAGAACTTTTTTTTTCAACTATATTATAAGAGTAGGCATCATAAGATTTAAATATTGAATTGTTGTATTGAAATATTGAATGTTGTTTTGGTTCATGTAGCGTTCATATTAATCTCTTTTACAAGGGACAAACATATAAAAAATTGGATTTTTGTGTAGTGTTGTTATTATCTATAGTGTGTTCTGGAGCTGTTTTATTATGTTTGAATATTTATGAATATTTGTCCAAAGGAAAGAGGAAAAACACACTACCAAAGAAATGTTAAAATGGACCATGAACTCTGAGGACCTACAGGAAACAAGTGAGGTAAGATTATACCTGTACTAACTGACAATAGGCATGCAAAGACAAATATAATATACTGTGGATTACAGTGTTAAAATTGCACAATACAACGATTGTTTATGTTTAGGGACGTGGTTGAGAAAAAAAAAATATTTTCTTATATTAAACTGTAAAAGTGGTTCATTTTCTTGGAGACATAGTTGTTCTTAACTTTACACATGATTGATTGCCTGTGTGTGTTTGTGTGAGAAAAAGGGGAGGTAGGCACTACATCTGCTACTGCTACTTATGTAAAGAAATTAGGAAATGTATTATTTAGAACATGTTTCTTTTTATTTACAAACTTCAAAAAAACAAAAAGGATCTAAAAGTAATCCAAGGTCATACACATTATCCATCGACAAACTACACAACAGGCTTTGACTACAGCCAATCCTCAAAGACAGCAGCTTTAATCTTCTCCTCGGCTAAAATGGAATTGAGACAGTCAGCTCGGCTCGTCTGACCAAATCGATTTGTATCAATAAATATGTAAATTCAAGTAGAAAGCTGTGAAATAAAAAGAGCAGTCAGACGGCGCAGCAAATGCCGAGCTGACACACCACACAGTTCAACACTGAGGAAACTCGTTTGCCGTCGTAAGGATGACACAGATGGACATTTCTGATGATACGGTAATCAGCAAGAAAAAAAAAAGGAAAAAAAAAAGAAAGAAGCACTTGATATCATTATTTTCTTTCTTTTCAGCTGATGGACTGCCACACTTTCTGACTCATTACTTACAAATGGCTCGTATTCAGATGACATACTTGGTTGCATCCCAATTGTGAACACACCTGTCAACATGCAGGATATTCTGATGAAGGAGCTCATACAGATAAGATGAAAAAAAAAAACATTTTAACACAGCTCATATCACAGTTTATATATCACTGTATCCCTGATGTTCTTTATTTTTGTTTCTCAAAATCAAGAGCCGATCAGAGCTTTTGTGTAAACGCGATACGAGATTTACTGATCCTTCTTAAAGATGCTATCCTTGCTATTAATTAATTGGTTGGTCCACATGCAAGTTGTGCACGAGTTCACATGAGCTGGGTCAGACTGGCCGATTATCACTTCTTTAAAACAAAACAAATAAAACAAAACATTTTCTGTGGTAACAACAATAGTAATATGACAATGAAAAATCTTACAAATAAGATAAAGAAAAGCAACAAAAGAAAAACAAAAAAAACATTGTAGAAAAATAAAAATACAAATGAATAAATATGCACTGTCATAAATAAATTAATTTGGTAAATTCAAACAATGTAAAAAGAGGAGAACAAAAAAAGTAAACTAATGACAAATTCAGTATGAAGAACAAATACATGGAAGAAGAAAAAACAGGAAATGCTTAGGCTTTACTTGTGACGATATTTCCAACTAAAGAGCTGGTGGTTTTTAAAGCTCTTGCTGCAGCCATTTCTGGAGGAGATTTCCCACTTAAGGACAGTGCCGACCATGGTAGATCAGTTAGTGTGATCAGAGCGGATCGATTGAAACAGCAGAACGATGGTTTATCGTTAATCAAAAAGAGAACTTGGTCACATGATGAAGCTTTCAACCAGCCTACAGATGTATACAGATTTGTGTCTCTTTTACAGTGCAGTGCAGTGTACAGTGTTACCTGCAAGGTCATACAGAGAGATGGATATGTATTTCTTGACTGTGGCTGTGAGGATGCCGTAGAGAGAGCATGCTGCTGCGGTGGATTTTTAAGTCTGACAATGTTATTTGGTCTCTTAAGACACAATCCCCTACGCTGGAGGTTTTCTGATGTGCTTGTGCATTTCTCTTTTTTTTTTTTTCCTTTTTTTTGGCAAAGCTACACCATCTCTCTCAAAAAAAGAAAAAAATTTGGTTTCACAATGACCTCTGTTCACACAATGAGAAAGAAAAAGAAACACAGCAGAGCAGAGGTGGAATCTGTGTCAGAACACATTACCAAACCCAGTAACACAACTTTATATGTACTTTAGATTTTCTTTTTAACTGATTTGTAACCCTTAAGAACACAACAGACAGACACGAACACAGTTAACAACGCAAGCGTAACCAAAACTCGGGGTTGCGAGCTTAATTCCTCTGGGGTTGTACGAATACATATATAGGCTTGAGTGAGTGTTTTGCATCGTTTTTCGCTAGGCTACAGTAAGACTGGGTGAGATTCAGAGAGCCGCAGTGACCGCCTGTCTCTCTTTACCTCTCCTCTCTCACAGTTAACATTCAGAAAGATGGAGGCAAAAAGGCATTTTCTGTTGGTTGTTTTTCTCCGCTACAAGGAGGACACCTTGCAAGAACACAGTTTTTTTTTTCTCATTTTCACCTGGCTGTTTTTAGGCAATGATTTTTTTAAAAAGTAAAAGAGATTACATAAATATAAAATACACACACACAAAAAAAGAAAAATCAGATCTTCCCATGTCTGATGCCTAAATAGGAGTCTTTTCAAAAAGGCCTGGTTTAAAGGCATTTGAATAAGCATACATTCTTTCATTAGAGTTTTAAGGTTTCAGTATTTGTCTTTAACTCTCATCCTCAATAAGCCTCGTTTTCAATAATTCAAGATGATTTTTTTTCCTCAAGAGCAAAAATGTACAATACCCCCTGTCCTGGCAGTGAATTATTGAGTTAAATCAAAATGCTCTCTAAAAGTTCTGTTTGAGTTCTTTTAAGAAGAATTCAGTAGCAATATTTGACAAGTGACAAACAATACAATTTCAGTTACTGATATTTAACGAACATTACTACCAGCTAACTTAATTATCAACCCTTTTTTTTAATAACAGCTTCACCCTACTGTCATCTTTTTAATTAGCTGAAAAAAGCAAAAGAGCCATGACATTAAGCAAAGCTGCAGAACTAGAATCTCTAATGTCAACAGTACAACTAGTGGCCATCTGTGGTCATTGCAGGCCCACACTCAGCAGTACTAAGTCCAGTGATTATTAGTATTTCAATGCCAGTAGTCCTCTGATTTTCATCTGAAACTTTTTTCTTCTTCTGGTTTTATCTTCTGATATTCAGCATAAAGATTTGTTGCTCTTTGTCCAGTCCGTGTTCAGTCTCCACTCAGACTGTTTCTCCAAGGCAGTAGAGACAAACAGAGGAAACATTTTAGCAGGGGCTCAGTCGTTGTTGCTTCAATTCTCTTTCATTTTTTGTCCAGTTCCCTCACAGCCTCGGCCACAGGCCCTTTGAAGCCTCCGTCCTGGCAAATAGGGAGTCATCCTATTCTGATGATAATTAAACTGAATCAAGCAACCTCATTATTCAACTGTCACTGTCCCCTCACCTCAATGACATCATCGTCGTCATCCGAGCTGCTGGCGCTGCTAACATTACCGCCATTCACCAGCACTGTGCCCCGGTGGCCCTCAGACCGTACTGACGGAGAGAAGGAGGAAGGAGACGATGAGGACGAACTGGAGGCAGCAGTGGGAGGGTACTGGGAGAGGAAGCTGGCTCCGGCTGGACCGGGAGTAGCAGCTGTTCCTGGCAGGCCACCTGGGTGCATCGACCCTGTGTAAAGGCTAGCCAGAGACTGATTGTAAGAGAGAGGGAAGCCTGGCGAGAGCATTCCAGCCATGCCTGCCATGCTGGGGCTCAGCATGAAGGGAGGCAGGGATCCTGGAACTGAACTGGCACCCTTGACTGATGCAGAAGATGATGATGATGAAGAAGATGAGACAGCGGTAGCAGTGGTTGTTGTAGAAGAGGAGGAGGTAGGGACTGGGCTGGCTCCGCCAAAGCCATACAGATCTGGGTACATGTAACTGGGATCCCCAAGTTGAGTGTGGGGGGGCTGGAAGTAAGGCGAGCCTGCCCCCAATAAGAGTGGGTGCCCCAGTGACCCACTCAACATGACGGGGTTGAGGCCCAGAGGAGGAAGGCCATAGCCCCCGGTGAAGGGGAAGCCTTGTGAGGCCAGAGGGGCTGAGGAGTGTTTGCCTGCAGAGGGCTGC
The DNA here is from genome assembly GCA_028641955.1 of Protonibea diacanthus. Classification (NCBI taxonomy): domain Eukaryota; kingdom Metazoa; phylum Chordata; class Actinopteri; family Sciaenidae; genus Protonibea; species Protonibea diacanthus. Next base: position 18,726,752 of record CM053984.1, read on the forward strand.
TTAATGGGCCGCTCATCTATGGGCGGGCTGGAGGTTTTGCGCTTGGAGCCTGTTCTCAGGTCTTGGGCAGCAGCAGTGGCATCCATGTTGGGTTGGATTACATTAGTCACAGAGGCATCATGGTGGCTCACATTTCCACTAGCAAAACTGCTCCCACTGCTGCCATTGGTCTGAACTGGCTTGGTGGAAGGCATGTTGTTCTCTGCTGCCTTCTCCGGTTGAACTCCGGAGCCTGTGTTGGCGCCGGCTCCTGTGCCACCTGTGTAGCGCTGCAACTCGCTAATGATCTCTGGGCTGTCAGGTGAAAGAGGGCGTGGCACTGTCTTGGAGGGTACCTGCTGCACCCTGTCAGGTGACAGGCAACCGTTACTGCCATTGGTTGACACTTCCTTTGGTGGGGCCTGGGAGTCTGAGAAGAAACAAGGGCTTAGATATTAATATTTTTTTATCATCAGATGGGCTAGATTTACTTAAATAATCATATTGTGAATAATATTTTGTTCACTTGATATCTGTGCTCTGCTACTGTTTGCCTTGAATAGAGTTCAGTTCTGGTAATAAATCATCTTACCTTTGGGTGGCACTGTAGTACTCTCCTCTGCAGTCTTGGCCTTATTAGCTGCTCTGATGGCAAAGATTCGGCCATCAGATGTCCTGATGTAAGTCCCTAAAACAGACAAAGGTGAAAGAAATGATCAGTACACACAAGGTTTACTTTAACCGACTGCATTTGCATTTAGGGCTACAACTGGTGATTATTAAGGCACAAATGTTTGAGCGATTAATTAACAATTATTGGCCAACACGCAGAAGTTTTCAAGAGTAAAACAAAGATGTATTTATACCTTTGGTGCCTCTGATGACGTGGATGCTCTCTCCTGCAGTGATCCTGGCCTGGACATCTGTTGAGTTGTTAGTTCCTGGAATAACTATGTCTAAAAGAGAGCAGGAAAGAAAAAAAGAAATTAACCAAAGGTAGGCGGAAACAGTCATCATTCTTCGGCTAATATCATAGGAAGTTGATGACTCAGGGGCAAAATAGACCAACACAATGAAATAAAATTCAAAGAATCAAAACAGACAGTTTGCATACCAGTAGTGGTGACGATCCTTTGCACAAACACCCCAGCTTTCTGCAGGCAGTTCACAGGGAAACCCCCGAGGTTGGATCCTGATGAATCGTCGCTTGGGGAAGAGCCTGCAGCCTGCGCCTGTCGGGGCATCATAGGAACTGGAGTTGACTGCACTGGCCGGACACTGGCCACTGGCTTCTCTTCAGTACATGGAGGTGGACACCTGAGCAGAGAGTTTATTTTTTATTAGTTCATTACTTATAAAAGTTTTTTTTTGTTTGTTTTAAATCTTCATGAGAACATTACATCTCTAACTGAAGTTCTCCTGAAATATAAGCTAAATTCTTTAAATACAACTTGTATTATTATGTCACTTGTACTCATTAATCAAGAGCCCATTGAAAGGAAAAATTATAAACAAACAAACAAATAAGACCAGGAAAATGTTTTTATTCCATTAGTTTGTTATTTTTCTGTTAGCAGCCAGTATGAGTCACTGACCAGTTCCTCTGACTGAAAGCAGGGATATTGGTGAGGCTCTGGTCGCTGGCAGGGTAATAGTGAGCGTAAGAAGGTCGAGTGTATGGTACAGAAGCTCTCTTCTCCTCTTCGTAACCCTTCCTCGCTGCTTTCTTCTCAGCGCTGCTCAGCTTCAACTCCCTGCGGTCTATCAGCAGGGACTCGTGGGGGAATGGTTGCTGGAAGGGAGAAAGGGTAGATGAAACAAGACGTGATATAGTTTGTCATACATTTTTTTTTGTCTTTGAAAGAAGCAGAGGAGCACGATGCCATTCTCGTGGAAGATGAATTTTAACTAGCTTATTACAGTGAATTTGCTGCAATAAAACACATGAAAGTGCCTCACAAAGCCAGTTTAAAATCTGTGAGCTCCATTTTGGCGATGAGAGTTTAGTCCTCTGAGGAGCCAGGTTTAATTATGAGGTGACACACCACCTCTCGAACTCCAGAACCTCATGAGATATCTAAAACAGTGTTATAAATATGAAGCAAAGTGTAATTTCTACTGCTTGGCGTCGTTCTCACTTCAGGTTCATTCCGCAAGTAGAATTAGAGGGATAATTATGGAGAAGTTTGAAGATTGACATTTTTATTTAAACAGCGATCATAACAGCCAATAAATTATTAAAATGACCAGAGACTTAGTAAAAATGAGATCTGTCTTTAGTAACTTTTAAGCCTCACAAGACCACAATACAAAAATTGTAGGCCGGGCAACAGTAAAGTCAAACATCCCCACATGTCCTACTTTTAAATGCCTCCAAGGGGCATATAGGAATAGTGTTCTCTCTGTTCATCTACCTTCGTAATCAGGTGAGGATAGAAGTGCAGGGCCTTCCTAAGGACGCTCTCCATGCTGTCATGGGGCAGCAGCTGGACCTGGGATGGGTCAGGCTCTTCCTCCACGAAGTGAAGAAGAGACTCCACTTCCCTCCTGGTGAAGGTCAGCACAGGGTTCAGATCATCCACCACCCGGTCTGATGGAGGAGGATAGGAGAGAGGAAGACAGAAGACAAGGAAAAAGGAGTGCAGAGGACCGGGGTGTTTGGAGAAAGAGAGGAGGATAATGGAAGTGACAGGAAGCAGAAAGAGAGCAAATTGTGATAAACTGGTTTCCAACAGCTCTCCAAAGAATAAGCGGCCTCAATGTGTCTGTCTTGCTAGTCAAATCTTACAGCAAACACTTGAGACAGTTTACGCTGTCAGACAAGAGCTTCTTGGCAGAAGGACTGTGGTTTCAACACAAAGCTGATTATTTTTGGAGGGGGGTCTGTCTAGTTGATGTTTACACAGAAAAGCCTGGACAGAGCTTTTCAGTAAGTCCGGTTACCGGCAGATGTTTAACACAGCTGTCAGCTGTAGTATGCAATATTTCTATTTTTAAGAAGAAATTTACATGGATTGAGCTTAGCCTGATTTAACATATAGCTTTTTTATTTTCCATTGTGATCCATTTCATATGTGGTTCATTTCTTTTTCCCCCCTTGTTCCTTTCTTAGCTCCTGTGTTGGTTTTTGTAACATGACTATCTTGCTATTTCAGCCAGTACTCTAAAGATACCAAATACCAACACTAAATTAGAACAAATATTGCAAAAATGTCCCCAAAATATCCAAAAATATGATAATAGAGAGTATTAAACAACATCTTTAGTGTGAACAGGAAATGAGAAACACCTGCACATTAGATGAATTCTCACCTGAAGCAATATCTCATAGACATAGCTCACTGATGCATATTTGAACTCACCTGACATGCCCTGTTTGGAGATCTGTCGGTCGTAGATCTTCTTCTCCAGAGTGAAGTCACACACCAGCCGGTAGATATGACACGGCTTCCTCTGACCATAGCGGTAGACACGGCACACGGCCTGGGCATCATGGCACGGGTTCCATGAGGCGTCGAACACCACCACGCGGTTCGCCCCAATCAGGTTTACGCCCAGACAACCAGCCCTAAGACCCGGAGAGGTCAGTCGAGTAATGTTTGTTATTGACATTTAATGTCCAGACATCAATATTCCACATGCATTTTCTTCCATGTTATTATCTGTGTTACCTGGTTGACAGCAGGAAGACCAATGCTGAGGTGTTGGACGGATCGTTAAACTGGTTTATCAGTCTCTCTCTCTCTGAGGCCGTTGTGCTTCCATCCAGTCCTGCAAGACATCAAGCAACCAACAGAGAGTTAAAACAGGATTTTCACCATCTTTGTGATACAAATATAATCTTATAGAATCTTAATAATTATATAAATTTAATTCTTCAGTAGGATCTACAAAATCAACGATAATGTTATGTAAACTTCATCCATGTGGATTTGATTCTCCATTATTCTTCTTCTGTTATATTTAATCTAAAGATAAAAAAAAAGTTTCAAAAGTTTCAACTAAAGACATGATAACTGTTTAACTTATAAGACATTGTTTAAGTCAAGTCACTTGGTTGACAAAGTGACTTTTATCAGATAATGGCTGAGATGACTTTGATAATGGATACAGCTCATGTTTTACAAGACTGAAACACACAAACACCAGCTCTACAAAAACTGTGATTTCCTTCCTGTGTCCAAACCACCAACAAAAGCCTGGCTGTTATCAAGAAACACCAGCAGGTGGCAGCACTCATTGTAAGTCAATGATGAGAGTATCACCACTGCACAACCAGACCACTGTAGTCAGAAATATCCTGAAGAAAAACTGACAGTTTTATCAGTGTGTACCATTGGTTAAGCACAGTGGACACGGTGCACCGTGTGTCACTTGTCACTGCGCTAAAAATAACTTCTCAAGCTGTCTCCTCCTACTCAAGCCTCCTTGTCATGTAGACAGTTGGCCCAACAGCAGGTTTCTAGGTGTTTTGGATATTAATCTTATTTATTGAACCAAATACTGAACAATTAATGATCACTTACTGTAGTAGTTGAGGTTCCGCACCCAGTTCTGGTTAGGTCTGTCTCTGCTGGACGTGTTCGGCGACGGAGGTACTGGTCTCTTAACCAGAAAGTCTTCGATCACTGTCAGTGTGGACAAACTCTGACTGCAAAGAGCAAAATTAGAGATTGGGTCATGAAAATGAAACGCAAAACAGAATTTAATTGAGAGAAAAGGACACTTCCCTTTCCCACTTAGGTGACAATTGTTAAAATGACTAATAATAAAAATAGCCGATAAAACATCTTGAATTCGGGTCACGCTCATGTCGTCTGATATTATACCTGAAGACGAGGAGCTTGTCTCCCTTCCTGACGCTCTCCTCTATCAGGTGGAACAGCAGCACCATTTTTGCAGAGTTCTCCAGGACGCCGGGCTTGTAGTCACACATGATGTCCTTTGCCTGGCCATGTGAGAAGAGGGAGAGACTGTTAAAATTCACTGTACTACTACACAGCAACTTTATGTTCATAGTTCAGCTGATTAGATTAGATGTCCTCATTTAATCAACTGACTTAAAAGAAGTGAGGTCACAAACCAGTTGATTGGCAAACCTTATAATCAACAAACAAAAATATTAAATGATTTTTTAAACTCTCTTTTAACGTACCCATTCATAAGTGATGACCTGATTGGCTTTCTCCTGTAGCTGGTTGAGGCTCAGTCCACCAATGGGGTTAGGGTTCTCCAGGGGCTTTGCCTTTTGGTTGGGTGCAGTTGGACAACGGGCCGGACCCGTGGAAGTGATGTCATCAAGATCCAAGTCTTGGTCACTCGCCAGGTTTTCCTTCTGTAAGGCCTCGTACAGCACGTCTGGATGGTTCCAGATCTGAAGGATAACAGGAGACAAGCAGAGTGAGGACACTTTCTCAAAGTGAATTAATGGATTTGTCAAGTATGATAATTATCCAGGAGTTTATCTTTGGTTTATAAACATGTTGACTCAGATAACTTGTGGAACAGCACTACAAGGAGTAGTAGTTTTGAAGTTTAACCTCTAACTGCAAATAAAAAGACTTATGTGACTTATGTAATTTTATGTATGAAACAGATTTCCAGAGGTCCTTTTGTATTTAGGTGGTGTTCCACACATGCCCTCCTCCTCACCTTGCAGCAGACGCAGAAAGCCTTCAGAGGGTTGAGGCTGAGCCAGCCAGTGTTTCCTGCCTCTCTGAAGCGGTTCATAAACTCTGTGTAGAGCGCTCTCTGCAGGGGAGACAGACGCACCAGGATCACATGCTCTTCCTTAGAGGGCAGCTGGTCCTTCAAGACATCATGACCACGTCTGAAATAAAGACAAGTGTTATTAAAAATGAAAAATAGGTGAAAAAAATGTCAAGTTTGACTAGTAGAACCTTATTATTCTCTATTAAATGATTAAGGGAGGTCGAGCTTTTCTTTTCTAGGCAGTAGTTGTGCGTTGTCTAACCTCTGTACGAAGCCCTCCAGGAGGCTGTGCAGGACGTGGCTCCTATACCTCATCAGTTGGATATCCTGAGGTGTGCTGTCCACACACTGCCCGTTCAGAATGGGACGCTCAAACATGTTGCTGAACTCCTGGCGAGTACCTGAAATATGTGTAAAAATGGTAGTTAGAGGACTTGACGAGAAAACCTTTGATCTTGATCTTGAAGACCTGCCTCCTGCCAACAAAAAGCAGATCTTGTCCTATACCTAAGAAGTCGGGTCGGACAAAGTCGACCATGCACCAGTACTCAATCAGGTTGTTCTGGAGCGGATAGCCGGTTAGGACCACACGGCGTCGGGTTCGGATGTTCTTCAGAGCCTGTGATGTGCTGGCATGGCAGTTCTTGATACGATGGCCTTCGTCACAAATCACCACATCTGGACCAGGCCGAGCCAAAGCTTTCTCGATACCTGGGGGAGGAGATCAGGCAAAAAAGTGAGATTCTACTGAAAAGTAGCATTTTTTTTGCCATATTTACCCCCCATATTCTCTTTGTCCCCCCCTCTTCATTCTTCCCTTTTACCCCCTCTCTTCTTTTCATCTCTCCCACCTTTGAGCAGTTCCTGCTGTCTGTCCTCCTCGTCCAGGTCGATGACTACAGGTCCAGCTGCTTTCTTGCTCTTCTTCTTCCTGCCAGCCACAAAGCTCTTCTTTAGCGACAGGAGGCGGTACATCTCATAGCCCATCAGAAGCACCCCTCCGTCCCGTGCCCAGTTCTCCACAACCTTGGCTCTGGTCGTTGTGTTCCTGGGTAACAAAAAAGAAAAAAAAAGGTTAGTAACGTTGCTTGTGTTATTTCCTAATTTTACTTTTTGTTTTTACTTTAATTCAAACTTCTGAGTCTGCCCCTAAACTTCAGAATATAACATTATTTTAGTGCAGTTTAGTTTCTAAGAGTTGCACGGGCAAGATCATTTTAAACTGAGCTCAGACAGTCAGAATAAGGTCACTGTGTCACTTTCAGACAAGGCTGCATCATTGAATTTGCACACTGATCACGCAGCATTCCTTCATTCCTCCTTAATCTCAAACACACACAAGTCAGAAAATCTTTGCAGCAGTAGCAGCTGTTAAGAAAGAGGATGATGGAAAGATGGAAAAGAGGACGAGCCAGATGGGGATAAAGTGCAGAGGCAGGCCAGACGATCTTTAAATTGCTTTACATTAATGTGACTGCATTCATCTGCCTGAGATGGATTTTAAATGAACCAAAGACCTGGCTGCATGTGTTGGATGTGTCTGAGGAAGATAGAATATGCCTTGCAGGACTTAAAAGTATATATTTTTTTGAACTTCATGTTTTTAAAAGAAGTTTCTCTTTATCTGCTCTCAAGCACAAAGCAGGTCGGGTGAAAGGATTCAGACTCACTTGTGCTCGTCGTTGAGGATGTGAACCTTGAAGGTGCGAGGTGTCACCAGTCCTGGATCGGTATCTGGAGGTAACGCTTCTGGGGGTGGGACCCACATGTTGAACTCAGACAGCCAGTTCTGCAACGTGTTCACCTAGGATGAAGTCAAGAAGCAAATAATCAGATTCAGTCCTCATAGTCTCCATATTGATTCTGTTCATGTCTAATCTAATGCTGAAGTGATCAACTGACCAGTTAATGGACGGAATATTTTACAGTCCAACTTGGATCACTCAGTATAGAAGTAAAAACACCCAAAATACGGTTGTCACGACTTCTCAAATGTTATGACATTAATAACTTTTCTCAATTTTACATTTAAATAGCAACTGATCAAACTAAGTAAATGACTTTAAGACGTCATTTTGAGCTGCGGTATCTTGTGACAGGCATTTCTACACAGATGCTTACAGGTACGATGGCGAGCACTGTGTGAGCCTGGGTGTGTCTGAACAGGACATCGATGAAGGAGATGACCTGCAGCGTTTTGCCCAGTCCCATGCTGTGAGCGAGGATACAGCCGAATCCGGTGCTACTGCTAAACCTCTCCACCGACTCCACCAGGTTGTCGTACAGGAAGCGGATTCCACCGATCTGGAGGCAAAGTTGGAGTCATCATGATAAGGAAAGATGTAAAACATAGGCAGAATTTTTCTTAAGCCACTACTTATACATTTGAACAGACAGGAGAAGCAAACATTTTTGAGTGCAGCAGTAAAAATACCTGGTGAGGTTTGACCGCTCGTGCCAGCTGAGGTGACAGGAAAACATCGTTCTCTGTGGCTGGATGGTTCAAGTTGACCAGCACCCTGCCATGGGTGTCTGGCTGATTGAGGGCGTCATTGGCGTGCGAGCCACTGGCTTCACTCTCTTCCACAGTGGTGGACTCGTTGCTGACCTGGACGACAGCGTCGTCCTCGCCTGAGCTCAGGTCAATGACATCTGTGGGGAGGGAGGGTGTGAGTAACAGGAGGGTGAAAATGACATTGCATGTCTTGTAACAGTTTTCAATGATTTGAACACTTTCTGGTGAAGAAACTTCATCTATGGTGAAGTTAGGAATAGCTTAGTGGCGGAAAGAAACTTGGCAGCAGCTTTTCCCATGAAAACTCTTACTATCATTTCATTGCCCACATTCATCTCGAATGATGTGGCCGACTGTGGCCCAGTCACGAGCATTAACCTCTGTGATGTGACATCAAACACGGACGTCATTGTGTGTGTGCGTGTGTACGTGTGTGTGTGTGTGTGTGTTTGTGTGTGAAAACCATGAAACCCATATCTGATAAAAAGGACTACTTCAACGTCAACGGTATCAAGTGGTGCGAGTTATACAAGCTGGCAGTCTGCGAGGGCATGACGGGGTAGGGAGAGGTGTGTGTGTCAGTATGTTAGTGTGTGTGCGAGAGAGCGAGCGAGAGAGAGAGAGGGAGAGAGAGAGAGAGAGAGAGAGAGAGAGAGAGAGAGAGAGAGCTTATATAACTGCAGTGAATGGCTGGTTATACAAGTAGGATTAGAGTGGAGGGGGAGACTGGTTATGCAACCCCAACTAGAAATGTCACTGTGCCACTGTGAGAGTGTGTGTGTGTGTTCATTACGTGTGTGTGTTCAGGATTAGCCAGCTTTATTGCTCCACAGACCTGCTCTGATCTGTCCTACAGACGCTCTCTGCCTTTCATCTCTCCATTCGTTTTCATTCACTTTTGTCTTTCTCAGCTCCCAAATCTACATTTTCTTTGTCTTTGTTCATTTGCCCATCCCATCGGTCTCTCTCTCTCTCTCTCTCTCTGTTGCAGGTGTGTGTGCCTGCAGTTTGCTCCCCGTATTTTCTTTCAATGCAGAATGTACTGTATGTGTGTTTATCTCTAACAGAGTGTGTTTATCCTTGACTGTTTGAGTGACTGTGTGTGTGTGTGTGTGTGTACTTGGGCAATAAGGGAATGGTACATGATGTACCCTGTGGAGGTTTTGAATATTCTGATGCACATGGCAGCTAATCTACGAAAACCACACACAAACACACACACCCTTAATAGGAACAGGAGTTTTTTTTTTTGACTATGCTTGTTCACATTTGTGCAGGAAGGTTTTCACTAAATGTTTCTAAAAAGGCTGTGGAGTCACTCTTGGAGAAATTGAAAGAAAACTGCATGAATACCAAATTTAGTTTTAAATACAGTCCAGCTTTCTTTATATAATCTTTACTGAGATGACAGGAAGGCTGAAGTGAGCACAGACGTCACAAAGGTGAACCAGCAGGATGTGTTTTTATGGACGTGAACATTAATTCCTATAAGTCATTCCTGCGTCTTCAGATGATCTCAGATGAACACGGGCCCAGATGTCTGCCGTGTAGAGTAAAAAAACTCATTCAGCAATTTCAGGTTGTTTTGCAACGTTATGGTTTTTTTTTCCCCTGGAAATTGGAGCTGATGCAGCCTTTTAAAGCGTCGACTTTCCAGACCCCTGGGCTCAAAAAACAGTTTGAAACCAGTGTGTAATTTAATAACTGCATGGCTGTCATGAGGCTATTAAGGCTGCTTTGCTTAATCTAGCAGACTGATGCTTTAGAGATGTGAGGTTTCCATCAGACACCAGCAAAGGTGGTAGAACTGGGCATATCAGATTACCCCAGCGGATTGGCTTTATGTCCTGTGGTTGAACTGGGCAGCTGAAAGGTATGAATGTACGAAGCTGTAATGAATGTTAGCTAGTAAAAACAGCTGTGTCCTGAAAACATTTTTCAAAAAAGTTATCAATAAAGACAGATGGCAAACTTTAAGATTTGTTCCAGTTTAACTTCAGGAGCTTGTTGAACACTGTGGCTCCAGGTTTTCCCAACCCAGACAGCCATAAAAATGTTTCATATTTTTTAAAATTGTGCAATTTTTCACTGGGACTAAACACAGTCTGGACCACTTGAGCTATCATCATCATTATCATGCTATCTGTTTATGGCTCATATTTCCACCAAAACTCCAATGCATATCATCATTGCAGCAGCCCTTCAACTGAAATGCTCCCTATAAAGGAAAACTGAAAACCCATTACTTTAACAGAGAGATGAAAGAAGATGAAACCATGTCTGGAAGGAGTTTCAATCTTTATGTACACATCTTTATATGTTGTGCTGAAAAAGGCATCATAAAACATCCAAAGTTGCACTTTTAACAACTTCCTGCTGCTGCTGTGGTCAGAAATCAGTCAAACTGATCGAAAATTATAGTTTGAAACACACATCTTTGTTAGTGGGATACACCATCTAGACATGTCTGACTGTGAGCTCTAAAACATTGCCATATTGGGCTACTTAAGCCGCCAACAAATGCCGAGTTACTCAAAACCGAAGCTTTCTGATTCATGTTAGTCATGGTTATAAATAACGGGAAATAAGATTCTTAAATAAATCCTGGTTTTTAAAAAACAGCAAATCTATCCTTAAATTTCTAAAGGTTCATCTGAAGAAAATCACATATATAGGCACCTTAAGAATTAGTATCTGGTTTATTTAAGACTTTGCCTAGCTATGCAGACAGCTGAGAATATACAACTGGACAGCAGGTATTAACTTCACAGCTCAGTGTCCCTCTCTGCTTTCATGACATTCTGACCTACTAGCCCACTTACACAATCAAAGGTCAAAGTGGCAATCTGTTCTGAAGAAGCTCAACGTGTGGGGCATAATTCAGACAACTGAACTCTGCTGTCATTATTCACAGAGATAAATGCAGCACGGTTAGCATGAAAACGGCTGCACCTGATTGACACAAACCTTAATTCTCCATGGAAATGTGATTTTTTTTTAAGTGTTTCAGGGTCTCTTATTTTAATCTGCTTGTTTCATGCCACTTTATTTTGCTATTTTTTAAAAAAAATAAACAATAAACGTAAGCTGCAGATTCTGGGATTCTTCATGATTCTTCAAGTTTACTATGTGTGCCCTTCAGTAGGACATACTACGAAACTACTACAAAATAAAACTCTTTGCTTCAAGGTGATGACATTTGAGTCATGAAATATGTAAGAAACAAGCAAACCTTTACTCTGATTGTTAAGATATTTTAAATGTTATTTCAAGTATTCTGAAAAATGATGAATAAATGCACAAGTCTTTGGGTAATAGAGATGAGCGTCTCACCTGTTTTGCATGTGTGCTCTGTGGTAATGGAGGTGGGTATGTTAGTTTTGCTGTCATCCTCGCTGATGCCAGTGCTGCTGGAGTCCAGGCAGATCACTTCCTGTCTGGCTGACTTCACTTCTTGTTGTGATGCTGCTGATGCCGATGATACCGACACATGTTTTGTCACATCGCCTGGAGGTAGGAACAAGGGAGTGAAAAAGGAAAGAGGAAAGACAAAAGGAGACAGAAAATTGGGAATGAATGATGGGCAGGAAGGGAAGGAGAGACAACATCAACCTATACCCAAGCAAGCTGGGATTAGTAACATAGGTTGGCATACATGTTGAGTACTAGTGTCTGAAAGATCAGTGCTGTTAGTATTAATGGAAGCATTTATTTGGAGGTTCACGCTCTCACCAGTTGTGTATTCAGGCAGCAGTGGTACCGGCAACTCCTGTTTTCTTTGATGCTCCAGACGTCGCTTCCTCTCCAACTCATCCTGCTGGGCGGCTTTGGTCACTGCCTCCAACTGATGATCCCTCAGCAACTTCCTACACAGACACAAGAGAAAAAGAACATTGTTAAAAAATATATAGTGGTGCAGCCCAGTTATAAGGTATATTATTTGATAAATAAAAAGTAGTCTCAAATGTAGCCTCTTTAGCATCTAGGCTACTTCAGTAAAAGAAAACACAGCTAATATTTGTAGGACGCTGGGAGTTAGCCTGCCTAAAACTTTGGTATATCTTTGTTTTTATGTTTAAACACCGGCACAAATGGATAAGCTGCATTTATCAGTATTATTATTAACTTATTCTTTCCTCTTGTTGTTATTGTTAGTTTCATTTTGGCACTGCCTTCAGCTGAGCCTCGCAGAGTTTCTACAGAAACAGAAGGAACTGCCAATATTTTGACTGCTGCATAATTTCATTATTTGAAAGAGACTGATATGAAACAAATATTTCAATGTTGAAATTCTAACCCTTCTGGTTAGGAGAAAGGTAACCAATTAGTGCTAATAATATAATATAAGCACTTTCAATGTAATATAAACACTGAGGGAAATTACTCCACGCAAACACTGAAACCTGAGTTTGCATCTCTGACCCATTTGATGTTATTGACGCTGTTATGTAAAAGCAACAGCATACTTGTGGCTGAGCTCCATCGTGGTTATTGGCAGCCGGAGGAATGAAGCTGCAGACGGAGCATGCTTAAGTATAATTAATGACAGATTTCGTCAGTAATTGGTGTGTGCTTTAGTCAAAATCAGCATGAACACGGGGAAATATTATCCAACAAATAATGAATGTTATTACAGAACGTGTTGAATAATTTGAGTACCCCGCATCTCAGCAGAAATATACTTGTTTTTGACTGTGTTGTGATCTAATATAAAATACATATCACTATCCACAGTGCGCCTTGTATTTCATGATCAAAGATCTTCAGATGATTCATTACTTCAGTGGTAACCTGAGCTTGATAATATGTTAATATAATGAACTCTTCATCTAAAGCTTTAATAAGAAATCCCTGCAGAATAAACAGCCGTGCATCCATTTGAACTCCTCCAATCTTTCTAGTTCAAGTGAGAGTACAGTACCTGATGTTACGTCTCATGTGTGTCGGTTTGGAGCCCCTCTTTTTGGCTCCTGTCAGGACAGAGGGAGGGGAGGGGCTTTGGCTGGCCGGCCTGGAGCGGGGTCTGGACAGCTGGGAGGCAGGAGGGTGGGCCGGCGTCTCTCCCGAAGGTGAGGTAGATGGGGGAGGGGTGCACTGCCACGCAGCTGAGTCGCCTCCCTGAGCCTCATTCTCGGAGCTGAAGGGGGCACTGTGGGACTGGTCTGTGTGACGAAAAGAATGAATTAATTAATAATAATAATAAATTAATTATTGTATGTAATAAAAAAAGGGAATATTAAAGAATGAGTCCTTAACGGCCATGACACTGAATCAATCTCTTCACTAAATGCTATGCTAGCAACACTGTAGTCAGGTGGAGCGTCTCTCTGTGTTGCTATGGAAGTCAATAAATCCTTTGAACTAGTCCAATCTTGAAGCTAACTCAAAGCTTTAAACATATTACTGGCAGTTTTCTGCAAAGAGTAATGTTGCCCCAAGATACATGGTAACATTTCAAAATTAAAATTATGAAAGATTCAAGAATCTGAATTCCCAAAGATTCCCACCATCGTCTTTTCACTATCCTGGGAGTCTCACTTTCTATCAGCACGTTCTGCTGTTTTATATTACCTACTGATCCCGTACATACTATGTGAAGACCTTTTATTTAAATCACTGCTACCACATGTCAAGAGCCTGTTTCAGATGTTGTTAAACAAATGAGCAGCAATTAAAATAATCAAAAAGAGTCCCAACTGCCACAACCAGTACACCCCTCCCTTAAACGCTTAAAAGTGGGTTTTGTCATCAGATGAATATAGTAAGGCCTTCTGGGCGTCTCAAAACTGATTAAACGTGTCATCACATCTATTGTTATGACTGACAGTAAACAGGAAGACATTCTAAATTATAGAAATGAATCGCTATGTGAACAATCCCAAGTCAAATATGCAAATCCTCCCATGAAGCACGTCTACAGTGTTTCAGTATCATTACTGTATTATTTTTTCCCATTATGATGTAGATGAGACACTCCTTGTCCATAAAAATTGGACAGTGACTTGGCAAGGTTACGTGTGCACTACAACAGATGGACCCACAGTAGCTATGTACAACTGGATATTTGAATTTTTATCCCTTTTACTCAAAGTCTGTCCAACCACAATCCTACGCAAGAGACAAAATAAAAGTAACCTCTATTTTAAAAAATGATCATATTTGAGTCCAAACTCACTTCTTTGCCACTTTAAAAACTCCAGTATTACAGTCATGTATAAGATCAAAGAAAATTTGCTTTTTTATTTTTACAAAATGGTTAAATGTCATTGTATTCACATATCTCTCGTGGCGGTGTTTCTTAAATTCATTAGGACCTGTTTGTTCGAGCTGTTGACATCTTTCCAAACACGCCTGTTTACTGTGTTTGACATGGAAACTTCCATCAAACTGGTTTGACTCATTCCAGCTGCTGTTGTCAGCCGGAGCCTGCGAGAATTTAAGTTTTCAAATGTATTCATATTAACATTTAACTCAACTGCATTTACAAAACACCCCGAAGAAGAGTCCTCTCATCCTGAGCCAAAGCATACTTCAATACCAAACCGTGAAAACTAAAACGTATGGAGCTCTGTTCTCTGTCTGATTTCTATTTTTCAACCTTGTCTTTGTTTCTACTTCTCTCTCTTTCTTCTCCCCTCAATCTGCCTGAATTTCACTTTCACCTTCTTCTCCACCTCCTCCTCCTCTCTCTCTCTCCCTCTCAGTTGTTCTGGCAGAGACACACTGAACCAGATCTGAGCTTATGTAAGAGCTGGATCATAAATATGGACGGCTTATGAAACACAAGACAGGACACAAACACTGACACCACACACACACACACACACACACACACACACACACACACACACACACAAATTCCAGAGGACAAGTGTTCACATAAGAATACAAAATCAACACACACATGCACAAACAAACACACACACAAATGTGTAGGCCATCCAGCCAAGAATCGGCCTGGGATGTCTGGACAAACAAGGACAAACTGCCAACACATGATTTTCAGTTTACACACACACACACACACACACATACACACACACACACACACACACACAGAGGAAGGCATATAAGACATGTTCACTGCATGACACCTGGCAAACCTGAGTTTTCAGTTTCCCACATTATCAGAATCACGCAGTCGCACACACACACACACACACACAGATCCTTAACATAATGGAGGATGGAGGCTGGTGATGAGCTCACTGTGTGTTGAAAAACAACTTACATAAAACGCCCCTTCAGTCCATCTACGCGATAACAAACTTCTTGATGTGTCTGCTAATAACACGCAGTTATAATAATAACAGTAATTCTAATGACAGGTGATGAAAGTGTACAATCAATTAAATTCACTTTTGTTTTATTTATATAGCATGACACAGACAGCAGAAGTTATCTCATGACATTTTCCATATAGAGCAGGTCTAGACCGTACTCTTTATAATATTATCTACAGGCTCAACAATTCCCACCATGAACAAGCACAGAACCCAGCTCAGTCACAAACATACTAGAAAAGATGTAGCACACTCAGACCTCTGCTCAGACCACACAGTCCTCAGATTTTGGTATGGTAATGATTTGTTCAATGGTTCTTTGGATCAGCATCAAAAATACATCCAGTGACGAATGTGTTACATTAGAGGTTTTCCCAGGTTCACTCAGCTCCTTTCAAGAACTGATCCTGGATCAGGTCCAAACTATAAATCCATAGATCAGAGCCATTTTTTGTTTAAATGAATTTATGCACATTGAAACAACTACTTTGTTCTGAACTCAACAACCACAGGATAGCTTGTCATGGTCATCAGAGGATGAATCCTGCTGATTCTGGTGATCCCCTAACATTTGCTCTGACACCACCAGCAGGTGTGTTTTTGAGTGAAAAGACAGAAAAAAGACAAAAAAAAAGAGACAAAAATCTGAATAATACGCTGTACGCAATCTGAGTGGACATCCCATAACCTTTAATATTGTACCGTCAAACATTCCCATCAGCCTCTGCTGTTTGATGCCAATTAGCAATTAGCTTACCAAATAGTGGTTTAAATTGTACTGGCTAAACATTAACATGTTAGCATTATTAATGTGATTATGTTAGCACATTAATCTTAGTCGACGGCATGGCTGTAGACTCTCAACTTGTTCTCAACAATCCACCAGGATTAAAGCTCCTTTGTGTGTGTGTGTGTGTATGTGGAGGTTTCTTGCAGAGTCATTGTGAGGAAATTGGTTAAGTCTGCGTGTTGCTTTGACTATTTTCATCTCAGAGTCCCCTGGTTGGATTCAATCCACAATAAGCACTTACATTTAAGTCTCCACTATGTTTCTTTTGGCTACAGGAACCAGCTAGACCCATGGCTCCTTTAAATGAGTTTCAATGGGTTTTCATATGAGTACAGTATGTGCAGCACTGTGACGTCTGTAGAGTGTTTTGCTCATTCTAATTACCCAGTCCTCCTCCAGTCCTCCTCCATCCACTTATTCCAATCGAAAACACAGGAAACATAGATGATTTTTTTTTTCTTGGAATGAACTACCAGTAAATGTGAAAGCTTTCATGAGATTGGACACAGTTTATTATTAGTTATTATATATAGATATTAGAGATACGACAGCAAAACAAGTTTTCTTGACGTGAATAACACAATTACTCAATCACAATGTTATCCTGGTTTACCCTGCAACTCTACCTTAGAAAACGGTTATATAACGATTCCTGAAATGCACGGAGACACATCTCACACACACACACACACACACACACACACACGCGCGCGTGCGCACACACTCACAGGGAGCACTCAAAAGAGACACTGAGGGGGCAGACAGGAAAGAGAGAGGGGTGGGGGGTGGGGGGGATGAGAGCGAGGTCATCATTCAAAGAGGAAGAAAAAGATATTTACTTGAGAGTGAGAGGAGGTGGAAACACACACACACACACACACACACACACACACACACACACGCACACAGACACAGACACACACACACACACACACACACAGTTTCTGGGAAGCAGGACTGTTTCCTCTGTTCGGGTTAAGAGGACAACAAGTCCAGGAATTATTCACCAAGAGACAGAGAGAGATATGCAGGCAGGGCTTTTATGAAATACGTTACGAAATGATTTTATTAGTTGTAAAGCACACTTTGTGCCCATATCCAGTGTCCACACACGCATGCAACACCTGATTTCAAGATGGTTTATTGTATCTGAAGTGTTTATGTCCATACATATCAAACATTTGTCCTGAAACTGATAAAAACACCAAAAATGATGGTTTTATTTAAGACTAATAGCCTGACAAATCCAGTGACTTTTGTTTTGATTTTTTGGCATGAAGCCTTTATCCAAACAAATATGAAAAACAGATTTTCTTTTGAAATGAGAAGCAAAATCAACAAATGAAAATTAAGAAGTTTAAAAACAATAAACATAATATGGTGTTGCATAAGAAGCGCGCGTTTTCTTATAAGTCTGTACGGTTATGTTCCCTGGAAAATCTAATGAGGAAAATGAGTGTGGAATGCAGTGGAACAGGACATTAGCAGATCGTAACAAAGTAACAACCACTTTAATGGTTTTACCAGAGAAATTTAGCAGTTTTTGAAAAGATAAGGACTTCTGGTTGGCGGTGAGAGCAGCAGGAAGAGGAGACGAAGTGTCCGTGTCGGGCTGATTTTATGTTGTTTGGCTCGTGTTCACGTAACTGCCTGTAGTGCCACCATGATTCATTATCGACATTAACAGTTAATTAATTGAATTTATCTCACCCTTTCTGCTGTTTAATGTGTAAAACGTCAGCCAAAGAACATTATCATGGTCGGGAACTGCGAACACATGCAACTGGAAGACTTGAAAGAGGAATAGTTTTGGGTATTTTCCCGTCTTTTTTTTTTTTGATATTATAATACAATACAAGCCATTGAATCAAGAGTAATAAACAGATCGACTGATAATGAAAATAATGTGTACAACTGCAACAGACCGCTAAGCTGATTAAGCTGGAACTAAACGCTATGTCCTTTCTTTTGAGGTTGGATTTTTATATCAAAGTGTGGACAGAGTGGCGTCAGTCTCAGCCACTTATGTAACATTTGTCACTTTGGCCGAATGCCAGCTTTTATTAAATCACTTGTTTCGGTTCCGCGGTGGAAAGAAATACTTTTACAAGAACAGCATTTAGAGAAAACACACAGGAGAAAAAGTTTCATAACCTTCAACATACACGTGTGCCGTCAATATTCTATACATCTATTCCCTCACATCCTGTCAGGATGAAACTCAGCTTCGAAAAGGTAAGAGGAGATGTTATGTTCACAATTTGGAAGCTGTGAAGCTGAAGTGCCTCACACACACACAATCACATAGATACAGGTAGATGTACACACACACACATACACACACCTTGGGGAGAGTCTTACTGCATTAAGACCAGACAGTGAGAGCAGGTTATACAACTCGCACACACACAAATACACAAAATACATTACATAACTAATGAATCACTGCATGCTCCCCGCCGAGGACCAAGGAAACCGAAAACCTCTCTTGAATCTTGCTAAACAAACACACACACTCCATCAGGATAGCACTCAGTGGGTTTGTCCAAAAGTTGAATCTGGCTCAACTTGTCCACTACAGGTCACAACACAGCATGTACTTTTTGTCTGCGTACCCTGTGGCTCGCACCGCTGCGGCCGAAATGCAGTTCCCCTTTTCAAATGAATGGGAAAACCTGTGTTTTCGCCACAGTGCCGGATTTTGTCTGAATCGGGTCTCAGGCCACAGGTGGAGTTTATTGACTTAACTATGATACTCTACCAGTTGTGTCCTGGCTTGGTTTTTTTCATGCACTCAGCTTCTAGGTTTGTGTCTGGCTTCAAGACGTTTCCTTTGGTTTGTATCTGACGGTTTGAGTGCTACTGTTCTCTTGAGTCGGTTTTAAAAATATTCAACTTCCAATGATTTTTCAATCTGATGATTACAAACAAAAACATTCATTTGAAAGATGTTATATACATATGAGCACGTTGGATGAAAAAGTTGCCACAATGAGCAACTTAGGCAATCAAAATGTACTGCATGTCATATGCAAGTAGGCAAGGTAAGGTGCCTTAAATATAGAGGTTTCGAGAATAACCTGGTCTGAAATAGTCTGTAAACATAGTAATGCATATTATATTCAGTTTCTGCTGTCAATGATCATATGACCGGCACTTTTTTTGCTCTTCACCTTTTATGTAATATAATATTTAATAAATGGAGCCTTTTTTTTTTATATATATATGAAGAAACTCTTTTTTTGTCAGTGTGCAGACATTTTTCTCTGTGGACTGGATGAAAAAGATTAAAGTGAAAAAGAAGATTATACAGAGAAGAGATTACAATAGAGAAGACTCCTCGTGTACACACAAAAGGTTTTCACACACAAACACAGTTACAGATCATATATCGGCTTCCAGATAAAAGACTCGGCTTGAGATCCTGCTTTTTAATGATTTCCTTGAAAATCCGTTGGATGCTAGTGTTTCGCCATATTTTGTGAAACTGTTTGCAACACATTATTATAATGAACGGACGTGTTTCCCACTGCAGGAGTGGTTCAAAAGGTTTCTTTTGATGTTTTCCCCTCCATGAAAACTTGCAACATATGGAACTAATTGTTAACATGAATCCAAGATGACCAAAGTATGCAAGAAGAGGACAGAAGAAGAGTGTTTCATATTCTAATGATAGGACCACTTTACTTGTCAAACTAACAAAGGTGACCTCATGTCTCCTCTCCAAACACAGACTTAAAGCTCCAGATTCAGAGCACTCAGAAACGGAATATAATGTGCATAACTGTGTTATTATTAGTGTACAATCACGTGAAAACAAGGATCATTATATTTTTGTTACCTTAGAATGAGTCTTTTATATCTACAGACACTGTGGGTCATCTTCTACATAGTGTTCCATGTTTCTACAGTAACCCAGAAGGGACAAACTAAACACTGGCTCTAAAATAGGGCCTTGGCAAAGTGGTTGCAATCAGCAATTACATC
Source organism: Protonibea diacanthus (assembly GCA_028641955.1). NCBI lineage: Eukaryota > Metazoa > Chordata > Actinopteri > Sciaenidae > Protonibea > Protonibea diacanthus. The sequence continues at coordinate 18,747,018 of CM053984.1, forward strand.
ACTAGATGCAATTAAATGCTACATGCTGGACTTTTAAGCCAATGCCTTTTTGTTTGACTGTATTTTTTTGAAAATCACTGCCACAAAGTAACAGCTAACTTTGTGACTTCTTTCATCTCTGTGTTTTAACTTCAGCTGAAACAAACAGGTTGGCAGAACAAGTGATAAATGAACCCGTCACTACTGCTCACACTTTAACTGCAGTAACTACATGTTGCTTTAAATTCTGGACCTAAATTCGGCCTCCCCACCTCATTAAGAAACACTCCCTTGTGCCCAAGTCGAACGGAGGTACTATCTTAAGGTGAAAATTAGAGCTGGAGAGTGGATTGTTGCTAGGCAACCTAGCCAAACTCAAGCTGACAGGAGAAGATGCAAGCATGAAGACAACATGTAGATGAGATGACGTGACGTGACACATGAATCGATGAACGCATTTGAACTCCTGACCTTCATCGCCACCAGACACACACTGGGCAGAGAAAGTGAGAGCATGCAACCAGAGTGTTTTGGTGAAATGCTGAGTCATGAGCAGTCAGTAAGTACCATAAAGAGCATCTGCAGCAACATTTCTACGCCATTAATTTGTTCTGTTGGACACTCCCTGCGGGTAAAAGACTTGCTGCGTCTCACAAACAACACAACATGTACTTGAGAGATATGTGGCTCCAAAGAATGTGAGGCCACAGGCAACAAAATCATGGTAAGTGTGTGTTTGTGTGTGTCTCAGAGGGGGGTTACAGCGGGGAAATGTCTTCTGCAACCACAAGGTTATGTAACGACTTTTACGTATATGTTAAGTGTTTATATAACTCCTCGCATTGCTCTGATGAACATAACACCCCACTCTGTGGATGTGTGTGTTTTCAAATAAGTGCCACTGCCTTAAGTGTGTGAGTGTCAAAGAGGAAAGAGAAAGATTGGACTGTATCTGACTGTATCCACAGCAGTAATGCATACAGTGTATAAAAGCTGCACGTTACAGCGTGTTTTCCCATCAGCTCCTCTAGAGTCTGACAAATCTGTGTTACATTTAGGTGTGAAAACCCTTTAAAAAACTGTTAGTGATGCAACATTTTCCCCCAACAGTGATGAAAAGCTTCAGACTGCACCGAATAATGTTTCCATGTAATCAATCAGCGGCTTCCCTTCAGAGAAAAAAAAGGAACTTCTCTGGAACAGATCAGTAAACGTCCGCCCTTGAGCACAAAACACGAGTAAAGATTATAATCTGTGAAGTCCAACAACATTTTCTTGAGCTGCTGCATTAATAATTACTACAGGCTGTCACAGAACTGACTGTGACGTCCCCTCGGCGATCTGGATTCTTAGAAAACTATGAGCCACAACCCAGAATTGAGCAATTTCAACAAGGCCAGCAATTGTTTAAGGATTTAAGATGTGATTTTGAAGTTTTGAGAAGAGTTCACTTGATGTTTAACGCCTGCATGCAGGTAACCTGTAAAGTGGCATAACACCACAAAATGGCTACTGTCCAGGAATTTGATTTACGGATGAGCCAGACTCGAGCTAATCAGGCCTAGCCAATCGGTGAGCTGCGATTTGACCAATGGATAAACAGGAGGTGAGTAACACATGCAGAATGCAGTGTTTTGACAACTTTTTATGTACTTTTTGCCTGCTGAGAAAACTTGTTTTCGTTGGAGGCCAACGTAACTGAATCAAAGCTGCATCTTTGCAGACGGCAGCAGCTGTCAAACTACAAACTCAAATTCTTGTTCATGATAACGCTGGTGTGAAATAATCAGATATTTAAAGAGCCTTTGGAGAGCTTTTTTAAAAACAGATGCTTTCATTTATTTGCATCTATAAGTCACAAATTCACATAACTGGGAGCAAACTGGGAGACACACACACACATTCACACAGGAAACATAAAGTCCTCCTGAGTGCTTGACCTACATACCAGGTCCACTTTGTCATTTACCCATACTGAAACACGTAGCAGTGAGACACAGCAAACTAATGAACAGAGCCACTGTTTTCAGGTATGTGTGTGTGTGTGTTTCCAGTGGTTTCCTCCACAAACAGCCATCTTTCAATGTCTTAAGTGTCTCTGCTCCTCTTCTTTGTGAGTCACTGACCCAGAATAAAATGGCAGAAGTGAACAGTCTGTCTGTGGCTCACCCTGCCGTCCTCTGCTTGATGTCAACGTAAGCACCGAAATCATTCATCTATGTTTGATCAAAAAACGTTCTCAGACTCTTAGCTGGATGTTTTCAGGGAGAAAGTCAAATTCATTTTGTGCAATCTCTACTAAGAACCATAAATATACTTTTTCTGTCATAGTTATTCAACATGTTTGGGAAAACTTGAAAAGGTTCAACTCTGACAATGCCAGCGAGAGTTCACCTTTGATTAACGAAGCTGAACTCCTCTTGTCATTTAACATAGACGCATTAATCATTTTTAAAGGAACACAATCAAAAACTGTGAAATCTGCTCAGGAGACTGTTTTCCATTGACATCTTAGAACTTCTGCAGGTGTTAGGCTGGAAGGAAAAGAGTTTCTTGTAGCAGAGAACAACAACCTTTAAACCTTTACGGTGTGCTGTACTATACTACCACTTAGAGATCATTTGTTTTACATTTCATACCTTCTCCACTGTACTATTCACCTACATATTTCTATCCTAATTATATCACTGCCCCAATTACACCAATCCTCATCAGTGCGATCAAATATCGTGGAGATTTACAGTTTCTGCTGCTCCTGTCTGACCCATCCAGTGTCTCATTTTCACCTTTCCATCTCATCTCACTCACATCTTACGTGTTCTCCTTCCTCCTCCACCTCTTTCCTTATCTGCCTCTGTGTCTACCTGCCAACACCTTCTCCTCTTCATCCTCCTCCTCCTTCTCAATTACCTGGCTGTACTTACAGAACTCCTCCTCTTTCATTTCTCCTTGACACCTCTCCTCTCTCCATCTGCCTCTCTCAACTCCAAACTCCCTTTTATACTCCTCTCATCTTGTTATTTCTCTGAAGTTTTCTTCCCATCTCATTCCCCACCTTGCCTCTCTTTCCTCTCGCTCAGGTACACGTCGGAGCCGTGTCCTCCTTGTTACATAACCTCCTCCTGCTGACGCTTGGTTAGAAAAACAGAATAATGCCTCACAGGTCTGGAAGACCTTGAGACAATCGACATGCTGTCGTCAGTACGGTGAAATAACATCTGTCTTATCGACAAAGTGAAGAGTTGACAACATGAGTCTGACATCGTGTTCTTTGATAATGGGGGTTAACTGAAGGTTTGTATTTTGTTGAAATCATACTGTACTGAGTGTGTTTAATCAGATATTCTGAATATAGTGATGCACATTTGTATAGATAATTATGGGATCACATAATTCAAGTAAATAGTTCATGAAACAATGGTGAGAATGTTGTCTTTATTTTCTACAAAATTATTATTATATTATTACTATTATTATTATTAGATATCCAGCTAACAACAATACAGACAAACAAACAGGATGAAAAACAAATATACAGAGATTGACCTTCTATAGATGAGGCTGAATTATACTGCAATGTTTGAGCAAAGCTGAATAAAAAACAAAGATGATGGTAGATGAGGTTACTCTCCATTTCAATTGGCTACATGAGGGGAAAAAAATCACCAATAAATCCCACTTTCAAGGAACGAGTCTCACATTTCTTTTAATAGTAACCTCTCCAAACATCAAGGCACTTCCAGCACAAGATAATCAATAATCTAACCTGCTCCAACACACAGACACATCACTTTTCCCCTTGTAAATCCAGAATCAAGTCTGGATTTAATGCAATCACCTTTAAACGTCAAACGATTACATGTTAATCTATTTTTTTTCCAGTTCTTCTTCTTGACAAATCCAACACAATGACAGAGAACAAAGCCAAACACGTCCGTGCACTTTGTTGGACATAAAATCGAGACGGTAAACGTGCAAACTGAGACGTGATGGAAAAACACAAAACACAGACGTCATAAAACAGGAAGCCTGATTTTATCTGACAGTAGCCAGCAGCATCCGATTCAATGGGGCGTTTGTGTTTATGTCAAAATGTCAGAAGCGGGTCAAATTGGCAACATGACAAAAATATGGAGACGGGACCGAATTGGAGCTCAACAGGCAGCACATAAAACTTCTTCTTGGACTTCCACCTCATGGCTACTCAAGAGGCTGCAGCAAACAATACGATGACCTGCTTTAGTAAGAGCATAATTTGTGCGCGCACGCACACACACACACACACAGACAGACACGAGTCTCACTCAGACAGAAAGTTGCTCTAACAGACAGACAGGCCACCGACGCTCAGGCTGGGTGGACGGGGGGGGGCTCTTATGTAACCGCTGCCTCTGGCTGTTATACAACCAACATGTTCACAAGAACCTCACGTCCTCAACGTACACACACACAAAGATGTACCGCGTCACACACTCACAAGGGCTGGCGGACCCAGACAAACTTAAAGAACATCTAAGAATATTCAAAAAACACACACACACACAGAGGCACATGAGTTATGATGAGTGTGTCTACCTCGCGTCTGTGCAAGCGTGTGTGTGTGAGACAGTGTTTATGTGGGATGTTGACGTTGGGATTTTCTGCCTCGCTTTTGCTGCTTAGCCGAGTTTATACTGTTCTTACTTTTTTATGACTGTTTTTCAAATGGCAGCAACAGAAAAAAGCGACGCAGGTGAACCGCCTCCCGGATAAACAGATCAATAAATCAATTGAGAACACGACAGACTGAAGAATTAAAGTCTCATCTCCTGCCAGAGGCTTCACCTATCAGTCACAAGGTCAAGAACTGTGGATTTAGCCTCTGAAGTTCTTAAAGATGTGACCTTTTCTAACTCACTGATCGATGTAAGACAATAATTCATCGATTTCCTGAATGTTTATTGTTCTCAACACTGTGTTGTTCTTCTCCTTGGATACAATGGGTCTGATCTTTCCAGTTTGGCTGGAATTAGATGTACAATTCATCAGTTTTATGATTGATTTTATTTTTCTAAATCGCTAAAAGTAGTGAAGAATGCCTGCCATAACTTCCCAGAACCCAAACTGCTTGTTTTGTCTGACAACTAGTCCAAAACCCACATAGTATCAGTATACAGTAACACAAGACTGAGAAAAGAAAATACTCACATGTGAGAATGGGACTTTTCTGCTTTAAAAGTGACATCTGATCAATCAAATACCAAAATTGTTATCAGTTTATGTCTTGACAATCAGGACAATGGGGAATGCTAATCTATCTTTAGTCCAAATCAGACAGATATTACTGCTTCCACGCCTTTTTGTTGCAACCATTCATTGTGTCTGCAGGGGTGAGCTGAGGAAAAATACCACAATCATCAGACACAAAGAAAGACGCACACCGCAGGTGAAGAGAAAATAGAAATACTTGTGGTTTCCTTCCCAAGACAAATAAAGACTTATCAGGGTTACATAATGTGCTTTGAGAAAGAAAAAAAAACACATATCGAAAGAATAATGCAGCTCTCAACATGACACACGCACACACATACACACGCACGCGCGCGCACACACACTTATATAACACCCTGTCCGGAATGAGTTATTAAGGCTGCTTTATTAGAGCAGAGCATGGGAGTTACGAAATCATCCTGCTGGCTCTGTGTGTGTGTGTGTGTGTATGCAGGCGCGTTTTTGTGCGTACGAGTCAGAGAAACTATGAGGTGTTGAGAGACAAATACGAGACAAGAATGAAGAGAGAGAAGGAAGGCTAAAGAGAACAACTGGGTGATGGAGAGAGAGAGAGAGAGAGAGAGAGAGAGAGAGAGAGAGAGAGAGAGCGAGAGCGAGAGGGGGTGAAGCGAGGTGGAGAGCTCTGTTTGTAGGCCAGTGTGTCACTGCAGCTGAGGAGGGAGGAAGAGGAGGAGACAGGACACAAACACACAGACACACACACACACACACACACACACACAAATACAAGTCTGATGCTGCCACTTATGAATGTTACTGTGATGGTCAACCAAGAAACACCAAAACGTCTGCCACAATGCTTCAGACTGACTCTGACCGTTTTACCGTGTCCGTCGTTGGTGCGTCATCAGTTTCTTGTTGGCTTAACGACGGCCTGACGTCAAATAAGCAAATTAAGAAACTGAGGAATTACTTCTTTCACTGAAGTGTTGTTTTAGGACTATAAATGAACTGCACTGTTTTCACTGCTGAACTGAAGAATGCTTAACGTCATAGTGGTGTGACCACTCAGCTCAAAAAATGAACAAACTACGTCAACGTTATCAGTGACTATAGCTTCTTGGAAATGAACCAGACCATTGGGTTTTCACTCCTTGTGACAAGACAGATAAAGCACAAAGAAGTACAAAGACAAAGTACAAAGAAAAAGGTTCAATTGTTCAATTTCCTCAGTGACAATGACTGAGATTTTACATATTCTATGGTTCCAGAGGCTTTATAAAAAAAGGTACTGTTAGTATTTGGTTGTGATGTGACTGGGACAGGCATTTGTCTTCAGGATGTTCACTCTCTGATCACAAAACCGCTGTAAGGTAACACTGTACAGCACTGCATCCATTTAATGAGAGAGAGGGAGAGAGAGATGGGGTCGAATTAGGTAAGACAGAGACAACAGCAGTTTGTTCGTGCATGAACAAGACAGACAAGCGTAACAGAGGGATAAAAATAAACAGAGGAGATGAGGGATAAAATCTGTACTCATGAGGAATAAATCTATAAGACTGAAAAGCATGAGGAGGCGAACACAAAGAGGAGAAAAAGAAGCAGAGAGAGGAGGGGATGGGCGAACAAAGTGAGTGGCATTGTGCAGCGGCGAGCCCGGCAAAGAGAACTTAAACGGAGGAAATTTACATTGAAGGAGAACAAAGACGGCGGCTATAATATCTGACAGCAGGAAGAGATCAAACCTCCCGATGTTCAACAAAGACGACATTAGGAAAGTGGGAATGAAAGCCATGTGGCCGGCCCAGCGAAGCCTACATCCTTCCCTGCGCTGTGGCGTTATGAAAGCAGCGAGGCTACACGTGCTCCCGGCATTTGGCCTGGACCATGGAGCTGGTCTGAACTGGACAGGTTGTTCCTGCCTGGCGTGCCGGGACCGATCACAGCTGAACAGAGTGTGCAGTACAGCACGAAGAAAAACAAGAATCTGTTCAACAAGCTCCATCCTGTTTTCTTAACACAGAGGTGTTTCTGCTGTTAAACTGACTTTTTTTTCTCTTTTCTTTCCACAATAAGCAGGTCGTCACAGATGGACAGATTGTGCTTGCAGGAAGATGTGCATAAACACACACATTCATACGCACGACCTACACAATGGATTTGAGGGAGAACAGTGTGTTCTTTTAGCCTTTTAGCTATCACTAGACGACGTGCCACATTCGCAGCGATGACAAGGCATCTAGTGTCTCTTTTTACAGCGAGCCAAACACCCAGAGCGATCCCAAGAATTACGAGCATGTAGACATTAGTTGTGTCTCCAGAAAGGATGCCTGTGAATGCTTTTCAAAATAAATGCCAACAGTGGGAGAGAGACGCAGAAGAACACTGTGCACCCGGAGCAAAACCAAAACAAATGATGACAGGTTTTCACAGGATCCTTCACTGATCAGTTCAGAGCTGCTGAATAATAAATGGACGACCTTTTCACACACACTTTTTTTGTTTAAACTCTTTAAATATTCATTTTACAGCCCAGAGATAAATAAACATTAACTGCTTTAGGAACCTTCATGCTATAAATACCTCTGTTCCTAATGTCAGACAACAAACAGTCTGGGCACTTATACACTTTTCACAGTTTTGTGTCATTATTCTGGATTTAAAATGAAACAATAGTGGTTAGTGCTGATTTAGAGCTTTAATCTAACAGTCTTTGCATGCATATTGACTACTGAGTGAACACTGGGGGACATTTACGACAATACAAAAAGAAAATGATACTGATCATATAGAGAAGGTAATGCAGGACAAAGGATAAACTTTAACCTTCTTTCCTGGCAAAGTCAGCCGCATGACCTTAGTCCGTCTGAACATGTAGTTCACCTTCTGAGGGTCTGCGTCTGTGAGCCTGAGTCAACCACCGGCTTTATCTAAGTTGATGATAACTTGTCTGTTTACTCAAGTGCCCTAAAACTTCTAGACATGTACAAAAGGGCCGACTGTTCTTTCACTCACTTTCATTTGAAGTGATGGAAGCACCTCGAGTCAGCTTAACTTTATGATTATTTAAAACCCAAAGTTCAGAGACAACACACAAAAACCAGGACGAGATCAGTGGATAACACCTACAGAGTCGATGCACTAAACAACATACCCTCAAAAAATGAGTAAAAATCCCCTATTGACTGGAAACTTTGTATTTCAGTCAGTTAATATGATCTGGTGGTTAACTGACTGAAAAATAACTTACATGAACCTTTATCGAGTGAGACTGTGGCACAAATCACTGCATATACCATTTTAACTGTTAACTTCACTTCATGTTGGCAAAAAAAACACTTTTTTGAACTCTTGTATGGTGTCTTGCCTTTGCTGAGTGAATACATGAAGCACATTATATATAAAAAAACCTCTTCATTTTCAGGTTTTACTTTCATTCATCCAGACAGACTGCGGCTGCCTCACACGTTTACCCCCCTAACCCACTGGTCTGATGAACCATATGTTTTCCTGCCTCCACATGCTCACGCTTCCAGCATGGCCCAGTCCTACACAGATCCACCAATCACGCGCCGGCATTGGTTTAAGTAACCGTAGAAACAGCCAAGTGGAGGGCGGGCCTGAGACAACAACATGAGAGAGAGAGGCGGCCGGCCACGAGTGGGAGAGAGAGAGAGCGGCTGAAAGATGGATGGATAGAAAAGGTAGAAAATGGGTCGAACTGAACACTGAGGGAGCGGGGATGGATGAGTGTGAGCGAAAAGTGAGAAAACATGAAGAGATGAGAGAGCAGAGAGAAAAGATGGAGCCTGCATGCATAAGTAGGTATGGATCCAGTGTTACACAACAATGTTAAGTAACTTGATAAGCGTCAATCAGCCACTGCTGCACATTCTGGACACTTCTGAGAGGATTTTCTCCTCATCATGTCTGCTTTAATCCTCATTTATGAAGCATTGTTCATTATCTAATAAGACGAACTACTGGGTATCTCTGCAGCTTTCCGCGCAGCGTTTCTACCTCTTCCCAGAGCATTGCAAACATTTAAAACCTTTCTGCACTCCCTCGTATTTCCCCCTCTTTGCTACTTCCAAATTTTACCCATCTCTCTGTTCTCTCGCAAACTTTCAACCACCTTTCCTCGAGATCTGGGATTCATCTCCTCGACAACTCTTCTTCAAGGGTCAGGATGATGATGTCACCTACCTGCGAATGACTCTGATTCGTCCAGGAGCAGCATGATTATCGAGTAAAAGAGAAGAGCCGGTCTTCTCTGCTTTTCTTCTTCCTCGCCTCTCCTATCCCCTGCTCTCGAACTCCCTGTCAACCTCTCAAAACCGCCTCCTCTTTCGGCGGGGCAAAATGAACAGTAAAGAGGAGATGTAATTCTCCTCCTCTCAGCTTTGTTTTACACTCAGCTGGGCTTTAATCTACTGCCACAGTGACTGACTGACTCACTGACTACTGGCCGACCACTCTGTGTGCTACTCTCTAGTCAATAGCAATGTGAGGCTGAGGCAGGCAGGAGGGGGCTGGCAGCTGAAAAACTTACATAACCCTTCATGCTGGAGCCGGGGCCCGCTGAGGGGGGATGTGTACGGCTGATCGTCCCCTTACCATCAACACCACCCCTCCTCCAAAACTCCTCCATAACACACACACACACACACACACACAGAGGACTACAGAGCATGTACGGAAGCAGCCTCCCACACAGTCATGCTGCCTGTTTATGTGTTTGTTGATCAGTAAGAAGTGAATTTTGAAAGCCGATCAGCTTTAAACACCTCGATGATGATTGTTACTCAATCAAAGGTGGTGGACACAGAAATACATAGACAATGCACGTGTGTGAAACTTTAACTACACACACGAGAGCTAACACACATAAGAGCATGTTGACCCAGACAGACAGCTCGTATGTCTGTGGCAGAATGAAGGACACAAAGGAATAATGTGACTGCTCAAATCTGTGTCAAGGTCCCTGAAATACCTACACACCGACTCCAAAAGCTCATGTCCTAAAAGTTACATGATCCACAGAGAATCCTTCTTTATGAAACAAAGCGCACTGTAATCCTTACACAAGCACAAGACTGAACAAACACCGCATTTTGGAGGTCATTTAATCCAAACTTCGTCTTGAATGAAAGTGGCAGTCACTTTAAAACGTCTTACTAAATGAGATCAACTCCCATTTCATCATATCAGTAATACTCACACCGGACTACGCTCACTAAATACGAAAATCCAAGTCTGAAAGAAGTTTTTCTACGATCTGTACAAGACGTACAACAGCACACTGGCGACTTTACGCCCGTCTCAAGAGATTACAGTGTGTCCAGAAGCAAATTTATCTGATTTCTACAGTTCATTAATTAACCCAGTTTGTTAGTATTTCCACGGGCCTGAGGAAACACTGTTACTAAAACTTACAGGAAACACTTCACCCTGAATAAAACGGCTCATTACTCTGGAAGCTACAATTAAAGTGGAATAAAAACATATCAGAATAAACTGATATTATAGTCCTTGTGAATGGGAGACAAGAGTAGATTTTTTTTTTTGGGGGGGGGGACACAGACAACTCCTGCATCTATTTCATAACACGCCTTATGAAACCTCTGAGCTCTGCACTGCCTGAGTTGCCCTGGCCACAGACTTGGCACTGCACCACATGTAGGTCAGTATGATAGAAACTTCCTTTGTGCCTGCATACATCCATAAAATAAGAAGACATACAGCGGAAAAGATGTTGCGACAAAGACAGAGATGAGAAGAAACTGAGACAGATGTGTGAAAAAAAAAGTGTAGCCAGAAACGAAACACTGAACAAAAAAATTCAGCTACTCACCCATGTCATGTGGCTCAAAGTTGTTTTTCTTTTGCCTCCTACTCGTATGACAGACCCATGTCTCCTCTACACTTTCACTATTAGAAACGTACTCCAGCTGATGTGTGTTCCTCCTTCATACTGCTAACACACTTCCTCACTGTCCCGTCTAAACGGAGCGTGTCAAAGTGTGTGAGAGAGCGTGTGTGTGTGTGTGGCTCTCAACATCTAGCTCTAGTCTCGTCTCGCAGCTTTGCCGGCGCTCCAGTGAGGACAGAAGGCCACTGGGACAATTACAAAACAATGAGTCGTTTAAAAGCTGCCCCAGCCTGCCGGGTGTAGGAAACCTCCCTTGCCTGCTTGCTTCCTGTCTTCCTCCTCCCCCTCTTTCTCCCCTCCCCCCAGCCAACTGACACAGGAGCGGGCGTGATGTCAGCAAGCCACGCCCACTCCAGAGAGGCTGCCTTAGGTAACAGGGGTAATGGGGTTCAACCAGGAAAAGATGTACAGAAGAGGAGACAGAGGGAGGAGGACTGGGAGAGAGGAAGGAGAGGAGAAGAGCGGGATGTAAAATGATAATCCCGAGTGTTTGTGGCAACTTCTGTGGCAATTTCACTGGAATCTTTTATAGATGAGGAGTTTATTGGAGAAATAACATCTGAAATATGAAAAGGTGAAGATAAAACAAAGAAAAAGACTAAAAGAGAAAGATCACTTGAAATTATTAAAATTTCAATTTTGTTATCAAAGATATAAATCCCAATATGAGCCTGGATGGACTGAAGCAGAGATAATAACTCACAACCAGTCTTTCATGTCAAGTCTCTAAGATAAACTCTGCATTAAAAGTAGTAAAGATCTACTGTATCTACGTGAAGCTTCTGATGGTAAATCAATTACTGCTCAGGCGGATTTCACTCAACTTTTCAGCCTCATTTTGTGGCGATGTAAATGCCTTTCCATGATTTTAAAACTGTTCCTGTTATTTTGTTTTGCAATGAGGCAATCATACATGAGAACAGGGGCGAGAGGGACGAACACTGTAACTGGAAGAGGGAGGAAACCAAGAAAATGGTGTAAAGAGTGAGGAGGATTCAGAGATGAATGAAGTCATGTGCTACTACTTTCTGGTCAGTGCAGAAAAAAAAAAATTCTGTTTGGCTTCACGGGAGGGTATCGCACATCGTAAACACTAATAAACACATCATAAACAGCATAAGTGCCACAGATGGCAAATTTCAGCAACAAGTAAAAAACATCAATGATGAGGAGGGTGAGAGGAATCATGGGTAAAAATACTAAGTAAAGAGTTGAGATGACAGTTAAGGATGGCAGAAAAATACATGAAAGATGAGAAGAAACAGATTAAAAGAAGGGAAATAATAAAAAGAATGCAAAGGATAGAGAACAATCAAAGAGATGAAATGATGAAATCAATGAGTAACAAACAAAACAGGAAAGAGAAAAATCTGCGACAAAAAGGGGAGGGGGCTGTTTCAAAACAACCCTGTAAACCCAAAGACCCCTTTAAACCCTTGGCAGTGGTGGGGGCTTATCCTATACAGATCACTCTACACACACACTCACAAGGTGAGAGTCCGGTCTTACATGGCTACACACACCAACCCACATTGCCACAGAGCTTGGGGGAGGTGCAGTGGAGTGAGGTGGGGGAGGAGACAGGGGGAGGTGGTGACAGCAGCAATGTGAAGCAGAGGACTGGCCTGGCAATGCATGAACACGCTCACACATACGCACACATTCACCTTTGCCACACTACCACAGTTCTGGTATCCAGCCACGCCCCCTCCTGTGAGGAAGGAAAGCTCACATTTCACTGTTTACATAACCTAGATCGACCAATAGAGTGAGAGAGAGAGAGAGAGAGAGAGAGAGAGAGAGAGAGAAAGAGGGTCACAGTGTTTTGGGTTTTTGTGCACGGTTTGCTTGTGGCTGAAAGAAGAATTCAGATGCTATGCTTGAGTTATAGTAATGAAACTACATTACAGAAATTATCTGTTGAAAGCAAAATACCCAAAGATGTAGCCAGGTAAAAACAAAGTCTCCAAGTATGATCGTCAACAGTGTCCTGCAAGTTCAAACAGATTTACAATTTTTTTTGTGACTTTGAATCAAGTTCAAAGTCACAAAAAAAATCAATTAGTTCACATTCACTTATTCAGAAAGTTCAGCCTTTAGGTCATATATATTTTCCTTGTTCAACGGTGTCTGTACCTGCTTTCTTGAAGGCTCACGCCTGGATGGCCGCAAACCACTGACTAATCTGATAAAAGCTGTCATTACAGCACTTAGTTACATTGATTAGTTGCAAATGGATACGTTCAATTCACCGAAAAACATTAGTAAATTCAGTGAACAAGCTTTTTTTAGCGCATTCATGCATCAGAGCACGAGCGTCATGAGCTCAGTGATGAACAGTGAATGCAACAGAAAGTTTCCTTGATTCCTAGAAATATATTACATTACTTGACAATGTACTGACAACTAACGAAGCTATTTGTAACCAATCATATGACAGAGAATAGAGAACCCACCTCCTCAAATGGGACCAGCATGGCTGGCTAGCTAAACACACCATATGTGGAGAGTTTTTGATGTCGCCGTAGAAACGGCAGCTCAACAGTTACAATAACCCCAAATGTGAAGAGCTGTTGTGGATCACTGTGGTAACAAAGTGGGTAAGTCTGTCCCAAAAGAGACTATAGGCTCCTGAAGGTCCAACAGATAAACGATGAATGCTGTTAACTTGGTCAAAAACTTGTGCCGATAAAATACCATTAAACATCACCATCAAGTATAGAATGCAGTGTTCAAGCACACAGTCTTAAAACAGCAGTAATGAGATCCATCCCCTGGAACAAACAGCGCCCAGCAACAATCACAATGTGTTTTCTGCTCTTAAACACGTCAAACATGCTGTTGCTTTTCAAAATGGTCAAACACGTGCTACTGGTGGGTACAATCAAGCGCTCAGTAATTGGCTGAGTGTGCTGTTGCCTTGTTAGATTTGCTTGTATGACCTGATTCATTTCAAGCTGTGTGTCTCTCGAATTGCCCTAGAGCAAGGGCCTTCTCTCCCCGTTCACACACTGAATGGAGAATAGAAAGCATGCCAGTCATTGTGGACAAAACATAATACATGCTAGCTACTGGTCACCAAGATTTAAAAGGCAGCAGAGCAACATGGAATGTGGGTGTATCGGGAAGCAGTCAGGTGTATTTGCTACTATCGTTACTGTCAAATTAAGAAGTATTTGAGTAGAAAGTGATATGGCACTGATGACTATAATGATGTTATGGTTTGAGCTGTCATCCCAAGAATTATGATGTACTCTGTAAATCAAATCAAATTCATGTTCATAGTTACAAGACGCTTTCAACAGGAGGTGAAGGTATGAGAACGCTGAAAGGGAAGCTAAGCGTGTAACGTTTAGAGTGACTGTGGTTTAACCACTTTAACCACGACTAAATCCCTGACCTCAGACACAACAAATTTTATTGTTTTAACAAAAGTAAAGTCGTTTTACTAGTTTTAAAATAAAATGTTTTAAATTCCACCTGCTGATGATAATCATGTGATATGACAGAAAGCTAAATTGACCTTATGCTGAAATTGTTTCCAGCATAGTGTGGATGTTAAGAACAAGAAGAGCCAGTCAGTTCTTACCACGACAATTTGTATCTTTCAAGCTGTCACTGGTGAAAATACACGACTAGTATGGTTTCCATTTTTTTTACTAAAGTAATGAAATAATTCAAATCACCAGATTTATTGAGAATCATAACATTGTCAGGTTGTTGAGTAAAGAAATCTGTATTAAATCAAATCACGTCCTACATGTGAAAAACAGGATGCCACTTAAGATTTTTAATTTAATGTGGTTAATTCTGTTGAATCAGGCCTTGTGCTCATGCTAATTCTTGGCCTGAACATTAAATTTACCTCTGCACAGAAGGATTATTCAACATCCTTCCCAACACTTTGACGTGGTTCAATGCCCAGAAAGCCTTGGTTCAAGACAAAACTGACATCATGTGTTTACAGTCTGACAGCTGAGACTATGAACTACCTCATGTCTCCTCAGCTTGAGGTGAATGAGTCGGTTTTGTCGAGGCTGCATAAGTGAAGGTAAACACACACACACACACACACACTGCACAAAAACATCTTGTCTGAGCAAAGCAGATTTTGTTTTGCAGAGGGACACTCAAAGTTATATACATTTATACAATGTTACTTTAAAAGTAGCTTAATTACATTTACTGAAGGACTACAGATCCCATCTCATTCTGTAGGTGTGTACCTCATAAAAAAAATCACTGTAAACTTACTATTATTGGTGAACTCTTAGATCAAAGCTGATCAACAGAAAAAAATATCACATATGTTGAGTCTGTTCAGACTTTTCACACCCACTAGAGATTAGGGATTCTCTTCTCTCCTGACCGCCGCTAAATGGGGCAGATTGCCATCTGAGTATAAATAAACATGTCAATTACATCAGCAGGACTCCACGGGATGAGTAATGTGAAAAAGACGAGTCCACAGCGAACACGTGAACAAAGATGGCAGGTGGTTTTGCTGATGAGTTATTCTAACTCATAATCAGCTTGACAAGGAGCCAGAGCACTACCTGATCTGAAGTCTGCTCACACACACAAATACACACAGCCAGTCTGGTGTGTCAGTATGTAGACCAGCTGGTGTTACTGTATCACCTCCTACACTTCACTCTGTGCAGCCCTTAATCAGGTCACACACACACACACACACACGCACACACAGATTTTACTTCTAACCTAAAAACATTCAGTTAGTTCAACGTCAACCACTCCAACGCTCCTGTGTGATAAACATCCTTCAGTGATGATGTACTGTTTTTTTTTTTCCTGTGATGTTGTTGTCGCAGTTTTTGGGTACACAGATTGGGAAATGTAACCTTTTCTGACCACTCGAAAGTTGATCAAAAATGGTGAGGCTCCCTCCAAAACACCACATTAAGACACCAAGACCTGCCGCTGAATAGAACTCATTCAATCCACAAATCTCCTCTTTCCAGTCATACACAGTTTGTGCAATTGCAAATTTGTTTAGACCCCAGTAAGCAGAAATTTTAAAATATACTCGTTGAAAGTAAGATTTATACTGCAAAAAGCTACATGTTTTTTGCCCAAAGCTGCGTGGGTTTAGCACAAAGACTTGTGGGCACCCATAGAACCATCTTGAGAGGTCATGGGACCCCTTTGAAAACTGCTATGCCAGTTTTTACATAGCCAAAATTTGGCCTAGCTCTGGAGTGTTATTTAGCCGCCCTCATGACAAACCCGACATGTGCCAATGAATGCGAGCCTGTGAAAGGATGATGGACAAGGATGTCCAAACAGAGAAGCTCCTTTATTTACATAACCCAAAGATTTCTATAATTATTTACTTCATTGCTGTACTCCTGTAGTTCAAACTCCAACAGAGTGATCTGTCTTCTCTTTGGTTGGTCAGGTCAATTTCACAAGTCACACTCTCCCAGTTAATCTTCTTCATATCTGTAATTTAAGTTTAAACTTAAAATGTTTTAAATCAGCATCATATAAATCACATCATATAAATATAAGTTTAATATTTACTCTCTTTTCTGCTCTGGTTTGCTCTCCAACTCCCTGCCTGTCTTTAGCTGCTAAATGTTCCACTGTGTGCACCAGCCATGTCTTTTGTTTTCTTTGAATAAAACATCATGAATTGAGAAGACCATGGTGTTCTTCCACCTGGTTCTTCTGCCTTTGTTCGTTTTATGGTCGGATGGTGGGAGTCAGACATGAAAACATTAACAATCAGCCTCTCAAAAGGAACTACCTGGTGTTCTACCTGTGCTTGACAGGGTGATGTATCTTGTCACTGATTAAACCAGCAGGTGTTTGCAACATTCGTAGGAGGAAACATGTTTACTTGTTTTTCTTCAGCTTGAACTCGTGAGTGTGAGAGTGTACTCTGCTTACCAACGCCTACACACAGGGAGGGGAGCAACAGGCTAATTAACAGACTATTACTCTCCTACTCTCTGGAGTCTGTGTGTGTGTGTGCGTGTGTGTCTGTCTTATGAAAGATGTGACTAAACCTCATGACAGCCTCATCTGAGCTGCAGAGAGCCAATAACATGCAACACACACCCCTCAATCTGTTCACACTGCCACACACACACATACACACACACACACACACACACACACACACACACACCCATACACCTGACCCAGAACAGACATCCCAGCAGCACTGTGTTGCTGAGGAGGAGGATTTTATTTTAGGAGACTGGTCCCACCTCCCCGAGTCCATTTCTCAATGTCACTTTTTGACGAATGGCCTTGCTTCCTCTCTCACACACACACATACATGCACACATGCATGCGCATCCCCTGATTTTTCTAGGGTAAGTGTGTGTGTGTGTGTGTGCGTGTGTGTGAGATCATCATCTTTTTAAACTAACTATTACACCGATTAAAAGTGATTCTTAAACTAATTTTCTGGCCACTACATCAAAGATTTCTTTGTTTTCTGAAAAAAAAATGCTTACTGCTGTTCTTTAGTTTCAAGAATTACTCCCAATATTGGTAGATGATATGGATAAATCTATCAAAACACACTTAATTATCATATCATGATCAACAGTACTATGTGTTCTTCATCTGTTGGTTGGTATATCTGTTATATATGTAGGGTTTTGCATGTTAATCAGTGATAGTGTCTACACTAACATATGGTGCGCACCAGGGTTTAATTCCAGGACCAATCTTATTTTCCTTGTATCAGTCACATCAAACACAGACATGGTGTTACATTTATTTGCATTTCCTTGTTTCCTGTGGTGAAAAATAATATGTGTAATATGTGTATTTTTTTTTAGATTCTGGCCTAAATTTAGTAATTATTTTATTTATCTATTTGTCTGAGATTTGACCAGTTAAATGTCGTTTAAACCTCAGTCTGAAGACCTGAAGATGAGGCAAATTAGTCCATTGATGTATCAAAATCATATCAAAACAGCTGCAAGTACTCAACTGATCTGAAATGCCGCAAGGCCCACCCCCATGATTCCTGTACTTCGCTGCGTCTTAAAATTGATTGACACAGTTAATGTATATTGTCTCAACATATAAATTTCTCCCCAAGTGAGAATCATAACATTGTAACCTTGTAAGTGAGAATATACTTCCACTTCCATGAAAAGAGAATAAAAATACAGCTACACGCGCCTGTCTGTCTGGAGTTTATTAGGTAAAAAGGTAGATCTCCAATTATCATCTCTCAGTCAAGTGGACTATATCTTTTGGAACAAGTCTTTCCTTCTAAATAAGGAATAAATTAGATCAAACAGGAAACCTTTGGAAATACTTCAGTGTAATGACTTCTCCCAAATGTTCCTTTTCTATAAATACCTGCAAATAGCAACATGTGTGTGTTATGTATGTAGGGGTGTTGGATGTGTTACCAGTGATTGCCATGACAACCCTAAATCTCTCCAGAGATAAAACTCCTACGCTGACAAGCAAACTAGATATTCACCTTTTTAGAAATAGACCTGACCTTCATCATTTTACAAAAAAAAGCAAACCAAATGTATGAAACGTATAATTTCCTGTGGGTCAGAGTATTTCTAAAAAAGACTGAGGTACCAGACACAGTCTTCAGTGTAACTGAATGTTTAGGATGACAAATGTGAAAACTTTCATGAAAAAGATGAAGAATTAATCACTTTTGGAATAAATCAACATCAATATGACAGAATATCACAAATGACAGTCATACTATCAATCCATACTGTAATCTGTAACATTATTTTGTACAGTAAACAAATCTGTAATTTTCTTATGTGACAGACATAAAATGACAACAAAGTGGTTTGAAGAAGAATGAATAAAAATGTAGGGACAGAAAGAAGGCAATGAAGGCAGAGGGATGAAGGTAAGTTAAGATCAAAACAGAGGAGGAAATGGAAAAGAATAAAAGGGGAGAAAAGGAAATGGGGGGGAGAGGAAAAAGAGAAGGGGATGCTGAACCTGGAGGAGGAACCTGTCACAGCTCTGAGGGGGCCGGCGTCCTGGTGATGGTTGTTATGGGAACCGTGGGACAGACGCAGGAGACGGCAGGGGGTGATGATGTCACAAGTGCAAAATAGATTGGCAAAGTGAGAAAGATAAGGATGTAAATGTGTTTTTTTTCCCTCCACCAGACCTTTCACTCCTTCCACTGCCTGCCAAGAGGACAAACTTTGAAAGCTTTAGATATTTATGATCACTTCAGTGCCTCAAAATGTATAGCACCTCACTGAATTTTAACCATCCTCTGGTTACAAATTCAAAATGCAACAGCAAATAATTGCAGGACAATACTGCAAATGTTCAAAAAACATGACAGACATGGTTACATGTTGAATAAAAAGTAAAAAAATATAAATAAATACATGAGAAAATGTAGATATAAACTATATTATTTATCTTGTTGGTTCCTCCAGCACAACTGGGATATTGCATATAATTTACAATACTGCAACATCACCAATTTTTAAAAGCTTACCAGAGGTGTCGGGATTGATTTTGCACTCATTCATACTGCATCATAATAATCATGCAGAGGCAGTGAACGTTTTAGTGTTTGTCACAGTTTCATGAGGAGTCGTCCTTGTTGATGTATTTTCATTGGCGCATTCAAGGTTTAATATTTGGCAACCAAACGGCAACCAACATGCCAAACTGCTGTTATTTTTCCAACAACTTCAGTGTTTACTTGCTGTTTGTCCTCTGGGTATAACAGATCTCAGGTGTTGGAGCCTTCCCCAACACCACAGAAATGTATTAGCAGTGCCCGTTCTCCCATCAGTACTTTTCCACCTCGAATCGGCATTCTCACAGCCCCTAAACCCACTTCTGTGACTTCTGACACTTCTGCTGCTACGCTGGGTCAGTTATACAAAGTGTTGCGCAAAAAATGTTTTATAATCCTAGGCAGGAAGCGGGGAAGCACAAGGACCTGTACCATGCTTTGTTGGATGATTAATGGTTCATCATCATCATCCATCTCTTGGTTTCCCTCTCTCTCACATATACAATTTGAGATTCAAAATAACAGCAATTAAAGCTATATGGCAGCAGGCAGTGCACTTCTGCTGTAATTAGGATGACATGTACAGTCAGAAATAGAGAACACGCTTGTGTGATAAGAGTTCTTCACAGGTTCACAGGTCTCTGCTGCCGAGGATCAAATATAACACGCAATCTGCCACATTAAAAGGGTGATCCAATGCTGACTGACAATGATGAGGAGCCCTCATGTAGGGCTGAAAACTTCAAGCATGTTATGTCTCTGTCCACTCCCCAATCTGTGATGTCACCAAAACCACTGGTTCATCTGTTGATTTATTAGGAATGCAAAAAAACTGGATAAATGCACCATAAAGAAATCCTGTGTGGCCAAAAGACATTTCCCTACAGACTGCGAGTATAAAAGAGACATCTGTAAAACTGCTGACAGCTCAAACTGCAAAAAAAAAAAAATAAATAAACTGGGGGTGACAAAATGATTAAAACATAAAAAAAGAAAAACAATACATCAAGCAGGGAAAAACTGGGACACTTTGAGTTTAGCCTTGCTTCTGTTCTTAACTGTCTGTAGCTGCTGTAGATAGCTATATGTGATTGAACAGCTACAGTGACTAACAATTACGTGTAGTCTAGTAGGAAATAGTTCAACATTTCCTGAGATACCACTATGTATAATGTCTGTATGCCAAGAATGGCGCTGGAATCAATTCAGGCAATTAGCCTAGCTTAGCATAAAGGCGTGAAACAGAGGGAAACAGCTAGCCTAGCTCTTTATGAAGTTCAAAATGACACTTACCAACAGCTATAAAGCTCACGAATTAATCTGTTTCTGTTGTTAGAACAATGATTTCTTGGCAAACAAACATATAATTGTACATGTTCCTAAGCGGCTTCAAAGTGATGTTGCCTGGATTGGTACCGTCATGCCTGGACTGAGAAGGAAACCTGAGCTCAACAACCTTATCTTGCACAGAAGTGAATGGGTGGATTGATTAACTTGAAATAGTTAGACCACAAATTGTCATTTTTACATTTATGTTTGTGTATGAATTAAACAAGATACACTGTTATAAGCTTAAGAGGTGTAGGTGGACGTATTTTTAACTTTGGCCAGTCGAGCTGCTCTTCCTGCTTCCAGTCATTATACTAAGCTACATCCTGGCTACAGCTACATACTTTATGCACAGACATGAGTTTCTTCTCATCTTAGTCTTGGAAACAAAGTGGATGAACTCATTTCCAAAAATGTTGAAGTATTTAACTTTAAAGACATTCTGTGTGATCTCAGCCTGAGGCACTTAATTAATTCAAACTCAGTGAGTGCAACAAAAGAGTCTTAACTCATTTGTTTGACAAGACCACTAAATTTAGTGCTGCAGATACAACCTAAATGTTTAGTTATTTTAATCTAACATTCTTCTACTAATTCTAAGATGTATATATATTTAAGTCCTATATTTTTGTCTCTTGTTTTAAATCTTAGCAGACGTAGCAGACATAGCTAGGGTTAAGGTGTTTGCACGGCATGCTATGAATTCGTTTTCTAGTGACTTAACCTTAACCCTCATACAGTTCTTGGAAGATGTGAAGACCAGACAAGATGCGCTTCAGTGTTTTTCTTCAAGGTCTAAAACTCAAGTTGATTCTCACAGAACACAGAAGTGCAACACAATACACACACATGCACGCACACATTAAGTTTATGAAATTTAAGACGACAAATTAACAAGGTGCTTTCTGATTGTGCTGCCCCTCCTCTCTTCATCTCTAATCCTAAAACTGTAAATACAAAACAAGACAAAACAGCAGGCCGTTCTCTCTCTGAAATGAGGTCAAAGTCATCCAAAGAATGACGAAGTTTTATTATATTGAAGTTGAATATTGAATATTGAAGTTATCCAACCAAAGTTTAAATCTTACCTCCTACACACACACACACACACACACACACACACACACAACTCGGCATCTAATAAAACTAATAGATGATTCATTGGGTTATGTAACACATACTGGCAACAGAAGAAGAGGAGGAGACAAGAGAGTTTAAAGGAGTTTGTTTCCTTTGGGAGAACAGAAGGCCAAAGGCTGATGTGGGGAGAGCTTGTCTGGTCACACATGTGAACAGTACAGCCATTGGTTCAGTTTGTTCTAAAAGCTACATTTAATAATAACAATATATATATATAAAAAGAAAACTGTCTGTAAATGCAATTTCAACTGTCGGGCAGATGAGTAATTAGAGGCTGGAGGTTGTTTTTGGTCTCATTTGTTTGGTGACTAGCAGAATATTTTTAAAGATTTTGATGAAATTCTGTGAAAACTTTATAGCAGTTCATAACACAAGAAAAAAAAAGAGTTTTCTTAAGGTTATTCTGGGTCGACAGATTTTCTGGCATTTTGATTTTTTTTGTTGTCGTAAAAAACAGGTTTATCCAACGAATTTCATTCAATCGTCAGCAAATTTGGCAAAAAATGTTGTTTAATATGACAAAGCATATTTCCTATAATTGGCCATTTTTCTAAAATAACCCGTTGTGTTCCTCTTTGCTGCAAAACAACTTTCCATTTAGGGACCATCAAGTAAAAGTTGCATATCGCATTATGATTCATTTGAATGATCATAACTCATCTGTCTGACTCACCTGAAACTTTGCACAGTGCTTTCTAGTCCAAACTTCTTGTATATGTGAATAACTAAGATAATGGGAACACTGCTAGTTTTGACTCACCAGGTATCCCTTCATCTTCATCATCGCCATCGTTGTCTTCGTCTTCATCAGTGATGTAACATATCTCTCTCTCCCCTTTACGCCCATTCAGTCGCTCCTCCTCTTCAGACATCCTGACCTGCACACTGCTGCTACCTCAGCATGGCCACAGTACACACCTGAAACAAAGAGCACAGGTATGAATGAACAAGTACAGACACAGCAAATGATTTGTCTTTGTTGTCCAAATGAAGAACAGACAAACAGTAAGCAGGAAACTTCACCTGAACTTCACTCAACCTGAAACTGACAGCACGTCGTAAAGAGTACATTCACATGAAATGAAATAAATTACATCTATCACAATCCTTGTGTGTGTTGAGAAGTTTCAAAATCTGCATGTAAAACTCTTGGCCACCAAAGTTATGGAGGCACATGATTTTGTCACTTGCAAAGACTTACAGCTATTTCCTGGAACCTTTACTGACTAATCCCCAACACTTATCCTGGCCTTAACCTCATCATATTTCTAAATATAACTCTAAAACTAAATCCAAATCCCAAAATAAAAGTTTAGAACACTAAAGGGGACTATGCTGCCATTTGTCCCTGAAATCCATATGTACAGATTTATGTCCCCACAGCATCATTAATACAAGCGCACACACCCACATCTTGGTATCATCACTAATTACATCCCACATTTAGGACAGAACAAATTAAGTCCTGTACCTGGAATGTGACATGTCATATCCTCGAAGGACCTCAGAGTTACCTAAAATACAGGCGGTTGTTTAGTCTGCAATTTTTACTTTTCTGTGTGGTAAAAAGGGCAATAATTCCCAGCAACAAATACACACAGGGACAGACTGAATAGCCAAGTCATCACAGGGACTACTACTGTCTACTCTTCAAGCATCATATACTCAATTTAATACATATGATAAAACATATATATAAAAGCTAAGGTTCTTTGAAAAATTGACTTTCAGTTTTAGAAACACAGAATTGCTGCCACACTGCACAACTGCTGTTACCTGCATCTAAGCTATCAATGACTCGTGGACCAAATATCAAAAAGCAGATTGCAAATGTGACATTTCTGCAAAATAGAGTTACTTTAAAGTAGTCACGGTGAACAGCACTGGCCTGTCAAATCTGTGATTTGAAGACACTGTAAGTTCATTTCAACATTCTCTGTCCTCCATATTTATGTAGTTTGTGTATTCTTCTGTGGAAAGGTAATATATCAAATACTTTTGCTTCTTCTGCTCTCAAGGAGCAGTTTACCTTGAGGGTTTTGAAGGACGGGACATTTTAAAAAGGCCGTTTTTGATCATGATCATGATCTTCAGGCACATGGAAGAATTTCTTTTTGCCAAGGAGCCTTACTGTTTGGTTAGATAGTTGGTTAGTTAGGAAAAAACGAAAGACAGGCGTGCGCCCCAGATGAGAGACAAAGCTGCAGAGCAGATGGACAGAGGAGGATGTACCACAGAGACTGACAGACATACACTGAGAGGGGAAGAGCTCTCAAGAGTTTCTAGGATGCTTTTAAGGCTCCATCTCTCAGCAGGATGAAAATTACACTCGCATTACTCAATGGCTTTTCTCTGAGCCAGAGTGAAACAATCATAAACTGAAACCACAGACTACAGCCGTGCCCTTCATTATCAACTGCGGTATGGTAAAAGCAAAGTTTTGTTCCTTTTTTGTTCATAGCACTATAATTCTGTTACGTACAACAAAAATCATAATCATTATTTAAATTGTGCCCTTCAAAGCAATTTCTAAAAGGGAACACGACAATGTTATAATTAACAGCAGTATTAAAAACTTTCACAGAAATTCTTCATTCTGCATTTTTCAAATCATGTTCACCATGGCCTCGGTTTTTATAAACATTGCATTGGCCTAAGTTTTGGCCTCACTCCCCCCCTCAGATGAGCCCAGACACACACAAGAGTATCACCAAGGTTTGCTTTTGATCACCTTGCACAACGTTACACAACAGGTAGCTCCGGCCAAGTTATTGGTCCAAGCAAGTGCTTTTATATGCCTCATAAATCCAACCAAGCTAGACTTCATGGACTTGTTGCTGGGCTGAAAACCAGTAACCGCGGACCTGGTGAACTTGCCTTTCCTCTGACGGTCAAAACACAGTGTATGTCTATGTGTATATAAGGGAAGCTTGATAACTTGTAAAAGCTTTGTTAAAGGGGACTTACTGTATTACATTGTGTGATTACAATTCTGCGTGACGTGAATCGATAGCAGCAAGTTCGGGAGAAAAATAATTATGCTCTCATTTTATTCCACTCGTGTTCAAAGGGGTGAAATAAAACTACTGCTCATTTTCCTGTGAAGACTCCTCAAATCAGCTCGAGGACTGTGTGGAGAGTCCCCTGACCATGCATGGGTAATAACTGCTGCAGTGCCGATTCCTGTTTCCTACTGCTGGTTAGGGAAAGATAAGCTGGGTTAAAGGAAACCCATGTTTACTGCTGTTAGATGACAGGCGGTGACTCGTGGTTTCAGTTGGCCAAACATCCTACACAACCACTTTTTTGTTGTGACTGTTGATTCAACCATGTGACACTCTACCCGCCCACACCACTGAACATAAACATATGCTCCTTTTTAAATGTACCCATGCTGTTATTTTCTGGAGTGGGCAGTCATCAGAACATGACTCTAAGAGGGCATTTGAACCTTAAAATTGTTTGAACAAATGATAAATGCTACAAAGAAGATGGAAAAAACTAATAGTAATCATATACTATCACTACAAACAAGCACCGGACAATGTTTTCAAAAGCAGAAAAACATTTACTATAATTCTCCATTTAGAGAGCGAACATCAGGATGCACAATACTTCTGACAAGTTTATGTGAGCATAAGGTCATGTTGGCCACGCTGTGAGCCTGTGCTTTGAGCTAAATGCTAATGCCAGAACGCTAACATGCTGATGTTTACCATTTTTGATTTATCATCACTATAGTTTTATAGTGACAACCCTACTTCATTGTATGATAGAAGAAAAGTCAGAGGATGATCAAAATCATTAGGATTCATCAGCAGTGCATCAGTGCCTCTACAAAATGTCATGGCAATCTGTCCAACAGTTGAGATATTTCTGTCTGGATAAAAATGGTGGACCGGCCAGCACTGTCACATTCTAAGAGCCATGCTGCATCAGCCACAAAACAACCCTCCTGCTGCTGGAAGAGGACTTCTGTGTGTTGCCCGAGGACCCTTCAGGAGGACGGGTGCTTAATCTCACATTCTGATTTAAAAACTGAGCCACCCATAAATCGTGACACCGTTATCAACCATAGACAAACCACTGTTGGGGAAAGCACACCACAGTTATTTGGGACCAAGCACATACTGTAGTTGGATCAGGGACTTTCTTGTGTAACAGTACATGCCAGAGAAGTGTTGGCTGCAGATTTTGGCTGGGAAGTCTTTGGTCTTTATGTGTGCCTATTACTGGTGTGTGAACATACTGTTAGTTCATCTACGTACGCCTAAAGAAGAACAGAGTAACTATCTTAGTACTGAGATGGAAAAACCTGTCACCAAGAGGTCACACTGCCAAAAATATGACGAGTGCAAAAGTAGATAGCTGTAGATTCAGTTCATGACAAAATCTTAAACTTCTGCTTATAAGTTTACCTTTAGAATAGATTTTTCGCCGTTGCATTGCAGAGCACAGGACCATATGTTGTGTTAAAAATAGGATTGTTACTTTAAAAACTGAAAACAATTGAAGAATCTGTCTTGTTAAAAAAGAAATCCTTAAGGCAAACTTCACTAACACACAGTCAAACGGAGGTCGAACTCCTGCAGACATGTACCGCTTGTTATTGCCCTACATAACTTGGAAGTCACATTCAGCCAAAACCCACTTGATTCACTGCCATCAAGCTTTATGTAACTTTATATAAAGCAGGCCAAACTGTTCTGTTCATGTCCGGCCTTTAGGCTGTAAAATAACAGTTACATAACATAGTATATATGTTTGCTTCTCTGAGCAGCTACATGCTGGTCCAGCATGTAGGTTAGACTGTTTTTTTTTATTTCTTCTTAACCACCTTTTCAACTACTAGACCTCAAATAACTCTGTAAAGCATATGTCCAACTTTTCTCCTGAATGATTCATGTCTATGCAGGAGGTCCACTGGGTGTACAAAATTATATAAACGCGTTAAATTTTAATGAAATCATTTGTTCAGCCTCAAATATAAACACAGAGGTGAGTAAATTCTTGACACGGTTTCAAAAAGAAACTTCAGAAAGGTATGTAGGATTTATTACATGACTCTTGCAACCGATTGCATGATGCCGCTCTGTGCAAGTGTTATTGCGTCCGCTTTCTGTAGAAGCTAGCTTCTTTCCAAACTTCATAATGTGTCGGCTCTGCACTGACCTGCTCCACGGGGTGCATCGCAGGCGAATCTTTGTTGTTTTGACATTGAACAAGACAGTTTACAGATGAGATCAGTGAAAAGTCAGTTAAAGCCTGAACCTGAGCACTTTCTGAATTTAAATGCAACTATTGTTCACAGTACAACACAAACAACAAAGGCAGTATAGCACCAAACAAAACATTCACTTGATCACTGACACCTCAAGTCAATGGAAACAGGAACATTTTGGCGTCGTGCCCACAGACTGTATTGCAGGAAAAAAAAAACTTTACAAAAACCCTTACAAAAGAGGCCAGAGAAACGTTTGTAGGATAAGGTGGCAACTTTCACTGGGGCGCATATGGCACCATCTTGCAACACAGTGTCCAGTGTACACTATATATACACAATACACTTGCTATTATGACAGTAACTACAGGTACCAACCACTGACCAGAGTATACTTTGATTTAAACCTGATGTTGTATCAGCTGGATGAATGAGCTCAACAGTCAACAGACAACACATACATTCATGCACAGACAAATTCAATATGCACACAGAGAATTTATGCTGAAGTCACTACCATAAACTTACAAGACTGAAACCTCTTGAAGAAGCTCTTGAAATCATACCAAAAAAAAAAAGCAAGTAACATTTGTGTTTTACCCCATACGCCATCTTACCTTATATAACCTCACACAGCGGGCCAAAGAGGCAAAGAGTTCCAGCCCGGTCTGATTCAGCCAACATTGCATTGAGGAGTACAGCATTACTTTTGGCTGGGCCAGACAGAGTGAGAAGCAATTTAAATTCAGTGAATATGGAAACAAGATGCTGATGAGGGCAAAATATAAAAAGCACAGAGGAGGGAATAAAAATAAAAGAGGGAGACATGAAGGATGACGGGAGAGATGGACAAAGACAGGAGGAGACGTGGGAGAGCGGGGAGGGAGTGGGGAGAGGTAGGGGGAGGGGAGCAGTCTGGTCTGTCTGGTGTCCTAAAAACACCCCCATGACCAAAGAGGGGAGGGGGTGAGATAACCTAAATTTCCCTCATAAAATAAAATAGGACAACACTGAAGCCTGAACCAGTATGAGATCACAACATGCATGTGGAGTCTGCTGTCATGAGGACAAATCCACCACTCTGAATACAACAAAACGTGGACACAAGACAGCTCCAGTTCATTATTATAGGAAAAAACTTTTCTTATTTTCTAACTTCTTTAAAATTATTTTCATCAGTTACTCTGTTGATTGCTTTTTTGATTCACCGATAGATAGGACAATTAGGGCATTGTGACGTTGAGATGATGAGGTACATAACAGACGGCAGTCAGCGTGAACCCAGTTTGAAAAAGCAGACAGGGATCCCAGTACTGAAGCAGCACTATGCACTGATGTGGAAAGGGGAAACCACATAAAAAAGGCCCACCTAAGGACATCCAAACAACTGAGTTTGAGCCCATGTGTTACATGTAGGAATACAGAAGTTCTACGATTCGTGCCAAAGAAAAGGGCTGTCTGATGGTAAAGTGGTGTAAATATTCCTTATATAGCGTATACTTAAACAGATATTGATTTTTTAAATCTGTGGCAGGATGTCAGTCTGCTTTTACAAACTGGGAGCACACTGACCGCTGTCTGCTGTAGGTAATACACCGACTATGGATCTCATACAATGCCACTTCAGAATTCCCAAACTATAACTTTAAGTCTATGAAATATGTATAGTAGAAAATGCCAGCACTCGAGATAAGACCTTCAATACAAATCTTCACATTTGAGAGTCTGGAAGCAGATGATATGTGATCTTTACTTGTTAAACAACCATAATGGTGAATCTATTATTAAAATTGTTAGACTAATTTTCTGTTGAAATTATTGAATTATCATGTTTTATGTTTTACAAAGTATAAAATATATCACACAAGTCTTTAAACATTGCACATAAAAAATTCATAAGTTTTATGACTATTTTGCACTTTCAGAAGTTAGAAGTTACATTCCTTCCATCTTCACTGGTAGCAGTCCATTTATTCCATGTTGTGCAGCAAAAATGTTTGGGTTCGCTTGAAAGATGGATACTTTTGTTCGTTTGTAAGAAGGTGGCTGCAGGTGAAAAACAGAGGAGATGGATCTTGCTACAGTGTGAGGTTTCACTACATCCTGGAGGCAGACAGGTCCCAGCACATTCTGAGCTTTGTAGTCAACATCCGGATCTGAACCTGATACCAGCAGCCACAGGAAGACTGTAGAGGGAGGCTAGACTGTAATGATTCTAATCCTTTTATATAGGCTCAGACTGATGTATGCTCTTGATATTTATTTAGTCAGAGCATTTCCCGCCTGTGTTTGTATGCTGCATTTTTCCCCTCTTTGTTTCAAAAATGTGTTTTGATGGTTTGAAAATGAACCAGAACGATGCAGAGTGAGAAACAAGATAAAGATGCAGTAACTGTCCTGATAGAAATTAGCTTGTGAATGTTGTTTTCCAGCCAGTCCAACAACATAATAAATAATATGCCTCTGGGAAACTCTGACGTTAATATTATCAGTTAGTGAAGTGCTGTCAGATAATGATTCCTCCCAGAAAATGGTGATAAAATCTAAAAATTTTCAATTTTGTTTAAATGTTCTTTTGAGAGTGAGAACTGCCTCCTTTCCAAAATTGTGTACTTCCTGAATCAGAAATGGTGTAATATAACATACACACACCTCAGACTTTATTTTTTGTAGTTCACTAGGGTCACATATAGACGCTGTACAGCAAAAAGAACACATGAAATGTTGCATACTATACTGGGGGTTTAATGGAAAACATAAGGGAGACTTTCCACTTCACATATATGCACTCAGACACCATGTAATTACCTCTTTTGAAGGGAGAGAGAGAGAGAGAGAGAGAGAGAGAGAGAGAGAATAAATCCAGCGAATGATAAAGGAAGGGGGCAGTGAGAAGACAGCTGCTTGCATAAGCTGCATTACATAAGATCTGGCTAATAATGCCACTGTTGAGCGCGCGCACACACACACACACACACACACACACACACACACACACACACACACACACACACACACACACACACACACACAAAAAGTTATACAAGATGCATGCCAAGATGCACACCCACCAACCCACCCTACCCTTTACTTTCACCAGTTCTCCCTCCAATCATCTTTTTTTCTGGTTCAACTCCACACACACATACAACGTCAAAACGTCACTTTTGGGGACAATACATAGACTTACATTCATTTCCTGGAAACTTAACCTAACCCTAACCTTCACCACTGATGCAAAAAGTGTGTGTGTGTTTTTCTAGCTGGGGACAAAGATTTGGACAAACTGTCCCTTCTTAACTGGTCTGCTCTGAAACGTGTCCCTGAAAGGTAGCCTCATCTTACCCTAGATCTAATTCTAAGTGAGGACCTGACAAATTCCTTTAGTTTGCAAAAATGTGTTTGCAAAGATTGAAAATGGTTTTCATAAAGAGATACTGTAGGTACACACAGCCTTGTACCCCGTGTTCATACGTCATTAGTCTTAAACAGTGTGTATTAGGGCCTCATTATAAACCCTGCAGGAGATCAAGGCAGCTTTAATTAAAGGGAGGGAGGAAACAAACCGAAAGGGAGAGTGTGAGGGGGGTTAAGGAGGAACGAACATGAACTGTATCAAATCAAACTTTCCTAAAAAGTCTGATTTGACATGATCTGTTCGAGGTCGAGCAAATCTGAGATTCATTCTGTCAAAACATCTTTGGAATTGAAGGCTATTTCTAAAAGAAAAATATATTAAAAAAGGCATTAAAAACGGAGTATATAATCACTGCTAGAACATGTTTTCATCAATTTCTGAAGTTTATACAAAATAAATGAGGACAAAATATTTTCCTTACATTCACAACCACTGACAACAGACCAGCCTCCTCTTTTGATAACAGCCTATGACGCGCTACACTGATGTCAGCTGACTGTGGAACCGCCTGTTTCCAAAATGCAGGTCACTTGCAAGCATAATAAAAGCCATCAACGCTTTAGTTTATGGCTCTGGAAAAGGAATATTGCATAACACCTTTCATTATACTGGACTGGCTTACTAGACTTAGAAGTTCTGCATCACATCCCCTCACTTGTGTAACAGAATTACACAATACCATTACCTGGTGATGCAGGGAGCGGGTTAACCCATCATCACGTCAGGTTGCTTTCAATCAAAAGCAACTAAACACAAATACACACACTGACACAGTTCAAATACATACTGCATTTGCAAAATCATCTGTCTTCCCCCAATGTGTGTTAGAGCAGCTCATTTTATTTTCTAAACTTAAAGTCTTTGAGGTTAAATTTTAAGTCTCAGCAGGCTACATGCCTTATTATAGCTGTGTTGTTATTTAATCGGTGATGTGAAAAATATTTCTCTCCATGACATTACTGAAGAAATCATGTTTGTGTGTTTGACTTACTGACCGCACATCGTACAAGTCAGAAGAGAGACCTGGTTATTATATAATTTCACATAATAAAATGTCAAAGTATTCCATTTCATATCCATAGAAATTTCCATAGAAACAATAGAGAGGTCATCAAAAATTGGAAAGGTGTTCCTCACAACAAACAGCTAAGAGCATGTTTAGTGTCACAGCAGCATTATGGTTTGTTTAGCTTTGGGTTTTGACTAAATACAAATTAATGATACTCCCCATTCCACTTTGTGTTTAGTACTAATTAGCAAACTTAACATTTATTTGTTGTGCGTGTTCGTTGTGTAGTATTTGCTTTGTTTGCATTATACTAAACAGACATTAAAATAACCGAGTGTGAGAGTTCATCTAAATTTGGCTCCAGCCAAGCTAAAAGTGTCTGACCTGTAACATATTTCTCACTGCTCATTCTAATTTTGACGTTTTTCCTAATTCTGTCTTTGAAGCGGTAAATACCTCCAACACGTACAAGTTTACTCTAGATTAGCCCACATTTAGTACTTTGGCTGAGAGGTCATACACACACACACACACAAATAAGTGACCTGGATCAGTGAACAATGCAGACTTACACTGATTTACCACAGAGGATATTTTTAAACAGGTAAACCCTCAGGCCAATCCCACCTGGGTGTCATATCTAATCTCTGCCCACCGGAGTTTCCTTTGGCCTGCAGCATCGGAGAACAATTTAACAAAGAAAACAACAAGAATCAAGAAACCACGCCCACCAATGATCATATATCTTGTTGCAGAGATTTTTACCAGTCAGTGAAGGCACCAATCACTTTTTTATCTGCACAGCATCAAATGAAGTGACATTAACACCTCAGTGAAGCAGGAGCTCACACATGTAATCAATACTTTGAGTTTGTGTAGTTGAACTGGGAGGGGGCCAGAAGTAGCGTGGGAGGGATCAGAAATCGTTGCGCCAACATGATCTCCAATTGGACGCTGCTGGCTGCTCTCCAGCCAATCAGTGAGGGTTAAGCGGGTTCATTGGGGTTGTTTAGGGTTCACATGGGGACACTGGCGGGGAAGGGTGTCCTATAATCTATCTTAACCTCGGCCTTAACAGGAGGCAGCTTATTCTGCTGGCTGCAGATACAAAGAAAGCAAACAGTTTGACAGCTAAAGAATGAAGAGATGACTGAACTGACACTGAAAGGTTCATAAGCCATTCATGTCATTCATTAGCAAATATTCTGTCGAGGTGTGGGAAAGATATGCGCAGGTAATTCTGCCCTCCAGCACCTTATGATGACCCTTAGCAGTGATCGAAGACATGCTTTATACTGAGCTGATAGTATAGTAGAGCTGATAGATACTTGATAGTGAAACCATGTCGCCAAGCAAGCAAATGTTTATCAAAAAACATCCAATCTTAGATTTTTCTCCTTTCTCAGGTTTATCATACATATCAAACATCTAAAAATAAAACGTGAACCGACAGTTATTCATACAAAAACATGCTGTGGAACAGACAGAATTTCATGAGTCATTTTTAGGCTAGGCAATCTAGTTTTGAAATTATTAATTGATTAATGAGTCAACTTTATTGACAACCTTTTTTGAGAAGAATTTGATTAAGTAATTTACATTTAATTAAATAACAGATATTAACTGTGTCCTGCCCTTCAGATGTATAGCTGCTGCTTTTGTCTGTTTTATATCATTTCTCTTTCTCTCTCTTATCTTGTGATATTTTATTGATTTCAGATCAATAATGGAAAACAAACACAATTGTTCTTACACATACAGTATACTGAATATTTTGTTTAATCATGTTCTATCAAAAGTGTTGACTTCACTTTACCATGCAAAACAAACAGTTGCAAATCAGTGTCAATCTGTGTATCCACACTGACCCTCTCTGACCCCTGAGGTAATCATTACTGGGACAAAAACAGAGTAAATAATTAAATAATGAGTTATTAGCGATCTGTTCCAATTGTGTCCAGGACAGATAAATGAGTTCACATTTAACCTCCTGCTCAAACATGTGCACAGGCAGTTTGGCTGCTATTACATAACTTTCACCACAACAACTCAGTTGTGTTAGTTGTAAAGCAGTGGCATGCAGTTTGATACGTTGAATCAGTTCCAACATTGACAAAAATACTTTCTGTTTTGGTGTCAGGACTTTAAGTTTCACACTTCAGGTAGAAACCAGGCTCTCTGAACAGATGTTACTGAATAAATGAGTTCAAACAAGAACAACAACATGAGACCTGGTAACACACACACACACACACACACACACACACACACACACACACACACACACACAGAGCTGTAATTTAGATGAGACCCAGAGATGTAGATAAACAAGATGACAGATGAGCACGAGGTGTAGCCGTGGATACTGGTCAACAAGTGACTAATGTCAACAATAGCAGGTGCATCCACACACACACACACACACACACACACACACACACACACACACAGTGTGAAGATGTGACGTGAAGTCTCCAGGAATCTTAAATATTCAGTTTACAGTCCTGACACAGATTCAAGAATCTGAAAAAAAAACACACACTAAAAACACACACACACAAACCCAGTTATGCAACCTCCACACAAACAGAGCTGCTCTGAGACACAGAATTGTCCTAACTAAATGCAGCAAAATGATCTAAAACTCTAAAACTACTTCCCAAACCTTTAAATGTGTTCATACCAAACTGGTTAATTAGTCAATGGACAAAAAATCATCAATGATGATCAATTAAATGTTCACTTGTTCACTTAAGTAAATATTTGCCCAGTCAGGATTTACTGTTTTTGTACCTTCAATCTCTTTGGGACTGTTAGTCAGACAAAACAAGATATATGAAAGATATTGCCTTGGGCTCAGAGAAATAACTGAACAATAATCTTAATCTTTAGCTACAGTAAATGCAACAAACATGTTGCGTTTTGTTTCAGTTTCACTGGCACAGTGTTCTGAATGTGGAGAAACTCTGATCAGCACATCTGATTGGTTGAAGTAATTGAAACAGGTGGTCATAACATGAACCTAAAGTATGGTGTTCTTAAATTACCCAGCAGACTGCTGTGTTGCCTACTCTAGCAATAAAAACCTGACAAATCCAGACAGGCTCACGCTCATCAATAAAAGTCTCTTGCAGGAAGATGAGCGAGCATGTATTTAGAAAGACGATGTTGAATCATTAAAAGTTTACATATCCCACGCAGGATGAGGCCCTGGGAGGTTCTTTTCCACAACACCTGCCTCGTCGAGCCTAACCATTAAAGGAAAAAACAGTCTTGAGGCAGAAAAGGGAAGCATATGCTTAGTCATTTACCTTAGATCAGCTAAGAGCATTCACACAGCCTTGGGGTGTAACACTCATCTGTGTACGTGTACCTTCAGTAGTTACAACTGCCTTTATATTGAATGCTAACACCACACATGCAGGAACTCAATGCTCAACACTTCAAAACTACTTCTACTGCATTGTTCTGATTGACATAGTGAATGTTAATGTTCCTTCTAAGGTGAAAAGGTTGCGTTCACCAGCTCAGTTAACATGGCCAAACAAGAGACAGTACATGAAGACAGTTCAACATTTAACTGCTAAAGATATTTTTCTTAGGGGTTGGTAGAGATATTGATAGACATTAATACTGAATATTAAGAACATTGAACTTCCATTCATTTGGCAGACAGACACAGGACTCGAACCGCTATTACTACTTGCAGGGCGAGGACTGTAGCTCCTGTGCTAACCACTCACATGCTAGCCAGCAGTCAATATGCTAATGCCAGTCTTTCACAAAAGCTTTGGGCTGTTTATCGTCCCCGGCATTTTGTTTTTGGAATTGTGCATCATTTCAGTCAATAAAAGGGTTTTACTGACGTAGAGGGAGGAAAGCTCAATGAGCTAACTGCTAACAGGACAAGATGACTCAGTTTAGCTATTCAAAACACATTTTTGTACCGTCTCATAAATGACTGTAAACCATTTGTCTTCTGTGGAGCAGTTTATAATTAAACATGTGAGGTTACACTGAAGTAGTGCAACACAGTTAATTAAGTTGTGGTAGTCTCTGCTGTTTTGGACTTTCAGAGGTCTGCACTGTCACAATGACTTGGTCAGTGGTCACCAAAGCTGAACTTTTCTTCTGTTTGCAAAACACAAATTTGGAATTTCATGATTAAAACAACGGACACTTTGCAAGATACCCACTTAAATTGATCAACTCAGGCTGCTGAAGCATCATATATCACACTTCAGATAAACTGAATAATTAATGAATACAATTAATCATAAAAATATAATCAGTGGAAGCCCTGTTCTCCACGTTCTAAAAATGACACCAAGTTACCAGTTTATGAACAATACAATATACAATATAATTCAATATAATTCAACCCAATACAACAGTTTTATAATAAATCCTCTTTTTGAAGCTGGTTCTGTTTTCATTGAGTGTTACAGGAGTGGAGGTAGTAGTTGGAGGTAGTCTTGTCTTAAATTGCTTTATATTGAGAGGTGTTTATAATACACAATTCACAACAAGCCAAATGTCCCAGTTAAGGACAGTTTCTCAGAAACATGAACTGAGTCTGCAACCTTTTAGTTGTGAGCATTCCTCTGATAACTGAGCCACACAGCTGCAGTGATCACTTACATCCACTTTATCCAACCTTCCTTTCAGAACTATCCTTCCGACTCCAGTTTTAAACACGTATATGCATGTATTTGTGGTTAGACGCAGATGCATTCATCTATTCATTTATCCCTCATACTTTATCGTTGGCTATGACAAGGATAAAAGAAACAGGGACTCGATCTTTCCCCAAATCTCACATCTCTTGATAAGAAAGGAAAACTTAACGAGTGGGAAAACTACAAATTTCTAACCTGGGACATTCTCCACCCATTAAAGATTTAAAAGATAGAGTAAGTAAACTAGCAAAGTATAGTAGGTCATACACAGCGGTGTTTTTTTGAATTACTAAAACATGAGACGCAGTGGAGGTCAGAGTTACAGTCGCCCTACATTCCTCCCTCTCTTTCTGCTTCAGTGGTTTAAACCCTCTGGCCATAAGGAGAGAGGGTAAAACTGTTACTAAATCTCTACTTAAATCAACACTGCCTGCTGTGTTGTGTCAGTGTTCTCTGAAAACGAGCAGTCGAGTCCAGTCAGACTGCACTGCCCAGCATCCATCACTCCCTCCCTTGCTGTTTTACAAGGAGTGTAGGTCAAAGAGACCCTCCCCTACAGTTTTAGGATGCACGACCAGGGAGATCCAAACTGGTCTGAACTCCCTTTTTGTCCTCATCTACAGCAGTGCTTCTCAACCTTTTACAGTCGTGAGTCTATAGCCTAGACTGTACAGTGATTTTGAGTTCATGTCATGTGAACTCAAAATCATATACTACATGATAATTATTCTGCTCAACCATTTGGCAACACCTGAAAACTTGGAGTTAAAATTTAACACTAATTACCAACAACTGGTGTTAGTTTTTCTCAACACTTCTATGTAGTGTTGGACATTAACTCTCTCAGAGGATCATGTGTTAATTACACAAGTGTTAGACCTATAACATTAAACTATAATAACAGTAATACGGACTGCTAAATTGATGGGTGGTCATGTTTGGTGATATTTTAACATTTTTTTGACATTTGCAATGTAAAGACTTTGAAATTGAAGTAATTAAATTAAAGTATAATGGATTTGACTCTATGGGAGTATAATTAACTCTACTTGTGCTCAAATTTCACTAACACCAAAAATTTTACTCTTCTGAATTTGCTGCGTACTCAGTTTACAGCAAAATAATAATCAGCTTTTATAAAGTATTTTTTATATAAAAGTAAGTAAGTACTGGTCTGACTGTAATCCTCATGTACAAAAGTCCCACTCCAATCCATTCTATATTCACTTTCGTCTTGCTTTTAACTGATAGACCTGAAAAAACACTGAAAGTACCACTGACTTTTTTGTTCCTGTCATGATTATGTATGTTTGACGCTGATTGACACAAGTCAGTTAATTAAATTGTTCTCTCCATCCTCAAATCACAGAGAGAAGCAGCTTCCTTTGCTTTGCTGTTTTTTTTTTTGAAAACAAAGTACTGTAGTCCTCATTTACTGGTCACTAGTAGCAAGCTTTGTCCATTGACTGCCATCACCAACCATGCTGCCAAGCTGTGCACACGCAGATCCTCCCCTCTCATAGACAAACAGATGAAATCTCATCTGATGTTTGACTCGTATTAATGTTCATAACCGTCAGGCCAGCAGGCCAGCAGCAGCCACCCTCCTCATGCCCTCACTCCCTCCACCACTCCACTCCTGCTGCTTTGAGCGCTTTGGTTCTGTACTCGGCTGCCCGCTGAGCTCGGTAGCAGGAAAAGACTGAAAGATGATGTAAGCATGAAGCGAGGGATAAAAAGGAGAAGCGTCTATTGATCATCTGGGTCTAAAAAGGACCAAAGGACTAGGGTTTGAATGAGCCAGCCAAGTCTGCAAACATAATTTTCTTCAACATTCTTAACTAAATTATCCTTTCAAGGAATATAGTATTTTTAAAGAGCCAATGAGACATAGTTATATGTATACAGATACAGATACAACTTAAGATAACTAAAAATGACAACTATGTCTTGGATTTAGGCGTTTACACCATAAAAATATTATTAATTGTGTCAGCCGTGTGTAAATCTTTAAACTAGGCAAATATGGTCTGAACAGTGTTTGCAATAACTCTAACAACATCAAAGAATCTAGTCTATAGTCTGATGTAAGCAGATAGTACATGTACAGTACATGTGTGCACTGTAACCTTGTAACACTGTAACACCAGTACAACTCCAGTCTGGCTCCACTGAAGTTACTGCAGGTTTAAGATTTTGAAAGACAGACTGACCTTCACTTAAGAAGCCACACAAGCACAACCAACAGTAAACACATTCTACGCTTTAAACAACATATTTTCTTCCCTGAAAGTTCCCTGAAAGAATGAACCGGAGTTAAAAAAAGGAAGAAAGCGAGAGGGTTTCATCAGCTAAGGTTGCGTCTGGCTGAGGTGGTTCGCCGGATACCTGATCCAAGGTCAGATTAAAAAGAACAAAGTCTCTGAATAAACACTAACAACAGAGGCAGACAGAAAAGACTGAGAATCAGACTATTAGAACATAATCTTCCTGGCCTGCCACGGGATGTTCAGCCTCATACAGTATGTGACTTGGAACCAAAATGTCTGATCAGTGTTCTAAACTTTAACCCCAAAACAGACAGCAACTGTAAATTCAAGGAACAAACACACTAAAAGACTTTACAGAGATAAGATGGTGGACCTTGTTTTTGTACAGGAGGTTTGTTTAGTTACCTGCAGGTGTAAAAGATGAAACTTTGTAGCAGAAGTAGGAAAAAAAAATGAAGCTTCAACTCTAAATGATTTTGTTGCAGATCAAATCAAACAAGGACTTCTGTCTAAAGCTACCATTTCTCTCAGACTTGCACTCAACAGTCATACTGACAGAACATCGATAATGGAGGCAACATCCGAAGTAACCTCAGCTGACCAGAATGCACTGCAACTACAAGACAGGTTTGGGCATTGATTAAAGGGAACAAGTCTTCAGCTCTCAGTATCAGTCTCTCCTCCTGCATATAACAAGCTCATAGCCTTCTCTGAGGGTTGTACTGTAAAAAGAGATTCTGGGAAATGGAGGAAATCACTGTATATAAAGGGAAAGTTAGGACATGACAGAGGGAAAAGCTAGTCAAGCATCCTGAAACCTCACAAGCAATGTTTTCTGCTTTTTTTTTTTCTTTTTCTTTTTTTTTTTTTTTTTACAGCAGATGCTCTGCCTTGTCAAATCTGGTGAAGCTATGCTGGAACTAATAAAATTAAGAATGGCTCAGCTGTCTTTACAGTGTTATAGCAAGGATGCGGTACAGTCACACATAAATGGAACTCAGCCAGTATTAAGGCTATTAGTTACACCTGTGCTTTCCCTGCTGTGTAAACCTTGTAAAAGGTCTAAATAACGTGTAAGAGCAGTGTAGTGTCAGTCTTAAGATGACTTCATTTAATCACCGTCATGAGTCTGCCCTCTGTGTTTGTGGGGTAACTTTTGTTGCTTTTCAACTTCTGATTTCCACTAAAATACGATACGAAGCCCTCTTTAACTCCAGTTTTACTCATTTTTTTCAAAACCGGTCCAGCTTTATTTGTGTTGTTTCCTCTGGTAGCCTGAATGCATGCTTGCCCCCACTTCCAACTCCCTTCACCAGACCATAAATGAACAATGCACAGCTGAGACGTTACAGCACCAGGCTGAGAACAGAACTGCTCTTTAAATAAATCACGTGGCTCACACTCTACAAGTCAGTTTTAAAAAAGGGGAACTCCACCGATTTTACAAGTCAAAGCCCGGTGAGTTCACCACACCTCTTAAACACGCTCCTCATTGATGCTCAAGGCTAGAAAATCAAGGCTACATTGACTGCTACTAGCATAGTGCACCTGAATCTTAGTCTGAACTATTGGTGGCTGAGTTGCAACGTGGGTAATCTTGGAATCGATTGGCTATCATCTGACGATGATTTAGTCTCTGAGGGTGAAGGCCAAAGTTTTGGTGTAACCATCAGATATCTGTATCTGGAGCAAGACTTCCCCTTCCATGAGCCTGTCATTATTTACATTTCAATTAGCGACTTTAGATGCAAAAAGGACATATTTCGGCTAATCTCTGTTAACAGATATCTGCATATGAATGCAACTAACACAAAGCTAAACCATCATTTATGGCGGCAGATGGGTTTCAGAGATTGCATGGACTGTATACCTATAGGAGTGAAATGCATGGAAAGTTTGAAGCAGTAGAACCATTCATATCATCTTTTTTTTAATTCCATCTTTAGTGCAATCCTGAATCAATGAAGTGCCCTTTTAAGTGTTTTTGAAGTCTTGGTCACCAAGTCTACAGCTCTTCTGTGTGACTTGCTGTCAAGCATTTGAGTTTTGATCAAACTGGCCGAACCAAAAATACTTTAAAGTGGTCTTTAAGTGGTCTTCCCCTGAGCTCTTACTAGCAGTCACGTCTCCGTTGTGGCTTGACATATGATCAACTCTGTGAAACGTATTGCCCCTCTCACTTCCCACTGTTACATGCCTCAAATCTTGGTGATCACAGCGGATTGAACCGCTGCACTCGCTGTGGGTGAGTGTTTCAGCTGGTGCTATATTGAGCCATGAGCCACCCTGAGTCTGCTCTTTAACCTCTGAACTCCTCCGCTGCAGACCTTGGG
Source organism: Protonibea diacanthus (assembly GCA_028641955.1). Lineage (NCBI taxonomy): Eukaryota > Metazoa > Chordata > Actinopteri > Sciaenidae > Protonibea > Protonibea diacanthus. The sequence continues at coordinate 18,788,057 of CM053984.1, forward strand.
CTTCATGTGCCTGCTCCCTGCACACTAAATGATTTTGGCAACCAAAAAAAAAAAAAAACACCATAAGGGGTTCAGCTGCAAACAGATCACAACTCAGTTATGTGATTATGGAAATGTAAAGCACCTAATTTGACATTTTTAGCCTGGATTTACATAACTCTTTACATAAGCCACTTCCTTTTTGGTTTGCCCTCAATGCCTAACTGTCTGTTAGGTAACACTGCCACGGATTGGGCGTTCATTCGAGACTGTTTAACCCCGCAGATGTGTCAGCTGTGTCTGCTGTCCCGCTGGTTTCATGTCGGCTGTGGTCACGGCTTGTTCCGAGGGCTCGTTATGAAAACAGAAAAAAAAAAAAAAACAGAAAGAGAAAGCAGCGTGCTCGCTTGTTTCATAACACGGAAGGAGGCTGCAACAGCAATGCAGACAGGAAGAAGCGGAGGTGCACAAGTGCAGCATGCTCCTCTATTGTCTGGAGCCTAATTGACGCTCCGTACCAAAAAGAAAAAAAAAAACAAAAACAAAATGATTTAACAGACAGAAAACATGTTCAAACGGAAGTAAAAGCCGGCGTGTGTCTCTCACCTTCCGTCTCCGTTTGTGTCGCGAGTCCCTCCAAGTGAAAAGCTTTTATTTGTGAAGTGGTAATGAGATGCAAGGGCAGGCTCGGCCGCTTTCACTCATTCATCAGTTTCTTCTTGCAAAAAAAAAAAAAAAAAAAAAAAAGAGGAGGGTCGGTCCTCTTGGTCCCTGCACGCGCTCTGCACAAAAAAAAAGGCATTACGAAAGTTCCGGAAGTGCACGAGCATCCAAACTGTTGGGGGGTTAGTGAAGGCACCAAATCTGCATGCACAACAAGAGAGCGGAGATACACTGCAAGTTGGGTTTAAATCATGCTTATCGTGTCTCCCCGTTTTTATTCATTTATCTAGATGTATTCATAAATACGTCTTTTATAGTTTTCCCTATGACAGTGTTTACATGTTTACGTAGCTAGAAAATCCACGTTGTCCTCTTGTTTACTGTCCTGACAGAAAACAAACAAAATACCCACAATGCATCACTTTTAAATACTGTTCACATATAGGAGTGAAACCCAAAATATATCCAATAACCTAAGTAACAATAAAGATACTTTCTTATTTAGTAAATATTTTAATGTTAAAATGTGCTCAGGATGAAGTGGAGTTATTACTTACACCTGGGCTTTCTTTCACTGGTTAAAGTTTTGGTGTAAACTCTTATTAACTTGTGTGAGACTGAAGTAAAGATTTAAAAATCAAGTTGTCTTTGAATAGTTTTATTTGTTGCATCAAAGGTCAGCAGTTGAGTATTTATCAGAAACTTCAATGGGTGCTGTCACTGTCCAGGAGAAGCTCCACGTTACACATTATCATGGTGCACGGTCACCCTGTTCCTCTCTGGATAAGGAGGTAACCCCAAGAAGGAGTGACAGAATAACAGTTTACTTTTAGTTCATATAAGAAATAAGTATGTGTACCGTTCAGTGAGGTGAACAATTAAGCCAATTTGACTCCGTCTTTACTCGAATAAATGAGTAAATCACTTCAGTCATGATCAGCGATCAGCTTTTTTTCCCTGGAAAAATCTTCATGAGATGACACTCTCTTTGTTTTCTATCGATGAGTCGCATGAAAACGTCCCAAGGAGTGACAGAGAAAAAAAATCTTGTCACACGTCTGGGGATTTAGCTTGATCTTCACTTTAGATTGAAAAAAGTGCAACCTTCCTCTCTCCTTTGATTTAACTTTTAAGATTTTAGAGTTAAAATCTTATTTTGACTAACAATTCAGCCTCAGGCACATATGCAACCACCTTTCTCTTGTTTTTTTCTGAATAAAAAGTGTTGACCGTGATTTGTTTCATCACCGTCTGTTTTTTAGATTGTTTCCAACTTGATGGCGATGCTTTCATGCTGACAGTATGTTTCATCACTCAGTGAGACTGAATGTGCAGCTGGGATTTACATCAATACAATAACAGGTTGTCATCAGTAAACAAACTGACTGACTCAAGCATGCATGAAAACACGTCATCATGTGCATATGTATTTAGGTGTTTTCTTAATATGATGCATATTAAACAGATTTAATAAACTGTGTTGTCAATCTGATCAGCGGGTGCACACCTCTGTAGCCTGATGACTGAACACACAGTAAAATTATCCACCTAACCTTCCTGTACTGCATTGTGCCTTTCACTCATTCATCCAGTGCCACCTATTGGCCAGCGACCCACAGTGCTTTACATAATGGTGGATTATACAACTTCAGCAGTATGTTGAGACTGTTGATGATGAGGCAGACCTGTTTGGGATTGCAACTTAAATATATTATATGATCGATTTGAGTGGAGAAGAAGAAAGTTAATGGGAGTCAGCATTTCCAATATGAGACATACCTACAGTACCTTTTTCATCTGAGAGACGTCTCCGGTAGTAGCTGTGTGTTGCTTTAATGGTCAGAGGGAACACAAGGTTCCAGCTGGTGCTGCTGAGGAGAGACACAGTGATTATCATTATTTAACAAGCAGGGAGGCAGGAATTTGTCCTGGTGATGTTGGTACATACTGGCAGCTCTCCTTTCGAGACACATTGATCAGCAGCACTCACATTAAAAGGCCAAGCGTAGTCCAGGCAGCACTGCACAACAGCACTGTGGAAATCTCGGTAAACAACACACCTACGTTTCTTTTTTACTCTTATTCTTTTGCTTTTAGTCTTCCCTTTTGTTTGTTGCTTTCTCCTTCTACTCCACCATTACCATCTGCACTTTTGATGCATTTCCTCTCCATTCTTCTGCCCCTATGACTCTGTGCAAGGTTCTCTGTCCTCTTTGCAACCTGCTATTTTTTGCACTGTCCAAATAATGCCGGAGCCTCTCCTCTTTTTGCCTTTGTCCCTTGTTGATTACATTTCCATAAATTCCTTCCCTTCTATTTGTTGATGTCCTCTGTATCTCTAAAACCAGAGGTGTCTGTGCAGCAGTGGAGACAAAGAAACAGAAAATGGAATCAGAATCAAACATCAGGGCAGAAGAAATAAAGGTGTTTGTGCATTTGTGTGTGACTGATGTGTGGTATCTTCTGTGGAGCGACAGATGGATGCAACTGGCTGCTCAGGAAATTAAAACAAGCTCTTTGTCTCTCTTTGTCTCGTGTGCTTTCTTTCTGTCTCCAGTCAGTTTTCGGGCGGCCTTTGCTCACCTGTGACAGCTTTAATACCTTGTAAAGTGAAACCTACACACACACATACACACACCTCTCTTGGCTAGCAAACAGGCAAGAATACACATAAAGTGAGTAAACAAGCAGCAGCCCAGGACAGCAACAGTCTAAGGCACTTGTCATTTACATTTCTATGAATTTATTTAATAATATTTTAAACTGCTTGAATACATTTAATAATTCTGTATATAATAATAATAATGATACATAATTAAGTAATTTAGTAAAGATTTCCTACTGTAAATGCAGAAACTTCAAACTAGACTATTTTTAATAAAAAAAGACAACCTGATTATGCAAATGCTCACAGTGTAATGGACATCATGCTGCATCCCACGTCATGTAAGATAACCAGTGTGAGACAGGCAGGAAAGATTCCTGTGGTTACAACTTGTTAATGTCAGCTGTGAGCTCAAGATGGTGACTGCAATGCAATCAGATGGAGAGAGTCAATCAGGTACAGAGGAGAGTTTGTATCAACAGCTGCACTGACCTCATATTTACACTAGATGGAGCCACTTACCATGTAATGCGACCTTAAGGTTCGACGCATGTAGTGTGTTCACAATGTGAATTCTGTGAAAATACATACATACTCAGAGATATTAAACAAACAGAAACCGCCTGATTACTCAGTGCTCTGCTGGTTGACACTACTGCCCCACAATGCAGTTCATGAGAAGATGGAGTTTTTGTGATTTGGTGCCCTAGTTTCAAACTGCAATACAGACAGCTGTACATGTGTATTTGTTTTATGATATATGATGTTATAGTGAGCTAACAACTTTGCTAACAGCCAAGCATAAAGCAGCAACACAAGACATAGCAGGCAGCCTATCTTACTTACTAGTCCAACAGCAAGAAGCCTGGCTCGGTGTCTGTCTTTCAGCCTTTTATTTCACACATCTCTTGCTGATGACTAAAAACCAGTCTGAGATTTACTCTTGTCTGACAGTCATGTCATTGCAGGAGAAGCACGGGTGTGATTAATAACATAAATAATGAGCATGGCTTTCTGGGACACTTCATGGAACAACAGAGCCACCGTTAACCAAATGTCTTTTCACCTGTGCATTTCATGCTACGACAAAGACACAATGTCCGCTGCGAGAAAAGTTGATTAACTCCACTTGAATTGCTTGAATTGCTTGAATTGGGTGTTTATTATCTCAGCATCAGTATCATCCATTGTTTCAAGGTCTATGCTCGCTCTCCTCATTCTCCTCACCCATGAGAGAGTGTGTGTGTGTGCGCGTGTGCTGCAGCAGAGAGGAAGTCACGTGTCGGCTGGGTTGCTCACTTATCAGCTCTGCCATATGCTGTTTTATGTAAAACCAGAGTCTTGTTGAGAGGCCTTATGTCCCATCTAATACAAGCAATAAACTGATAAAACTGCAGCGAATCACTTTTCCCCAAGACGGTACTTCTGCTTAACTTCAGCAAAATGTGTATAAACAACTTATAGATTTACTGCCAGCATTATTGCAAGATATGCTTTACAGACGGTATCTTCACTGTCTGTAAAGCATCGTGTCCTCATGTACTCTGACCCCCCTCCAACTGTTAGCACAGCATCATGTTTACAGAGAAAGCTGCAGGTGCATGTTGCTGTTCTGTCTGTCTACCTGTGTTCTCCCTGTGCAGCTCTGCTCACTGTCTTCCAATCATTTCAGTTGTTTTCTACAATTGTGTTATCTGGCTCCCCTGCCTCTCCTTTTTTTTTTTTTCTCTTTCTGTCTTCCTTAATTGTCAAGCTTCATTCTTTCATTATCAGCCATCTGTTTTAAGCATGTCGCTCAATTAGATAAGCTTATAATGCTGTATAATGTTTTGACACGGCTTACAATGAAGCAGCTTGGCAGGCTCTGCAGTCTGTTGATCTGAAATGGCGCACATGAGATGACAAAAATGTGAAAGCCGCAGTAAATGTGACCCTCATTTAAAATAGGTATAATTTTGTTTAACTTTTTTACAATCTCACCTGGGAGGAAACTTCTGTCTGCCAACTTTACTTTATTGCTTCCGTTAGAAAGACCTCTTTAGAGATGATTGCTCTGGCACAGATTCTGCGTTTATATTAAACGTTCAAACTCAGACGGCTGGACAGTTTCCTGGGCAGCTTTCCAAGGCAGATGGAGCCGATCAGGACGTGTTCCTGTCCATCAACTTTGGCAAATAAACATATGAGATACTTGTGTTTTGTTAAAGATTTCTATAGAATAGATGACAGTAGTTTTCCCATGTTGTCATCATGATTACCTACTATTAAAAAAATATCTTTTCCCTTCATTTGCTATCACTTTGTGTCCAAAATATTTTGCAATCAGAGCCAAAATGCTTCACCGCTTCAACTACAAAGCAGGTTACAATGCAGATTCAAACCAATATTCATTGGTTACAATAAAAAAAACAACAACAACCCTAATAATTACATTTTTTCACCGTCATCATCATAGGTTTCACTCGTTCGCTCTGCTGCAGCACACATCGGGACGCTGCCCAAACAGAATGCTGACAAGGACCAAATCTTTCCCATCACACACATTAAAGTAATTAACTCTGCATTCAGACGATGAAAAAGGTGGTGCAACTCTTCTGTGAGGCATAGGTGGTTTCAGAAAATTTAGTAGATGACTGGTGATTCTGTTGCACTCAGCCTTTTTGGTATAAGGCTACAAATTCTGCAGGCATCATAAATATAAATTCAGTTCTTTAGCTTTAAGTTGAATAAATTATTCATTTCAGTATTTTTTTTTTATTGCAGTAATTAATTGCACTATGTCCTCTGAGAGAAATGCAAGAAATCACATTTAACAGTGCACATAACGACCACAAGCCTTTTCTGTTATTCCTTTCTTGTCATTGAGACTTGATCCATGGCACTTTGGGGTACACCAAAACAAACCAACACCCAGAGTTTTTCTCTCTAAAACCCAGCATGTATTGTGTGGACAGTAAACAACCACTAAACCCATTTATCCTGTTGGTGACAATCTTGGCAATCCTGCAACATCACAGGAAAATAAAGGTGTTGTTCCACAGAAGTTTGTTCTGTAGTGTTCTGTGTAAGTGCAAACAATGTCTGAAATATTTATAATGAGTGAAATATTTTCAAATGCATGACACACTTGTAACCCTTCATTTACCGGATAAAAAGACATAAACTAGGAATTAATCTGCCGATGTAGCCTCTCGAGTGTGTATACAGTTAATTCATTTCACCCAAGAAGAAGACATAAACTACGGTGTGATCAAATTCATCTTTGTAGCTTGCCATCTTTTCTTCTCCTTTCCTTTTCGGGCTACCTTTGACCGTTCTAAGGCTAACGCAATAAAATAATTGTCAGTAATAGTAGCTGCTAACTTTGCCCATTAATTTGAGCAAGGGAAGATTACAGAAGTTCACAAGTTGATTATTAAAATGAAATCAATTTTAACTTTGGTCAAAGCTAATGTTGACCTCAAAGTAAGACATTAGCTGGTCTTTTATCGTTAGCCATCATAAGATTAACGATAAGATAAAATCATAAAAAGTAGTTGCTACTCGTCATAACTTTGGCCATCAGCAATGTTCTCTACTAATGTGCTTAGTAACATTCAATGCTATTGGTGACTATTGGTGACTACGCTTGTAAATGTATGCAACGTTAATGATAATATAATATTATCAGTTAACTTTGTCCATCACAAAGCTAAAGTTAATGTAAAACAAGTCAGAAACAATAGCTGTAAAAAAAGCGAACACATGGCTAATATTCACCTTAAATGAATATTAGCACTAATTATTTCATTAGCTGCTAACTTTGGCTATCACCAGGCTGATGACATGTCAGTATTATTACTTACTTACTTGGTTACTTGGATTGCATTTACAAAGCTCACCTTGAATTGTGCATCACGCTGCAAGTCACTTGCTCAAATCACTCAGCTTTTAGCCGCCAGGGAGACTACTGGATTACTGGACATTAGGCCTTTTTCATTAAAGACATTTTAACATATCACAGTCAGAAAGACTGCGAAATGGAACTGAACTCTATTTAAATGCTTCAGTTTGAAGGTCCCGGTATTATGCCTGCTAGGTCACGGTCACACTGTCATGGCTTGGAAGGTAAGAAATGTCCACGACACAACAGATATAAAAGTATTTCTCTCTGTCATTCTGCAGACTTACCATGAGGTAACAAAAAAAAGAGACCTCAACCAATAACTTCCTTCACTGACAGCTTCATTTGAATTCATTTCACAGTTCAAAAAAATTGAAAAGACTTTTTCTGTGGGAGCAATATATTGGCTTAATTTCCTATTGGGGGAAGGAGAAATGACTTCCTCATCTGACTCCTCTCTTCTGAGAAATAAGATGGAGATGAGATACGTTAATTGAATTTAACCAATTGTTATTTATGAAGCAGGTGAGATGTGCAAAATGAGAACAGAGACAGCATGGTACTCCCATCCATGCTTTTGTTGCTACAACTGGAACCTGATCACCGACTTCTTCATTCATACATTTGTTTGCAGCAGTGCTAACGTGCTGCAGATTATAGAAACCTGTATTAATTTTTTTTTATTTTTTATGATTTTGCATGTATAAAGGTTTACCACAGCATTCCACATGTTTTAATGTTTTCTATATTCCGGGCAGCCATTAGTTTCCAATAATTTCAGTATACAACATGAAAACAAACAATTGCATTGCCACTATTCCATTATTTAAAGTATTGTATATGAAACACAGGAAATGGGACAAAACAGTGGTATGACCCTTTAACTAGTCAATGGGAGGAGCAAAAATAGCCATTAGTGCCTCTTTCCTGACTTGTTTGGAGAGAAGAGGTGAAGTCAAAGGAAGGGCAGACACCCTGGAAGGAGGTAAATGACAAGAACATTCTCCTCTGTTGCTAACCTTTGGACTTGGGCAGTGAAAGTGCTGAGTGAGGTCCACCGTGCCTATCAATCATTCAATCAGCCATTCACAGTTGACCAATAGGGTTTCCCTGCCTGTTGCTTGGAGTGAAGTGGACTGCTGGCATGTTGCTCATTTTAATCTCCTTAAGTATTCGCCCCCACACCCGCGTCAATGAGTCAGTCTGTCAAAGTGATCGATTCTGGTGTTGCAGGTTTCCTGAGCAGCCAGGACTCACTGCTGGAGCAGGAAACGGTGCGCTGGATGAGAAACTGGACATTGGATTCCACAATTCATCAGCCACTTCATGATAGCAGATTGAAAAGAGACTGCTTGGACTCTTGCCATTACAGTCTGGGACTGTAGAAATGACAAATGTTGGCTGTTACTTTATAGCCTCCCAGGGGCAATTTCAAGTTTCCATTGACTACTCTGGTCAGCCAAGATTCAACAGGCATTTGCCCTGTTTAAAGCCCAGGGGCCAAAATAATGAGACTAATTAGATTGACCAATCAAAGTGAGGCTACTCATTTAATAAGGTGACCTTTTATTACTCCTGGACACTTGTGTGATCTTTATATTTCTTTTTCTTAAAGGGTCAGTCCCAAATGAAATCAGATTATTATTTTGCATTAAAACATCACAGCAATATCTATTCATAAAAACAATGTCTGAGTTATGTTGAAGAAAAAAGCAAAAGATTTACATAGATTAACTTCTCGCTCTGAGAGTTTAAAGGAGAACTATGTAACACTGACAGCACTGAGAATGGTATTCCCATCACCCCCTGTTCCTCAGACAAGTGCAACATGGTTTATTTCATCTACCACGCGTCTGTCTTCAGTCTGTGCTGCAAAATAATGACACCAAGAAGTTTCCTTGGCTTGTGTCCGTTTGTTTGAGAGAGAGATGAGAGGACAGGGAGCACTGGTAGTCAGAAAGCCAGTGAATCAGAGAAATAAGACATTATTTTCTGATTGTTTCATAGCAGCTACATTCAGTGAAAATAAACTCTCCTCTAGAATTCTAGAGAATAAAAACATCTCAAACTTCAACCCTCACAACAGAAGTGTGGTAGTAGTGTTTTTGGCAACTTACTGACTCTACTCTCCGCTCAACAGACTCTTCCTGTCCAAAACAGGTCAGTCTCTGGCCGTAAGAGCCTACGTCCTGCTGTTTCCTGACAGTGACTGTGTGGCATGATTTTGAGCAAAAAAAAAAATTCTGTCTTTGTCGTTTTCTGTGACGTGTTGTAGGTAAAGTTTATGAGGAAAGGGGATTTTATATGTGGAAGTCACTGTGACCTGACAAGTCCTCCCAACTGGCACTTCAACAAGCTCCCTACCTGTAAAACAGAGTTTGGACAGGTTGCTATGTAATGTGGTTTTGAAAAACTTTCACAATGTCTTTGTACTTTCCACGATGCACTATGGGTCAGGGTCTCTCTCACAGAATCTTACAACATCCATAAGATTTAAAACATCTGAACAATCCTGGTAAAGATATTTTTTGATTTACAAGAAGAAACCTGCTGAAAGAAATCGCAGGTCTTAATAACAAAATGACTTAAAATACAAAGTTCATGTCTTTATTTTTTGTGTTTTGATTCACTGCCGATGATGAAAATTAAATATGGAACAGGTCCTATGTTGTCTACAGGGAATCCTTGTGGGCTCTAAGCTGTCTCCTTGCATCTCCAGTATTTACCCGTGTTTTTCCACATTCATTGCTGTAGCATGCTGTGTTTATGTCAAATTAGTTTCATATCAACAGAGTGTTGACATGGGCAGGGGGTGTCAGGACGGGCTCAAGGCAGGACTCAGATGCAGAGCACATGTAAATAAAGTGAACTTTAAGTGAACAGAGTGGAAATGAAAGTGCTACAAAAACTCTGATATGGCTGTGAAATAAAAGAAAAATTGCTCCAAAAGGAGGAAAAACACTATGAACCTGACACTAACTAAACAAACTAATCTGTCTTAATCTAAGAATCGAGGTAATCTATCCTAACAAGGGGGATAACAAATAAAAACTCTGACAAACAAAAGGTGCTCCAAAAGAGAGGAAACAAAACCTGGTTGGGAAAATACAGAAAACTAAGAAACACTCTGAACTAACTGGAGGAAATGCTAAGAAAGATTAAATCTGAATAAACACAAAACCACTCCAAACGGAGGAAAACTAAGTGGCAATCTCTAAACTATCAAACCAAATACTAAAGCTAAGCTATAAAGTTAGAAAGAAAAATCACTCTTACGAGGTGACTCAAGGTGGCGAAGCAGGGCAAAACTGTGGCTGTGGCAAAGATCTGGGATACGGGCTGGTATGACGATAAAGACAAACACACTGGCACAAGACAAGGGACACGCAGACTATTTAAACACATGGGAAGGGAGCACCAGGTACACACAATCTGTGATTAGGGACCGGTGACAGACAGACGGGTGACACACACGGAAGGGCAAGTGACCTGAAATGAGAGGAGAGTTACTTTTCAAAATAATAACAGGAAATGACGAGACAAAAACACCAAAACAAGACATGACCTCAATGGGCATGAACACACAGGTCAAAACACAAACAGATGTTGCAGACTGGAATGCGAATTTCAGAAGGAGAACATACTGGCTGTAGCATTGTTGTTAAGAAGCCAGTATTTCAATTTACCATGCATGGTGATATAGCATGGTAATAGATTTAAGATTTAATGCGGTAGATTTCTTACATATTGTTCATTTAAAGTTGTGAGAATCAGTGTGGATATATTAAGTTGTATGTGAGAAGTTTAGTCACAGACCCTCAGAGAATTATGGAGTTTTTCAGCTTCCTCTAGGTCACAGCAGGCAAGAAAACAACTGTACGCTACCTTTCCAGCACCAAACAGCTGACATAGTTTGCCGCCAGCTGGTAGTGGAGAATGTAGCAGCTAAAAAGCAAAATATTCCCTGCAGGAGTCGGTGGTCAGAACTCCATATTAATGTTAATGAAGCCATGTATCTGCTGGATATGTAAATAAACAACTGTTTGCCATATTAACTCTCAAAGGTGATATGTCGGTGCGTTTACAGCTTGTTTCTGCTTTTTCTTTTTGGGGGGGGAGGGGGGCTCTGAAGCAAGTTGACCTTTGGGAATGGGAAACTGTGAACAGAACCTAAGCACAAAGAACAAGAATGAACATCCATTATCAAATGTCCAAGTCATCTGCTGTAATCCACAGATCTTTCTGTCAAACAGCAACAGACTGGGAATGAAAAATGGACCTGGACTTTTGACTCACATCAGCGCCCTGCCAAAACTATCTGCACGACTGTTTTAGTGATTTATGTGCTTTTAAAGTGCAAATCTGAAACATTTTATAAACCTTACACTCATAGCAGAAATGGTGGAGCACCTATAGACACGTCTGTGGTTCCTTAAGTGATGATAATCTAACAAACATTACTCAATAGCTCTCAGTAACTCAGAGTGAGCAGTTATTTTATGACCATGCTGGTAGAAAGCCAATATCTGACGAAGTTTGGCACTCGGCTGGGTTGTCCCTGGGGAGCGCTCGCTTGCCTTTTGAATTGCTTTGAATGAATTTGGCTTTGTTACATTGAAGTGCCTCTTTAACTCTGTAATTTCTTGTTGTTCCTCTCTCTCCTCGAGATCTTCAGAATGATGTTTGTGGCCATTTTCTGTTCAGCTGCCAATTCATTATCAGGCCTCTAGTGAAAAAGAAAATGCTTTCAGTGAGTTGGACACATTTTTAATACTAAAAATCAGGTTTACCTAATTTTTTTTTTTTTAAATACATTGTTCTTATATAATATGGAAAACTTCGTATTCAAATTTCTTTAACTCTGGTTTCTGTTTACAAGTGTGTATTATTTGTTACAATGAGGTGTTATGTATTGTGAGCGCTGTCATAGGCTCTATGATGCTGGATTTTGTACTGTATGTGATTGTTCCTGTGTTGCTTCTTCTTGATTGTGGACTGTTGTGTACATTCCTGATGCCTTGCAGCCATGTTTATTGTTATCCAGTAAAGAGTCCATTTCCGCAACAGTGATATTTTTGTGTGTGTGCTTGTTTTTCCTGGTGCAACCTTCTTAAAAGTTGTTAATGTAAAAAACATGTGTCACGTGACACAAGGTCATGACCATTTTAAGCTCTGGACTAACAAAGCGTGACTAAAAGAGGAAAAAATGGTAGTGGCAGAAGTGGTAAAATTCAGACTAATAGCATTATTTAAGAGCTCACAGAAGCTTAGGGGAGAGCTGTTTCTCTCTGTCTTCTGTAGCTGCAGCATCGCTTTGTGTCTTTCCTCTACGGTGATAGAGATACTCGTATACATGCAGTGCTGAAGTTAGCTGCCAAAGTTTATTCATCTCTATAAAGGCTGGCCTCAGAGGGAGACACTTGGCACTGGAACAGAGTGTGGACTTTTCCCAGCGGCAGAGGGTGGGACACACTGCATGGAGGCTGTTATCTTACTGACTTTGTTGTTTTTGTTGCATGGGACGGATGTAATACCCTTCTTCTCACTTTGTTCTTTGCAAACTCTCCATTCCTCTTGAAAATGGTTTTGTTACTGTTAAATATTTGCCGTTAATGTTGTTTCGTTCTTTCTTTGCTGCTGCTCCGATACTGATGCTGAGCGTTCAAATAAAACATGATGAAGGTAACAGACCATGTTTGAATTTGGATAACTCCCTGGAGACACACTTGGACAGCACAAATGAAGAAATCTCAGCAATGAAAGTAACATGTTGTGTTGATGTTTGTCTTTGTATCTAGTTATTTGGCTTTTTCTCTACCCTGTTACTTTAAAGGTGGGGTAGGAGATGTTGGGAAAACGGTTCCAGCAAGCTATATTTTGAAAATACACACCCATGCCTTTTCATCAGACCTCCCCTCGAAACCACGCCTTCAAAGTAATGGAAGGGTCTCTATTCATTCAGGAATGGGTGAACGCGCAGAGGGGAAAGGAGAAGCGGACTGAAGTTTGATGGATGTGTCAGGATCCAATCATAATGCGCAGCCTCATCAACATGATTGGACGGTGTTTTCCCATGATTTCGCCCTCTAGACTGGACTAAAACATTTCGTTTTTTTGACAAACCCTCTGTTTTACTGGCTGCAATGGGGTCGTGAAGAGGTTTTCAAGCAATATGGTAAAAAATGCTCCAGAAAAAAATCTCCTATCCCACCTTTAATTACCCACTGGAGTTGGAAACAAACACAGTGGCAGACAAGCCCAGATCAGATCAAGGAGCCTGAGGGCAAAAATGACCTGTGGGCACACATTGGCCACAAGTTTGTGGTTAAACACAAATTGATTTTGGACCATATCAATTTTGACACAGGGAGGGATGCAGTTACCTCTGTTTGCACAGAGGTTATGTCAGTAATAATGGAAGGAAAGCTAATAGTTTGTCTAGCACTAGGACCCAGGCAAAGGGACAGAGTCTATAAAAAGGGGAGGGACTTAGCTCACCTGGGCCTTTCTTCCTGCACTGAGGCACACCTGAGAGCAGCTGGGGCTTTTGTTTGGTCTTTGATTTGATAGGCTCCATTTTTAAAAAATGTTTAAACGTATGATTTTAAAATTGAAACTGTAGACCCATGATATATTCATTTAGTATTTGTTGACTAAAAATCTAAAAATGTTTTATTTGATGAGGAACTAAAGCTTGGACTTATTGTTTAGATACGCTGGTTGCTGAGGTTTTTTTTTATAATTCTTAGTCCCTTTAACACAATATTAACATGTTTATTTAATTCTAGTTATCTGCATGTCTCTACATGGAGGAAAGGAGCTGTATTCCATTTGAGTACAATATTTACTTTTACATCACACATGTCTTGTATAATGTTTCTTATTAAGTTTCCTTTAGTATATTAATGCACTTTTTATTTTATTTTTTCAACAAACACAATTGCGGGGAGCCAACCACCATTTCCCCCTGATTTATTGGACTTTTAGTTTGCATTAAAATGATCAGTGAATGAGCCATTATCTGTTTTGTTTTCCTGTGCTGTTATCTTCTGTATTAAAGAGGGGGAGGGGACTAAGTGGTAGAGTGGGGTCTGATTTATGATTTGGTTTTAGCTTGATATCAGAAGGGAAACTGAGTGTTGTAGAACGGTCTTGATGTGGTTTAAAGTAGTTCATAGTGGTTCATAGTAGTGGCGGTTTAGTCATTATTTACCTATTTCATTTTCTGACAATTTCACTAGCCTCCCAACTGCAGTCCAGTGTTTATTTTTTAAATTCATTTTATGTTTGATTTATGTATTAACTACATAGTTTATGCTACATAGTTGAGTAGAGACAAATATTTTTATTTTAACATGGTAATTAAAATGTATATTTTGGTGCAGGAGTCTCAGATTTATTCAGTTTATTCTGGGTCTTGTGCATTGAGTAACACTGGCTCACATACAATCATGTACATATGTGCTGTTTTGTTAGACTGACTAAATTTGATTAGATTTTGTTTATGCAAAACAAATAAACATTAAAAATGTAGTATTCTCCATCAGGATTGGTTACATATAGCATCAAGACAAATTGCAGGTAAATAAACACAGAAAATACATTTGAACAGATGAATCTGGGACCTCTTTGCCCGGTTGATAATCCAGCCTTGGTGCCAGATGATGCCAATTTCTTCCATTAAATGAGTGCAGTGGTTTATAAGGAAATGAGGGAAAAAATGCTGGTAATAATCAGAATGTTAAATGTTTTCTCCACCTGGGTCCAGATAACTGACAGTATAAAGGACCGGCAGACTGCATCAATGAGCACTTGTTTATTAGCTCTCGGCTTAAATTTCTATCATCTTAATGTTGCAGCACGTTTTCTGGGTCAAACAAATGATGTAAAAAAACCTGCTGAGCGGAGTTAATTATGTTTCTGTGGAATATTTGGGAGGTCTGCCTGACCAAAATGAAATAATAATACTTATATATATCATCAATGTGCTTTTGACATTTTTATTCCTTTCTATCTATTTTATATAACTCAGATTTCTTGTATAAAGCCAATAACAGCCTGTCCAGATGTGGTCAAACTCATATCAAACATGTCCAATCAACTTTTCCCGTGGCAGTAATGTGTACTACCAGGAGGGAAGTCGCTGTGAATGGAAAGTGAGCACCCAGCAGGTGTGTAACACCATGGAGTGTTCTTGGACACGTGATGCGCCGGTGCAGTCGATCCTGACGCCTCGGCGCGTTCACGTCAGTCCTCATGCCTTTCTTTAAGTGAGAAAGTGCCACGTGAACGCGCACGCTCACTGTAGCTCCCTCCTCCTCCCATCACTTCTCATCTTCTCAGCATCAGCAGCGCGCCGACAGCCAGAGAGCGCATGCTCGCGCCTGTGGTTGCGCACTTCTACACTTCACATAACTGTAAATTCAATCATGGGAACATTTTTTGGTCAAACGCAGACAGGACTATAGATAAATATAGATGTATATTGATTTCCACATTCCTGGGAAATAACATTCATGATTTATTGTTATTTTTTTTATTATTAACATCTGTTTATCTTCTGGCTAATGGGTAATTTAGTTGAACTTATTGCTACATTCAGGGACGAGGAGCCAAAACTCAGTTTATGATAGCATAAATCTGAATGTGGTGAATTCATAGCAGACATTACAGTAAATAAAACCAATATAAACAGAGCCAATGTTCAAGGATAAAACAATCTGAATACCTCCCTGAGAACTATAATTGAATTTTCTGTCTGTGTTTTGTTGTTCTTATGATGGCCGCCAGCTGGAGGTCAGCCTGTACATTTCTTTTCATTCATCTCCACACTGCTCCTTGTAGCCAAGTCTTGCTGCTGCGACCCATTTTGCCCCCCCTCAGGCTTCATTTAACTCTGATCTGATCTAATGTAATCTCGCTTTCTCTCGCCTCTCACGCTTTTTTATCCCCCCCCCCTCCTCCTCCTCACCGTGGCCGCGCGGCGCGCTCCCGTCATCACGTCAGGAGGCAGCAGTCCACTGGTGCTGAAGCTGACGATGATGATGATGATGATGATGGCGGTGATGGAGGAGCAACGCTGAGTTCTCTCTCCCGGTTTTTTTTTTCTCTCCCCCTTTTTTCCATTCATTCTCTTTGATTGTTGACAAGAGACAACACAGCGAAATAAAGGCAACACCGCCGATTTGACCTGATACCTTTCTCCACCTCCCTCCCGTCTCCTGAGCCGAGACCGAGATGGGGAACGAAGCGAGCATGGAGGGCGGCGGGCAGCCCGGTGAACCGGGAGCCGCCGGGATGATGGGGTCGGTCATGCCCGGAGGACCCGGAACAGGACCGGGGGTAGGACAGCACATGAAGCCGGTCAACGGAGCCGCTGCTGGGGGAGGAATGGGAGTCGGAGGCCCGGGGATGGGAATGACGAGGTAGGAGAAGTAGTAGTGGTGGAGGTGTTTACGGGTAAACGGGGCTGGGTGAAGTGCTCTGGGTGTACTATGTATCCCAGAGTGTGTGTTAACACGGAAACGGTTGATGGATGACACGAGACCAGATGTTGTTTGGGTCAGATTTCTACATGGATGGGATTAACAGCCTGTTACAAAGTGTGTCCTTCCTCTAAGGAGCACATCTGATGGTGTTATTAACAGGAGAAGAGTGACATCCACGCAGCGTCCGTCTCTGGATGCGGGGATGAGAGGGAGCTGTCCGCGGTGCTGAAGACGTGCAGCTCGGTTTGACATTGCATGATAAGGTGGCTTACAACCACCCTGTGCTCCGTGTAACGACTGCTGCTGCGTGGTTTTATTCGGTGTCATGTGCTGTCATAGTATTTCCTCCTTCCTTCTGCTCGGGTTGTGCTTTGGCGTAGTGTGTCGTACGGGACGTGTCTTTAAAGAAAAAAAATCACGCACACACACACGCACACACAACCGAGCCCTCGTTATTTTCTCGTTCATGAAACCATTTCACGTTTTTTTTTTTTTTTGTGGTTTGTGTTGGAGATCTGATGCAGCTGAAGCACCTAAATACACGAGCTTGTTTCCGCATGGATGAGTAGATGGGTGCTGTGTGTGTGTGTGTGTGTGTGTGTGTGTGTGTTAGTAGGGGCTTGCCTGGCGATGTAGGCGTGTGTTTCATGGTGTGTGTCATGGTGTGTGTGTGTGTGTGTGTAGTACTGGTACTATAAGCAACGCCAATGTTTCCCGTTAATGACGTAAAGGCGTCTGACAGACAGATGGTGCTTACATGCCAAACCGTGTCGAACCAAATCGAAGCCTACTACTCTGCCATATACAGAAGAACCACATCATGTTATGGCAGGTGTCATTCGATCTGTGAAAACCTGCTATTTTGTACTAATTAATACCCTAACACCCACAATTTGAGGACCTCAGGGTGGATAATGGCAGTAAGATCTATTTCTTATCTCATTTTACAATACTGATATGATCAGTGCTGAGCATCTCCCATCTGGATGGAGAAAAAAAGGCCATAAAATGACCATTACATGCCAAAATATCATATGGAATATAACACTATTTAGCATATACCTAAATCATGTTTTTTTCCCCAATTAATTTTCCTTTTTATATATAAAGCCCCAAATGTTTTTTTGTTTTTTTTTTTGTTTTGTTTTGTTTTTTTAAGAGGAAGAAACCTCGAGCAGAACCCAGCAACATGACCAGATCTCATAGTGAAGATCATAGTGAATAAATTTTTGATGTCCATATGGATGAAAAATCCCTGATTTGTTTTGTTTTTCTAATCAATGTGTGCAACTATAGTCCTTGTCAGCATTTTTCAAGGACAGCTGTATGAAATTTAGACTTTGTATTCAAATCCCTTGGTTAGATTCATCATGTCATATTGTACACACTACACTGTACCATACGATGACATAACCAAACACCACAACATGCTCTGTGTCCTAACAGAACCTATCATGACACAATAGGTACAGTAGGCACACATCTCACTGCTGCCTAGTTCCCATACAGCACTGCACCTGCAGCTCCACGCTGTCTTTTATCTCAGCTCAGCTAATGCAGATACTAAACACACTGTACACGTCAAGGGATCCCAACTTACTGTCCCACCTCATCCATGAAAAGCCTCCTGCAGCCAGGCTGCTGTACAGAGACCTAATCGGGTGAGGTTTTGTAGAAATAATGCCGAGTTGTAATGAGTAGGGCTACAGCTGGCCTACACGCACCAGTGTGTGTGTGCGTACAGGTTATATTTAGGACACATCCTGGGTTTGATTCATGCCTCTGCAGGAGGGAAGAACAGAGAGGCACAAGCCTATCCATCATTATGTAACACGAGACTCAGAGAGCAGATGACAGCTTCAGCTCGCTTCTGATGAACGACAACAGAGCTGAACACGATCTGATGCATTATCTCTGCTTCTGGGATTCAGGTTGATGTCGTCTTCTTCTTCTTTGTTGCTTCCATAACCAAAATCACCACCCACACTTCGAATTCACTCTGAATAAAAGGCGAGGGGCTTTTTGCAGCGTGCACCGCCTCACATTAAGTATTTATAACAGCGTAATACAAGGCCATGTGAACAGATTGAATCACGTGCAGAGCGTGTTTGCTCGCCCCCCGCCCCTCTCTTACTCTAACACACTCCCTCCCTCCCTCCCTCTCTGCCTGCTCCTATCACTCTCTCTCCCGCTCTGTCACTCCCCATCTCCTCTGCATGCTTTGCCTCTCTCTGCTTCTTCTCTCTCTCCCCCTTTCCCCCACTCTGTCTCCACATAGGAGAGAGGATGTTGTTCTCTCTCGTCTCCTCTTCCTTAAGTCTCTCTTTCTTCCCATCTCTCTCATTGCTTCTTGTCTTTCTCTCGGAACATTCCCATACTTACAAATTCTTCCCTCTGTCTTTTTTCTGCACTCTCTCTCTTCCTCTATACTTGCATACCACTAATTTATTATTTGTGCTATTCACAATGACAGTGTCAAGCAGCAAATGTGGCAACGGTATGTTTTCTTTAAAAGACAAGGCTGCCAGCATTCCTTTTTTTCTTATTGTCAACAAAACCAACCAGAAACATGAAAACCAACAATGTGTCAGTCTGTCTCCCGGTTCTTTCTTTTTGCATGTGCAGCTCTCAGTCCCAAACCCATTGATTCCTTTTGAACATGTAAACCTCTTTTTGGATGAATACAAATTTCATATTCATTATTTTGTTTAAGGCAGCGAAGAGACACTGTACGTAGGATTAACTCAAAATAAATGTTTGTCAATGCCCTCTAAAATTAGACAGAAGCGTTCATCGTCTGTGCCTTTCCAAACGGTGACGCATCATTGTTGATGAATAAATATGTCTTGTGATGTGACAGCGCATATGGTTAAAGGACCGGTGTGAAGGATTTAGTGGCATCTAGTGGTGTAGTTGCTGATTCTCCTCAGGAAGGAGGTGAATTTTTCATAGATGTCTCTCCTTCCTAAGGTGAAGGCAAAACTATAGCGGCCACAAAACGCATAAAGAATGATGCCTGTCTAATGTTTAGTTTGTCCATTTTGGGCTACTGTAGAAACAGAATGGTTCTTAATTCCAGGTGATTATGCACTAATGAAAACATAGTTATGAATATTATATTTCTGACATAAAGCCCCCTAAATCTGACACACTGCACCTTTAAGATTTAATTAAGTTTAGGCACAAACAACTTGGTTCGCTTCAAGACATCATGGTCTAAAGAAGTTAAAGGGACCTGCATCGTCATGGTTACAATTATAAACTGCGTTGACTTGAAGTCTGATGTTTTTTTGTTTTTTTTTTTATGTCTGTTGCTCTCTGCTGCTCTATAATCACATCATCTGACTTCCTGCTTTGCTCCTGTCATAATTAAAAGCTAATAATTAAAGGCTTTGTCACTTGAATGTAAGCATGTGTCACAGCTAATGTTGTCTCTTCTTGAGAGTGGAGTCTCCGCTGTACATTTGCTCCTTCTGTGAAAAACCCTCCCCCTCTATCTTGCTCTCTGCCTTCCCACCCCCTTTTCAGCCAATAACCAGCAGCCTATAAATGGCTCTGCCTTTACGATGAGATACAACCTCAGTGCTATACAGGGTATGTGAGTACAGATATAGTACAGTGCAGAGAGATACTGAGAGTAAGGAGAAAGGGGAAGATAATGAGAGCGAGAGCTGGAGAAGGAGGAGTATAGAGGCTCATATGTAACTGGCTATACAATGGGATAAAACCTAAAGGGATAAGGAAGGGGGAAGGGAGTGATGGGGGAGTAATAAATCAAAAGGTGTATAAAACTGTTAGCACTGGGCAGGGGTCATCCAGGAACAACCAGCAACATAAGCAAAAAAACATTATATCACCAGGAAAACAGTTAGATCAAATTTACTATACTTAATATATACATATAGACCTAATGTGAAATGACAAAGATTCACATCAGACTACATTTTTCATAGATTTCTCATATATATCTCTACGTGCATATCAATAATTGGTTCAGTCAGTTTGAGCACACTAGTTGTAGCTCAACTCCATCCTCAGTGCAGCGCAGTATCCCTATGAATTACATTTGTATTGAGCGATTCAATGCATAAAGAATACAGGAAGCAGCATGTCCTTTATGTGGCAAAGTCAAAAGTCATTCAGCATTCAACCCAACTTGAGTCTGAATAAACAGCCGCGTCATTCATTTGAAAGGCCAGTCAGACCCTACGTTGTTTTTTTTCAGCTTCAAAGACCACTGAGGTTGTGGAGTTTAGGGTGGCGTCCCACCTTGAGTTCCCTTCCTATCTCAGACATGCCATTCATATTTTGTTTTTTTATTAATGGTAACCATAATTTTCACCTTGTGTTTTAGTTGGCTAACTGACTGACTAACCATAGTTTATTTGCCGTAATCGCAATCTTCCCCTATCCATAACTTTATGGTAGTTGCATTGTGCAGACATTGCAGAAAGCAAAGGTTTAAGAAATGTGCTTTAACCTAAATGATTTGTTGCATCTTCCAAAGGGACCAAACTACTTGGTTAAGAGTTCTCCACAGATTTAGCCTCACATATATAACATGGATAGGGTGTTGTTTAGCTCAGTCAGTAGAGCAGCCGCCCCATGTACAAAGGCTTAGTCCTTGCCCCGGCAGCCCAGGGTTCAAATCCGACCTGTGGCTCTTTCCCGCATGTCATTCCCCATCTATCTCTCCCTGTCACTATTCAGCTGTCTCTATACGATAAAAGCTCAAAAAAATGCCAAAAAATATCTTTAAAAAACAAAAACATATATAACATGGATGGAACAGGAAGTTGACTGGGTAATCTACTAATCAGATGATTGGCGGTTTGATCCCCGGTTCCCCAAATTGGGTGTGTGCTGTGCCATCAGTGTGTGAATGTGTGTGTGAATGGGTGAATGAGATATGTAGTGTCAGAAGACTAGAAAGGTGCTATACAAGTACAGTCCAGTTAACATGCAGCCCTGAGACCCCGGCCTCAAGCAGAGATGAAGAGTCTGGTCTCCACACCCCAAGATTGTTTTCATTTCAGCCCACTCACTGACACTGACTCGGGTGAGATCATGTGAGATAGTTTATCAGACTTCACACCTCTCACACTGGAGCCAAGAAAAGGCTTTATAGAACTTTTTTTCACATGTGTAGTAGTCCTACACACAACTTATCGGAGGACTTCCTCTGTAAGATCCAGTTATTTCTATAGAAATTGGTATGGCTGTAGTTTCATAGCCACAAGCTTCACTCTGCTTCTGCCTTTTTTCCCAATTGACAACAGTCAGTATTCTTTCAGTAAGAAGAGGTCAACAAAATGTAACAATGGATGTCTGTTTTTCTGGATGCCTAGCATCATAAATGTTTTATTTCTAATTTGTTGTCATTGCTTTGGTTTAATGCATTTTTCATGCCATGTTTTTTTCTGTCTTCTTGTGCTTACGGGGTAATTTAATCAAAACCAGGCAAATAAAGTGCCTTCGAAACTGAGAAGAATCGGAAATAGAGAGAGAGAAGTGGAAGCTGGAATAGGCAAAGAGTTCGTAGAGGAAGTACACATGGAGGGAATTTGATGTACAGATGGAGCCTCATTTACAGCCAAAGAAAGTGAGTGATAGTGAAGGAGAGTGCACAGACGTATAAGGAACAGAAAAAAATCAAAATAAACAGAGAAATCAAGAAACGCAGTGAGAATGTGCGGTGGAGAAGTGGTGAGAGAACGATAAGGGGAGGAGGGAGAGTATCAACATCCAGATGGCTAAAGAAGAAAAGAGCTAAGAAGGAATGAGAGAGCTTTGCAAACAGAGAGAGAGAGAGGAAGAGAAAGTAAGAGAGAGAGAGACAGACAGACAGACAGACAGACAGACAGACAGACAGACAGACAGACAGACAGACAGACAGACAGACAGAGAGACAGACAGACAGACAGAGACAGAGAGAACCTTAGATCTTCAGCACATATGGAGCAGACCCTTTGCTTGCTGTGGCATCATGTGTCCACTTCACATCTGACTCAACTCATGCTTTGCAGGCATTTGTCACATATAGGCCAGGCTGTGTATACATTTGTGTGTGTATATAAGTGTGTGTGTGTGTGTGTTCTGCATGACTACTTCCCTGTTTTGTGTATGTGATCAGTAACTGTGAAGAGCTGCGCAATGACTTGCGACCTTCGGCAGCCATTGCAATTTTTTCCCTACACACACACTTATCAAGCTGTGTGTAAGTAAAGAGAGAGACTCCTGCTTGTGTAGGAGAGTGTGAATATGTGACTGAGAGAAAGAGTGTGAACAGTGAGTTTCTTGTTGAATTTTATATTTCTCTGACATGCTACACACCAACACAGACCAATTTTCACTTTCCAGAGAAGCGTGTGTGTGTGTGTGTGTGTTTTTAAGTGTGACTTTTTTCACCTCTTGCAGAAAAGCAGCAGCCTGTCACTGCTGTGTGCAGTGTGAATGTACAGGGCAACAGAGTTTGTTATCGAGGCTTTTTGCTGACAGTCCTGCTCAGATTGACGTGATTTTTTTTTTTCACCTCAGCAGAGGAACAAACGCTGATACAGTTCAGTTTCTGATGTGCTGATTGGGTTGATTTCAGGCCGTCATTTAGTCTTTTGTTGCTGAAATCGATGGTGAGGTATAAAATTATTGGGTGTGATGCTGGGTAAATATAGACCATTTCAATCTGAACGGATGCATTGTAGAGACATACGGTTTACACTGTAACTGTGGATGTTTGCTTGCGTTGGTCTGTTCTATTTTTATCCAGCATCCAAGCTTTGCTTCTTAACTCACAAATGCCGCAAAAACCTTTGTTGCAACAGAATCTGTTCCAGTGGCACAATACAACCAAAACTAACTAACGGAACTCGAACACTGACGCTGTCAAACTGTTTTTTTAAATACAGTGACAAACAATGACAACTGCAGAATTATGAATGTTGAAAATGTGATGATAAGTATAATATTTCGACCTGATTTCGATCTGACCAAGAACTCAACAGCAAGCTGACATACAAGTAGCCCTGAAATATTTGTAGCTTTATAAAGTTACTATGGATATGGTTAGCAAACAGTTGCCCTGTATTTACACCTCCAGCAGAAATGGAGAAACAATATCATTATTGCTTTGTGTCCACCTGATGAATCTCAGCCCAATATTCACTCTGCTTTTAGCTATATTTGCAGTATTCATCAGCTATCAGGGAATAATCATGGAAAACAGCTGCCTGCTGCTGGATAAAAAGTTGAATTGACATGGAGACTAAACCATACTGTACAGTAAATGTCCCATTAAACCAAAACAAGGAGCTAAAAGAAGATAAAAAAGTTTTGTAGAGCTTCACGGTTGAACGTTAACACACACCAAACCTTTTCATATAAGACATCAGTTTCATACAGTATCAACATTTTTGTTTTACTTGATAATATTTGTAAGCACAGCAGGAAAAAAGGCCAATATTTTCAATAATGTTCACTTGTCAAATACCTTAAAGTCTGTATAAAGTAAGAATAAATATGTTTTGAGTTTGTCAGACCAAAGAAGAAAGTGTTATTAACCACCCAGACAAATTTGAATGATTAAAAATGTGAAAAGTTTATGAAATTAGCTGTCAGAATCGGGTAAAAATGAGTATTCTCAGCTCCAGGACTGTGGGGGCGTGTCCTCTGAATGTGCTGAAGCCACGCCCACTCCTGGGAGCAGTCAAGCAGCAATTTTGAAGTGACTGAAATGTGTCAGATGAGTTCAGAAAATGACATGACTAACTTTGAAACACTGAGTGAGACAAATTAATCTCTATCTCTCTGCTAGAGGTGCAGGGGTATGCTCAGGGTGGCCTCAGCGTGTCATTGAGCCACCCTTTAGGACCGCCCAAAGAATCCTGGACTGAAAACTGGTGAAAAACTGTTTTAACCTCTCCACATTAACTCCACATTTCAGTAATATATTGTTCAAAGTCTTTTCACATGTTTTCAAAAACTATTTTTTATTAGGGACCCTTTTGAAAACTGTCCTTCATTTTTTAAGGACACTCCAACATCTTGAGTTTTGGCTGATTTGAAGGCCCAGCGTCTAATATTTCCACAATATTGCAGAAAGCCATAGTTTCTCCTTCACTCTACTAAGGAAAGGGTGACATGAGGGGGTTGTAGTAATTAATTTCAACACTGTATGCCACAAAATCCTACACATTGGTCGATTAAGTCACAATTATGAAATGTGTTTTGGAGAAATCAAGTTAAAAAAAACAAGCAACATATACAAACATGGACTAATGAATTTGAATTTTGTCATCTCTTACATTAATGGTTGTCTGGCAGGTAAATATGAATTCTCAGATATTCATGAGTGTACATGAATGCACCAACAGAGAAAGATTTCAGAGCAGTCTTTCATTTCAGCTCAGCTTTTATTTGTACAGCACTTTAAACACAACAGAGTTGATTGAAAGTGTGCTACAGTGCAGAGGGAAACAAAACAAATGGGAGGACAAGGAAAAAAATCTATTGTGTGGATGAAAATGCACAACGACACAACAAACTCCCACAGAGAGACAACAACCGTCTCAAGGTTTCTGAAGAAAACACAGCAGCAGGTTAGGTTTTGCTTTACTAACCTGCAAACACAAGACAGCCCATTTTGTTTCAAGCTCTCGCTCTCTAATGTGATCTCATCACTCTAAATTCTTTGTCTTGAAATTATAGGTCGACTCAGAACCAGGAAAGGCAGGACCGAGAGCAAACTCTTAGTCACCATATTTAATCACTCAAACATTAACTGACCTCATCTTCAAAATGACCTCCAAAAGTTACACATGGACATGTTAGAGAGCGATTGTGTACCGAAATAAGAGGGAATGTGTTCCTGTCTGTGGGCATGTGAGTGCTTGAGCTCGAAAAGTGAGATTGTTGCGAACTGTGTGTGTGTGTGTGTGTGTGTGTGTATTGAATGTACGAGAGACAGACAGACAGAGGCTCTCTATATATTTACACGCCCTGTTATCAGGAGGCCATGTTTGCGGGAGCCTCCAAATACTAAATGTGTTTGGGTGGCTGCATCAGGAGATAAGATGGCAATAAGCACAATATCACAGCCCAAGACAGTATTAGTTTTCAGCAAATAGATGCTGTCGCCGGAGCTTATGAGTGAAACCCAGAAATAGATTGAACAGAAAAGATACGGCTATCTGAGCAGGACGAGGGGTGAAATCTGTGGAATCACAGGCAAGACACTGGTGGATAATGGATTATCTGTCGGATTCCTTAAAGAGGTGATCGAAAATGGCAGAAACAACACTGCAGTCACAGAGTGAATGTGTAGGAATTTGTCCTGATATATGTAGAGGGTGGGTGTATATTACAGTAGTGCAATATTGAAGAGGTTCCTGCCATTCCTTAAGTAATTTCTGCTCAATCTTCGTATTACAAACCTGAGGTGAAGCATGAGATCCTGAAGTAGACTGAAGTAGACCTCTGAACTGCAGGCCACAGTTCTGATTCACTCAGTTAATCATACAGGTTTTTTGACCTCAGTTAATCATACAGGTTTTTGCTGTGCAAACAATCAAATCTTTGTAGATAGGGTTAAGAATATCATCTTCTTTCATTGATTTGTTTGCTACCAAAAAATTCCTCAAATGGCCATTTGGGGCTTGTCACAGTCAATCTCCATAAGGCCCTATATTACAATGTCCAACTTCACAGCAGAAAGAAACATGGTACAAAAAATGGTTTTGGTCTTTTGGTAATTTCCCCTTTCATGACAACTGTACTGGGTCTTATTTATTTATTCAATTTTCAAGTCACCTGTTCAAATTATATTAAGAATTAAAGTTATGTATGATTAACAGTGTGGCCACTTTGACTGACAGGTGGGTGCTGTCACAGGTGGCTTGTTTGAGCAGCTAGGTGTCATTCAGCCCACCTTAGCTCTACCCATGCTCCACACACACAATCCTTGTATTTGCCCATTTTTAGATCAGCCAAAAGAGACAAGACTGCCAAGATGGTGGCGGCCAAAGCCACCACACTCTGAGATCCAAATGGCTCTTGAGAAACCTGTGGGTTATGTCACAGATACGATGCACACATCCATACTATATGTGTTTGCTACCTGATGCTGCTGAAAGTTGGTCACAAACTTGCGAAAGTAACAACTCTTAAACTCTGTGAGTCTAACATTTTTGAAATTGTCATTAAAATTGTTAATTGCTGACATCAGCAGGACAGATATGTCACTTGCTTATTGCTTAGGATAAACAGAACAACCCGCCATCCAGTGAGAGTTTGGCTGTGAGGCTGAAAGAGTGAAACAAAAAAAAACGTAACAAACTCAAAACTTGAGTCCACAGGAAGCGTTTGATACTGTATAATAGAAAAGGCAAAACATGTGTGCTGGATATTCTGCCCTGTAAAATAATAAATGTGCAACAGATAAGTTATAACTTTGAAAAGATTTGAAAACTGACATTGAATTGACATTGAATTTGAAGCAGTTTGCTTCTATTTAGTGTTTAATACTTCAAAGTTTTGAGGTGGAATTTCACTTTCAAGTCTATTTCAGGGCCCACAAGGTTAAGAAATTGATTATAATAGACTAGAAGACAGATGTGTTTGTCTGGACAAGGCAAAAGTTCACAATATTTTGAAAAGTTACAAGCTTTCAGCATTAAAGGTTAATAAGGTTTTGTTTTTTTTATAGCTCATATCACAGATGGGCTGGAACTTGCCACACCCTTGAAATCTCTGCGAATGAAGGATCAAAAGTCCAGATTACAGAGGCTCCCTGGTTTTGGCTGTCAGTCCCAGAGTGCTGTGTCCTCTTCCAGGGCTCAGCGGGGATTTGTAACAGACACCAGTGGAGTCGGTCCTGACCTCATGTAGTGAACAAAGTGCAGCCAGCACTGCAGGTTTCCACAATGATGTTTTCACACCTTAAACAGTATTAGTCGTGCGTCTACCACAGGGTCAAACAGGGCTTTTGAGGACTTAGACACAGTTAATCTAGTCTCCACTATGAGATCAAAAAGATCTTTCAAAACATAACTCCTTTTTACGTCAGGAAATAGTTTACTTAGCTCCTGTTTTCACTCAGTGCCAATACATCTGCCTTTTTTACACAACAGAGAAAACCTCTTCCATCCAGAGCTCACTGATTAGCCGTTCAAGGCCAGAAAAGGGCTATTCAAAGCTTAATCATCATTCATGTTCCTTAATAACCCCTCAAACCACATAATTAAGATTCTATCTCACCATCAGAGACCATTTGTTTGCTGGGCTATCGGCTGAAATAGACACTTTTACTTATTACTTTTGATGTGTCTGGAATGAGAGTTAGGCTTTTGAGATCATGACACTTGATCAGTTACATCTTTTTTCTGATTTTTCTGATCTTTTTTTGAATGAACAAGCCCAAACTACACATGGAATTAAAGCCAATTAAATGCTACAGACTACAAGCTAGATGTCTTAAATAGAAACTTCTCGCTCATTTATATTCTCGAGTTTAGACGTCTTCTAAAATCCAAACCGCTAAATCAGTCACTGCCTCCTGAACGCAATCACAGTGGTTTTGGATTCATATTAAATAGTTTTCTCCAATTTATGGAGAGCAGCAGGATGAAAACAGAGGCCAACTGCATGCTTACTGAACTATGGCTGTGAGTTCTGGTCAATTTAAGCTGGGAAGTATCAGGGAAACATTACGTTTTTCCTCTTTTATTACAGGAGTCAGGGAACAAATTATCATTATGAAACATTACCTAAATATTTGAGGAATATCAAATGTTTTCCACTGTGTGCTAGTTTTGTTCTAGTGGGACTAGAGGGAAAAATACTCCTGGACTCGATCGCAGTTCAAAATACAGAATAGATGCACAAGGGAAACTTTTGAGAGGCACTAACTGTAAAACAGAAGCTTTATATTAGTCCTTTTTTGACAGTGTAACTTTAATTTTACGTGAATTTCATAACCATTGGTTTCACATGGAGCTTTTCACTGTCATGTGATCTAACTGTGGGTTGAGCTGTCCTCTCACCCTGCCAAGAAATCATTTCTGGGCAAAGCTCTGGTATTGTGAACATCTGCGGGGTCAATAACCCCAACTGCACAGCTCTTCTGTCTCTGCCAGAAACCAACACGACAAGGGACGATTAATAAGCCAGCTCTGGTCAGAAAGAACTATCCAGACACAGAGACAAAGACTGACATACAGCAGCCTACCCTGACATGCACCTGGCTTGGCTTGGATTGAAGATCCATGCATGGAAACCGAAACCACCACTACTAAATACTGAGCTACACTAAAGCATTGAGCTGTTTTGCAGGAACAGTACGGGGATGATTGCTTTGCACTGAGAAGTTATAAATAACATCACTCCTAAAATACATTCAGTGCACAATGACACATTCAAGAGAGGAACTGTCCTCAATATATCTGGTTATGTCTGTAGTGTAGGTCAAGTAATATGTCTGCCAGATGACACAGTTTGTGTCTGAACCAGAATGTCTGGCCTCTATTTCACCCCTGTGTTGTAAAGATAACACTCATACTTAATGTTACACTTATCTTTTACATAACAGCAGAAACACAGTACAGGACAGGTACACACACAAGTCAAAAACATGAATACAGACTATTTTTTAGATCTTAATTATACAAAATCATCAACATCATTACAGGGCTTAATGAATGTAACTGGCTGATAATTGGCCATGTCATTTATCATTTACATATCATTATGTATAGACAGTTCAGTTGTACTTCCAATGATTGGTTTCTTTCTGACTATCTTCAGCATGCATCAACATTAGAATGGTTTCATTTACACATTTTTCACAGTTTACCAGTTCTTCATTTCAATGTGATTTGTTCACCATTGAATACTGATGGTGTAGTGATCACCCTGCTTTTAAATACTTGTATAGTTTAATTACTTTTGGTCTTGGTTTTTACTCTAAATGCTGGTCAAAGACCTTTTGATATTCTCAGAAAAACTATACTGGCATGCAATATCAGCAAAAATATCTGACTTCAAAAACACATATCTATTGATCCTTGGGAGATTTCTTTTATTTAGAGACTCAAGAATGTTAGATTTGTAGTTCAACTGATATTCTGCGGGTCAAGTCAGTAAACTTGTTGAACTGTGTGAGTGAAGTGAAAAAAATGTTTGACCCATTGACGGTAAAAGAATAATCGTCATGTGATGCCTGGGTGCTCAAACAAGCCACCTGTAATGGCATCTACCTGCCAATCAAAGTGGCCACACTGTTAATTCTGCATAGCTTTACACCTTAATATAATTTGAACAGGTAAGTTAAATTAAAAGTTGTCATGAAAGGGGAAATGAGCTATAGAGACCAGAACCGTTATTGTACCAAACGTAAACATATAAACATGTTTATTTCTGCTCTGAAGTTGGAGACGTTAATATGGAGGCTATGGGAATTGGCTTGTTTTGTAGCCAGCCTCAAGTGGATGTTTGAGGAACTGCAATTTTTTGGCTTCACTTCACAGTCATGGGGGTTTGCCGCTCAGTTAGACCTGAGATTATTGTTAATTCTGTTTCAGTTCTGATGTATACCATCAAGAAATTTGGCACCATGCACACAACAAAACAAACGTTCTGTACATTTTAGAAGACTTAACAACTTAACTGTGATTTGAAAAACAGGTTAACATACAGGTTAGAGACAGTAAATAGTGGCACTCAGCACTGCTGAAATGTATATTTCCATACAGTCATGATGCCTGTGGGTAAAAGGCACCCTCCACTCACTGTTTGCTTGTTCAGTTGGGGATACATTTCCTCTGACTTTCATTTGTTTGTCAGAGAATATTATGCTGTGCTCTGCCATTTTTCCCCTGCTGCACTAGCGAAGGTCACGCCGTGTTTTCTCATTAAGTTGTCGCCACCTGACAGTAAATGTTACCTGTATTGATGCCGCGGCTGAATAAGGTGCGTGTGCATGTACTGTACGTTTTAGGTGTGCATGTTTGTTAAAGCTGAGAAGTACAGACACAGCACCACCTGGAACAGACTACAGCATCACGCTTTTGTGTGTATTTGTGTGTGTGTGTGTGTGTGTGTGTGTGTGTGTTTGTGTATCAACTCATGTTAGACTTTTCCTGCTGTATTGTGAAGCCTATTGATAAATGGGTGCTTTAGTGTAGTCAATAAGTTCCAGCCTTTTCTATTTGTTTGGTACAGAGCATTAAACTGATTTACTGCTCTCTCCTTTATCCTTCACTGTGGTTTATTCAAAGATGGTGGATGGAAAAAGAAAAAAAAAGGTTGCCCAATACAGAAAATCAGCAACAGTCTCTCGTTTAGGATTCTATATCATCTTTGATTTTATGTGAGTAAAAGTTGGTGACGACATGCAGAATTTTATGACGTTTCAGAAAGATTTTAAAATCAGCATAATACTGTACTCTTGTTTTGTTTTTTCGCTGACAAAGCCGAGTAGTTTTAATTTTACACGCAGTACTCCTCCTGCAGTCATTTAGACACAGTGGGGGGGTTTGGCACAGTGAAGACACTCAAATGGGATGTTTTTGTTATCAGCATGAAATTAGGAAAAAATTGGATTTTTGAATGTAGGTCACGTTGGTTGATGTGTTCAAAGGTTTGTGGGCAGCTTCAACGTCTCCACTTTTAGAAACATTTTAAATATGTCACTGAAATCTAAAGATACAGTGTGCAGCCAAAAGTTGATTTAGACATTTTTTTATTTTGCTTGGCTATATTCATTTTGATCCACAATAAAGTAAGTACACTGAGCTGAAAATAGATATAGACCTTTGAGGGAAGAGGGCGCAATAGAAAAAGCAGAAGTAGGATGAGAAGAGAGGATTTCAGAGAGACATCAGTGTTATTTGGGAGTTGGTCCAATGCAAAGTTTATAGTATGTCACAAAAAGACAAAGAGGATTGGGTTCCTGAGCAGAAGCAAGACAGTAGGTCTATATTTCTCCTCCTGGATGCAGCTTGTTCCTGTAACAAATATTTTACAGCTTCCACAAGGTGAGAAATAACTCATTTAATGGTCTTTTCCAAAAATCTCTGTCAACTACTGAGTAAATCAAAGTTGATAAAGAGTCCCTAAATTCCAACCTATGTTCAAAAGTCCTCAGACATTACAGTTTTAAAATATTATTTAATGAAACCATACGTGCTGAATCTGAGACCAGATTACAATAATCGGGAGTCAACAGTGTTATTAACCCTCTATGGCATGACTTTTTATTTTAGGGTGGAAAAAATATTTCACTCCATTTTTTGAGAGCTTTTAGGTCTGTGATAATATATCAATCATAAAATCTGACCCCCCCTAAACAGATATAGGTTTGTTGCAACACTGTGCGGCAGGGGTACTGAAACACCAAGGTTTTCACTACTACAGGAAATGAGAATAAGCAAACAGGAAATACATTAGAACAAGTTTTATTCAAAGAAATCTGTCCTCTTGTACATTCAAGCCATTTATTGGCTTGAATGTACAAGAGGACAATACAACGGTAGCCCTGTCAGTATGGAATCGCAGGAAGCAGTTGCTTGTTGATCTGAAGCAGAGGTGGACGCCACATTGTCACACGGTTCTCCTCATCATCTTCATATTCAGCATCACCAGACCATCTCCCTGAAAAAAGCAGGAAGTACATTTGACATTTGAACATTTGAATTGATCATACTGTATGCTTTTCTTCACGCACAAATACACATACAAATGTACATGTACACAAAAGCGTACACATGCATTGAGGCTTGTGTATATATAGTACACAGATACACAAAGATGCACGTGTATACACAGACACACACAGGAATACACACACACAGACACACATGTATATACATACAGATGCACACACGTACACCACACTCGTGCAGAAAACACACGTACTGTATACACACACATACTGTATATACCAACTAACTGGCTCTCAAACCTGATTGTGGCGTCCACTCTTCCTCACGTCGTCCTCAAGCTCATTGTCCTCACTGTCAGATGGAATGACGCTAACTGTTTCCTGCTTGCGACGATAAAATGTCCTTGCATCTGTTTCCTACAAGCAATAGTAGAGAGTGCATTGAGTACATTGAGTATGGTGCTAATTATCTATCTCAGGACATCTCCATCCATTAGTATGATATTGCCCTAACAAAAGTGCTACAACTGCATGATGTTGCCCTGGGGCAACAAATGAAAAAACACAGTTTTAGTATGTAAATAAAAACAAAAAACAAATATAAACAATCAAATATGCTTTTCTACATATTCATGCACATTTACATATTTTTTTCAACCAAGTTATTTCACTTTGAAGTGTAGAAAAGTGAAATTTATCTTACCGTTTGCTGGTATGCTGCCTCATGTGGTACTGTGTCAAGGGGTACTGTCAAAAATAGGGTTTGTTGCCTGAGGGCAACAGTATGCCATAGAAGGTTAAAGTCAAGTCCGTGTGAGCACATAATGTAAATTGAGCAGGTCATGTCCGGTAGAAAGCGAGTGGCTTTAAACCACTCGCACTTTAAGATTGGAGAAGAATTTTCGGATCCTCTGAAACAGAGTCTTCTTCCTCTTCTTCTCCACACCAGGGTTGGAAGGGTTGGCTGCAGCTCCAACAGTTGGACCAACTGCAGCTGAAGCTTCATCTACGCTGGCAATTGGCCCACAGTCAGTAACTGGATTGATAGTAGCTGAAGCAAGAGCAGCACTAGACTCTTTAGTCAGACTAGTACACTCACTGACTCCATCATCACAGTTACTGACAGCTGATGATCCTGATGAAACATCAGGGATGAAGATTTCGCCCTCTGAGTATCCATAACTAGAAATCTCAGAGGGGAAATCTTCTCCACAGAAACCAGGAAATCGTCTGTCACTGGAACTTGGAAGACTGTCTAGGTAAATGGAGAATGTCCCAGTATTGTCTTCTCCAGTGAAACATAGGTTTGCAAAGCATCTCGTTCTGGTTAGCTGTACATGGCCATCATCAACAGAGCACTCAACATCTGAGCAGTTACCACTGGTGTGTGGATCTCCATCAATACTGCTCTCGATGTCAAAAGACTTTTCACTTTTGTTCTTGATGTCTGCACCGTAACTGTCAGTGTATGAGTCCACACAGCTGCAGCTGTCTGGGTAAATGGAGACTGTCCCAATATCGTCTTCTTCAGTGAAACATAGGTTTGCAAAGCATCTCGTTCTGGTTAGCTGTACATGGCCATCATTAAAAGAGTGCTCAGCATCTGAATAGTTACCACTGGTGTATGGATCTCCGTCAATACTGCTCTCGATGTCAAAGACAGAAAATCTGCTCCAGTCTTCAACTTTGAAATCGTCATCATAGTTATTCTCCATGTTGGCATCTTCAGCAATGGAATTCTCAGTTAATCTTTCACTGGGAGTGGCAGGAGATGGCTCTATTTCTAAATCAGCGTCGATAGCTTGACAGTCTGATTTTCCATAGCTGGAATGTGTCATCTCACTTAAGTCCATGTCAGTGTCACTGAGAAAATAATCTGATTCACTGAGATGATTCAAGGGGGAAACATTCATAAACTGAAGCGCCTCATCTGCATACATGCTGAAGTCCATCATGTCTGCCAGGTGACCCATTGATAGAAAAGGGTTGTTAAATGCCTCCCTTGGAGTCACTCTTCTTTTAGGATCCAGGTCCAGACAGGCCTTTAGGAGGCTTAGAAATGCCATCCTATCTTCGTAGGCAGTATCGTCTCTTATTGGTGTGAATGTTTTTACAGCATTGTCCAAATTCTCGGCCCTGTCGAACATCGTATACTCAACATTGGCTTGGACACCAGTTGCTTCTTTGTACTCATTTGGTGAGTTCAGTCTCCATCCTGGAATGCTGGGGTCGTAGCAGAAATATGCCAAGGTGTATTGTGCAGCATTCAGCATGTAGTCTGCTGGCTGACCCAACAGGTGTACTATGGATCTCATGGAATTATACAAACAGTTTCCAGGGAAGAGGTGGTCACTGAAGTATAGGAATGCCATAACGCATCCCACTCCCCACATGTCAATGGCTTCCGATAGAGGGAGTCCTAAACTCACCTCTGGAGCCCGATATCCACAAGGCTGCATCATCTCTCCTTCACGTACTTTGCTCACTTGTCGGGCTAAACCAAAATCAATTAGCTTGATTTTAAATGGCTGATCCTTTTGATTTATCAGCATGATGTTGTCAAGCTTTACATCAGTATGTAGGATGCCAATGCCCTTAAGAGCATCAAATGCCACCATTAGCTGGTAGACTATTGGTCGAATTTGGTTTAGACTTAGTGGAACCCAGCTTCTCTCCTCCATTAGGTCCCACAGGCTCCTGTCCAGCTTTTCAAAGGCCATGCAAGAGAGGCCGTTGAACTTGAAGTACTCCAGGAATCGTACAATATTGTTTTTTTCTGGGTCTAAACTCCTGATTGCCTCTAGCATTTTGACCTCTTTTCGTATGAAGCACTTTTCGGTTTTGTGGATCTTTACTGCCACATCATTGCCTGTTGTTAAATCGACACACGTGGCAACTTTGCCAAAGCATCCCTCACCATTAAAGTTCATTACCAGATAGCGTGTAGAGTTGCTGCACAGTATGTCACGCTTCTGCACTTGATATGGTGTGGCTGGTGTATGCTCGTTGTTTTCCTTTGAATTAACTGAAGATGAAGTTGAGGAAGACATTTTTGCAGTCAAATGTTTCCAAACACAGTATAGTTGGCTTGTGTTCTTACTCTAAAGGTAACCAGAGGGAGACTGACCGGGCCCAGCCTATAGTCTACTACTAACTATGACATCATCAAGTTCCGTGGACATCAAAGGAGATCAGTAACATCAAAGCACTCAAGGAGTTTTTAAAAAACAAAAACAAACAAACAAACAAACAAACAAACAAAAAAACAATTTATAATGAAAACATTGCATTAATGTTCAATGTTACCCTGGGGCAACATATGAAAAAACACAGTTTTAGTATATAAATAAAAACAAAAAACAAATACAATCAAATATGCTTTTCTACATATTCATGCACATTTACATTTTTTTTTTCAACCAAGTTATTTCACTTTGAAGTGTAGAAAAGTGAAATTTATCTTACCGTTTGCTGGCACTCTGCCTCATGTGGTACTGTGTCAAGGGGTACTGTCAGGGCCAAAAATAGGGTTTGTTGCCTGAGGGCAACAGTATGCCATAAAGGGTTAACAGAGATGTGAACTAGAGTAAACATCTGTTTGAACATGGATATATTGGTTTAATCATTATTAAAAAAAAACAGCTGTGTGAAAAAAGTTTGATTCTTTGATAAGAAGTCATAAAAAGAAGAGAAGTCAAGGACTCCAAAGGAGCATTTTGCTTAAGAAACTTACAATGACTGAGCTAAAAACTCAGTCATGTTATGTGCGTTGTTATGTTTGTGCTGCTAACAGTGGGCCGAAACTAAAATTATAAAACACTCTTAGAAGCTTAGAACACTTTACCGGTGAGTTAGATAATTATAGTGTTGTGTTTTGTTCCTAATTGCAGCTAAAATTTGCTACAGGTCTGATTCTGGCTGGTGTTTTCACCATAGCAACAGTCGCTAAGGGCTGATTAGTACTGAAGTCCTCGTTCATGCTGAAACTATGTAGAAAAAGTGATAATCTGAAACAAAAATACTGATAACATGACATGCTGTGTTCAGAATTTCATTACAGTTACTTTTACTAATATTTTTATGTTAACAAGGGTTCACACAAACTACTTGTATGTGAGAGGAGTGGCTTGTAGCCACACAGATCCGACTGCAGTTGCATGTTTGAAGAGGCCAAAAACATCCCTCTAAATGATCGATGATGTTGTTCCACATCTGTATGTTTAAATAAATAGGCCACTGTTTGCTGGTGTTCACATCACAGTTCTCATATCAGTTTAAAAGGTGATAATATGTCACAAAGCTTGTTTCTGCTGCCCCGAAGTGGCCATAAAATCGGTTCATGCAGGTTTAAGCGTAAGGCAAACTTAAACTAAACTTAAGCACAAGTAAATTCACAGAGGTGAACATTTCTGAAACCAACTCTTTCCCCCATTTTGCATCTGTGTAACAGTAATGAAAGTAATGTAATAATATTTATAAAATCTGAGCCATTTATATTTGCTGTGCGATATCTGATTCTATGTTTTGATAGATTGATTTTCTCCAAGATCATAGTCCAAGATTTTCCAAGAATATATTGTTCACCCGAAACTCTGGTGTTAAAAAAAAGAAAGAAAAAGAGCTCCTAAGTGAAGGCCATGAATCAAGAACAATAAAAATTACAAGTGACAATGTGAGGCATGTTTCTGCTGTGAAGTGAGCAGCTGTCTGCGGGCCCTGCAGCTCTACTTAACTTTTGATACGACACCTCCATGTTTCTGAAGGCCTCGCTGAGCAGTCTGCCTACTCATCTCTGATTCTGTTTGACAGTCTTGTATGACAGTTAATGAGCAGAATAAAGGGAGGAGTGAGAGACAGAGTGATGGAGGGTGAGAGGAAGAAACAGAGAGAGGGAGGTAAATCCAGCAGGACATGTTGCGGCTCAGCACTTCTGTTGGGTTGTGGCTCGTCCAAGGACAGGCTGCGCATCCTCTCTGTCACACAGCAACCTCATAACTCCGGTCTCGCCCTTATTGATTTTTATTCTCCCTGTATTGAGAAGTGACAGAGTCCTCTGTGTGCTCACTGACTTTCTTGACCTTCAGGCCTCTGCAGCCCAATTAAAAACCCAGGATCTCATTTCAGACATGGTTGATGCATTAAACTCAACACATGATCGATGTTTCACCACAGCCTTTAACGAACGAGTTTGATTACAAGTGAAATCAGCTCTGTGCTAAATTGTTCTTTGCCAGCTGTGAGCCTCTTGGCTAGTAATCTGATAAAATCAGATCAGCAGTAAATATTTCACGGCCACAACCTAAAGCCTAATGGCACCATTTTCCGGCTGGCACCAGTGTTTCCCATCTGTTTCTGTGAAGCAAGTTTTTTTTTTTTTTTTTCTAATTTAATCCACCAGCCTGTTAGGACTGTACTGCAGCCGTATAGGGAACTAACACTGGGAAAACACTTCATTAGAATCATTCCGAGGAAAAATAATAGACGATCTGTGTTACTAATTTTACTGCAGACATCCAGTTAACAAGGCACATACCACTAATGTTATGCAATCAAATAAAGGAATACAGATCAACACTGAAAAGATGGAGTCTAAACATTTTTTGCACAAGAAACAAACATCTTAATTATGACAAAGTAAACATACAAAAACACAATCTTCCACTACAACAGCAATGAAAAACAGCAACTCCATCTCAGACTCAGGCTGCAGCTCCATGCATACAAGATATGTTTGAAGACTAATTTGCAATTCGTCTTCACTGGCAGTGGTTGTCGTTGTGGTGTAGTGAAGACTACAGTTCATGTCTCATCTTGTGTCACTGACTTTTTCCAAACTTAACAAAATGGTTTAAGTTGCCTAAATAAAAGCATAAAAACCTTGTGACTAAATCATCTCAACTCAAGGTCCCCTTACTCACTTCCCTCTGAGCTCAGTTGTCATGCGTGACAGCATGCATGTCTGCCTTGATCTTTCTCCAGTCGTCCACTGACTCAATGATTTTCACAGATGCCCGGTTCAAGAGGGTAACTAGTTTTGTTCTGGTGTTTACAGACAGTTGATGTACCTTTAAAGGACCGGTTATGACATCTCATATAGATATAGATAGATATAGATAGAGTGATAGGGTTGAAAGCTCAGAAAAAGCTAAGTGCATCTTTAACTGGATTATTCCCACATAATTATCCCAAGGTACACCTGGCTATGCTGAAAAAATATAATCTGGGTGGCAACACAATTTTTCACAAGGATTGCCCAAATCATCAGTGTTTACATTAATGTTCGCTAGCTTGTATGCTTCTTCTTCCTCCCTAATTACGTTTCTTTGTGCATTACTGCTGCCAAGTGGCAGTCAGTGGACCTGTATGTTTGTATTTCAGTGTTGAAAAAGTAACAGAGCTCATACTCATTGGACACTTTCAGATTTGTGAGCACCAGTACTGTCTTCACTGACAACTCAACAGATGACACCGAGAACTTTGGGGGTCATTTGTGCAGCCCGTTTCATCTTGCAAGCCGTACACACGACCTGTTGTAACACGCTGCGTCAGTATTTACTCATCATGTCATGATGTCATGATGTCATCAGTTTTCAACACGTCATCACACAGTTATTATTCTGGCGAGTTCAGATTTACACACTCACAGCAGACAAGAAACAGAGATGTAGACACAGTAAACAGAAAAACCGACAAGGCCAAATCATGGTAAAGATGCATAATTAGGAACACAGCGATAGAGATAAAGATGATGAAGATTGTGAAGAAATTATTTTCTTTTATTTTTTGTAGCAATCTGTGTCAGGAAATAGAAAGTGTTGAGTGAGGTAGTCTCTATTTATATCCCTCTGTCCCATTTGCTGCCCATTCTGAGTCTGAGCAGCACAAATTAATCCTTTTATTACACACGCAGCATGAAATAGCCTGCTGGTGCTGCTAGTGGAGCAATGATGGCTGCTTGAGGGGATAATATTCAGAAATGAGCAGGGAAGAGAGAATTAGACAGATATGTATGTTTGTCAGATGAAAAGAAAAAAAAAACAAAATCCAGAAAAGCAGACCTTACAAAGTATTATCAAAACCACTGATGGTGTACATGATGTTAATCTGAGTGAAAATGTGATGGAAGGCTAGGTTACCATAGAAACAGCCAACTTGGCAAGCAACCAAATTACTACATTAAAAATGAACTCCAGTTACTCCAAATTAAATTACATTAGTAATTATTAACTATTCCAGAATTAATTAGTAGAAAGTACACCAAAAACCTCAATATGAGAAAGTGTCTGAACATTTTAAATTTCCTTTCAGCATTTCTCAAAGATGATTAAAGATGGATGGACCTCTTAGTTTTAAGGTGTTTGTGTGTGTGATAGAAGACTAATCACATAGCTACACCTTATTTTACATTTGCTGTACTAATGTCAGTCATTTCTTTTATTTACCATGTTAGCAATGTTGGTCTGTTGGAAGGAAAGCTCAAGTCCAGACTGAAGTTCATAGATAAATGGATCCCTGATGGGAAATTCAAGGGTTGCAGTTGCAGTTTCTCTAGTCTAAGTCTAAGAAAAGGAAGAACATATAGCTCTACTACTACAGTAGTAGTTGTAGTAGTAGTAGTAGTAGTAGTAGTAGAAGTACTACCGACCATCAGCCTGGCACTGGCATGGCACCATCTTGAATCATAACTAACTAATGTCTCATCTTGACTTCAACAACTGTTGGATGCATTGCCACGAAATGTGGATCCCCCTCAGGATGAAACATAGTAATGTTGGTGAGAATTAATAATTGATTATTAATAATTTAATACTGAATGAATAATAATAATTAATAACCAAGATGGTGAACATGCTAAACATCATATTAACATTGTCATTCATCTTGAAGCTCTATGGTGCCTCACAGAGCTGCTAGCGTTGCAGGTAACTATATAAAATTATTAGTTATTTTCTCAGAACAGAGTGAGAAAATAAAACGATGCCTCTGTTTTTCAATATAATGTACTGCAGCACCTCCCTCAAAAAGAATGTGTTATGTGTGTTTTGTGACTTTGGGCTATATAAATAAAATTTGATTTGATGTGATATTAGTTATGTCCTGAAAATGAATACAGGCATTGTAAGATATCATGCTTCACTCAGAGTACCTTCTACTATTACTGTCACTGCTGAGTAAAAAGTCACAGGATGGGACAAATGTCCTCGGGGATAAAACTAACCACTAATATTGGAGACAGTGGGCACTGGTTATATTGCAAACACACATGCTCACACACAGAGTTATCAGTGGTCAGTCCTTGCCTGGGGGGGATAGTATTTCATATGAGGTACTGCCCAGAGCCCAGAGAAAATATGGACTTTTGAAATAAAAACTATATAGGAGCTGGTTATCTCAGCATGAAGAATAACATTTACCGGGTGATTCCAGCCCTCTAAGTTAGTTTGTCATTTGTGTTTTTAATATTGTAGTTTTTTAAAACCAATGTTAATGCTAAACTAATATTTTTGGACTTTTACTTGAGTTACTTAAAGTTACATATAAATCTGGTAATGCATCAGTACTAACTTGTGACCTTCAGTGATGTGAAATAGCTGCAGACATCAAACTGAAATTGTCAAATTACTCAGGAAATTGTTTAGCCTCTCAAATGACCCACATTTACTCACATTCATCTATACATTTTTGCATGGAATTCATTTTTTGTTCTGATTTTGAACTTTTCTGTCATTGTTCATTTTTTTAAAAACATGTACTTGTGAAGCTTTTAGAGCACATCTGTGAAAATATATTTGACACAAAGTTTCTTCTAAAGTTTAGTTTTAAGGTTATTAATGCTGTCCAAATGTTAACAAGGCTTAGGTTTTGATTGACGTGCTGCTCTTGTCGTTGTTTGTGTATGTCTACCTCTAGATAACTAATCTGAACACATTTTGACTTCAGTCTGTCTTTTTAATGAGACCTTCACACCTCCACGCAGGTGCATCTCTGATTTTGCAGGGTGAAAATATGTTGTTCTTGCTCTTTGCTCACTTACCTGCAACACAATGCTGCCTTTGTTTTTGTTGATCCCCTCGTGGGCCTGTTGGTTGACTTAATGAGAGTAATTATGAAATGACTCTTATTAAAGCTAAACAAGCCGCTCTGTAAACAAAGATCATAGATGGGGAGAGAGGAGAGGAGAGGAGAGGAGAGGAGAGGAGAGGAGAGACTGGGCAAATGAGAGCATCGACAGGAGCTGAAAAGAAAATGAGAAAAGTTGGTGTTCAATATGGGGAAAAAGAAAGTTCATTTTCATGTTCATTCTCCAAATATTGTTCTCATGTCTTGATGTTTAGTGGTTTTGTCCTTCTGTTTACCCGATAAAATAAGTCAAACTGAGCTGGAGTTCAGTGGAAAGGAAAGCTGTTTGTTTGAGAGTTAAAGTCTGGATTGAGTCACTAAAATTGACGCTTAAAAGTGAGTGAGACAAAACAGATTGACTCATAGGCTTGGTCAAACTTTTATATTTGTAAAGATAACAGAATATATATATTCATCATTTTATACTTCAAGAAAAAATGCTTTCTTTTGGTTGGATAGTTTACCTTGAACTGATGTGATGTATTTCCTATGCATTAAACATAACCACCGCCAGCACCAAAAAAACCCAATTTATAATCCTTGTTGAGAACTGTTCAGTGCTCTTTTATTAAATGCCAAATATAGGTACATTTTTTGGGGTGTTTTTATATCAGTGGTGCTCTTTTCTCTCCCTGTAAAATGTTACAGTTAACCCACCCATTATATAAAGCCGCACTAGCAGATTCATAGTCGAAAGTGTGTTTGGATTCCATTAAGCAAAAGGGTTTACATTTTCAAAAGCATGTGGTTGAGCTCTCCTTTATTAATTTCTCTGTAATCCTCCTGATCTAACAACATAGATGAAGGATATGTGGGTGGAGGCCAACAGTCCTACACTGACTGAATAAAAAAGGATGGCATACACGTGATCTACAGGTTTCTGCAGAGCTGTTTTGAAGCCCAGAATGTGGTGGCTTTGGCCGCTGCCATGTTGGTTGTCCTGTCTCTTCCGCCTCCTTGTCCAAAAATTGGCAAAGATGTGGATCACCAGTGGCCTGAATGACGCCTGGGTGTTCAAACAAGCCATCTATAATGACACCCATCTGTCAATCAAAGGGGCCACACTTAATTATGTGTAACTTTAAGCCTTAATATAATTTGAACAGGTAAGTTAAATCGAAATTTAGACTCAGTACAGTTGTCATGAACTGGGAAATTAGCTATAGAGACCAAAACTGTTTTTTGTACCAGGCTGTAAACACGTTCATTTCTTCTGTGAGGGTACACATTTTAACATGAGAGCTTATGGAGATTCGGTAGCCAGCCTCAAGTGGACGTTTGAGGAACTGCAGTTTTTGGCACTTGCGCATTGGTTTCACTTCACAACCACAGAGACTGCCGCTCACAGTCCTACTGCTCCTTTACTCCATATTTGCTAAGCTACACCTACTTTAGAGATGCAATCAAATCTGGAGGACGTGACTTAAATCTCGCTCATAACTATACCCTGCTAACATATTCTTAGAGACTCATTACATTACACGCACACACTTTTCAATGCATATATTTGCATGTATATTTTACTTTTCAGCGTTGAGGTTCAGTTCAAATTGTCAGTTTTTTTCCATACTTGTTCACACTATTCCTCTGTGTTTACACCTGCACAGTCCAGCTCTCTTCTGTTTAATGCGTTTGTTCGCCTCTGCTCCTAAGGCGACACACCACTGATAGGAATTTCACTTAAAGTGCAGAGATGTGATGGGGTGTTTTTAAAGTTCACTCTGCAGTGAAGGGGAAACTACTGCGATCCTTGGCTGAGGCTTCTTCTTCCAAAATGTGGGGGGAAAAAAAAACACTTTTTCTATGTTTGATATGTACTGTTTCATTTTCACGTTACATGATACACCTTATATGATTTAGACAGATGTGTGTAAGAGACGAACATCTGTCCTTCCATTTTGATATTTGAAGTTTTCAAATCTTCTCTTTACTTTGCTGTTCACTGCGTTCATCACTCCATACTGTGATGTTTATAGGTTGAATCAGTCCATTAAACATTAGCAAACTTAAACAATGATGAGGCTTTAGATTGGTAGATGTTCCTTCCTTATGTTGTAGAGTCAGATTGAATTCAGTGAGCAGGTACAGCATGAGG
The DNA here is from genome assembly GCA_028641955.1 of Protonibea diacanthus. Lineage (NCBI taxonomy): Eukaryota > Metazoa > Chordata > Actinopteri > Sciaenidae > Protonibea > Protonibea diacanthus. The sequence continues at coordinate 18,831,542 of CM053984.1, forward strand.
GGAAACACCTTGAAATGGATTTCAATTGGTGTGTCTGTGTGTGTTTGTGTCTGCAGACATACATATGTATAAATTTGCGGATAGAGGGAAAGGGAGGGTGAAGGATATGTTTCCAAGTGTGGAGCAGCATGCTAAGCAGGGTAATTCCTCTCTGAGACATTCCCTCTCTCCTCTCTCTCTCCCTACATCGCACTGCTTTTCCCTTTGATCATTTTCACTCCAGCCTCCATTTGTCAGAATTTGGCTTCTTTCATTTCAGTGTCTGAGCCGATTGAGGCAGCGCCTGTAGTCAGTCAGCCAGCTAGGTACTGAGGCAGCCAGTCAGGTAGTGAGGCAGCTATTCATTCACTCAGACAGCCAGTCAGTAAGGTATCAAAGTCATCTGTCTGTTATTTAAGCCAGTCAGCCAACAGGTTAACCAGTCATAGGCTTAGGATGCCATCTTAGCCATCCACCATCTCCTGACTTCAGCGATATGTTAGTACAAAAACATCAAGTGCCTCTGGTGTATGCTGTGTGTGAAATAATGAGCCTCTTTGTTTAGGCTAATCACATCACAGACTCTGGATGAAAGCAGTTTAACACTTCAGATTAATACTGCTATCCTTCCTCTGTCCCTGTGTGGTGGCAAAATGCTGGATAGTTTACTGCCAACTATTCAGTATATTTCTTAATTTTTCAACGAGGCAGGCAGAACTAGCTCCGAGCCTTTCAGCTAGTAACCTTGTAAGCTTGTTAGGTAGCACAGTGGTAAGTTAGCTTAACTGTCAGGTGACTGGCTGGTCAGTTCACATTTCTCTGTCAGCCATTAAACTAGTTGGCAAACTGAAACAATTAAGTCAGCCACATGCAAGGTGGCAAGATAATCTTTCAATCAGCAGTCATTCTGCCGGCCAATACATCGGCCAATAAACCGGCCGTTCAGACAGTAAACAGCCAGTCAAGATCAGCTAAGCCTGGTTACCGAGTCATTTAGGCAGCTAGTTAGACAGTTAGTCAGGGAGACAGTAGGCTAACAAGTAATTCTGTCAGACTGGCGGACAGTTAGTCAGTCAGACAGACATCATTTTCAAAATCCAATTTTCTTTTCTTGGACTTGATTTGACTGGGAGGAGAGTTGATGAGGCATTTTACATCTCAATCAGTCTGCTGCTGCTGCTGTGTGTGTGTGTGTGTGTGTGTGTGTGTGTGTGAGAGAGAGAGTGTGAGAGAGTGTGAGAGAGAGAGAGACATTAGAGAGACACAGAGATATTAGTGTAAATTTGTATATAGGCCTACTGTATATGATTGCAAGCTCTAGGCATAGATGCAAGCATTTGTGTGTGTGTATAGGTGTCTGTATATGGGCGTGTGCATGCCTGTGTGTGTGTGTGTGTGTGTGTTCATGGTACATAATGAACAGTTGGTTATGCACTGGGGCGTTGATGACATCTCTAACTGCTCAAAACACTGTGAGACTGTTCTCACACAGAGAGGTAAACGTATGCAGGTGTGTGTGTGTGGGTGGGTGGGTGTGTTGTGTGAGTGTGAGCGGGGGGTTACTGTCATTTTATCACACTGTTCACGTGGTATAGCACATCTGCTGCAGACAGATTTAGCACAGAGAGGAACCTGCATACAAGACAAAACCCAGAACACATACACAAACAGTGTACGCACTCTGCATGTACATAAATGCATATATTAATAAAAGTGGAACACAAACACCTGCGTCTGTGTCCCGCATATCAAACACACCCACTCATGCAGACATACACAACATTTAGATGACAGAACAGAAGTTGTCATTTATAGCAGCCATCTGCTGAGAATGCATCAGAAGGTTACAAAGATATCGGCTAAAGACATAAATAGATAGAGAAGTACATAAGACATCTGGCTGACAGAGTACAGAAAGAGTGCATATGTGTGTGTGTGTACACATGCCTGAGCGTAGACAGGCACCTGGGTATTGTAGAATACAGTTAAGTGTTCTAAGTGCTGGTCTCCAGCCTCTGCAGCTGTAAATCAAACGGCAACCTTCAAGCACTTGGTGTGATGGGCCTATGCTGCATCGCACTGAATGTAATTTAAATGAGAAATGTTATAGCCCTGGTGGCGCTGAAGACATCTTCCCCCCTTGCAAAGCCACTTTAGTCGGAGTAGGCGTCAGTTTTTCGGGGGGAAGGGCAGATATCACTTTCACATTTGGCAAAAAGATTTCTTCTTCAGCCTCATAGGATGTGTGTCTTTTTAAAGGGTCAGTGTTTGTTGTCTTTACTCAGCACGGTGTTGAATCATTACAAAGTGATCTGCAGCAAAGCCTCTTACACTGCACTGTCTGGACTGCCATCAGTGCATACATTGTACAGTACATGGGCATTTGTGCAGGGTATTAAGAGGGAGGCCTCTAAGTCTGTGTTGATGTGAGTATTATAATGGCACAGCTCACAGATTACATAACAAAGTTTTATCCACGTGTTTGCACACTGTAATCATGCATTGCAGAATACTCTTTATTTTCGCTGAACTTCTGATTATAACTTTGCCTCTCTAATGTCGTATCACTAATGTAAAGTCTCTGATGGATGCTATCGTCCAAAACTCCATGATACGAAAAACTTTAACTACTTTCAAACAGAATTTACGATCCATGCGCTGAGATGTTTCATATATCATTAAAAGAAGTCTGTAACAGCACCTTGTGTTTTATCAGCATTACTAGACATGCTTAAATGAATATGGATCTTCTTCTTCCTCTCTTCCGTCTCTCTTTTTCCATTTAATGACAAATTCCTTCCGCGCCACAGCTTTATCACCACCAACTGTAAAAGAAGGGATTATGTACTTTTGAGCTGGAGTGTGTGGAACAGACACAGCTGTTATATAACGCAAGATGAATCAACCGGCAAAGTGACATGCGTGAGATCACAGTGCCACTGAAAGATGTATCATTGTTGGTGTATTGTTATTTCTGGTGTCTTGTATTGTCTACCAGGAAAACCTACCTGCATTTACACAGCGGTATTAAACACATCAGCTAGAAATAAGAAGGTAGGAGTGCATTGTCACTGTCTAATAGATTTCATGTCGCAAACTGTACCACAGAGAGTTGAGAAAAATACAGGTTTTTACTTGAGAACCCATTACTTCCACTTTGTTGCTGTAAACCTAGTTTGATCAACATCCTCTGAATGACAAGCTCCTGACTCTTGATCTTCTCTTCCTCCCTCTTTTAAAGGTATGGCAAAACACGTCTATACTTATTCTGTCCTTTCACACAGAAAATAGCCTGCTGAGCTGCCCACTCACTCCTTAAAACAGTGAAAGGCACTAGTGGGAAAATGTGTGCGTGGTCATGTGGGCATATTTTCTTTGTCAATTTCCACCGCTCCTCTTTCTCACTTCCATAGTTTTCCTGTTATAATTTGTTGTGGTAAGGGCCCAGTTTCCCTGTGGGACTCAGATTTATTTCTCATTCAAAATCTATGCATGTATGTGCTTAGATTTATGTGCATACATGTGTGCACACATTGCCTCCGCTTGCATATGCATTCAGTACATGTTTGGATGGACCCAATAGACCCGGTGCCCATAGTAACAACCATTAGCAGGGTGTGTGTGTGTTGTGTTGAATCATCTGTTAGAGGAGCGAGGAGGAGGAGGAAAAAGAGCATCTGCTGCCAAGTGTGTTCGCTTACTGGCCCAGGTGAAACCAATAAACAGTGATGATGACGATGGGCGGCCTTCATGTGTTTTGTTTTCACCTGATATGCCTATGAGATGCAGCGTTACATCAACAAGGCGAGGAGAGAGAGAGAGAGGAGAGAGCAGTCTGAGTGAGCCAGAGATGTGATTCAGAAAGTGACCTACTGATGCACTTGTTCAAAAGATGAGTTTCCTGTCTGAGCTGAGGAGTGACTCCTCAGTGGGAAGGTCACTGAAGTTAGCAGAGAGGGAAGAGACTCAGTCCTGCAAACAGATGAAGGTAGGAAGGGAAGAGCATACTGAACATTAGCTCTAGAAACTCTTGTTAGCAGTGGCCGAGACTACTATTTCATGTCAAAAAGGTCAAGTGTGTCTCCTCCTCACTCCTTCCTTCCTTTCTCTATAGCGATGTTAGTCTCTGGCAGACTCAAGCTCAAGAGATTGTCCTAGCCTGTCCTTAGGCGCTAATGCCCCAGCTCTCCTCCATTAAGCTAACAGCATGCTAACCGACTTGTTACAGTATCTGTTACTTTGCCAAAGCTAAACCTGTTCAAACTAGCAGACTCAGCTCTCTACTGATAGCTAGCTAATCTTCTGACTGTCCACCACCATAAATGTCATGATGATGATGATGATTAAATGATAAATGATTAATTAAATGATTAATGATTAAAAAAAAAAAAAATTCTATTCGGGTTAATGAGCTAACCTGTGCTAACTCTCATGAACAGAGAGATAGGGAACATAGAAAAGGGGAAAAGAGGGAACCGAGGCGTTGAAGAGAGGACAGGAAATAATGGGAGGTGAGGTGGAGAGAAGAGGAGGCAGACGGAAATAAATGGGCCGTACAAAAGCAATTCTGTCAACAGCCCTGAGTGGGAAGAAATTGAAGGAGAGGAGGAATATATGAGGAGGAGGAAATAGATGTTTAGTTTGGGTCGACCAATAACCTAAATAGACTTGTTTTGCTTCTGGTGTAGAGGTGGGATAAGGAGGAATGTACGCAGGTAGAGGGAACAAGATTAGGTCAAATCCTCCCCAAACCTCTGTTTGCTCTGGAAGAGGAGGATACTAAAGCTAACATCAATAAAAAGTGAAGTACCTTCTCTGGGGATTTTCTGGGATTGCAAGTGAAAATCAGGTAGCGGGCTTTCTTCTTCATTCCCAGTGCATGAATTGATAACCATATTTTAAAAACCCATTCATTGGTCAACCCATTAGCTACAGTGTCGTGCTTCATGTTCATAAATATGAGCATTATCTCAAAATGTAGCCATTTAAATCACTTAGATGCCTACAAGTTGAGGTTGCCCAGCAGCAAAACTATAAATATATCCATAATGTTGGTCATATTTGGCAAGAATATAGTCAAATCTTAACTATTATATTTGTAAAAATCTGTGAAGATGAAAATGTGGTCCTTAAATAAATGTATGCAAGAATGACCCTGTCTACAATAGCTGTATCTTTTAAACTCCAGTTTAATCACAAATCTAACCATGGATGTTGAACTAAGCTTGGCATGGTCTGATGAGTCAGAGAAATCCCAAAATGGCCAGCATAACAAAAAGAGGCTTCGCTATGGTGAAGAATCACAGACTGAATATGAATGAATATGCAAACACAACCATGAGACTGAATCAGTTTAAGATGGTTTATTGCAAACACCAGGGAGAGCATGCAGGTGAGAAGGTGATCCAGAGGTATGGGTGTCCAGGTGGTGCAGGGCTGGTGGTGGCAGGAGTCCAAGAGTACAGTAGTGAACAAGCAGAGCGGTCAGGTGGGAGGACGGCAGACAGAGTTTTACTGAGTTAGTCCAAAGGTCAAAAATCACATAGTTCAAAGGAACAAAGTTGGCCATAGTGCTCATTACCACTATGATAACTCAACAAAATGGCAGCGTCTGTGTGGAAGAGCTGGTCTTTTATACTGCAGTAGATTGTCAATAGGGAACAGGCGGTGAGACAGTCAGGCAGGTGAGAGGATAATTTGAGGCCACGCCCAGCGACACACACACACACACACACACACACACACTCACTCACACACACAACAGAGACAGACAAATTAGACACAAACACAAGGGGAGGGAAGAAACGAGTGGAAAAATACTGGGAAGGGAAGGGAGGCAAACAACACTTCTTCTTTAAAACTCCAGTCTGTGAGAAAGTCCCAGTGTCTTACTGTGGAGACCTGGCTAAGACAATGCGACATCCTCGGCCCATTTGTCTCCCTTCCTCCCGTCTCTATTCATCTGTCCCTGTCTTTGTCACTTACGTATGATTGGCAGACAAGCTTTATCCTGCTCTCCCACAATCAGAGAGTAAATTGAGGGTTATAATAGGAGTGGGTGAAATCACTTTGACTGAACAAGCATGTGTATTGGGTCATTAAAGGCTGGATGCGACAGTGATAAATGTCCCCAGTGCAATGCAGAGGCGAAGTATGTAAACACATGGAGAGAAGGACTGTTCCTATTATTTGGCTTGTCACCTACATCAGCCTCAGTTTCTCACAACAATTAGTGACGGTGTCCTCCTGAAAATGAACGAGTATCAGCCGCTCTCTCATTGGTACATGTCTTCTTCTTGCCTTTATGTATATTCCCTATGTATATTTTTTACTTTCCTTTTTTCTATTTCTTTCTCATTTCCCTCATTGGATATTGCTTTTTTCTTTAATTTATGTACAGCACCAAAAAGGATCTTTGTGTTGCAGTGTTTATGTGTGGAGTCACTCAAGACAAAATCTTCTGGAAGTAAACAAACTGTAGACAGGAGTTAAAAATATGAAATACTATACACAAGAGTTAGAATAAGGGTACTATACAATTGGTAGTCCCGCAGGCGAGGAAGTAATAAAGTGTGCCCTTAGGAAATCTAATACAGCATCTATTAAACACAGCAAGTCTGAAAGATAAAAAGTAAACAGAGTAAAATAAAAAACAGTAAATTAACAGTTATATCAGAAAGAAATGACCAACATGTGGCTAGCTTGTTTAGCACTATAGAAAAATAGAAAAATTACAAATCAACAGGAACAACTGCAATAAAAAAGAAGAAGCACCCACAGATAGAGAAGATAACAGAGGATACTTCAGTATTTGTCACAGGCTTGACAAAATGGTGGCCAAAATGGCTCTTAAGAAACCAAGCATACGCTGTTCATTATTTATACTGTCAGTGGTGGCAATAGTGGTTGCTATATCAACACAACGGCCAACTGAAAGCAGGTGTTGGTAGTCGATTACAAACCGAATAATTTCTGGCAAAATGTAGAACCAGTTTTTCTACAAGTGTACTGCTCGTGTTGTTTTGCTGCTGCCTCTTCCTCCTTTCCCATCATCACTCTGCCAGCTTTAAGTCTCTTATCCTTTCTTCTTCACTGTCTCCACCAGGTGAATCAGGGAAGCTTTGAGGATTTTGTTGAGTCACCCCATTCTCCTTCAAACACACACATACACGCACACGCACCACACAAATCACATTTGCAGCTATGCACGCTCGGACAACTCCCGAACTGCTGTGTGTGTTGTAGTGTGTGTCTTTGATTCATCTTCCCCTCTGTGTACTGTGCATTTGATGGAAGTGTAGTCTATTATTTGCGAGAGTATACACACAAACAGATAAACCAGTACTTTTTGTTTTTGTCATAGACATCACTTCGGCCCTACAAAGCCAGCTGTTAGCCTTTACTTGATCCACTTCAAATCAGTGTCAACACTAAAAGAATTTCAATACTGCAAGATTCATTTTTCTTTTTTTTTTGTCGCTGCCATTCCAGTAACTGCAAGAGCATTTCCTGGACCGATAGCCTCGGTAGCCTATAAGAAAGACAAACAGGGTCGCCTAAGGTTCACTTCCCTTCCGAGAGCGGAAATAAAAATGTCGAAAGAAGATGAAGTCTAACAGAGGACAAAAGAAAACATCGGGGGAGTGAGAAAGATAACAGAGGGTGAGAGACGAGAGGTAATGAAGAGAGTAGTGGTTGTGTGATGGAGGAAAAAAAGGAAAGTTTGGAGAGAAAAAGAGACAAATAAAATGGAGAAAGAAAAGGAGAAAAAGTCAGACACAGAGAGGGAGATTTGTCACGGCTAGACTTTCCACAAAAAAAAAAAAAAAAAAAAAAAAAAAAAACTTTCATTGGAGGGAGTAGCAGACTGGAACATTGTGACACTGGAGCTCAGTAAATCAACATTTCCAATTTCGGTGCGCTATAACCATTTAAAGTTGGTAACACACCAATCTTAGACTCATTCATTCAATGACAACAAAGGCACACCACTGTGTGACACCAGTAAAGTTTTTCTTAGAAATCCAAGATCATTTTGTCCCCCCCCCCAAAACAACGAATCAGCTGTCAAAGGAATGATGGTTTCCTCCTTCTTTTACTTCCAAAGATAAAAACAGAATACAGAAGTGGGTTGTCTTTCATCTGATTATAGCCATCATGTGTTATTTTATGTTTGGAGATGTGCAGGTAGCTTGGCAGCACAGCCAAATGCATTACCTGTATACAGGTGGCAATGTTAACTCAGTCACAGAGAGGATGGAGATGTGTATTACTGGGCTGGTTTCATTTGAGCTCGCAGATTGAAAGTAAAATGGTTTCAGCTGATGCTTTGGGGAAAAGCTTTGCTCATTATTATGCATTGATTCGGTTCCTTTTAAATGTGTAGCGTTGTGTGTGTTTTGAAAGTTCGATTCTGTCAGGCATAAATATTCGCTGAAAAAAAAAAAATCAGAGTATTCCCAACAACACGACCATGTTGTGTTTGTCACACTATTCTATCAAGAAGAGTTGCTCATGTTGAGTTTTTATCACCCGTGTACAAAGAACAGGAAAACAACTTTGAGGAATATTTCATTGTCGACTTCTTTTAATAATTTCGTGTCCTCAGGCAGAGTTTTGAACTGATTTGCTTCCCCTCAGGTGTGTGTGTGTGTGTGTGTGTGTGTGTGTGTGTGTGTTTGTGTGTGGGTCGTCTGCCTGAAGTACTCGCTGAATGAATGTTGGATGCATGTGTGTTATTTTCTGCCTGAGGTGTATGAGTGCACGTTGCCTTTGACAAATGGTAGAGAGGTGTACGTGTGTGTACGTGGTCCGTCTTGCCGCAGCCTGTTATGTTCTGCTTTAATTTGTTGATGCCTGTGGATGTTTCAGAGGTCCTTCCACGGCTTTCAGCAGCCACCAATGAATGAACCAGTAATTATTTTTTGCTGCTTTTTTTTGTTGTTGTTTCTGCGTCTCTTTCTCTGGCAGCGAGAAGAAAATTGAATTTGTTAGACTACAGAGACAATTACCAGGTTGAAATCTTCTGTAGTGCTCATTCATTTAATAATGCATTAAATAAAATGATATTTTTTTCCATTAAATACTGGGGTGGCATCAACCAACGCTGCTTTACTCTGCCCCAGCAGCACAAAAAATAATGAATACCATTCATGCTATAAAATGACATAAAATAAAACTGTTCTCAGGTCAGAGAGAATTCATTAGTTTGTCAATCTGTCTTCGTTGTGAGTAATTAAAACATTTTGGTTTAAAGAGACAGAAAACACGTCGCCGCTGCACCTCTCCGTCAAGCTGTCTGTTCTCTCACACTACATATTTTCCAACAATAATACTCATTCTTAGACATTTTTGAAACAGTGGGTGTTGCAGTAGTAGACATAAACAGTCTTCTCATTTTTAGCTGGCAAGTTAGCTAGTTAACATTGACATGAAGCTAATGTCTATTAGTCTATTAGTTGACCTTTAGATATTTCAAGATGATTTATATTGAACAAAAAATCCCGTAACCTGGTCTTGGATATACTGTTGATGGCTACATACTTGAACCGGTTGATGATCCACGTAGACATGGAAATAATGAAACAGCATTGTTCTTGTATCGTGGTGTAGAGTAATTTAGTCTCAGCGTTGCAGGACAGAGCCACTAACATTAGCTTACAGTGGATATGATTACACTGATATGGCAGCACACAGGGCAGACTCACTCAGGGGGGAAATACTGCACGGTGGTTGTGCTAGCCATAGCATGAAATGTCTCCGGCTTCACAAGTAACACTGGGTTACTACTGTAGGTCAGTCAGTGAGCTTTTTTGCTGAACCTGCTAACGTTTACATTTTTGCTCTGGTATTTTCAAAACCAAACTCTTTATATATGAAGTATTGCTTTGCTACAATGAAATTCAGATGTTGACAGGCCTGCCGTGCTTTGTTACAGCATCTAATCTATGATAACAATAGCTGTTCAGGGGAGGGATTTAGCAAACACTGAAATCATTACCAAAACATTGTCTCAGTGAGTTACTCTTGAACAATGTGAACAACGTTTATCAGAACTACTTTGTACAACAGAAACAGTCCACAGTCAAACTGCTTCATTGTCTTTTTTAAAGTAATAAGAAATGAATGAAATTATTTTTAAGGGGTGAATGAACTTTTAATTGTGATTTTTAATGCCATTTTATAGACTTAACTGGCAAATGGAAAGCTGTAATCTGACGTTGATCTCTTTTCTTTTGCTTTGTCCCTCTCTTCCAGGGGTCCAATGGGTCAGATGGGTAGCCCCAAGCCTGGCATGCAACAAGGAGGCCATGGAGGAGGAATGGGAGGAATAGGAGGAGGAGGCATGGGAGGAGGAATGGGTGGAGGAATGGGTGGAGGTGGAATAGGAGCAGGAATGGGTACTGGTGGAGGAATAGGGTCTAGAGCTGGTGAGCCCTACCGCCTAGCCACTCATGAGAGTCCAGTTTCCCCCCGACATATGCAGTCAAGCCAGGGTTCTGGCATGGGGCAGGGCCCAGGGTCTGGGCATGGGATGGCTCACGGCTCTGCTGGGTCAGGCATGGGAGGCCAAAGCCCCGGTCAACATGCCTCCCGTCGAAACCTCCAAGTCGACTTCAGTGGCTCCAGGACAGGCCGTTCTCCGTCTGTGTCTCCTGACCGCGGCGTGACACCCACATCACCCTACTCTGTGCCGCAGATCGCGCCAATGCCGAGCAGCAAACTGTGCCCAGTGTGCACCACCACAGAGCTGTCCAACCCACCGGCCGTACCCAACTACAACACCTGCACCCAGTGTAAGGCCACCGTCTGTAACCAGTGCGGATTCAACCCCAACCCGCACCTCACTGAGGTAGGTCAGGTTTTTGAAGGAGATGTATGTATGAGTGTGTTTATGTGTGTATATGGAGGACGTTTTTTTTTCTTTTTTTCTCATGTCTGTCCTTATTTTGTAAATTTGTGCAACAGAAGAGAAATAGTTGTAGTTTTCTGGCTGCATGAATGGGAATAATCGAATATTACTGATTTATAGTGAGGAACTCAGCGTTTGCGTATGAATATAATTTAATCCTGTAGGCGGACAGAAGTCACTGTTGATTAATGTCTCAGGTTTAGATGATAAACAACAGGAAGCACACAACTAAAGTTTAAGTCTGGAAACAGATCCAGCAGAGACAGACAGGATAAAGATTTTGTCTGGCCTGTTGTTGGAGTCATAGAGGGGAGAGAGAGAGAGACAGAGAGAGAGAGAGAGAGAGAGAGAGAGAGAGAGATGTTTTCTCTTTGGCAGTAGCTCCTGTAGTTTTTCGTGCCAATAATGCACGTTTGACTTGAATGAGATTGAATTGAATTGAGTGAATGAAGTGGATGAGCCAGTGTAGAGGAAGTGGTGGAAGAAGTGAGAGAGAGATGATTACAAGCGAGTAGATAAATGAGGTCTGGAGAAGAGAGAGCGAGAGCGACAAAGACAGAGAGCATAAATGTCAACAGTAAACCAGTTTGAACAAAAATCTTCCCATTTTATGTATGAAAATCAGCAAGATTTAATTCTGTGTATGTCATTTCGAATAATATAAATGAAGAAATAGAAAATGCATGACTGAGCAAAGGACTGACAGCATGAAGCTGTGTGTGTGAAGTGTGTGTGTATGTGTGTGTTGACTTTTACTGTAGGCCTTTCTGCGTATTTGTGATAGACAGTGAGTGTAAGGGCTCAGTAAGTGGCAGTAATTCCTTCCTGAGGCGCTGACAGAATCTCCATTAATGTGCCGGGGCAAGACACACGGGTCGTGACAGTGTGTTTGTGTTTGTGTGTGTGAGTTCATTGTACTCAGGTGTGACTTGAAGACAGAAAGCCAAACACTGCAGTAGACCGAGAAGTAAAGAAAGAAAAGACAGATTAACGCGACTGGAAAGTTATTCGCAGATGAACGGAGGGGGGTGGAAAAAAAGGAGAGAGGAGGGTAAGAGGCTGTCTTTGATTGAGAAGAGGTCGCCTTTGGTGACCGGTTCAAACCATCAGCTCGGTGTCAGCGTCTGGTGACAGATATAAAAATGTCAGCCTCCGTGGGCAGACAGACACACAAGCACGAGGCTACGTCTGATATATCAGCCATGCTGGCACCCATTGATTCCCACTGATGTCAGGTCCAGGGGCATATCATTGGCAGACAGCACGATAAACACTCTGCTGGATTAAACAAACAACTGCGGTTGTGTTGTTGTGTCTAGTGTAATCGTTGGCTTTTGTGGGGGAGGATATTGGCTCCAGAATCATCAGTGTGTACCTGGTATATCATCCACCCTGATGCTACTTGCTAATAAATTAGCATCCAATGCTGAGCAATAGTAAATTACTATAGCATTAATAATAACAATAATAATAAATATCTCTTTTGTATTGCTTTAAAATTATGGTGTAATTTATATTATTATAAATCAGTTTCTCTTTAAGACATGTTTAAACTTTTAATTCAATACATTTTTAAAAAATGTACATCCATCCATTTTCATTGTCCTTATCGAGGTTGTGCTGACATTGGGTGAGAGACGGGGTACAACTCATATTACCGTGCACACAGAAAAGCCCCAGCTGACTGGAGTTTAAACCAGGAACCTTCTCGCCGTGAGGCTAACTAGGCTAACAGTGCTAACTATGGGGGGCCGTTAGGGACATTATTCAAAATTTTCCTCTCACATACACATATGAAACCATGAAAATATGAAAACCTCAAGGTTTTCGGCATAGTATCTTAATGCATATGGTAGGGTTGCACATCTCTCTGTGATAAATGATTCGATACGCATCTAGATACACAGGTTACGAACAAAAATGATATACTTTTATTACAGATCGATTCGATATGAATCGATACAGTGTAAGGACGATACGATTTGATTTGATTCTATGGTTAATATGGTTCTACGGTTTGTTGTAGATATTTTATAAAATAAAGAAGCCAATTCTATGAAAGTACAGTACAGTATTTTCTTTTCAAATATGTAAAAGACCAAATATCCCCAAGCATTGTTGCTTTATGGCACTGGCAAAAATAAAATTAAAAAAAAAGAACAATAACAAACTCACATGTCAACGTATTTATTTTTAGACATGGACCAAAAAAAGTCTGGCTGAATCAACATCATTTGTTGGAGAGAATCCGGTGGATTTTCAAAATAAAATACCCCGTGCAAACTGCTGGTTGTAAAAACAGACAAAAGCGAAACCAATTAACTACGTAGCATATTTACAGACATGTTTAGAAGAACATACACATACGCCATAAAATGGCCAAATCGGAGCAAGTAAACAAAGTCCGGCAGGCTAAACACTTGCTTCTGAAATGCTCCCTGTGGGGTTTGAAGTAGCGTGCAAGATGGACCAAATATTCTGAATAATGTCAACTAACCTCTGCACCACATAAATAAATGTGTGAAATGAAAAGTAAAAATGTGAAGGATGCGTTACGTCTGTAGCAAAAATGTTCAAGTGTGATAGTCACACTGTATGATGGAATGTTATTTCCATCTTAAGGTTTAGTGCTTTTAAGTGTCTTTACTGTACTGCTTCCATACAGTATAATATAGGTTGCCCTCTTCATATATTTTATGCAACATTTCCATCGAGTGACTGATTTCGGTTCTGCTTTCCTGAAAACATCAACGTTCGTCATGAAGATTTTATTGATTCGCCTACTGTATTTACAGTAAGGCAACTTCTGTTTGTCTCATGTGGGATCATCTTTAAGACACGGGTGATCTCTGCTCAGGTACACATGCTTGTACACGTGGTCCTGTGTGTTTGTGAGTGCAAGAGACAGAGTGAGTACTACAGGTTAATAATGGTGGATAATGCTAATGAAGTGGAAGGAGCGAGGAGCTGATAAGCCTCTGATTTAGGGATTTGGACTGCACTTTAGATTAACACACACACACACACACACATGCACAACACTCAAGAGACTATCACAAGTATAGATTTGTACACACCCACACACAACACACATATAGTCACCCCCACTTGGCTCAACATAATTCATGCAAGAAGCTGGTGCAATAAATTGTGATGTTAATTAATTGAAGGAACCCACAGGGATTTCCTGTAGAGCAAAATGGAAAACACAACAGCATCATATCCAACAATCACCTTGGTTACAAGAAATCTTTTATCTGAGGAATAAAACACAAAGTGCTCTTCAAGTTTGAACCACATGCAGCTGTACATAACACACAACGTTTGGCTTCATTTGACTTCCTCCATCTTGTACAGTCTAATGCACAGGTCCTGTAACTGTTTGTGTTCCTATGAATTATGGATTAGCTCCCTGTTCCTATTAATATTCACTATCTTCTCCATTACTGTCCTTGCTAATCAATGATAATCTAATAAACAGTCCCACCCCGCAAACCTTGTTACTGCACGCCGCAGCTCACAACATTAAGGTGACGAAGCCCTGTGGCCCTGCTGTATGTGATTACTACACATTAGCATGTCAGGAACACTTATTTATCTCACCGACTTTGCAATAATATGAAAACAAACAGTATATGTAATTAAATAATAATGCTGCAGAGTTCCATAATTCAAATATTGTCGAGTATCATGGATTTCATTTTACTTAGAGGATATCTACGCAGACAGTTCAAAATATTGTGTGAATGTGCTTATAAGATGTACACGACATTCCCTGAGCTGTTTTAGAAGTATTTATACTTATACCATTTTTTAAATGTCACAAACTGTAAATATTTGTGAGCAAAAAAAACCCTGAAAAAAAACCCCTGAAAAAAATCAACCCTTCCCTAAGCTGTGTGTGGCAGCACTCCAGCCTTGTTGTGTCTGCAGCTATGGATTAATACTTAAACTGAACATTATCCATTATTATCACAGCTAATCAATGCACTGTGTGTCCTGGTAATCTAATAAGCAGCACCAGGCTCCATATCCGTCGTACTACGCTCTGATTCCATTTGCATCAGATAACATTTAGCAGACTTAGCGAGACAAGCCAGAGAGATGATATTATATTAACAGGTCAGGTATGTTTCATTATGACTGTTTATAAGGACAAAGCTTGACGCAGTGCTCTTATGTCTTCTTCATGTTAAAACAACGCTGACTTGATTTAAGGAAAAACACTCTGAGAGGTAGAGGATGGGAAGAAAAAAATCGAATAAGATAAAAAGGAACATTAGCCGTTTTGTTGCTTAAAATCTTTCATATTTCTCCTTTACAGCTGCGTGTTGAGGGTCGACTGCCTTGTTCTGTCTAGAATTACAGATTAATACTTAAACTCAGCTTCCTCTATCATTATCGTAATCAATGTACTCTCTGTCCTGGTAATCTAATAAGCACTGCCAGCATCCGTATCTTGTTACGTTCTGACGCCTTTTGCTTGAGATAACATTTAGAAGACAGAGCCAGGAGAGTGACACCAATTATCAGGCCAAAGAGGAGGATCAGAGAGAGATTAGAGCTGATATATCTGATTCAGGAAGGGTGGCATTTAGGAAAATGGCTTTCATGATATTAATTGACCTTTGTGAACTAATGATGGGTAATTTGATTTGAAAAATGTGTCTTTCAGTAGATTATGGTATAATATCAGGCCAAACGATGCAACATTATCGATTTTAGTGTTTGATCACTACCTATCCTGGAATAGACAAGGCATCTGAACTGCATCATGGTTCTATAAACAGTTATAAATGTAGTTTAGTACAGACTCAAATATAAACTAATGTTACTGACTTTGGCGATCCCTGATGTTTCCCTAGTGCAACCAGCAGGTCAAGGTTTACATTTATCGAGTAAAATATCTCAATATCTGCTGGATGAATTTCCACGACATTTTGTACAAACATTTATGGTTCCCAGATGATGAATCCTAATAACTTTGGCGATCCCCTGACTCTCCTTCTAGCACCACCATGAGTGAATGTCTTGGATTGGATGTCTTCCCATGAAACTTTGTATAGATTTCATGTTCACCTCAGGATACATTTGAATAACCTTTGTGAGCCTTTGGTTTATGGCCAAATACCTGCCAAACTATTGATGCAACATGTCCATCAGTTTTAACTTAAAGCATGCTAGCATTGTGACTATGGTAGCATGCTAATATTAGCATTTATAGCAAAGCACTGCTTTGCCGACATTACAGCCTCACAGAACTGCTAGCTTGGATTTAGGCACCCCATTCACTGTGCACCGTATGTGAGAGTTGTCTTTAGAGAAGATCACTGGTTTGATTACTTCAAAGTGTTGATCAAAAGAAAAATACTCTCACTGTCCTTAAAAGATGATTTCCATCATCATGATAGAGCACATTAGCAGGTAAAATACTTTTATTTCTGAGACTAGGATCATCTGTTTTGAAATGTCTACTGCAAAATTACAGGTAGCCTTTTTCTTTCTAAAATGGATAAACAGTGCTTTGGAATGAAGCAGATGAACACCTTTTTATTTGATGTTTTTGTGTGTGATGTGTGCTGGAGTTGTCAGTTTAGCACCTTAAATCATAAACCCTGAGTGTTGCAGCTCTTATGAATATGGATGAGGGATATTGAAACACCCACACGTCATGTATTTGCAACTCATTTTTATGAGTTATTCAATCCCTGAAAAAGTACACCTGGGAAAGATGCTGAAACCCCTCTCTGTGGCGGCTCATAGCTGAATACATAAAAACCATTTGTAGGGTTGCAGGTTGTCACCTTTTCCAGATGTTCTGGTACTGAGAAAACAATTTCAACAATCATCATGGCTTTTTAATGTTTTGTGCACAGCAGTTGTTCAATAATACCATCCTCTCTACAGTCATCCTCACAGCTGGAGATTGAACCTCATTTCTAGATGCCAGATCAGCTTTGAAATAGTCTGAACACTTCCCAAAAGTTCCTGATAACCTCTTTATATAATGTTTCTTGTCCTTTTGAACAGATTCAGAACATGAATTATGCCTTTTATATGTTATGTTACTATGGGGGGAAAAATGCAAACTTTCCAAATCACCATATGTGTTGCAAATTCGATGGGGCCATTGATGCTATAAATCACAGCCACATGCAATCTTCAATATTCTTTCAGTTCCCAATGGCCCACACACTACATTTCAAGCCTCTGGACTATAGGGTATATGATTGGCACTATTTGGCATTGCCTGACTCAAGTAAAATTTGTACATTTTTAAAAAACATTGTGTTTTGAGGACAGGGGGCTGCTGAAATACTGATGCTAAAATGGTGAAAAATCTTCAAAGTGAACTGATCTACATTGCCCATAAAATCCAGTGGCAAGAAAAGGTATATAATATAATTTATAATATAAAGGATTATAAATATTCTTAAGACTAGTCAGTCTGAATCACTACTCCTACTAGTAGTATTTAGAGGTGTATTTTGTCTAGAATTGTGCCATTTTGAGGCTGGCACTGCTTTTAATTTGTTGATCTTAGTTTTAGTGGGCGAAGTCCTGGATAACATTGAAGGCAGAAACTGATCCTTGATTCCAATATGAATAGATAAATGTCCTTCTTTGCTACAGAGGTATTTAAAATTTTGAAGATCAACAGGCCTTATTATATATTATATAATTAGCTTCACCCTCTCTTAGTGTTTTCTTTGCTACGGCTCAGTACAAGAATAAAACATAACATTATATACAGACTATAAACTATAATCTATAATGTATAAACTGTTTTGAGTGTGTTCACCTCTTGAGATTGGACATAAGATTATGTTTAAGATATTTCTGCCTCCAGAGCAGCTCAGAGGAAGATATCGTTTTAGGAGTAAAACCAATCGATTGAACTTGGTTTGAAATTGTACTGTAAGCCATTTATTGCTATAGCAAAGAATGGGAGCAATGGAGCACCTCTACTTAGCATTTCGAAAATTTAATTAGCTCCAATCATGAACTGCAACTTAGGTACTTCAGAGTGAGGTGCACTGAGTTTGGAGCCTTAATAACAAACAAAAAATTATTTAATGCAGCCGCTGATTGTGTAAACACATGGGGGGTATTGTATGGAGACATTTTGTTTAATTTAATGCCAATATAATACCACAACAATTCTTTTTTATTATATTGTTACAAAGTAAAATATAAAATAAAATAAATATGTTTTTCTCTAAAAGATCCAGTTGATGAAAGACATCTATGTTCTCCAATGTCTAATTTTGTCTACACTCATCTCATCCTGCTGTACAAGAAAAGTACAAAGCAAAATTATGCACTGCTTTTCCTCTGTCACTGTGTTGAAGTCACATGATTAGCATCAACTGAGATTCAAATGGTTTCAGTTTTAGAGATGGAAAATACATTAGCAGCCTGTGGTCATGCAAATTGATCGATCACAGCGTTTTTACTTTTTTGTTTTACTCTTTTGTTTTTCTTTTTTTTCGTGAGCAAAGCTACAGAGGAACATGCATAAGTGTGAACCTTGATGCCAATATGTTGATAAAAGTGACTTCATAAGCCATTAGCGAGAGGAATATAATGCATGCAGTTTTGTCGAGGCTTTTATCCAAAGTGCCTTGAGTGGGCGGCCCGGTGGAAATGGAAACTTTAACTCTGTCTTATGACAACAATGTTCCTAGTAACACGGCTGATATTAGAGAAGAAATAAGTGTAAATGATTCTTGAATTTAGTAAGGTGTTATGGTGATCTTTTCTACTGTTTACGGTGGCTACTCAAATGTATTTGCTCATTACTTCCTCATTTAAAAAAAACATAGAAGAACTCATTGAAGCTATATTTTATTTTGCCACAAACATTAAACATGTCACCTCCTGTGACAATAATTCAAACGTAAATGTAAATGTTTCATGATGAAAGTGGTAAAATAGACATTTGTATATGTATATAAAAAGTGAGAGTGAGATACAGTGTCTGTGCATTGCACAGTGACTCCCTGAAGGCCTACATATGTTTATAGGCCGATACACCTGTTTAACTCCCAGGAAATGACCTTGTGTCAGGATTGCAGTTCATGTTGATGAACAAAAACAACAGAAGGAAAAGAAAAATAGTCTCTGTAGCCGCTGTTGTTGACACAGACTCAGCTACCTGCATCCATCTCTCTATTGTCTCTCAGCCATTTGTCATCTAAGCTTTTTGGCAGCACGTCTTCCTCCCTGTAGCCTGTTTGTTGTTCAACAGACTGCGTGCTAATTTTAGACTCAGTGTGCACGTAGGGCTGCTAATAGAAATGTGTGTGTGTGTGGGTGTGTGTGTGTGTGTGTGTGTGTGTGTGTGCGTGCGTGTGTGCGTGTGCATGCGTACGTGCTGGATTAATTAGTTTCCGGAGAAATCTGCAGATTGTGCTTTTCTGTTCCCTCCTCTCAAATCTTAGCACCTGCCTGTCACACACTCTATGTGAGCGTGACTTCATTGTGTTCACACACACACACGCACGCACCCACAGTGTTTTCCTGTGGCTGCAGATTAACACTGTTAACACAGGACCGTTTTAACATTTTATCGGAAAAGATAGCCAGTAATATGGAATGTTGTTCCTGCATGTAGTACACAGGATTTATGATCTTCTTTACTACCACGCAGTATCACTAAGACAATGGTAAGATAATATCATTTATTTTAGTTATTTACCCATGTATTTACAGACATGAACCACCAATGCCCCATCTACTGTACCTCCACTATCCCTACCTGCTTCTGGTACAATGAACTGAAGAAATGAGGCAGACGCTTAGGCACAAAATGAGCTTAGTTAGGTTCACTGAAACATTATGGTTTGGGTTAAAATTTCCACTTTGTTAAGGTTAGGGGACCTTCGTTGTCATGGTTATAACAATAATCACGTATTTAATATTAAGGAACCTGATCTCCCCATGTTCGGATTTGGTTGCTCTATGATAACATCGTCTGATTTCGTCCTCCAGACACACAAGACTCAAACCTAGAGGACTTTGAAACAACTGATGCTCTTGTTTTTCTTTGAAAACAGTCCCCTTTTCAAGGCCACAATCTTTCCCTAACCTTAACCAGGTGCTTTGAGTGCCTAAATCTAATCATAAAATGTTTCTCTCCAGTTAATGATACTCTTGAAACATATTTCATCAAATCGAAACCAGGTCCCACAGTTTAATCTCTCACTTTTTGTTTTGCACAGTGACTCCTCGAACTATGGGTGAATGAGTAAGAAAGAGAAAGAGAGAAAGAGGTTTTACAGTGTGAGAACAGACTGAGAGACACTGACAGAGACAGTCACAGCGGGAGAAAGGAAATAGAACAAATCAGGAGAAGGTTGAGGAGAAATCAGGAGAACAACGTTTAGAAAAAAAGACAGAGGTGAGGCAGGTACATGGATATTGAAAGATTTATGATGATATGACCGAGGACATAAGTGCGTGTTATCACCTCTGCTGAGATCCGGTATGGAGAACATTCCAGCCCATTTCCCTTTTGAGCTATTGCATCACGGCCAATTAAACCTCACCACACACACACACATACACACACACACACACACACACACACACACACACACACACAACTGCAAAAGATAATATTGACATCATTAGCAGAACTTCATATATGCACAGACTTCTACCTATGAGCACTGAGAAAACAAAGTGTGTTAAATACAACACAAAGAGGTTTAGAATATAGAATATAGCACTTTGAGGATATAGAATATCTCACGAAAGCAAAAATACACAAAACATTTGCGTAAAAATATGTTATTGTGATAACTTTAGGTCAATTTACTAGCTTTTTGGATCTATCAACCACATCTCAGTCTTCATTTGTGAAAAGAACTGAGGTGTCATCACGTCGATCATGTTGTATCATACCACACATAACGTAGGTCATCTGTGACATACATATACATACCACAACACATACATACATACTGTAACACAAAAGCACCTTTTATGCATTGTATCTTTACATCTTTGCATTTCGTTGAATGCTAACAAACCTCATAAATCATAATAAATGAAGAGAATATTGAACAAACAATTCAATAATAATAATTAAAGGAGAAAATAAAAACACTTCTGAGCCAGTTGATGAATTCTGTGAGATGCAGCTGAAAAACCAGTTACAGGGATGAACCTCCACACTCAAACCAAAAAGTAATCTGCAGAATAAGAATCTACTCATTCCGTACAGATACTGGACAAGTCTTTACAGTTGTCTCATAAATATAATTCTCTGTTATTCAGCATTAATTTAATGTTTATATCGTCTCAGTAGTTCATCGTAAATAAATGAAATGCCAGCTGGGCCAAGACACAAACTCTACTTCCCCCCATCTCAACAGTGTGTGGCTCCATTGGCAGTTGCCCTATTCCTGATAGCAGTCCTGCTGATGATGATAATAATAATAATAATGCTAATGATACAGGTTACAGGAATGATACTTTGGTAATTACCTCTTACATTTCTCTTTGACGAGATAATATATTTATCACTCTAATGGCAGTTTCCCACCCAGAGCAATGGAACCCGGTCGCTAATAAGGACCAAAAACAATGACGTTTCTCTCGGTAATGACAGGCATGACCGCACTGACCTAAATGAGAAGCTATATTTTCATCACCGCAGACGGAGGATAATGATTATAATTCAGACGACACCTAGTTAAATATAGTGGCTGGTGTCAGCTCATCACTGCTTCATTGTCTCTCACTTGTTCTGCTGTTTGAGCACCGAGTGTTGCCCAAGTCTTTATGCAACGTGTCAGAACAAACTTCTTTTTATGTAATTACAAAAGAAATTTTATTTTAAAATTGCACAAAAATATGCTCTTTAAGTGACTAACTAAATGGCTTCAGAAAAGCTCCCCCAGCTGAAAACAAGCCAAATGTATTACAGTTAAAAAAAAAAAAAAAAAAGGAGCTGGTCTTTGCCACCATTTCAACTGTCTGAAAGCTTCCTACCAACACCAGTAATCCTAATTGAGATGGAAAAACACTGGCTTAGGTGAAATCATATGGCAGGACCAAAAAAGCAGTCGCAAATCTTCTTTTTTTTTTATTAGTCATTAACGGATTGTCGCTGCCAGAGAGAATTTAAAACGATTGCCTGAATCCTGACATGCAATTAAGTTTCATTTTAAGTCGTGAAAGTAATCGCATCTCAAACGCCACCAATCAACTTCACTGAATTGTAGGTAAAGCTTTTCCCAAGCTGTGTTGGAAATATCCTTTTCCCCCAAAACTAACCCAGCAGACTCCTCCTTCCTGTCCACCCTCTGACTCTCTTGTTGCCCCTTATTCTTGGCATGGTAGGTGTTTATTTTTTTCCTTCCTCCTCTATTTTCTAACACCTCTCTCCTCTCCGTCTGCCTCTGCTTTTCTCGATCACCCCATTTTCAGTTTGTCTCTCCCCTCCTTCCCTCTCTCCTTCTCTGCGGTAGAGGGAGCAGTCTGTCATGCATGGCTGTCCGCGAGTGAGCGACGAATCAAAAGCCCCAGCGTCGGCATAAACCTCTGCCAAGCAGCAGAAATCCTATTTGAAAGCCTCCAGTTGCACTGACAAACACACACTTACACACACACACACACACACACACACACACACACACACACACACACACACAGTATACACATGAACAAAGCTAGTTAATAAGAAAAATGTCTGCACGCTATATCTAAATTCCCTAATAAATAAACCTAATATGTGGGCATTGACACACATTCTCACATGCATATGGTATCAGCACAACGAGAGAATGCACATAACATACAGTCTGTATGGACTCACATTTGCTTTAAAGGAATACTAACACATTTTTTTCCTTCAGGAGTCTTCGTCATTGCAATCACAACCAATGTGTCATTGTTCTGTTCTGACAGAGAACGGCTCAATGAAAAGATTAATTTGGTCAGTTGGTTTAAAGTGAATAATTTGATTAATTACCATGCTAATTACCATTCCAGCTAAAAACAAGCAACTTTGAAAAAAGCCTTGATAAGGCCACACCAGTGTTGAGCTTCTTGTTGTCACATTTTTCTTTAAACTCTCCTGTTTGGTCAGCCAGTAAGATATAATGATAATTTTATGTATATATACATATTTATATGAGTAATGGATAAATTCCACTAGGCACGGGTGCAACGTGTCTGACACACAAATGGCATAGAGAGTGAGAGATCATAGAGAGATCTTCAAACTTTCAAAATAAAACACCTGGTGCAAACTTCTGATCATAAAAACAAACAAATCATCCTTATTATAATATTTTCAGACTCAGTGCTGCTTTCTCTCGTGCACCAGATGCAAGCATTGAGACTTAAAACATAAAGCGATGTTACATTATCCTTGTCTGAAAAGGACATATGTAAGACAGCCCGGCAGCTATATAACATTGACTGCTTTCTCCTGTCTGGTCCACCTATTTTCTAACTTTCTCATGATAAATCTTTGTTTGGAGCACAAACACTAGCTAGTTACCTTGTACAAACCAGACTAGCCAACTTCTGTTATATAAAAGATAAACCTCTACTTATAGTATGTTGAAATACTAAATACATAAATTAATGTATACATAAATACAGTGTTTATGTAGCCTACAATCTGCTTGATTTCTTGGCAAACAAACTGCTTAAATTGTCTTTGCTACCATCTTTCAGGTTTTTCACGCTCTGTCTTGATTGATTTACTAACAAAAGTGCATCACAGCCAGCGGTAAACATGTATTTTGGGCATGTAAAATAGATAAACTAAATAAATGTATAAGACTAAGCTATACCGCTACGACAGTTCATATTGCTTCATAGTCTTTTTTTTCTTTTCTCATTTGTCTTTTCCAGAAACTTAAAATGCATCACTCCTTGTGGACCACAAGGCTGTCTTTAAGATTCCATAACTTGCAAAATAGGTTGAATAATAGGGTATTTATGTCAGTTACTGAGGGTATCACAAATGCATGCTGCAGATCAGGCTTTCTTCTTTCTTTGTAGGACACATTCATCTTTTCCAGACTCATTCTGACTCTGAGTGGCCCCAATAGGAATAAACCTCTAACCCTGCCTGTGTTACTGCCCTGTTCTTTCCAATTAGTCACATAGACACGCACTTTCACAAAAATCCCTGTGCCACTTGACATTTTTCTATTTCCCCTTTGTCTTCATCAGTCTCACTCTGAGCTCCCATCTTTTTCTTTGCTATCCTGCTTCCTCTTATTTTTCTTCCTGTCATTCCCTCCTGACACATTTATCCTGTCCTTCTACTCTTACTCGCTGTCGTTAATAGTTTTCACACCTTGACAGGAGACATGACTGTCGCCATGGAAACCAGGTCATCCACGGTGAAGGTCACCGTATCTATAATGCATGTTTGAATGTGTGCGTACACTGAGATGTCGGGTATTCTTGTATGTTTCCATGTGTAAAGCTCTGTGGGCATGTTTGAACATCAAGGTGGAGAAATCTTCTGGGAGCGAGCGTGATGGTAACAGCATTACCAGGGCCACCAGGGGACTCTCACTGTACATAAACACAGACACAAACACTTGTGTACAGTGAACAAAATCAGGCACAAAAGATGCTCCCACATAAATAACACCAGCATTTACCTTCTGTCTCTTTTTTGTGTCCTTGATCTCTTATGTTTCTTCTCAGAGCTCTCTCATAACTCTCTGTATTATTTACTCCTGTCTAGTCACTGAGTTTGTTGTTTATGGCTATTATTCATATGAGTGACTATTTCTAGAAGTGATTACTTTTTGTTCCTCTTTCCAGGAATACCTCAAAAGATGCAGACACAACAAAATGTAAATCTAAAAACAACGGCAGACTGCTATCGCTTCTTGTACTCACTTTTATGCTTTATTTACACTTATATAATACTAGGCCTGTATACAATAACAATATTGGTTTTAGTGGAGAGTGCAGCCCCATTACTGTACATTTATTAAAGTGTGTCGCATCAATATGAACAATTCTGCAAACACACACACACTGAGTTTAAAGCGCTGGTGGCATTATGCTACCCAAACAACTTATTTCTACAGAACATAATCAGCATATTAAATGCAAAAAAATGAGACCTGGTCCACATATTTATGAATACATAGAAGATATAGAAGGTGCATTTGCAAAATGTGTGAAGCAAAAAGTCATCTTTAAGTTAAGTTAGCTGGCTTGACATTTGTGTTTTTTACTATCTGTGCATGTTTATTAGGTCCAGATACTAGGAAGAGCTTTAGGCTTTTACTATCTACAAATACTACCTAGGTTCAGTTTGGAAGTCTTAATACTTAGCTACTAATGCTGTATTATCTTTCTGTGTTTTTCTCTTTCCAGTCAAACTTGACTGGAATGGGCTCAATAGATGCACTAAGAGAGTTGATGTTATGATGCATCTCCAGAGGTGGTTTGAGACATGGTGGCGCTTAGCTGACTGAGCTAAGCACCGCCCCGCCACCAAACATTTTCAAGTGCATTACCACCTCCTTCTGGTTTGGAGAAGGGCCCGTCCTGATTTTTATGTAGCCTAAAAAATACTTCAAGAGCCAAAAGAGCTGCATACACGTGGCTAAGTTTAAATGAAAGTGTCAGGATTTTATCCTGGTAAGAGACACTTGAAATGAGAACTGCATTCCCTCAACTTCTTTGTATTCTTTGCAAATAAGATTGTTTAGTTACGATTTATGCCAAACTGATTTAACAAAAACTGAACACAAACACACCTGGTTTTTGAAACTGACCCTCACGGCAGAGTGAGGCGCTTTGGATAGAAGGATCTGTCAGATGGCATGTTTTCAAGCTTCTGGATATTTAGTTCCAGAGAGGGAAAACATTACAGCAAACACAAATGTACCTGCCTGCAGTCAGCTTTGTTGTTGTGGAATAAATTTCCCACTAAATAGCAGATATGGGTTATGAGAGACAGTGCCAGTGTGTGTGTGTGTGTGTGTGTGTGTGTGTGTGCGTGTGCGTGCGTTTCTCTGTAAAGCCAGTTCAGAGTTATCTCTTAATATAGCTCAACGGAAGCACCATAGTGATAGCTGCCCTATGTGTGTGTATGTGGCCTGTGCCTGTTCTGCATCTCCAGCCTGGCACTGGTTAAAGGTGAGCCCACTTGGCAGAGGAAGCTACAGGAGACAGAAATAGAGCAGGAAAAAACCTGATCGTAGAGCTTCTGTAGGTCACACCTCAGTGTTATTGTTTACTGTCTCTCTATAGTGAGTCATCATATGGAGATGTTGTGGGTCACAAAAAAAAGTCCAAATGAGTGTTTGAGTGAAATATGTCACATTGTGAGTGTAATTTTTAAAGAATGAAGGATTTAATTGAATTAGCAATACAACAACATTATTATTCTACAATAATAATACAATAATAATCTAACCATGGGATGATTATGTGATTGTAACATTGTAACGTGGCCTGATGCCACTGTGGGTACTTTCAGCAAGGACACTGCGGATGACGTTTTGAAGTGGGTTTTATTCTTTTTGTCAGCACACACACACAATACACGCCGTGTCTTGGACGGCCTCTCTGGTCTCGTCATTCACAGCTGTGGGCCTCCATGTGCGCTGTCTTCATGTGTTCGGCCTCTCTCCAGGCCCAGCACACTACTGTTTTTGGAAGGAGAGTGATTACTTCAACCAGACGCAGGTGTGTCAATCCCTCCCATGGCGCTGCTCTCCTGAGCCCTCCCCACACCTCTCTCCTACAGCTGATGCGCCACGCCCCCTCCACAAACATACTTGTTAACATATTAACCCAAATAATACTGTGATAATATCCAGATATTAAATTAAATTAAATTTATTGTTACTGTTGTTTTTTGGAATGTCCACTCATCAGTTCAAAACATGATCCCTTACCACCTTCCCACAACAAACATGGAAACATTTATTGGTACGCTAACTTTGTGTTGGAGTTCTGCTAGGGCCTAAAAACAAGACCTGAGTCTGGCTGATACCTGTGCCGTCAAATCTGACTCAACTGAACCCACATGGTACTGATTTTGAGACTTGAACCTAACTTGACACCCAAGGCTACATTTGATGATATCTTCCTCAAAGGCAAATTATATTCCTGCTTTTGAAAGGCCTTCCGATGGCATAACGGCAATCACATAAAGCGCCTAATGGCTGATAAGCCATAGGTTTAACTGTAAAATGCAAATGGAAGTCATCACTCTAGTGTCTTAGTTATAAATGATCCGCTGTACCGGTCAGTTTAATTTCAGTTTTCCTAACTTCCACATGAACATGGCTGCTAAACTATGAACGTCTTTGCCAGCTGACCTTCAAAAACCGTAAAAAAAGCTCCTATTTTATAGCAGACTAACAAAACACACTGACTACACTGTCTCTCTTCAGGCTTCCCCGTGGACATTGTGTATCTACATGCAACCCATGTCCCATGCAGAATTCATAGAGCTGCACTCAGTTACTCAGTGACTGTAACTTCAGTATTTGTCATTGTAATTTTTATCAGATATCTTTACATCCACAGACACTGGGATGGATGAGGGGTTTTCTCTGACAACTTTTTCAATGAAGACTTTTCTCCCCTTTGTTGCACCTCCTCTTACTCCCCCTACTCACCTTACCTTCCCATCTCTTATCTTCCTGCCCTTTCTTTTTTAGCTTATCTTTGTCTCTTTGTCTTCTCTCTTTCTGTGCTCTTCTAACTCATCCTCTGAGGTGTGCGCCAGAAACGGGGGCGGAATGGGAGTTATCTTTCTTCATGTATGGTGAGGATCAGGTCTATTCTGGGGAAGTAGGGTGGTAGGGGGGAGGAAGAAGGGGGGAAAACTAGAGGGACGAGGACTCTCTCCACATGCATTAACCATGAGAACGGAGCAGCAGAGAGGCTCCAGCCAGGCGAGAGCTGGAGAGAGAAGCCTCAGGCAAACAACACACACCTGGACATACACACAGACACACACACGCACACAAGCATACACACACTTAATCTCCACATCTGCATTAACACACACGTTTAGAAAAATAAACATGCATGCATCCAGACACACGCATACTTTAGTAAGCTCACGCTGACAGTGATACACGCATGCGCACACATGCACAACATAAGTGCGGCTGCAAGCCCTGGAGTTCAAGCACAGGAATTTATAATGAGCTGCTTTAAATGATTAATGCCTTTAGCTGGCACTCACAGATGCCTGCATGCAGATAGACAGCAGCTATGCCAAGAAAGACTAACTGAAGAAAAAGAAATATAGAAAAGAGAAATGTGGGCATTTCACATAACCTGGAGTTGTTTGATCCAGTGCTAATATAACAAATATTTCTCAATGTGTCTTTAATTATCCCTTTTTCTAAATTCCATAAAAATTGGAGGGCTAAGGAACACTGTATAGAAATGGATGTCTTTGCAATTTAGGACCCCTAGTTTCAGAGTGCCATATTGCTGTCATAAATATGGACAGTTGCAATTATTATGATTACGTTACTTATAATCAAAAACAAGCTTGTCAACAACTTTGCTAACAGCCAAACATCTTGGAGGTGAAACAACACAAGACATAGCAGCCAGCTAATATTACTTACTAGTCTAACAGCAAAAAGTTCTGCATTTGTCTTTGAGCCTTTTATTTCATGAATCTCTCACCAACAACTAAACGTTAGGTCCACATTTACTCTTGTCTGGGGTCACTCTCTCCTTTTTGTTTCTTCTGTCAACATCCTCTTAACTTCTGACATTATGGCCATATCAGCTGCTTAGCCCAGTTACATTGCTTGCTTGCCAGCTTTTCGGCCTGAAAACCTCATCTTGGTGGTCCAAAAGGCCTGTGAAACAAACACTAAGACTCAATTGGTGCTCTGGGTTCACAAACCTGGCAGCCCAGCTAGCAAACTGAGCTAACATTAGCTAACAGCAGCTATAGCTTGCAACAGTTTGCGGTCCATCAGGACCTGTAATCACAGAAAATATGATCCAGTTTCACTAAAATCAGTGAAATAGTTGGTGGTTTGTGACTTGTGCTGGTAAGCATTGATCATATCCACAGCACAAAGTTATTTATTTAACAGGTGTACACGGCACAGAGTGTGAATGACAGAGACACCATTGACTTCATCAGTAGTGCAGCAAAATGATTTAAAATCTCTTATTCTTTTTAAATCACATTTATGATTAGTCTGTTTGCCCCTTAACTTTACTGGTGGCTTTACCTCATATTGGCTGTATCGACAACCAAACACATCTTAGAAGTGACTGAAAATTCATTCCATGCACATGACATTGCAGTTGTCTCCTGACTGAATTTTACCGGTTTGCACTGGAAGTACAGCTTCTTCTTGTTAAGCAATAAGCCTCTGTGCCTTACAGTATATCGCCCCAGGGTTTGTCTGCTTTCAAAGAAAAGTGAAATGTTTTGATGTTGTCATTCTTGCCTGTAGGTCGGTCATCGGCAATTAGTCCTCCAAACTAAGCAACAAAAAATGTTTGTAACAACCCTTTACAACCACACATATACGCCTTTTCTGGTCTGATGCGTCTCTTTCTTGGCAGTACGACCGCCTCGTCCTTTCAAAAGACAAATCACTGTTATAAATAAATATGTTTTATGATGTGGAAATGCTATGATTAAAGTTTGGGCACAAAAAAAACTTGGGTAGGGTCAGAGAGAGATTTTTCTTGTTGGAATGACTTTTGTCGTCATGGTTACAGTAATACCCGTATGCTTAAGGTTAAAAAATGATCATGGTCATGTAATGGAAATGGAAAGAGTGGTCTCCTGTGTTAAAGCCCGTTGACAGAAGTCATGATTTCTATAGACATTAGAGGGCTTTGTCGCTTTAACACATAAACACCGCTTTAACAACAACAACAGATGCCGTCTTGATTCATTTGCTGAAATGCATGATGCTGCTCGTCCTATCAGTCAGTCAACCACCTGTCAGCTGAGAGAAATTGTTTAAGGACAGGCTGATGTCTTAGATGCATATTTGTGCATGCCCACGCACTTTTGATCATCCTCCATCTTTGAAACAGACTCAAACACACACGCAGACGCCCCCTGATGTCCACTCCTATCACACACGCACACACCGAAGGGGGAGAATATGTTGGAGATAAAAAGGACAAGAGGAGAGAAGGTGGAAGAGCAGAGGTTGATGGAGAGGAAGAGATTGGCCGTAGGAGTTTTTTTTAAAGGCTGACAGGGTGCTGTCCCTGCATGATAAGACTGTTTGCAGCGGAGGTGATATGACTCATTCACACTTTTATACCTCTGCAAACAGGCCTGCACTGTCTGGCTGTCTGGCCGGCTTCCTGGGTGGATAGATGTCTTATCAGCCTCTCTTTCTCTCTCTGCAGACACCCTTTGGTGCAATGTCCTCAATATCATGTCTGCCTCATGGGGTTGTTCAAGTCATCAAAGGAATCTAACAAAGCAGAAAATTAAAATGCTAAATCAATTAATCAGACTCTGTTAGCAGGTCGGTCTTCTCCTCTGAGGAAAGTCTGAAAAACTAAAGTGTGTCTAACTTTCCACATTTCTTTTAATCTTTATCCCATTTCAACTGTCCTTTGCCCCTAACTTGTCGAAGGAGCGATTCAGTGGGGAGAGGTCTGTAAAACGAGAAAACAGTTTGAAGGCCAGATAGCCAATTAGCTGCTCAGTTGCTGCACATTAAATACAACATCTCTTCCATGTCTTTGTTCCGCTGTCTTTGCATCTTGGGGCAATTGTACGGTCTGTACAAGTGTGATAACTTTCTAACATCTTTTTTAAGACTGGATGTTAGGGATGGACGGCAACTCCTTAAACACCAAAACAGATATATGAACATTGCATCGTTAACACAGTTAAGCATTTTCTGATTTGCCTGTCTAGTGTAGTTGTGGTTATAGGTTTTAGTAACTCAGACGCTTGGTAGGAAATCATATGTGAATAAAACTGTGGAATATGATGTACACCGTTTCACCAATGAGCTCCTTCACATACTGACATTTTACTACACCGTAAAGACATCACTACTTGCTCCACTGACACTCAAAATGAACATTGAGCAGTTTGGACAAGTGACTATTGCTATTGCTCTTCTGAAGAGGACGGTCTCTCCTCCCTCAGTCAGATGTGCAGTCGGATAAAATTCCCTCTAGACTAAAATAAACTCTAATAGCAGTTTTGAACCCCTTTAACTGGCAGAGATCTCTTTAATGAATAATTGGCAAGTTGGGTTTCACTGGTCTTTCCCTGGCTTGTCACGCGCTCCTCCTCCTCCTCCTCCTCCTCCTCCTCCTCCTCCTCCTCCTCTCTTTTTTCCTCTTCTGTCAAAAAGTGCTTTTTGCATTTTAGTGAAAGGGTTACAGCTGTGTGAGTATGTGTGTGTGTGTCAGTTGTTATACCATCTGCTGGTTCAGGCAGCTTTTGTGTGCACACAAAAAATAAAACGTTGCACTTCCCGTTTTGGTTGAGGCACATCTCTTCTCAGTTTGAGGGTAACAGAACCTGGAGACAGTAGGATTAGATCAGCTCTGTATTTTTTTTTGTCAGTAATATATTGATTTAATATTTTAGTTCTTGTAGTTGACAAAAGTGACATATATCAGGACACGCTAAAAGAAAACCTTGTTGTTTATTATCACTTATTCGTTGGTTTTATATAGCTACCTTGAAAGATCATGCATGTCTAGTTTTATTTAATAATAATGATGGTAACCTGTAAATCATCGGGTCTGCAGAACAAAACAGGATGTGTGTGTGACAGGCCAGTAAACACATAAATATTCACATGAAGTGATCCTTTGTGTTTGTTTACTGTAAACAAACAGACAACGCAACTTTCTTTATCATCTCATTAAAAATGTATTGAACTCCCATCATCCACCTTGATTCTCTCTTCTTCATCTCTTTCTCTTTGATCCTTCCTTCTTGTTTCTTTGGACAGCCACCTTCACACGGTGGCCCTGAGAGCTTAATGGTCTGGAATTTAACAAAACACAGATAAATAGACAAATTCATCATCTTCATCAGCTTGACAACTCA
This sequence comes from Protonibea diacanthus, assembly GCA_028641955.1. Taxonomy (NCBI): domain Eukaryota; kingdom Metazoa; phylum Chordata; class Actinopteri; family Sciaenidae; genus Protonibea; species Protonibea diacanthus. Next base: position 18,863,479 of record CM053984.1, read on the forward strand.
CGCAGCATTTAGAAAAACACACCACAAATTCGTCAAACGTCCATTTGCCAACGTGACACATTACAGAAACGCAATGCAAATAGCTTTGTGCGGTTCATGACTCATGAAGTTCAAAGGATCAGCGTCTGTTTATGTCGACTATCTTCTGCTGCTACTCTACTGTGCACATATGTGGACAGTGACGCACAAGCTTGGAAAAAAGTGGAATCCTTTCTGAGTTTACCTGCAGCCTGCGTGATAATCATATAGATGTTGCCTTCTGTTATGGTGGTGATTATCATGTAGGCTGTAGGTCGTCTGTCAACACTGGTGAACCAAATGCTGAAGTCTAATATCTGTCATTCACACTAAATCTCAGAGAAATCAGAAATGACAGATAGATTCTGCTTTTTGTCCTACATGGACCACTTCTAACTTCATGAGTCACAACTCGTCCCAACCAGCGTGTCCAAGCTGTGTTCAGTGTCCTCTGGAAACACTTATGTTGTTGTTGTTTTCTGTATTTGCAGCACATTTCTGTAATTTGCTGTGTGTATTTGTGTGGTCTTTTCTAAATGGTGCACATATGTTGTCATGTTCGTGAAGATGTTTTCTTAATTTTTGTGTTCTCTTACATTGCAGTGAGCTCTCATGTTCACCGTGCCGTTCTTCCTTTTTTCCTTTTAGCCCACTTTTCCTTCTGTTGTTTCTTCTTCCTGGTCAATATCTGCTTACTCAAATGTTTTCAAATGCTTTATGGCATCTTTATTTGTTATCCATCCATCCATCCATCCATTCATCCATCCATCCATCCATCCATCCATCCATCCATCCATCCATCCATCCATCCATCCATCGCAGTACCTCGTGGAATTGTTTTCCAGTCAGTCTCAAATCTACTATTGATCTTACTGCACAGGATTAGACACAGGCTTTTAATCACAAGTTGCACACACACACAATCTTTTTTCTCTGTCTCATTGTGTGTCATTGTGCGTCTCAATCAATCAAGTTGACTGAATTCCTCTATCTATCTATCTATCTATCTATCTATCTATCTATCTATCTATCTATCTATCTATCTATCTATCTTAAACAGACGCATACTTCCTCGCACAGAGTTCACATAGAGGCTGTGATCATACTGGATTGAGCTCAAAGTGCTGAGGCAGATTTTAATTAAGAAACATGCATTAAAGTGTGATAGTGGTCAATACAATCGACCAGTTGGGGTTATTCAGTGAAGGGAGGCTATGGATGAATGGCACAGGTGTGTGTGTGTGTGTGTGTGTGTGTGTGTGTGTGTGTAGATGACACTGAGGATGGGTAAGGGGGTGTGCTTATGTGTGAGGCTGAGATGGCATGATAAGAATGGGATTTATTAAATTGGTACAGACACTGGAGTGTGTGTGTGTGTGTGTGTGTGTGCTAGTGTGTGTGTGTTGGTGCACAGCCTCAGAAGTGAGAGGTGAGCGTGTTTTATGACTTTCTCTTGGCCAGGAGCTTGCTGATGGTAATCATGCTGAGATAGACCTTTGTGTATGTGTGTGTGTGTGTATGTGTGTGTATGTGTGTGTGTAGTCCATTCATCAGGACAAAGCACAGAATGAACTGTCAGCTGCAGTGCTATTAGGTCTTGAATGAAGGGGGAGGTCTTTCACTGTGTCTTTAGATGTTACACTTCAAGGTTCAGACTCCTATCTCTCTGCTCCAGAGGAATACATAAATATGGAGCATGATTTAGCAGATTGATCCAACTGGAATATTTACCACGGTTTTCTTCTGGGTTAGCTCAGGAGGCTGCACACAGACGCCTTCAGTCCTGATAGCCATCATTTCCTCCAATTAGAAAACATGAGTATAACAAAATGAACTCAATATGAGAGCCACTGATGCTCTCATTATGCTGTTTCCTTTGTGGTATGGACACCAGAGAAGACAAAGTTACAGGAACTGGAAGCAGATTTGCTTCCTGCTCCAGACAAGTGTCCCACAATGTCTCTTATGTCGCACATGAATATTAATTCTCAGCGAGTAAATGTGTGTTTAATGTAGCAGAACGGCGCACACGCTCCAAACCTCGCCTAACCAAACAGCCTCGCCTGTAATTGAACAGCGTGAACCCACTGTAAAGGCCAACACACTCAAATGAACAAAATCATATTCTATAAATTAACAGTAAACGAATGATTAAGTGTGATGACACTCTAAATTTTCAAAATCAATTCATCACTTTTCACTTTTATTAAAGCTGATAATTCAGTATCATTAAACTCTCGAGCATCCAATCTGTCAAAGTGTTCTGATTCTGTCAAAGGAAGCCTTACGTAACCTCCCTTTAAAGTCCATACTTTGTTTTCATGTTGATGCCATCAGCCTTTTTGTCGGTGCTATCAGAAGGCTTAACTACCTTTAAATGGCAGCATAAATCTTTATAAGTGATATTTATAATACAATAACCACAGTATATATTGCGTTGACTTTACTGCTGGGTACGTAAAGCTTTCATAAAGTAGTGATCACCTTGTTTACAAACAGCAGTTATGATTAATGATGACTCTGTTCTATTTAAGGGTGCCAGTAAGCCATGACAGAGTGACGGCCAGCGCGAACGATACCAGGACCCTGAAACTGAAGCCATTATTGATTATCAGATTGTTTACCCCGGTGCTTAGAGTGCCTTAATCATATGTCTTATGCCCTGTATGTTATTCTTTTTTTTTATTTTCTCTTTTCACCTCCACCCCCTTTAATTATTTTTATACATTAGCTGTTAGTAGTGTAAGTTATGAAGTTTTCAAGATAATCTTCACAGCCAAATCTTTTGTTTCTTCTCGGATAAAGTTTGTCTTGTCATAAGAGATCCACTTTCCTGGGTGTCTGCTGTCGCTCCTTTTCTCAGTCGTCCTCACTGTTCTGTTGTTTCTGACTTCCATTAAGCCTGTTTAATTGGGTTTGTGTAAAATTCACTCGATACTTGAGTAAACACAAAGCTTCTGGGATGAGTGTACACATATGTCTGTGTGTATGTCTGAGCAGTTTCAGACCTTGAAAGAGAGGATATCTTTGGAAAATGGGGACATAAAGGTCCAGTATGTTGGATTTAATGGCATGTAGGTGTGGTGGTCAAGGTTATGCATATGTTCTGTGCTGTCTGGAGAATACATTATGTCAACGGGTGTCCTCACAAGTATGTAGAAGGAATAATACTGCGTGTGTGTGTGTGTTGGAGTGTTTCCATAATTAGCTGTAAAATCTCAGTGCTTCATCATGGGAATACTTCCTGGAACGTCCTCTTTCTGTGTGGAATATTGATCAGTACATTAGTCTGCTGCCATGACTGAGAGCAGGCAGACAAACTGTTCACTCACTGGAGTCACTCTGCATAAGAGCCTCCACTCAATGACTAAAAGTCAAGATAAATGTGAAACATACAGCGAACACGTGTGCCCCCTGCAGACCTGATAATGTCATATTTCATATATGCATTTATTTCTCATTTACTATATTCCTCATCATTATAAATCTAATATTTATAGTGATGTTTAATCATGCTTATGCAATAACTCTTCACGCACATGTCTCATACTGTCAGGAAGTGTTCTGTAGGTTCTGCTTGCACTGATACGGCTGCTGCTATTTTGCACAGCCAGTTAATGCATTCATTTATTTCTGCCTGATCCTGATTTATGTACTAAAACCCATGTCATAGTTTCCTCAAAGGCATCATAAACATTTGTCTAATATAAACTCCCACAATGGAACGTAAAACCTCTTCAAAGCATGTACAATAGCTCTGTATGTACATCAAAGGTGATACCCAAGGAAGAGCTAGCTAGCAAGTTCCAGTCCTCTGAAACGCCGCCCACATCTCTGATTAGTGATCTCTTGATTAATGTAGATGTTGTCGTCCCCATTAATGACAGTTTCTGCCAGTTAGAGACACAGTTGACCAATCAGAGCCCTGGGATTAAGTATAGAGAAATTCCAGTAGATAGCTAGCTACCAGGCTACATCATTTGCTACGTTACTGACACAGCAGTACAAGTTGTACATTGATTTACTTAACAGATATCAACATATTTCTCCAAAGTTCACAAAGAATATTAAAGTAGCTCTTCCCGGGGTACAGATACATCTCTCACTATTGATTAGTTGGCTGAATGAATGGAGTGAAACAAAATGGCAGTTCAGTGTGTTTATCAAGCTGAGTGAGAGCAGTACTTATGTGAAACTTTCCTTTTTCAGTAATAAAGTAATTTGTACTTAACACATTTCATCAAGGAAGTGAAGATGCTAAAAGTAAAGAAAGATAAGTTAAGAAGTTAAGAAACACAGTCAACAACTCTATTTACACCCACTGGTTCCTGAGGACAGCTGTAATAATTGGAACCACATAACAGCTTCTCTCATGTTTTAAAGTAGCTGTTCTCATCTTTTTTTATTTACTTTGTGCCTCTTTGTTTTTTTTAAAGCCCTTAGTAACCATGTATAAAAGTGATCCATAAATAAACCAAACTTAACTTTAAAAGCTTCTGTTCTTCTCTCTTCTCTTGCTGTCTCTACATTCACCTTATCCTCATCTTTGACCTGCATTCCTACAAACACTCTAACTGCTGTGTATGTTTGCCCTCTTTCCTTGCCTCCTTGCCTCCTTGCTCACCATGTTGATAGACAGGTCTATTAAAAGCTGTGTACATGTCTGTGTGGAGGTGCATATGGATTCTGCAGGAGCGTGTGATGCACTTTATGTAGGTATTTGTGTGTGTGTGTATGAATACAGTGTATGTGTTAATGTGTGTGTAGCCTGTTCCCATGACAGAGAAAGTGAGCAGCTCAGCATAGACCACAACACCTAACCACAAATAGCTTCTAATGTCTGCGGTGGGCTTCATTTCCTTTACATTATATGTGACATTTCCAGCCACTCTGAACCAATTATAGCTCATGGCAAGTTAATTCAAGCTCACTTTGATGCTATACAGGCACCTGTAACCATGTCGTACTTGCTTTTCTATAATAGACCACCCACTGCAGTGACAAATCTGAGCTACTGTAATTTTAAGAGGCAGTTGTTATACTCTACTTTTACTCCTACTGTGCTGTTTCACTCCCCCACTGTTTAGTAAAGATGGTGTGGATAGAGGCAGTTTTGCTGATACTGTTACAAAGACAACAGCTTGGACTTCAGAGCCATGCTAAATAAGTGATAGAGAAGAAAATTGTTCAATATAGTTAGTCACTTCTTGTTCATAAGGAGATGTCCATGTCGGAAAAAAAAAATCAATATTGCCAGGTAGGTAATCATAGTATCATTATATAATATGGAGAAACTCGATAATGGTAGCCAAATTCATACTGTAACATCTTGTGATGTATCTTGTCATACCAATTCTCCTTTTACAAAAAAAAAATCTCCCTGTTCAGAGAAACTTCACTCCTTCGACTCCTTTCACTTCACTGAACTCAGACAGTTCCCTATTATTCTTAATTAAACCACAGTGAGGCGAAATACTGGTTTCTGATTAGTTGGCTGCTGCACCTTCAAATACAGCAGACCATCTCAAAAATACAGTTTAACGCTGATATTTGATGATTCTGCAAAACCCTGCATTATGTTCAATTCCCTCATTTAATTATTATTCACATATTGTAAATTATATTATGGTTAATATTACGGTTAGCACAGTCGTCTTACAGCCTTACAGACTCTGTGACCCTGATGAGGATAAGCGCTTCCAGATAATGGATGGATGGATAGTTACTTATGAACATTAATTGTAGGCCAGCGATGGGATGTGACTCTGGTCAGACTCGCCACACACTATCTCTACATAAAGGGTGCAGTTCTAATTAAACAGTATTTAAATAAAACAGACATCATCATGTTTAATTAAAGCAGTGCTAATGTTTTTGGTCTTCACTTTGACAAACCCTGTACGATGCAGTCTCAATTTATCGGCTGGGACACAAGAGTTTGTTTCAGCCCCGCCTCACAACACAGTATACACTACAGTGAATAAAGTATACACCCTGAAACATACTGCAGCTATGAATATGCAGTACTGTTGTAGTGAGACTCAAACCTGTTTTCAATAGAAAGGTGATCAAATTAAGGGAGAAGCCACTCTAAGAGGGTTCAGGGTGATGAGGCGTCTACATGTCTAGGGGTCCATTAAATCTGTTGAGGTGCCCTTGAATCAGGCATTTATCATTCAAATGGTCGGGTGGAGCATCCAGCAGTACAGCACTGTGGCTAGTTGCACTGGACAGTTTCCAGGTTATGTATGACTGAGCAGCAGCATGGCTTTTTCAATATTAAATAAAAACGAGAGTGTTATTGGGGTGTAGTTTGAATTTGTTTTTTTGTGTTCAATGAAAAGTGAAATGTCTGAAGTCGGAAGTTGCTGCAGTCGATGTTGTGAATCACACCTCTGGTTTTCTCTGTTAAACAGCTGTAACACCTGTTCAGCTCGTACTGTTTGGAGATCTGTGACGTGAATATTTTATGTTGACAGCTGGTCGCCGTGTATGTGTGCATGCGTGTAGGAGTGTGTACTGTGTGTGTGCGTGTGTTTTTAGAGTGAGTCCCCGTTTGTATCCATGTCACACTTTTGCGTGCTACAGCCACAGGAAATAGCTTGTCCTGTCATCGGGGCCTAAAGTGTCAGACTTCCTTTTTTTCTCACTCCTGATGACAGAACGTTGGCTTCTCTTCAAAGGTTAGTGTGTGTCTGTGTGTGTGTGTGTCTGTTAGTGTATTGTTACAGGGAGACAGGGAGTGTGTGTGAGCGAGATAAAGCCACCAGTCAAAGGAGAAAGTGTAATGATGAGGGTACTGTAATATCCACCTGCATAACAATTACTGGACCACAGCAGGGATTGTCTTGACATTCTCTAAATAATGTTTTTTATGTTTTTTATGTGTATTAATATTGTTTGGTTCTCAATCATGTGTGATATAGTCCATCGAACACAGAATAGCCACATGGATGTGCTGTTTTCAGTCCTCCTATAAGCCACTTTCTTAATTGGTAGACAGTGGCAAGAAGACCGACAGAGATAGGGAGATGGATAGAATACTCATAGATTTTTTCCTCTATGGTGTTTTAGCTCTTTGATTTGATCTCGGTACTCTACTCTCCTCTCTCTGTGTCTCCGGGCTAATTAATTACAAATTAGATTAGAGTCACAATGAACTCTGCTCCGTGAAACCTCCGCTTGCCTTTTCAACTCAAAAGTAGAGCTACATGACACGGGCTGTATCATAACCCAGTGTCATAACCCTCCGCTATTTTGACAGACTTTGCAGATGACGTACAGGACAGTTTGATTCATTTAATTGTTTAACTGTCCACTCTGCTAATCTGTTAAAACCAATTGATGTAACACTAAATCTTTTAAATTAGATTTCTTTGTCTGGTTGCTCTTCCTCTGCTGCCCCTAGAACAGATTCTGTTTTATGCTGCCAGTTTCATTGTGCATAGAAAAATCCACTTCCTGTTTAACATGAGCGCTTAAATGCTCCTACACAGTGTAAACTCACTCATACAATGAGTGGCGATCTCCAAGAAGTACAGCACACAAACTCAGACAAACTCAACAGTGGTGCAGCAACAATTTCAAAACAGGAAGTTGTAGATTACAAACTGGTGTTTTAATTCTGTGTCATAGTAATCTAACTTTACATTATTTAGTGTGTACAACAAATTACTCACAATATGTCTGCTAATTACATTTAATTATAATAACACTCCATCTTTCTGCTTGGACCTGTTCTTCCATTATATAAAACACTTCAAACATTTTTTTTTTTTTTTGGCAATATGTCTAATTTGATCAGTTTGATTATTCCGAAATGCAAGACCTGCCCAAGTGTCTAACACCTGCAGAGCTGGTAAAACAAATCTTCTTACTGTGTGTGATAGAGACACAATGCTGTGCTGAGTTCAGCCACTTGAAAAGAGGCCGGACCTCCAAGTTAATGATTATTACAAGAGGAGCTCAGACCTCTGTGTGTGTGTGTGTGTGTGTTAGATTAGGTGATTGAATCTGTCTGTGTGAGTGTGTGTAGAGAGTGACAGTGACAAAGAAAGGAAAACAGAAATGTGATCGAGGAGTCCTGCAGCTTTAAAATTTTCTCCCATAATAAAAGTCAGAAATAGTATGTTATGTTCAATGATCAATGCTAAATCTCAAACCAACACATTTACCCATCAAAACTAAATATGATGTGTTTTTTAAATTTACTGTCTATAGTTTATTATATATAGTCCAATTATACATAGGTTAGTAAAAAAGAAGAAAACAAAGGGAGAAAAAGGTCTGTGGGGTAAATATCAGAAATGATTATCATTATTATTTTGTCTCAGCAGCTGGACATGCATGTCTGATTGACAGCAGCTGGCAGGCTGAGCTCCAGTAAGGGAGTGAACAAACTGCACTGCATCTCTGCTGCATCACTGCATCTACGCTGTCTACATATGACTTCATGTGCTGCAGCTGATCAGCTAACTAGCCACAAAATCTAAATTAGCCTCAAAACTGGCATTAGCAACGTTCCATTTCCCATTGAATGTTTGTATGGTGGCCCAGGAAACTTTAGCAGAAAAGCCAATGTGAGCTGAGATCAGAAAATGTACTGTATTTATAACAGAAATATGGGCAATTTTGGAAGGCAGTGACAAACCAAAAAGGAAAAATATATTTATATATATATATATAAAGCCCATTTTAGCAATTTTTGGAGAAGTCTGACACATACAGCAATGCCAAAATACACATCCAAATATAAACCTCAAATATGGTTAATGTGGATATGAAGTCTGGGAACAAGAGACAGTACATTACAATTCAGACTTGTCATTTCAGAGAATTGTTTTATACTGTATACTGCCCTTTGTTTTGATGGATGTTATTAAATCCAGCAATTTCAGTTCTGTAATAGTACATGTTCTATGCATAAAACTTCATGAAGCTTTAAATACAAGTATACAAAAACAGGGAGAAATAGGGTCAAATTTGCTTCTGCACAAATTTGTTTTTCAGCAAAATTACCAACCCTTTTTTTCCAAGTGAAAATGGGGCATTTCTCTCCTGCTGGAGAGTGCAGCGTCAGCACCACTGAAGATTGTCAGGGCTCATTTTCCTCCTTTCAGAAACGATATTTGCAGCCATTTGTTCTTGTAATAACTTCCACAGGCCTGAAAATTGCCTGAGCCTGACCTACACACCAACTGACTGGTTTGTGAGCCATACACACATAGTCGTAAATGGGCTATAACTTGAGGCGACACCTGTACGCTAATGCTTTAAGGTACATAAGACACCTGTCAAAGCTGCCCTGTGACAGGTTTATCAGTCTCTGTCAGAGCTCTGTTGTGGGCCTGAGGCAGTTTTTGGACGGTCACGTGACGGTCAGATGAAGGTCGGATGTTGTCTGTCTGCATTTTGTCTCAGGCTATAAGCTTGTCTCTAATGTATGTATTGCAATTTTCTATTACATAATGGCTCAAGTATATATTAACAATGTACAGGTGTCACACTGTCATGACTTACTGGGGCACTCGAACAGAGCAGAGCCATTGTTAATGTTATTAGAAACACCTTGCTTTTCCTGCTGTGACCAGTATCAAGTCAAAATGTCTGCTGTGGAAGAGACATTATTGTTGACATCGAGACTAAAGTCACATTTTAATGTTAAAGACCTGTACAGAGGCTGAATTTGGACTGCTTTGATTTGGGGGTTTTAGAGCAAGTGTTCTTAACCTTTGCAGTTGAGATGTCTTTCATCCCCCACCCACTCACTTGTAGCGCTGTCCTCCTGGGTTAGTTATTACATTAACCTGCAGTTGTTACATTTTCAGTAGCTACATGCTGCTTCCTGGCCAACCTTCTCTTGAAAAAAGCACTTTTAATCTCAGTGGGACTCCTTGGTAAAAGGTTGAGTGAGAAGGGACTTTTGATCTAAGTTTGGTTTTGTGCTGTAGCGCTGTGTGAGTCCCCATAATATCAAGTGATTGTATTATGTCATTGCACTAACAGCCCTTCCTGTTGTACTCCATTGAGAGGTTATTTTGCTGAAAATGTTAGCTGGACCAAAGCCTACTGTTGCTACACATGCATATGAAATAACACATATGGTATTATGTAGTTAAAAAAAGTGTAAACAAAGTAAAATATGTTTCATATTTTAGATTCTTCAAAAACTATATACTCAGAATACAATTAGCAGACACATCTCAACAGCAATTATTTAGAAGGGACAGTGTGAACCAGGCCTTCACAGTTAAATTGCTGCTGATAAACCACTACTGAGGGAGGAATGAACAGTAGACCAGTGGAAATCTGTACTTTGGTCAGATGAATCCAAATTTGAGATTTCTGGTTCCAACCACCATGTCTTTTTGAGACACAGGTGAACAGATGGTAACTGCATGTGTGGTTCCCAATCTCAAAACATGGAAGAGGAGGTGTGATGATGTAGGGGTGCTTTTTTGGTACAATTGTTGAGGTCACTATAGCAAAATTCAAGGGCAGCATGGCTGCCTTAATATTTTACAACAATATGCCACCCCATCTGTTTTTTTTTTAAATAATGACCCAAAACACAGCTCTGGCCTAGCTAAGGCCTATTTTACCCAGAAGGAAACTGATGGAGTGCTCCATCAGATGACCTGGGCTCCACAATTATGCAAACTAAACCCAGTTGATATGGTTATCTATCTATCTATATATATACATACACATATATATGTATATACTGATGAGGATGACTGTATATTATCCATTTGTTTTGCCCTTCCTTTATGTTCCTAATACTATTTGTTTCCTCTGATGATGTATATAATCCAATGTTATTCCAAGTCCCCACAGAGAATAAACGTACCTTGGCTTATGCTGCAAGCTGCACATTTAGTAGAGAACAAATGGTGTGAGGCAAATTGGATGCATCAAGTGCAGTTTTAGAGGCTCATAAGGCACACAGGTCTATAGTTTTATGGTTTATAGTTTAGGGTCAGTTTAGCCAAATTACCAAAAAAGAATACATGCACTAACTGTATCCAGCCATGCAGATAATTGGTTTTATTTGTCTAGGTTTAAAATTATGTGTTCTGCTAGCACTCAAATGTGCAACTTTTTATTGGAACTACAAAATCTTCTTATCACATAATAACTAATATTGGAAAGGCAAGTTGCAATGCTGTGAGTGACACAAATAAAAATCCCATTTGCTTCCAATAAACTGGGGCTAAAACATTAAAGGCAAGTACCACAAAACTTGGACAAACTTGCATAAAACACATTTTTTTAATAACTTGATGAACTGAAACAAACCCTTAGCAACATGATTTTTCCTCACCTGTTGGCAGCAGGATTCAGGTGTGTAAAGGATGCACTGGTTTTAACCACAGAGAAGCAGAAGTGGATATTCTGTGCTGCTGTGCTGTTGATTAAGCTTGACATGATGAGAGCTGAGGAGCTGCCTGGATTAAAAAACTGCTGACTCCTCTCCCTCCACCGTTCGCTCCCTCTCCTCCGTGCTCTTTTCCGTCCCTCCATCCCTCATTCCTTTGAGTGTCTCTTATGATGTTGCTTATAAAGCAGAGAGACAGACAGGGACTCATTAAAATCAGCCCCCCTCCCTCCTTTTTCTCCCTATCTGCTTCTCTTCATCTCCCTCTCGCCATCTTCATCAGATGTAATTATGGCAGCACAACGTGGGAGGAGCCTGCACAGCCAAATTATACTTTCAAATCTCCTTCCGCTTTAGCTATTCAAGGAGCAAGACCTACATTTTCAACCTGATCAGAGAGAGAACAAAAAAATGGGGGCAGAAAACAAGAAAACTGGGAAAATGTAAGGGAGGAAAAAAAGAGAGGGGATGAGGAGAAAAAGAGAGGAGAGGAAAGACAGCTACAAAGAGAATATGTTAAGGAGGAAAGGAGGATGTCAGGGCTGTAGCAGTGGCTGTAGCCGCTGAGTTAACAGAACATGGGATCAGTGATGCTGTCAAGCTAGAAAATGCCAGACAGCAAAGCAGGCTGGGACAGCACAGTGGGAGGAACTGCTTAGTTAGGGTACGTGACTGATGCAGGCAGTTTTTCTCCTTTCCTCTCCCTGCTTCCACATCTACCCCTCAAATTCAAGGAGCCACCTTGTCCTGTAGCATCTCGCAAAAAAAAAAAAAAAATCAGGGGGGGTGGGGGGTGTTCAGAGGCGAGCGGGTGGGGTGATACAGTACGTTTGCGCATTGCATTATGGGAAGGAAAGGGGATGGGAGAAACGCTGGGAACGTGCAGAGATTTACTAGCTTTGCTCTGGTTGCAGAGGAGCTAAAATAGCACTATTTATGGGCAGCTGAGTCGCCGTGGTGGATGCAAAGCTACAGTAGGACAGACAGGACGAGAGCAGGTTGACACAGTTCAGAGAGGAGCTGTGTGTTTTTCGCAGTCGGGAGAAATTATAGAACCAAGCAAGGTCCGGACACAAGGGAGTATCAGTTCTCATCTGAAGGAAGAAGAGGAGGAAGGAGGAAGACAGGACAAGAGAAGGAGGAGGAGGGGTGATGTGTTTTTTTTTTTTAATCTTAGATGCTGAGGGGTGTTTCATATTCATTTCATCTGACTGTGTGTGTGTCTCTTATTTAATCTGTTTGTGTTTCGATTGTGCCTACACTTGATTTCTATGTGTGTGCATACCTGTGTACCCCGTGTGGATTTATGTGTGTGAGTGTCTGTGAGAGATGTGATGCTTTTCACTCAGGTTGCGGTTTCGGCTCAGCAATCACTCAGCGCTGCAGTCAATTTGTGGTTGATTTACCTCTCTCTCCTTCTATTTCTGGTTGATTACAACTATTCTCTCTGCACTTCTGTTTTCAACGGGAAGAAAGATGGACTATATTCTCTGTGCAGCCATCCAAATGCACTCTCTCTGTCATCTGCAGCTTTGAAGTTGGCTGAATGAATTCAGTGTCCATGTGGTCTAGATGAATAGAGACACTGGTGCATCCTTTCTGAGTCAGCAATGATATTTAAAGTAATCAATAGCAATCTGCTTTGAAAGGAAAAATGAATGATCCATAGTGATGTTTTATATCTACTCTGTCCTTTATCTTTATAGAAACACATTTCTTTTCTTTCTTTTTATCTTTTTCTTTTCATTTGCTTTCATTTATTTGGTTTCGGTGTTAAGACTTTTTTTTGTCCGCTAAAGCAAACTTACAACAGTCTTAACGTCTTCAGACTCACTAACCCAGTCAGTATGAAACACATGTTGTGCTGCCAGGCATTGTTTAAACCCACATAACCTGATATTAAATTCTAGCAGAGATCCCACAGATATCGAGTATGGCAGGCTGTTGCATTTGATGGATTAGTACAGTCATGAAAGCAGTTTTTTGCTCAGTGGAAATATCTAACTTCAATGAAGAGTCCAAACAAACTGACAAAGTATCTGTGTGATATTGTCAAACAGACAAAATCATTGGCCCAAAAAGAAAACTGGATTTGAGGAGGTTAAAATAACACCAGACCTGTCTGTTTTCTGTCTGCAGGTCCAGGAGTGGCTGTGTCTGAACTGTCAGATGCAGAGAGCTCTTGGCATTGATATGACCACGCCTCGCTCTAAGAGCCAACAGCAGATTCACTCTCCGTCTCACCAAGCCAAACCCATCGTCCAGCCTCAGCAGCCCGCACCTCAGCCAACACAGCCGGCAGCAGCACAGCCCAAATCTTTGGCACAGAGTCAGCCCACCCAGCGACAGCAGCAGCAGCAGGCACAACGGCAACAGCAGCAGCAACAGCCTCAGTCTCAACCCTACAGCCAGTCTCAACCCTACAGCCAGACTCAACCCTACTCCCAGTCTCAGCAGTATCCCCAGTCTCAGCCCCAGTCCTACCCTGCATCCCTGCCAGGGACCCAGACTCAGCCTCATACCTCCCCAGGCTTGCAGAGACACCCAGGCCCTGGCGGACCCCAGACTCAAACAGGGCCCTTTCAACAGGGCATGAGGTCTGACCAGTATTCCCAGAGAGGTCCCGGAGCTTCAGGAACTGTCGGAGGTCCCACAGGAGGCCCCAACCAGGTTGGGGGTCCACGGATTCCCCACCCTGGTGCTGTGCCTCTTCCTGGCTTGACCAAGGCTCCCTCCCAGCCCGATTTGGGTCGTGGTTCTCCAATGCACCAATCTATGGCACGGCACAATGACCAGACCAGGAGTGCCGGTTCCTCCCCAGCTCACAGACCTCAGAGTCAGGCCCCTCCTCCTGCCCAGGACGGCCTGACCAAACTGTTTGGCTTTGGGGCATCGCTACTGAATCAGGCTAGTACCCTAATAAATGTTGACCCTCTACCCACTGCCTCCACCCAGCCAAGCCCTGCACGAGGTAAAGTGGTGTTCAGTAATGCAACTCCTGACAACAGGCAGCAACAACAAGGGGCCCCGGGCACCAAATCATTTGGTATGGGTGGCCCTCATGCTCCAACTCAAATGGGTGGCCCTCATGCGCCGAGCCAGATGGGTGGCCCTCATGCAACGAGCCAAATGGGGGGTCCTCATGCGCCGAGCCAAATGGGGGGTCCTCATGCGCCGAGCCAAATGGGGGGCCCTCATGCACCGAGCCAAATGGGAGGTCCTCATGTGCCAAGCCAAATGGGTGGACCTTATCAACCGAGCCAAATGGGTGGTCCCCAAATGGGTGGGCCGCATGCGCCATCTCAGAAGCAGCAGACTATGCCCCATCAACAAGGAATGCCACAGCAGCAGTCACCTGCGCATCATCAAAAAGGACTGCAAGGGCAACATCAGCAAACTCCTGCTCATCTGCAGAAAGCGCCGCAAAAGCAGGAGCCCGTGGCTGCTCCAGTGCCTGCTCCAGAGCCTGTTAAGCCTAAAGTGAACTGTCCTCTTTGTAAAACGGAGCTGAACATCGGAAGCTCAGACCCGCCCAACTACAACTCCTGTACGCAGTGTCACAGTCAAGTGTGTAACCTTTGTGGCTTCAACCCCACGCCACATCTGGTGGAGGTAAGAGCAGTGTTACACATGCATTACAGTCCACATACAGATACATGCATGTATGATATAAGCAAAATGTGTTTCATAACATATATTTAAGAACCAGAACTGTACTCACACACACACACACACACACACACACACATTCAGGATCATCTCTTCCCAGACAATCAATACCATTCAGCACAAATAGAAAATGCTATTCATTCCAGTGTTGGACTTCTTCCTCCTCACTGTGTGGATGCAGTTAGACCTGAACCTCTCAGCTTTCTCTTTCCTCTGAGGAATTCACTCTCTTTACTTCATTTATATCCTTTTATCATCATCATCATTGTTTAAAGGCTTATATTTCTTTTCAGAGTTTCACTTTTTTGCTCAAACTCTTTCTTTATGTCTGTCTGTCTGTGCTAACTTTACGTTTTCTGTACATGTACCTTACAACTCTGTACTTGGATCTTTCAGAGCTCGGCTTAGTCCCATTCCATTCATCTGGTAATTTGATTAAAATTGATTTAATTTAACAAGAAAGCTAACACAACTTAATTTCATAGAAATAGAATAGCAATTTAGTGCCCCTAGTTTCAGAATGCGATACCACCATCATAAATATGGACAGTACACCTGCATTTGTTATGATTATATTACTTATGATCAAAAACTAGCTTGTTGACACCTTTGCTAACATCAAAATGTCAAGCAAGTGCAACAACATAAGACAGAGCAGCCAGCTAATTTTACTTATTAGTACAACAGCAAGTAGCCAAGCTCAGCATCTGTCTTACAGCCATTTATTTTATGAAGTTCTCGCCAACGACTAAAAGTCACTCCCAGATTTAGTCTTGTCTGGCAGACTCTTGGTTGGTCACTTTACTTTTCTCTTAGCTTCTGCTGCCATCATCCTCTTGGGTTGCTTATTCTCTGCCATATCTGCATAGGCTGCTCAGCCCAATTACATTGACCGCTTGCCCAGTTGCAGTTCTGGCACGACAGCAGCTCCGCTCACAATGAAAAGCCTAAAAAAACTCCTCTTCCTGGTTGTCCAAGATGCCTGTTGTACAAACACTAACACTCCCCTGGTGCTCTGAGCTCACAGTCTGGGCAGCTCGGCTCAGAAACTGAGCTAGCATTAGCTAACAGCAGCTATAGTTCACAGCAATTTACTTTGCTGTCCATCAGAAAACTCTGTAAATCACATAAAGTTCAGAACGAGAGGGTGGTGGAGGACATCAGAGGAAAACAACCCATAAACCATCATTTTCTCCATGAAATATGATCCAGTTTCAGGTACTTCTCACAAACATAAACATGCACAACACAGCAGACAGCTGTAAATCATTTATACAGCATGTTATCTCATTTTCTTTGAGTGACCAGAAGGAAATACAAATCCACTGACTCCTCTCCTGTCTGCCATCACCTTGAGCAGTGGGCTGTATTTGACACACATTTCCATAAAAGAGATTAGTAATCTGGCTAATTGGAGCATAAATTTGAAAGAAATACTTGGTTTAAATTGTAACAAGACAGCAGTTTATGTTGCATTCATCCATGGTTTAATCTAAGGTGACCATACAGAAGCTCAGTTCAGCTGCTGAGAAAACAATATGCTAACTCATGGCTGATAACTATGAAGGGCATTTAGCTATTGGGTCATAAACCTGCAGAACATTCAGACAGGCAGCGGCCAAAACAGCCACAGCAACAACAATGCTTTGTCGAGGCGAGATGGCTGCAATCACCAGACTTGATGCAATTAAATCTTACACTCTGATCCTTTAAGATTGACAAACTGTCTGTTTTATCAGTGTTATTGTGTCCACAAGGTCCCTACTTCTTATTATTCCAAAAGACATTCACAGAGTCACTGTGTCACAATGTAACATGGCCTCCAACAGCCCATTTGCTGTTAAATGAGTGAAGCTGTGTTTTTAACAAAGAGTCCACACAAGCTTTGTTTTTTCAAGGATACCCAGTTCACAAGATGAGGTTGATGAAAAAGCGAGAATGAAAGATGAAGGTGAAATGAAAAAAAAATGAGATGAGAGAGAGTGGAAGGCTGAGAATATTCAACAGACAGGAAGAGAGATTAATGAGAGAATAAAGATCGTCGACCAAACAGCGGCAAAAAAGCAAAGAATGAGAGTGAATGAAAAGAGTAGAGGAATCACAAAAAACAGACATCGTTTTCAGTTATGCTGTCTTTCTTTCCTCCAAAATGATTCTGCTCATGACACAATGAAAAGGCCGACTGCTCTCTCACCTCCCCTTCATCGATCCAGACACAGGCTTAGAGGTGAAAAGGAGGAAGAGAAAGAAAATAGAAAAGGAAAGAAAGGAAATCAAATAGGAGGCAGGAAGTAAGGAAGTTGGAGAGGGAATTCAGGATAATCAAGGAATTATGCAAGAAATGAAGTATGTAGGGAACTGTGGAGGTAATTATGTAAAGAAGAAAGAGGGGAGGGTCTTAAAGAAGGGAGTAGTACAGGTCCAGGAGAAAGTCTATATATAAAAGAAAGGAAGGACCTACTTTACATAAGTATAATATACATTAGTAAGGAAAACAGAAGGAAGGAGGGTGAGTGAGGAAAAGGAAGAGGAAAGAAAATATTGTTGTGTCAAAAAGCAGCAAAGAAGGAAGAAGAACTGAGGAAAGAGCCAGATGAAAGAAAAGACATAAAGAAGCAAGGATGCGTGTAAGTCAGTCAGTCAGATTGAGAATGACATACTTTTTTATTTACTTTGAGGCAGCATGATGCCTTCTGGGTCTTTGGGGAATACGGTTGTTCACAGTACTGTACTATAATGTACTGTCAATGCCTTTAGATAGATCAAGAGAATACAGGGTTATATATAACTACTACTAATGTGCGCAGGATAGTAGAAAATATACACACACAGAGCTTGGAGTCAATATGTTATTTGGACCGTGAGAAATCAACACCATTAAAACTGTCACTCACACACAGATCAAAAGATGACATGTTGTGTAAAGAGTGTGTATGCATGTGTGTGTGCAATGTGGGTTAAGGCTTGAGACTCTCCAGAAGAAGAGAATGAAACAGGAAGAGAAAATGGACAGAAAGAGGAGGGAGAAAGAAATTTATTTAGGATTATAACGACGACCAGATAAAATTATTTCAGTAAATTAGAGAAAAGATGATGATGACACAGTGTAGTTGTTAATTACTACTAATGTCTGAGTTTTACTCAAGCCTGAAAAAGGGTGGTTAGGCCTAGATTGAGACTAGACAATAAGATTATGTAGGAGAAAAAGGAGTGGGAATAGTGACAAAGAGAGGAGAAGAAAAAGAAAAGGTAGACAATTAAGAGAGAAAAAGTCTTCAAAAGTGTTGAAGAGGACCTCTCAATGAAATAAAGATGAATTGTGAGACATTCAGACAAGCACAGATTAATTAAAATAGAGATTTAAAGTGAGATGAAGAGCAAAGAAGAGAGTGAAACAGATGGAAAGAGACCTGGATAGATGCTGAGCTGAAACCAGACATGTAGAGCTGAATCACGTGCAGCCTTCTGTCCAGAGGGAAATCGGGCACTGACACACACACACACACACACACACACACACACACACAGTAAGTAGAACAGTAGATGGAAAAGATGGGGGGAAAAAAGTGAGTCAAGTACACGGATGAAGCAAAGATGATGACTGAATTGACGATGATTGTGGATGCATTGCTGTGAAATTACAAATATTCATGTTCCCTCCATGATAAATTGGAATAACTTTGGTGACCCTCTGACTTATCACTTGTCATCTAGTGCCATCATTAGTTGAAAAGTTACATTCATCCATCACTTTAATTACCTTGAAAACTAATAGAATTCCCATTAACTCTGCTGTAATTTAGCACTCTGTAAAATGTTAGCATGTTAATTGAAACAAATTAAATTGAGGATGCAAAGATGATGACAAAGGAGACAAACACAGAAGCAAGTTTGACTGATGAAGGGCATTTAAGTTAAATTTGTTCATCTGAGTCCTAAATGCATTTTATCGATATCAAACCTTCATTAAGTCCTACATCAACTCAATAAATGACATTTTGACCCAATAAGTTCTACTTTTCTACGAGTGTTCACCAAACAAACACATCTAATTTCTAAATTAACGCTAATGCACTAAATCCATAATCCTGGTGTCATTGGGAAGAGTTGTCTACTTTCACTAATTGTTGTGAACAGGTCGCTGCTCTCTCCACCACTGTGACAGAATACAACCTGAAAAATGAATGTGTCTGACAAGGCGGTGCAGATGAGAGTTAGTGTTTGAGAAAGACAGGAACGCTGTGTGATAGAGAAACATGGAGGGTAGCGCTCACTTCATTTATCAATTATTTATCATTTAAGTTTTTTTTTTTTAAATAAAAAATAGCGAGAGAGATGAAATATGTAAGCGGGAGGCAGTGTCTCTTGGAATAGAAAAGTAAGATGTAACTAGGTTTGTCTTGCTCCGTATGTCCTCTCCTCTTCCTAACTTGTTTCCTTCATCCTTTCCTTCCTTTTCTTATCCTCCTTTAGTTTGCTCATTCTACCCTTTCCCTCATCCTTTCTACCTGTGAGGTTTTTGCTGTTCACTCTTTGTGTTTCCATCTTTGCAGAAAGAGAAAAGAAATGACATTTGTTTGAATAAATCAAATGGAGCTCGTGTGAGAAGCTGTGGTGCAAGTTGTGCATATTTTATTAACAGTCTGAACTCAGAGTTCAACATGAAAACATATTAAACAGAATAACACAGCCTCCTCACAGAGGTCTGAATGATGACACACCATGACACACACACACACACACTACAGCCACACTGTATAAGCAGGTGTTAGTAATTGAGTGAATGAGTTCATTTCTCTGCCCAGTCTGTCATTCGGGCGTTCATAGCTGTCAACACTGCTGTCAGAACAATTAATAGAATTACTGCACCCAGTCCACCTGCAGATGTGTCTAAATGTGTGTGTATGTCTGCACATGAGGTGCATTTACATGTTTTGTTGTTGTGTTTGCATTATATGAGTAATACAGATGAGCTCTGTTATCATTAAGAGACTGGATCCTGGAGAGGACAGAGCTCATGAAGATGTGTCCTTCAAAGGACCAGAATACCAGACAGAATCACCTCCTCTTCCTCCTCACATGAGACTGTCTAACCTTCGTAGAGAACAAAGTCAAAAACAGGCATCATGAAGTGAACAGTGCAATGTTGTTTTACTTTACAAAAAGGCCATTAGTGACAGAAGTTTTGGTTAGCCTGCTTAGCTGGCAAGTCTCCCAGGATCTGGATTTATAAAGGCTGAAAATTGTTGGAATTTCCCTTTAACTTGTGGTACTTTTACATGTGTATCTGGGCTACCAAACATTCCCTTTTGCTGCTCCTTCACATTAAAAGTACTTATCTAGCAAACCACTAGGAGGCTTTTATTGGGAAGCAGTCACAATAATGTATTTGTTACCAACTCCTTTACGCCCTGCTGCTGTGTGGAAAACTACTCACACCGTGTGTGCACCACAAAATCACATTGACTGACTTCTTTGATAAAACAACATGAGGCTGCAGTGTAAACAGATACTACTACCCTGCAGCAAGTGCTGCCCTCAGAACTCTTGGACTTCTATTATTGTAACTGCAGGTGTTAAATCTAAAGCAGCTTTCACGGTTTGCTCACGTAGTTATGATCAAATTCCGTTTATTCTGAATTAAGTCTCCTTGGTCGCTGCTATAGGAACCATTATTGTGGTGTCTCCTCACTCAGACTCACACAGTGAGACACACCGCTCTGCCTCATGGAAATGCCACAACGGTCAAAAGGTTAACATGGGTAATTTAATGAGTTTCTTTGTGTGTATGTCTTTAATTAGGTGTGTGCACATGTGTGATATATTCCCACCGTGCTGATTGGTCATTATAAAGGTTGCTGTCAGCGTGGTGTGGGTCATTGGGGCAAATGGAGTAGAGTAAGTCTCTTGTTTGTCAATCGAATCTTTCCTTTTCTGTCCTTTTACCTTTCTTTTTCTTCATGACTGTCTGTTATGTTCACCTATTGTTTCTCCTGCTGATCTGAGGGCAGAACACGCAGAGAGAAACAAAGTAATGGAGCGAAGATGAAACAGCAAGAAGAAAATGTTTAATAATAGACAGAAGCTGCATAATGTTCCATAAAGTTTGGGCATTTAGTCAACACCAAATTAATAAATGTTATAAACTACTGCACCTGAAAGATGATGACCAAGTCTGATTTCAATTTACATGGTCTAAGAACAAAGCTCTGGCACGCCTGCACACACACACACACACACACACACACACACACACACACACACACACACACAAAGTACATACACACAAAGTACATACACACAAAGTACATACGCAGACACACACAGTGGAACTAAATAGATTCTAGCTGTCGTCATCACCAGCTTGTGATGTGCAAGTCCTAATAATCCACTTCTCTGTGGCTCTCTAGTCAATTTATCAACTTGTGTGTGTGCGCACGCATTTATGTAGCTATCCAACAGTGGACCTCAGGTTCAACAGGAGACATTTTAGAGGTCCACACAAGCTAAAACTGTGTCTGACCCTCTCATGAAATCATTCATACAACAGACTGCTGCCATGCCAGAAAAATAAAAAAACAACCAGCATCACATATTATAGCGTGTTATGGTTATAACAAGGCACTTTTGAATTATAACAAGATATTTTCACATTATTATGACATAACCTCTTATTCATTTATGATACGAAAGTGAGTGAAGAGAGTCCTGCAGCATCGACCAATGGAAATAATATTGTACAGAACAATATAAAGTCTGAAATACTACTACTACTCCCAAATGTTGCCTGGACTATAAATTCAGTAAATATGTGTACATTATATGTGTATATAGTATATGTGTGTATTTAAATCCCTTTTCCTCCTGTAGACTTCGACTACAGGAGGAAAAGGGATTTAAATTCGGCTTCAGTTCCCTCCAGACAAATGTTTGCACTTTCAGTATAATTGGAAAAAAAAAAAGAAAAAAGATCCTAAATAAAGTTATTGCATATTGGTCCACACACACACACACACACACACACACACACACACACACACACACACACACACACATGTCTTCAGCTGTGCTGGTCAGCTTCTTAAAATAGTACAGACAGAAAGAAAGGAGCAGATGTCACATTGTGCTGCAAGACCTCCGCCCACCCCCTCATTCCCACACACACACACATACACACACACATACTGTATCCATAGACACTGCACTGCTCCTTCATCTATTTGTGTCAGTTGTCTTCTTCTTCTGTTCACTGCCTGTCTCTGACTGTTGGATGTGAATCAAATCAGGTTCCCAATTTAGTCATTTTCCCCAAAGACGTGTTGATGAGTGTTACTGTTCAAATCAAAGAGATCTGAATATGAAAAAAAAAAATCATGATCAAACCACTAATCAATAGTAAATGACTACCTAAATCATGAATATTCATGAGTCTCTCAAGGGAAACTGATTATACCGGAGTGTTTAAAATGGGTAACAGCTATATTTCTGTTCCTGTGGTCCAAGAATCTAAGAATAAAAGTCTGAAACTACTGTCATGCTCTAAAAAAGACTTTTGAGACCAAAGAGGAGAGGTGACAAGGAGAGAGGAGTCAAAGGTAGGAGAAGAGGAGTGAGTCATGCTTCTGTATTTAGAAAGAAATCAGAACAGAAATAGAGGAGAGCGGTGACAACAGAGCTCCTAATGGACGAACAGTTCGCTCCTGCACTTCAGGACATCTCACTACAATTAATAATACAACATCTCACCATCCTCTCCTTCTCCTCCTCTACTCCTTCTCTCCCTTCCTCTGTCCACCCGCCTCCTCTCCATCTGTTCCTTTCTTCCTTTCATCTCATCCTCTGCCTACTTTTTTATCCGCTCTCTCCCACCAAGATTTTCCCAAGTGGGATTCAAACTGGCAACTTTCTGATCACTGCCCTGCTTTGAGTGTAAATATAACCTAATCTCTTTCTCCCATTCTCATACTCCTCTCTGTATTGAATTTCTTTAAATTTTATTTGTATTTCCTCTCCTCTCTTTTTCACAAGTTGTCTTCTTTTAGTCATCTTTTGTTCTCATGTCTTTGCGTGAAACTAAATCTTGTTCATTTCAGCTGCTTACATTTACACTGCTCTCTCTCTCTCTCTCTCTCTCTCTCTCTCTCTCTCTCTCTCTCTCTCTCTCGCTCTGTCTCTCTCTCTCTCTCTCTCTCTGCTCTCTATCTCTTTTAGAGCTCCTGACTTATTCAGTACACCTAACTCTCTTACTTTTTTAAGAATTCATACAATATGCATTGAGAAACCTGCAAGACATGTAACTTTTTTCGTATGTGTTGGCTGTTTTTCACAGCCAGTCGCTTATCAAAGTAGCCATCGACATTACGATGCAGTCATGAAAAAAATCACCATCTGGTAGTCTTATGTCTTTTAACTGTAAACTCTCAAATCACTGAGGTGGATGTGTTTTCGTCTTTTAATGGCACTGAACTTGCAAAGGTGGTAATTTAATGACTGGAATTGTGTCTCTATTTCCAAGGTATTCAGCTGTTTTTATAGGAGACATTATATTTAAATTAATTTTCACAAACTAAGTGAAGTTAGCTGGGATGGGCTCCATCCCCACCGTGGACCTGATGAGGATAGGCACTTACAGATGGATGGATGGATTCTGCATTGTTTACTTACCACTTCAGCCCTCAACTGTTAGACCGGTCTTTTAAATTCTTGGTGTTACACATGGCCATGGCTAGTTATTATTGAAATCTGTGAATTCCAGTCAACATGTCAAAGTTTGCAAATTCCTTATTTTTGAGAAATGCACATAACATACATCATGTGTGTGATGATCATTCAATAATGTCATGTGTTCCTCAGTGAAGAAGTGAGGGAACTCTAAAGTCAGTGAAATATTTTAAGTATCTCAAACTATTTAAAAACTTTGTGCTATAAGACTTTTCTGTAGCACCAGACATCTTCGGCAATATTTGATGATTAGATATCTGGATTTTTTTAAACACACATTTGAGAAATGAAGCGAGATACCGCCCTTCCTCTCGGGTAAAGCTTTGATAAGTATTTGAAATGCTAAATTTAATTTAGACTGGCATTTATAAAATTGAAACGTGACAGGTTTCTAACCAATCCTTGACATTACGCTACTATGTAGTGGACTCCATGACGGAAATTAAACTGATTCAATCTGATGCCCAAATTAGGAACTCCTTTAATATTTGAATGCATCTTAAATATTAGAATCTTCTGTGCTTACACGTGAGCCCTGAATGTCTCAAGTCATTCAAATATCTAAAGTTGAAGTTCACCCCTCTCAAACCATATGTATTGAATATACTCTTGTATCCACACCAAACCCTTTTTTTCCTCCCATGCATATTTCAGAACTCATAGAGTACTCAGTGCTGTGTTATTTTTTGTCCTTTTGCAATGACGTCTGTGCCCAGCATTGTGTGCTAACTTCATTTTTCACAGTTGGTTCTTTAAATACCTGCGGATGACGTATATTGAGGCGGCGCGCTCAGTTTGTCCCACTTGGTTTAGTCAGGCGGGAGGTGCAAGTGTCATTTTAAGATGCTTCTGTTGGTGTAATGAGACTGAGGACTGTCTGTGACGTGAACTCAAAACCTCTCAGTAACAGTGGTTATTGTTATTTTATTGTTCTTAAAATACTGTACAGTATGTGCAGAAAAGACTTCATGAATATAAAATAATTCTTTAATCTCCATTGTGACATAAATCAAGTGCTCCCAGTCTGGTGCTGTCTGGGGGTTTCTGAGGCGGCTTCATTTATGCCCCCTCATGAATCTTTATTTATGATGGTGTTGTTTTGTGATGTTTTCCACCTCACCTCGTGTTGCTTCTCCTTCTCTCACCCCAACCTCCTCTCCACCCTGTCCTATGTCTTCATCTCCATTAACTCTTCCTTCTCAGCCCTCTGCTCCTGCACTCATTTCACCCTTCTGCCTCTCATCTCTTCATATTCACTTCACAGTATTTCCTCTCTATCACCCTCCATCGCCCCCCTCCCTCACTTGTCCTACTCCTGCATCTTTCCCTTTCTTCTTCTGCCCTTGTTCATCCTTCTGTCCTCCCTCTTCAGTCGGCCTCCACCCCTCAGTCTGTCTCCCCTCATCCTCTTTCATCCTCTCATCTCTACATCCTGTTTCCCTATATCTGCCTCTTCTCTTGCTCATTACTTTCTTGTTGTTCATCTCACTCCCTCACTTTCTGTCTTTCTATAACTTCTTTTTTCAAAAAAGTCATCTGTGCCTGGTCTTGTATTCTCCAACTGTTGGTGTCAACAGAGAGAGTGTCGCAGCACTACCTGAGACGTGCTATTCTGACTTACTTTGTCAGAGGTAAATGTTCATGCTCCGGCAACAGATAAACTCATATAGAAATACAACCGTGGCAGGAGAAGAGGATGAGAAAGAGGGCAGTGAGTTTGTTCCCTCTATATAACCACAGAGGAACGGCTGGGGATGTTTGCAAGGAAACGTACTGTTCCAAAATGTGTCCTGCTGAATTTTTCAGGAGTGCAGGTGAGGACATCCTCTATTAATAGTTGTAGGTAGATAGTTATCTATGAAATCCTCCCTCATCACAAGCAGTAATATTGACTTTAACTGACATGTATTGTGTTGCTGAAGTGCTTCAGATGGAAGCTGTAATATGACAGCTTTTGACAGTGTTTTCTTGTTTTATGTCTGCGTATTTGCCTGTCTGTCTACACCATGATCGGGTGTGTTACTATCCCCCCTGCAGTCAGTGGTAGTGGTGTTATTTTGAAGTGGAGGCAGTAAGAGAGGCAGAATGTCCCTCCTGGGGACCATCAAGTGGCGCCTCCCTCTGAGAGCCTCAACATCACACATAGAGACTACAGTACTACTACCCCATAATGTGTCGGGGGAGAGACACAGAGAGACAGATCAATATGTTAATCTTTGAAACAGCAGATCTCGAGGGACTCGAAGAGATAGGTGTGTGTTGTCCGTGTGTTAGCCTGTAGAGGCAGTACTTTTAAGTTTTGTATTTTTCCTGTCCTGTCCTACTTTCACTACTCTCTCCACCATGTAGCCTTTAAATGGGTCAGTGAGGAGAGCTGTTCCCTCCCCTGGGCTACACAGCTGATTAACGGCACCGTTCACACACACACAAAGAGAGACTCCCACAGAAACACAATGTGTGATTCTGAACAAGTTGAAACCCAAAGGTGTAGGGACAACACTGTGAAGGAGAAGATGGGAATTCCCTCACTGGGTTGAAGAGTGAAAGAACGTGAAGCTGAAGTTGCTGGGAGGCATAATGGAGGACTTTTTTTGAAGTGCCTTTAGGTGTGGAGGTGTGAAGGATAATTACCCCAAAAACACACAACTGAAATAGAGGTTTCTGCAGATCCAAAATGTAGGATGCAGTTTGTTTTAACCTGCAAGTGTTGAGCCAGAATGCTTAATTAGTTCTGCAGCGTCGACCCCTGAAAAGAACAACATTATAGTAAAGCCTGAAATACTACTACTACTCCCAAATGTCATCTGGAGTATAAATGCAGGGATCTGTGCCCATTGAGCCAGAAGTGCATTAGTTAGGTGATGCTTGGTGTCAAGGTCGGACAGTTGGTGTTCCACTTCATCTGAAAGGTGTTGGATGTGGTTGAGTTCAGGGCTCTGTGCGGGCCAGTCAAGTTTGTACACACCAAACTGGGAAAACCATTTCACTGTATGCATGGGAGTCAAACAGGAAACATTAACATTAAGATTGAAGGGCCTTACTCAAAAATTACATAAAATCAGAATCAAAGATTTTACTGAATGGAAAAATATGACTTGTTCATATCTGACATGTAAAAGAATGTTATCTCATGCATCTGGAATAGATATATAGTATTATATATCTAGATATATAATAGAATAAAAAGAAGAAAACATTATACACCTGCATAACATTGCCACTAACATGGGAAAATGACTCCCAGAAAAACTAAATGGAGAACATTGCAATCTGCAGCCTACACTGTAGGCCTAGAGCTGTGATGGTGGAGTGAAGTAGATTAAAGACAAAATGAAGCAGCAAATCTCTGCAGGGATCAACAGACCAAAATAAGGCCATAACCACTGAAGAAGAGGCGTAATGGAGAAGATTGTGAACTGCTTTGCCAATTTTCATTGATGGAAAACAAGATGAGCGCTATTTTACTAAGACGAAGCCTGAGGGCACAGATGAGAAGAAGTATAAAATATATACTGTTACTGGTAGTGAGTCCACTGCTGAGCCATAATGAAGGATTCTCTTTGAGCAATATGCAGAGTAGACACTTGATCTTCTTCAGTCATTATGGCGGACTCGAGTAATAGTGTCTTAAAGTGACATGGAGCTTGTTATTCCTAGATGTTGCAGCAGAGACAGAATGAAGGTTTTTGTCAACTTTCAACTGGGTCTTGAGCTGTGATGGCTGACTCGAGGAAATGCTGCGTTTCCTCGAAGTAGAAAGTCAGAATACATGGCACGTGTAGCCCAGAAAAACAGGAAAAAAGGAAAGAGAAATGGATCCATGAACATTTTGGTCAGGCCTGTGTAACATGATGTTTGCATTTAGCAGCTCATGTTGTGTCATTGTTTATGGAGTTGCCATACAAGCTACAGTAAGAATATACTGATTACGTAATGCTTAATTTTTAGTTAGGCAAATATTTAGGAATATTAAAAAAAAAAACAGTCATTTCATGGTTTCTTTGATATCTCAGGCTCAGGAACATCACAGAATTGTACATTTTTCATTGCTACATTTAAATGTTAGAATTTGACAGATTCTCTGCAATAATAGGTGACAACATGTGGTGCATCAGGGAGTGGGTCGTCACTTTGACCTACCTGTTTTTATAGTTTTGAACTAAAATTCATGGAATAATGCATTACTTTTTGTTTGACATCACAGCAAAACATTTTACTGGACCAACATAAAAACTCTGACAGCAGGAAACCTGGCAACCGCTGTAACTCAAAGAGACTTAGCGTACTGCGTGGGTATATGGACTGAAGTGAAAAGTCTCTTTTTACATCTCTCTGCCCCCACGGCTCATTCTGGTTCTCTCCGGGGTTCTGATGTTTGCATATCACAGGAAAACACGCCGATCTCCCTTTCTTTAACATATTATCTCTCTCTAACACACCACTTTTAAGTCTGCAAAATGAGTGACTCATGAGCTAATTTCTGTGTGTGCGTGACTGTATTTGTTCTGTGTGTGTGTGAGTGCTCATTTCTCTGTGTGTTAAAGAGTGATAATACAACCTTACATCATAAAAAAAGGAATCTGTTCTTTAAAGAAAACCTAGCGCACGCTCACAGTCACGTACATGGCGATGACACATTGATAATTGATTGAAAAGGGTGAATGACTCAGACACATTCTTTTTCTTGTTCCTTTCTTCTTTTAATGGTACCACCACTCTCATTTGTTTAGTTAACACACCGTGCATGCTCTTACACGCTCCACGTATGTGTGTGAATAACATGAGGTGGAAGTGTCGTGACAGAGTGGCAGAATATCGACTCACGACATTTTAATTCACCAACTTCTTGTCTGTATGTCCAGAGAGAAGCAGAGCAGATGAATGGCTACTCTGATTCACACCTCTCTCTGCTCTCTACCAGGGTCCATTCACAGTTTTCAGGTTTTTTTTAATGTTAAAAGTGTGAATCTAAGCTCTTGGTAGTAAAACCCAAAAGATTCATCATTGGAACTTCTGAACACTTTGTAGGTATCCTGCAGCCTCTACGGTACATCAGACATCATAAAAAAATGATTAAATATGTAATTTGATAAGATTTGGATTCACGTTGCATTACACACCTAAGAAAAAAATTGTACATTACCTACAAAAAGGCACAGTAGAGAAATGTCACAAGACTCACAAAATAAGACTGTAACCACCAGCTATGGACCCATTTGTCATGAAATGGGTTGAGACCCAAAAGCTGCAGGCACCGAATGATTAAATGGATCACTCACAGGTTAATCTGAGGGAAATGATACCCATCATCGCAGAAATCATTCATGTTTTCAGTCTCTACTCTGCAGTGAGACAGTCTTAATCACAATGTGGTAGAAAGAATAAATGAATGTTTTGGCAGGGCACAGGGTCATTAGCTGGTAGGGATTCATTATCTTGCTCAAAGACACGTCAGCAGAGCAGATGCTTGATGTCACAGGCACTGCAGTTCCCAGTGTGCTTTGCTTCTGACACATAAAACACTTCCTTTTTTAATTATTCATCAGTCAGTTGTAGGCTCATGTGCTCATGAGTTCACATGATAATTCTAAAAAAAGTTTACCTTAATCACCCAGTATTCTGGATAAACTGCCCCTGACAGCGCGACAATGTCCTCTGTGGTTGCCATGGCGAATGTTGGTGGTCCATCTGCCAATCAGCTGTCATATCCTGTGTGTGTGGCTGCCCATCGCTGACACTGACAGCTACCAAGATGTGACACACGCATTCAGAGAAGAGATGCGCGCATGCAAATATAAACAATCCATCACTCAAGCATATGTGTATGTAGATACCGGTAAATGTGTACACACTTGACTCGTAAGCTCTGTACTCACACTCAGATTTGCATGCAAACACACATTTACTTCCAAGATGCACATACAGTACAGATACACATGCATAATTAAGGGTTTACAGACAACAAGACATACTCAGAAGACTCGGAGTGTAACCAACCATGTTTGTTGCTCTGTAAAGAAGTGTTGGATTTCTTTTTTAATAACTACATCTGAGAGTGAAAAGCAAGACAGATAGAGAGACTGACAGGAGAGAAGGAGTATGAAAAAGAAAGGAAAGAGGACAAGCAGCAGACAACCATGAAGGGAGTTGAGAAGGGAAAGATTGAAAGTGAAGGATTGAGAGAAGAGAGAAATCAAGGGAATGACTTTGATGAGTCAGCCGTGAAACAGAGAGCAAATCTGACAGAGGAAGCAAGACAATTAACCAGAGAGAGAGAGAGAGAGAGAGCGGTCAGAGGTTACGATACTGAGCAACACAGAGAGAGAGAAATAAATTAGAGGGTATACCCAGCCAGATACTTTTACTGTGTTCTCTTCCAGCACCCCAGTGCTGCTTACTGAATGGTTGATTCCCAGGTGGGCTGTGCCATTCTGTTGGTGTTCGTGGGGGTTGTTTCTCTCTCTCTCTCTCTCTGTCTCTCTCTCTCTCTCTCTCTCTCTCTCTCTCTCTCTCTCTCTCTGCTGGCTGTCCTGCCCCCGAGACTGAAGCTTGAAGTGTTTCTGCTCCATTACCTCCTCCGTTCGTCCCTCCCTCCTTCCTTCCAGCTGTTCTCCTCTACCCACTCAGACTTTATCTCCGTCTGTCTCCTCTTTTCCCTCTCTGCCTCTATTTTGTGTTGCTTTACTGGCATTAGGGTTCATGGTAATATGCATGCTGATATGGATACTTTCGGACTGAAAGTGGCGATTATTTCAACCAACTGGGTAACAAATTTCAGAAGTAACAGCAGTAGAAAAGCTTTCATGAACTGATTAAAACCTTTATTATATTATATGTCTACAAATGGCGAATGACCTCAGCCTTGTAAACTCTCACACAGCCAGCAGAAACAAATAAAAGCCAATCATTCACAATTCCCTGACTAAATGAATCCAATCACTTAGGCTTTTTTTTAAATCAATGAAACACTTGCAGCTGATATTTCACATTAAAAGCCACTGCAAGGATTTAAATCTGGAGCAGGAAGCGTTGAGTGTCATGTAGCTAAATTGCGGTTAATACCGCAAAGTAGAAATGATGGCGTTAATATTTAACACTATGTAATCTGCTTTTAAAATCATAATTTGCTACAGAGTAGGCCTACAATTTGAATTAAATCCAAAACTTCGGTATTTTTGTAGTCACAACAGGAGCCACAAGCACTGCCTGTTTCCTTTACGGGCAAGCGATATGGGATAGTTTAAAGGGAAAGTTTGGATTTTCTTTTGTGGTTGTTGTGTGGTGTATGAGGTACTTATCCATATTCAGGATTTTTGCCTATAGATGGTGGTCAGCATGCTTCCAGTTTAGAGTAGCAGGGAGAAATTCTGGCAGGGAAATAGATAAAAAGAGGGTTTGCTGTATTGAAAATATTCTCAACCCTTGCTACCACACTGTCTCCACTGTAGAACTTGTGTATTCCTGTAGCTATACCAACTTATCCTTTGGGTCACGGGGTTGGGAGCTAATCCCAGCTATCATTGGGCGAGAGGCGGGGGACACCTTAGACAGGTCGTATCCACTACTCAAAGCTATAAGGAGTGAGCAAAGAACTGAGAATTTCATGAGACATTAAAACACTCTGTTGACATCCAGACTAATGAAACTCTTTCAGGAAGGTTAGCAGGTTTTTTAAGGCGGTGTGAGGCAGATTTCATTACAGATTTTACAGACTGGCACCCATGAAGGTGTTGTGAGTAAAACCCTCCCACACACACACTGCAAGTTGGTTTGTCCAGTTTTGTGGTCACACAGAACAGTATTTATGAGGTTGCTTTATCTGCCTCAACCACAGGAAATATGTCAAACGTTAAGATGTATGCTGCTTAAACTGAGGTAACAAACTCATTGTTCCACCTCTGGGACTACCATGTTGAAAAAACAGTCTACATATCATGTCAGCACCGAGAGAAGTTTCTCCAGGCCAAAGATAAAGTTAAAGTTGAAAATGGCACACCAGATGTGTATACCCACTTTTAAAATACTAATAATACTACATTTTTGTCATTTTTATTAGAATACATCTGCAAATTAAGTGCTCCTATGAGGACAATAACAAAGCGGCATGTAGACAAATAGTTGTGCATGTGATGACACTCAGTTTCTCTTTGTACTTGAAGTCAGTAGCCATCAGAGCCGTGGCACATTATGGCACGTTATCAGAAAACCGATAACGGATATCTGGGCCAAGACTTCCTCTGCAGTTCAAATAACAAGTTGATACGTGAGAATGACGAGAATAATGCATTTCTGCTAATCTCTATAGACAGATATCTGCATATGAATGCAGAAAACTAAAACGCTCAGTCGTTGCCAGTGGATAGTCGTCTGGTTCCGAGATTTTCTCTCAGCCAATTCGTTCCACCTGTTTTGCTCTTCACATGGACTGTTGCAACCAAACCTGCTCAAACATGATTGGGCAATACTACTCGGACTGCAAACAAGCCAGAATGCTTCCGGTGCCAAAATCTTCCCTCGCTTACAGATTCTGCATTCATATGCAGATACCTGACTGGCCTTTACTTTGTCCCCTATTTATCTGCATCAGTACACCTTGATGGTTGCTTATATATAATCAAGTTTACCAAACAACAAGAAAATTGCTGTTTTTTTGTTTTAAAAACATACAAATAAAAGGTGAATAATCACCAGTGTGGTCTCTAAAATGATAGAGCACGGCGCTAACATTGAGAACAGGTTATTTATAGTCACACAAGAAGCAGAAGGCAAAGAGAAGCAGAGTGATTTTAGACTTACTGAGCAGCTATCACAGTCTTGTTCGCACTGCATTACATTTCGAGCACCACTCAAGACAACATACACACAAGCAACACACACACACACACATGCGCAGATAAATTGAATCCCTGTGTAATTCAGGCGTGGGCTGTTGAATTAGCTCTGTCACTAGTATGTTGTTCATCTGCCCAGCTCAGTGGGAGACATGGCGACTAATGGCGGTGTAGAAAAGTGTGTGTGTGTGTGTGTGTGTCCTTGTGTATAGGGACATGGCAGTGTCTCATAATGATGTAGAGCCACCAATCAGCACACAGACACACAGTAAATACACACACTGCCTCTATCTCATTGTGTACACAGTGACAAATCTCAGTTATAATGGCACTTGCAAAAACAGAGAGAAAGAGAGAGAGAGTATAAGGTAGAGGGACCAAAATAGAGAGAGAAAACCAGTTAGCACACATGCAAAGCACATACACATCCCATCACGCCCGCATGCACAAACACGCCTACACACTTTTATTGCGTTCATGGTGACAAATCTGAGCAATAATGGTCCTCACAAACAGCATGAGAGAGTGAGCTGGAAACGCATAGAGAGGGAAAGTGAGGGAAAGTGATGGATGGCTAAAGGAGAGTGAGATGGAAACAAGCAAAAAGGTTAGGATTGGACTGTACCATGATGCAGAGTGAGGGTGGGAAAAGGTAGAGAAAGGACTGAGGATACACAAAGGATGCAAGAATTGACATTTAGCTTGTAAATGTGCTTTTTTTCATGTAAACAGTTGTATCAGTTGCATCTGTCTGTTTGTGTGCAGGTGCTGGACAATGGAAATCATATTTTCACGTTTATGTTTATAAATGCTGAACATTTGATGCCAAACAGTGTATAACCTAAGCCTGAGAATGAAAACAGGACATGTGAACATGTTTAGCTTATTTCTAATGAACATGAAATTGAAATTTTCTTTCGCAAAGCCAACCATCAAAACATATAATATAATATAATATAATATAATATAATATAATATAATATAATAGAACATCCTATGGGCTAAAATTCACCACCACAGACTTGCAAACCCTGGACAGAAACTAGAGCAGTGGAACGGTTTCCTTTGATTGGTGCTGTGTGTGTGTGTGTGTGTGTGTGTGTGTGTGTGTGTGTGTGTGTGTGTGTGTGTGTGTGTGTGTGTGTGTGTGTAGAACTAGAAAAATCCAGCTGCAACCAGCAGCTCAGTGGTTTGTATTCCACTGCTGCTCTCTCTCTACAGTATCTCTCTCTCTCTGTCTCTCTCTCTCTCTCTCTCTCTCCCTCTCTCTTATCCTTTCCTTACTGTTTCACTCTTTCTCTTTCCTCTCTCCTTCATTTCCTTTCCTCTTTCTCCCTCTGCATCATTTCTCCTTTGTGATTTTGAAATGCTGATATACTCCCCCTTTCTCTCTCTGACAAACTCACTCACTCCACATTACTCTGTGTTGTATGTTTCATTATCCAGACTACAGTAAACCAGAAACACAGCCCTCATATTAGCGGTAGCTGTCCATCCCCCCTGCTGGTCGTTCTTGGTCATTGCATTTGGTTGTTGCCTCTGTCCATGGTGCTGATCTCAGCTGTTTCCGGACTGCTGCCTGACTGCATATATCTGGTATCATCTTCTTGATGAATTTTAACAAGGATTTTAATTGGTATAAAGAACCATTTCAAATCAGTAATGACTACATTCATTTTGACATGTTTTATAATTATGAGCACACAGGACCTTCTCTACGCTGCAGTTTATATTTATCATGTTGAAATCGTATATAAGTGTAAGTAAAAAAGTGTTTTACATCATGTTTACACCATGAACCCATTGAACCAATTCTGAATACTTTCATATGTGGACCTAGAGCTGATGCACGTAATATATGAAGGATTTATATGACTTTTAAACATAATTCAAATGAACACATAATAAACACATATTACCTAGCAATAAAAGATGGAGGATAGCAATGTCAGAGGGACAGTCAGTCCATGTTTGAAAGTAAAAAGAATCACTGTGCACATACATTAAATGACTCAGGCCAAGGTTGACTCTGTTTACAACAGAGTTGAGACTTAACACCACCAGACTTTATATAAAAATAAGGTCTCACGCCTTCATAATAACTTGATTTTACTGACTTGAGTTAATGACTTGAATTTTGTAGTGGCAGTCATGTTTTTAGACCTGATAAAACCCCAGTAAAAGAAGACATAAGGTAGTGACAGGTGGACCTTGCAGAGCCACACATATTTCCATCTTGACTTGCAATCTGCTCTTAAGGACTTGAAACTTAACTTGGACTTTCCCCAGAACACCTAAAAACAAGGCCTGGTTTACACTTTTTTTTGTATGTGCAAGCTGCCCACCACAATCACAGCTAAATTATCTTTTTTTTTTAGTTTTAGTTAATTGCTGGCCAACTGCTAAATAAATATTGGCGTTGTAATGCCACGCAGTCTGTTGACTGTCTGTTTGTTGGTTCCAAACTCAGTTTCTGTGTAGAATAAAAGAGACGATAGTGATGGGGAAATAAGAGGAATGACATCAAGAGGGAGAGAGACAGTAGAAAACAAAAACAGAGAAAGAGATCAAAGAAAAAAGATGGCGAGAGTGAAAATTGTATCTCAGCAGGAGTTCCTGTGCTGCTGTCAAACTCTTGCTGCAGCCTCATATTTATTATGAATCACTATATTTAGTGACGCATCTCTTCAGCATCTCGTCAGCTCCACTTCTCCCCCTGTCCACAGCTCAAATTACCATCTTCACAAATAGATACTGCACTTTCCTCCACTTTATTATGTTAATAGTGTCAGTAGCCAGGGGATGTCTGTTTTTTTTTTTTCTTCTGAAATATAATGGATGTTGAATAACTGTCTCAACTAGACCTTTTTAAATGTTGAAAAAGCCTTCGGTTTCCATCAGAGAGGATGGAGAAAATAAGTGACTCATTACTGTGTCTGCATTTTCCATAATAACCAGCAATGCAGAACAAGGGCTGTAATGTTATCCACCATTTTAGGCTAATTCAACTCTCTGCATCATTATTCTTTACTGTCTCCTATAGTTACTATAATCTACATGGTCTAACTTATACATAAATACATCATTTTAGGGTGGAAGAGATTAGATTAGAAAAGATTAGCAACATGTTAGTGGTCTGGTTGTTTTCTCATCATTTCAGCAGTGGAATTGTAACAAAACAAAAATATTTAAACCATCAGTCTTTTATATGTAGTGTAAAGATTAGTAGTGATGAGGGAGGCGTATGAAAATAAAGCAGAATGGCAGAGACAGAGTTTTATGGCAAACAGAAAGGAAGAGAAAAGGCAGGTGTACTATCTCTGTGACTCCCCTGGGAGAAGAGGGTAAATTGATCTTTCCAACCAAGAAAACACACACACACACACACACGCACACACACACACAAGCACACTAACACTTGTGCACACAAGCATAAAACAATTAGAAAACACCCCCTGGAGCACTTTGGTGAATCAAATTACATTCCAGAGTTCTCTGAATCCAATGAGAGTAGATTCCACTCTGTAACTGACCAAT
Organism: Protonibea diacanthus; assembly: GCA_028641955.1. NCBI lineage: Eukaryota > Metazoa > Chordata > Actinopteri > Sciaenidae > Protonibea > Protonibea diacanthus. The sequence continues at coordinate 18,899,632 of CM053984.1, forward strand.
CAGCTTTCTTGGGTACTAATCAATAAAATATCCTGTACTGGACTGTGTGTGTGTGTGTGTGTGTGTGTGTGTGTGTGTGTGTGTGTGTGTGTGTGTGTGTGTGTGCACGTGTGCCAAACTGTTGAAAGGCAGTAAATTTCCTGTAGGGTTGAAGGTAGCTTTAACACTAAGTTGTCCTGAGGGACATAGAGAAATAACAGTCTAGTGCAGTGTATGTGCGTGTGTGTGTGTGTGCCTATGTGTAGTGTAGTGGCATGCAACTGTATGTCGTCAATAGCAGTAAAACATAGGGCTTGGGGTCTGCCAATAGCTGCTACGCTAATTTTAGTCATCAAAGCCTCATGGTCAAACAAACCGTGTTTCACGCCATGGAACAAATTCTATTGTGTTGATTTTCTGATTCAGTCCAGTGAAACTGAATGGACACCTGATTTGTGGTTGTGTGTGAAGGGCAGTTTTAGACCTTGAGAGTGAGGACATCTGGGTTGGCTTTAACATCCTTAAAAATCTGTTCAAGAATTATTTTGACATTTTGGGAAATCTGCTCGTTCTCATGTCTGTGCCAAAACAGGGAAATTTCAGCAAGCGGGTGATTAGTTCAGCTCAGCATAAATAGTGAAAACAGGTGGAAACTATTATTACTATACAAAAAACAAAGTGTAAAAACAGTAAAGTGTAAAGAAAACTGAAAAGTTGTCACCTCCTGTTTCCAGTCTTTATGCAAAGCTTAGCTAACTGTCCCAATTAATTTTCTCATCTAATTCCCAGCAAGAAAGCAAATAAGAGATTTTCCACAGTTGAACTGTTCCTTTAAGGATGTTAAAATCAACCTTTATGGTTAAGGTTAGACTTGGGTTTAGATTAAGTTTAGGAGTTAGAATAGTAGAATAGTAAAAATGTCTGTGAATCATGATCATTCAGTTTTTAAATCTACACAGTATGAGCGTACAGTGTTTTTGCTGACATAAATGTACGTGATTACATTTCAACTGTTGTGCCGCCATCTCCTTCCATATTTATTCACTCTCCCTCTGTCCAGTTCCCGTTTTTCTCCATTTTCTGTATTTCTAAACTAGAACAGATGTCACACTGAAGCCTAAATCCAAACTCTTTCCTCTTACTTCTTCATTTCTTAAAAATAATCATCCATCCACGTCCTCTCCCTCTTTCCATCTATCCCTCTCGCCCCTCCCGCTCTGCCACATCATCCATCCTTCTTTGTTTATGTAATCTCACCTTTGACTCCTCACCGCATTTTACAGCTGCGCTGTCACTCATGAATTATTATATTGCACATGAAAACAGACTGTGGGGACTTCAGGGTGACTTCCCTGTGTATTTGCTGGCTCAGCCAAATCTTGTGAGCAGCTAATATTTGGATAATGAAAAAAAATAGCCATCCAATTTTCTTCTTTTCCGCATTAAACCTCTGAATTACTCCTGTAAGTCTTTGTCCTTAGATAACTCTAAAAAAATTATAAACCTTTCCAGCAGTCATATATCGGCCTGTTTGGAGGGCACTGAAGCACCTTTTTTATTGTTTAGATATGATGACTTAGGTTGGGTTTAACAAGGTGTTACCTCATGCTTCTCATCTATTACAAATAATAGCAACTTCCACTATTTGTTCTAAGGTAAACACATTATGGCCTAATCTCTTTATTGATTTTCACCCCCAAGTACTGGCAAAATATTGTGATGTGGTAAATATTGTAGAAATAAATATATATCACATATATAACATGCATGCAACTATGCCTGTAAAAACAAACGTTCAGCTTGTTTCTCCTCAGTGTGTAATTTTTAAATCACTGGATGCTGCCCTCCTATACTCTGCCATGCGTCCCCTCCTATTTTCTTTCTATTGATTACGCTGTCAGGGGTCTTCCTAGCTATGTGTGTGAATTAATGGTTATTGGTTATTGATCTGTGAACAGACGCGTCCTCTTCACTTCAGTTCTTTAGCTCAGAGCAAAACACAAATAGGCTAAATGTAACATAAACACACCATCACACGATCTGAGGAGATCCCGTCAATAAAATCCTTTTGCAAACCTTCATTTGCTGAGTTTAGATCATCTGAACAGCTTGATTGTCTATTTAGTCATGAGTATGAGACTAAAGCTGTATTTATCCTTTAAAGAGCACTCAAAATGACTTTGATTAGTCTTTGCCTTTTCGCTCTTTCATTTCTGGCTTCATGTTTGGTTGCAGTAGTGGGACGGCAGTCTCCGGTTACTCCGCTCTGTGTAAAATGAACAAATGATGGAGGCAGAGCATTGACACCGACACATAATCAATGCCTATCTGAGCTGCAGGGACAGAGAAGCAGCGTGTCAGTGCTGCACAGAGATGACAAATAATCAGCATGTAGTGATCAGGTTGTCTCTGCAGCTACTGCAGATTCTCCAACAGCCAGACACTCAATGCACACTCACACACATGAACATACAGACGATGTGCTGTTTGTAAATGTTCTTAAACATTTCTGTTAAATAAATATACAGCATTAGCATCAGCATGCAATCTTTGTTCTTAGTCTAAAACATCTACTATTTCTTCAATCTCTTTTTCAAGCCCCACTTTTAAACCTTTCTCGCTCTCGCTTACGTTTATATATTCAAAATGTCACATGGAAAAGACAATTTGAGAATGAAATATGCTGGTGCCAGAGAAAGAGGCAAGAGAGAGGGAAAAAGAGCAAAAGCAAAAAGGAGCTGAGATCGATAGAAAGGAAATAGACAGACAAGAAACAATTCAAGAAAAAGTGAACGGAAAAGGAAAATAAAAGAAAAGGGTTGAAAAAATAGACAAACAGCTGCAGCCGCGTGATTCATCTGGAGCCCCCGTCTCTCGGAGCAGGTGGATAATTCCACAGCACAGTGTGAGCACGCTCCTACGGAGAGATCTGATTGGATGGGAGGGTAAAGGTCTCTGCTTTGTGAATGTGTGTCTTTGTGCATGTGCACTGTGTGTGATATTGCAGGTGTCTGAATACATTACGCAGTGTATTATTAGTAAGTTGGGGGAGTAGCTGCCAAATGATGCACTAACATCACACACTGTAGTGTACACACACACACACACACACACACACACACAGATACACATGACTCGCAAGGATTCCCGAGCTATAATGCGACATGACACTCAACTGAGGTCAGAAAATAACTGCCACTCAGTATCTGAAAAAACATATGTATGATCGCAGATTTTTATCATTTTCTTCCTGATGCTTGCTGTTCTTTTTCATCCAGTTTGGAGGTTTCCTCAGCGCTGTGTGTCGTGTCACCGCTAACAGTTGTAAGCATCCTTTTACATGGGACAAAAAAAAACAAGTACGACACAGCAAATGTGGCAATTTGAACAACCTGAAGAGCTTTGAATATATCATCAATGACCCAAAATTACAATCAAAAGAAAAAAAGAATGATTATGAGAGAAACCATCTGGGGATAAGTAAGGACCTTCCTCCAAAATATCACATTATTAATAATATATATTTTTTTAGATTATAGCTCCAGTATCACACCATATCTCCTCATATTCTTTCACTACCTCGATATAATGCAGTGGTGGAATACATCTGATAATAAAGCATACACACAACCTTTAATATTCATTTTATACCAAAACATTTTTAGAACTCTAGCAAATAGAGATCCATGAGATAAATATATACTAATATACTTTATACTATACTTAATAATTGATACTAATAAATAACTTAAATATAAAAAAAAAGTTTATATACAATATTTGTATATAAGTAGTGCCCTTGAGCAAGTCACTGACTCCTGTCAATGAGAGTGCAGACTGACCCAGATATTGTTTGTGCCCAAAGAAAAAGTGTGTGTTTAGAGGCTGACTCAGCATGCTGTGATTCAGGGTCAACACACACACACATACACACAATGGAAGTGAGTTGACAGTGAAGGACAAACGACACTGACCTTTACACACTGTTCCTGTCTGTGTGAGTGTGTGTTCATACTGAATTACTGCTGGGAACCAGGTGGACCTCTCTAAAAGTGTCAACCTTTAACTCATTATTACAGTATTAGTACATTTTTATGTCCCCGCTCACGTGTTATGATGAATCCATTTGTGCACTGAGTTACTGAGTTTATCTTTTTTGATATGCAGTTCTTATTACAATAAACCAAGCAGCTAAAGATGGGATAATACATGAATATACAGTAATAGATATAGAATTTATTTAGTATTATTATTACACCATGAATTAAGATTTTTCCTACTAACTCCTAATTATTGCTTATTGACTGTAAATTAATGCATCATTGTTTCTGAATAATGATGTGGTTATTGGGTCCTTGTAGTTAATGGTGAATGTGTGTTCCCTAATCTGAAGTGTTACCGTTATTTTTTACAGGTGTGAATTTGTTTTTATGAATGAATGGACATTGTATGCCTGAATAAAAATGTTGCGAATTATGTTATGTAGGATAACTCGTTGGTAGTGACTTTCTGGATAAAGCAATGACTCACTGCTCGAGTCGCTACAAGCCTTTTTCAGCGGTCGCAAAATACGTAGAAACGTATTTTAATTATGTTTCATCACTTCCATACCAGAATATAGCCCAAGTTTATGATTATGGATAATAATACGGCTGCGTTTCTCCATTATAAGTCTTTGCCTGAGCAGCTTTAAGAACTACTTTAGGTTGAAATGACGTGCGATGACGTGACAGGTACAGTTTATGTTATGAGTTATTTTTTCTTTCTTTCTGTTTTTTATACTCAGCAGCAGGAGCACTCATGTCTGACCCTGTCAGCTCTCTGCGAGCTTCACTCTCAGAGTTGCTCTTTTAAAAGACCGAGCTTGTGTTTTCGTCTAAATGTCAACACGGCATCAGCTCTGTTCTGGTGAGGCAGTGATGCTCTTTGTACACTAACACACACGCACACACAGACACACAAGCAGCAAAGACTGAAAGCACGTACCAAGACAGTTGGACATACCCATCACACACACAATTTATTATACATCAACAAACACACCGGCACACACTTTTTCATGTAAATACACATGCAAACAGGGAAGCACACACATATATACACACACACACACACACACACAGAAATCCTGCCCCCAAAGCATTTCTCAGCCAGAACTGCCAGTTTCATGAGGCAGAACTAATTTACTGTACATTTTTGGAATCCGCCTCTCTTTTCTCTCCTCCTCCTCTCCTCTCCACTTTTCTTCTCCCTCCTCATCCTCCTCTCATCTCTCTTTCTAATTCGCTAATATCCTTATCCTCTCCCTCAGCCTCCCTCTTTCACTCTGACATTTTGCCTGCATCTCTGTTCACCCTCTGATTTCTCATTTTTCCCTCGTTCTCTCCTCTCTCCTCGTCTCCGTTCCACACATCTCCTCATACACCCTCATCCTCAGCCATGTTTGGTGCTACCCTAATCTAATCTCCTCTTTGCCTTCCTGCAAGCATTTGATGGACAGTAACTTGCAGTTCAGCAGCTCCTGAAGCTGGCACCAGAACTCATATTAGAGCGAGGAAAAGATAAAGAAGAAAAACAGTCATGGAAACTTGTGAACAGTTTTTTTTTTTTTTAGAAAGATATCTGTTCAGTGTTGGAACAGAACATCCTATCTGTTCACACCTACATTATGCCTAAAACTTTTTGATCACCCTTTGATCATACCTCTCACTCCCTATTTTTCAGGGACCAGCCTTCTTGTGGGCTAAATCTGTGTACTATCAAATAGCAAGCACCTTCTTGGTACAGCTTTGTGGTCAGTTTTTAGGTGGTTTTGGCAAGGTATGAGTGAATTTAGACATCAAAGTCTGTTTGCAGGTCTCGGGGAGAACTACAGCACATGTGAGAGAAAAAATGTGTAAAACCTTCCAACATCGGTCGAAGCTTGAGACTACACGTTTGAAAATGGAAAGAAATCTGTGGGTGTGAAGTTACAGAAGAAAATAGTGAACTGACCAGACCTCTGTAGCCCGCTCCTCATCTCTGTTGTAGTGGTTTGAGGCTACATTAGCTGCTAATGGCATAATATACCCAAATCTCTGACCAATGCCGGTGATCGAGTTACATTGTGGGTTATATTTTGTGTCAATCATGATGTGGAGTTCTCTTTTAGGGTTAGGGAAACACTTAGCTTACAAGCTAAAATCTTAACAAGAATGAAAATATTGGTGACTTTCACAGGATTGTGTACTGATATGTAATTATTAACAAACTACATTTCCCTTCTTCACCACAATCACCCAACTGTCTTGTTCAATTCCTGTTCAAGAATTTAATTTCAGTTTAGAAAACATTGTCTGTATAGTTCATATTGATTCATTTATGGTGCGCTGGAATAAAACAGGAGGAAACCAGAGCTGAGAGAAACCAGAGCTCACCCTCTAATTTACTTCTCACCAATCATTCTCTCTCTGTTTTCCATGTACCATGTTTATCTCCCTGCAACGCTCATGTCTTCTCTCATGTCTACCCCCACCTCTACGTATTTTACATTTCTCAGTCTCCATCCCATCTCACACACTCATCTCACAATGAAAGACTCTCCTCTCCCCTCCTCTCCTCTCCTCTCCTCGCTGTAAGCCCTCAGCTAAACTTTCCTCAAGATTTGTTCCTCCAACTTCCTTTTCTAGCATCTGTCTGATCATGTCTTTCTTTTCGCCCTGCGGGATGAGCCAGCAATCTCCCCTACTCATAATGCTCCTGTCCAATTGAGGACTGCCTCCTGCACTTCAAAGTACACACTTCAACACTTCAAAGGCTGCAGTCTCTCTCATACTAAAACCAAGGCCAGATCAATTAAATCCTAATAATACCCAGCAGCCCCCCCACCACTCAGGATGAGGTTCAAACCTGGGTACACAGAGTGAGGCGAGAACTTAGACTAAACTTTTGTGTCCCCAAAGAGCTAATTTGTTTTGCAACTCTGCAGATGAAAACGAGGAAAATAGGACCTGTATCTTAAAAATAGAAGTGCAGATTTGGAAACGTTGCTCTCATTTTTAGGCAAGAACACACAGGCCATGTTGCTAAACTTAGCTGAAGTACAGTCTTCAAATAGCACAGCAACTATTTTTGACTTATTCAGCAGCAAAAAAATAAAAAAAAAATGAAGTCATTCTGACAGCATTTGGCTGTATGACCAAATGATTCATTTTCAGCCTACTGAATGAAAAAAGTAGACAGACTTGGCAAACCTAATGTATATTTTATGACATCGCTCCAGATGAAGCCTTTTTCTGCAAGCAGTCTCTCTGGAAGTTAGTTTGTACTTGTCGTTCCCTCTGCATGAAGTTGTTGTAGCTAACACGTTAGCTGTCCAGATGCAGACCGCCATTAACAGTCAGTCTGAGTTTCTGTCCACATGACTAGGTCTAACATCCACTCTCCTTTTAGCTCCTGTCTCAACTTTTGAGAGAAGCATCTGGCTGTACCAATCAATGCTGTCAATGCTTGTTTGACTGAACCCTACAGTAAATGCACTCTGAAACCAAAACAATGAGCTAATAGAGGCTAAAAATGATAGACTATTCTCCCCTTTCATATCACATATAGTCATTTAAGTCATTGCTAATACAGAAAATAATATATAGTGGAACTTAAAGGAGCAGTGTGCAAGATTTAACAGCATCTAGGTTAGTTACTGAAACACATAAAGGGCCTTATCTGGAGACAGTGTTCAGTTTGTCCATTCAGGGCATCTGTAGATATAAAAGGCTCATTTTAAGGCAACAAAAATACAGTTTTTCTCATTATCGGGTGATTTTAAACTCATGAATACATAGTTCTGAATATTATATTCCATTTCTGCCATGTTCTGTAAATAAATCTTACACACTGGACCTTTAAAGTGATGCAAAATAAACCTCATGTACGGCTCCCTGAGTTTATTTGTTTCAGTGACAAAACCAGACTGTGTGTGTGATAAAGCAGTCGTAGAAGTTGGTTGACTTGTCTGCCTTCATGTTCCCCGTTGACCCAGCTCTGAGATAGCCAGGCCCACTCTAGCTCTGCCCTGTTTTGCTGCTGGCGAGCTGCCATCCTATTACTGCAGGAGTCAAAATCCTCTGATCCCTGCAGCCCATACGCATGCACGCACACACACTTGCACGGATACACACACAAGCACTGCAAACATTGTGCCGTTGCTGCCTGTGCTTCAGCAGTGTTTATCTGTGTGCATATACATCCGTTCGTGTCTGTGTGTGTCAGTCAGTCCCATAGTGACGACAAGCCTGTTAAAATTAGCCCTTATGACAGATTTGTGGGTCAAACTCAAAACAAGCCACGGTGCGCCTTTGGTCCGTCTCTCCACCACAAAGGCTTCCGCCTCTAAGCCGGCTTGTGACAGTTAGGTCGCTGGTTCAAATCCCTAGTCTGTCTGAGTGAATCCAGGCAGGAAAACTCTCCTTCAAAAGCCAATGTCAGAATAGTGTTGAGCATGGCATGTAACCTCTATTCACTGCAGTGGAGCAGCTCAAGGTCCACGAATAAAAGACAATCATCAGTGAACAAATGACGCCTGCTAATAAAAAAGCTCCAGTGTTAGCTAGCTGAGTTAGCTTTTGAGTTGTCATTTCCCTGCTTCATGTTTCAAACCTAAACCAACCTTTCTTCTGATCACGCACAGATGATATCCATCTTTCAGCCTACTCTTTATATTTTTCGGTAATATTTTGTGATGAAGCTATTTAAGGCATAATCTTGTTTCCACAAGATTATCCTCACAGCACAACAAAACTGATTCAGTCTATAAATGCCCCTTTTTGAATGGTTAAAATGAAATAAGAATATTGCTCACAGTCATAGTGTCAAAATTCATCATCGTGGCAGCTATAAATTCACAGCATATGCAAATGAGATCATCCTACGCGTAGTATCAGCAGAGGAAAGAGGTGGGATCAACCTCATCTGGGGCTTTATATCGCCTCTTTGAAGAATGGCTGGTCGGCCGGCCGGAGACAGAAAACGGGTAGGAAGTGAAAGAGGTGACAGTGAAATGTGGGCAATAAAACATAATGTGTAAACATTAACACAAACACACACACACACACATATAGAGAGCTGCGTGCCCACACCTCTGCCTCTTACAACGAGGTTACATAATTAAAGAGGCTCCGTTGTGTCAAATGAGAAGAGGAGATTTTTAAAATATCTGTGAAATGGAAACGAAACCTGTTTGTGTTATATAACCTGGAAAAAGACCCAGATTATTCCCCTCTTCTTCTGTGTTTTGTGTCAGTCATCTCTCCTCCCTTTCTCTACTTCCTCCTTGCGCTTTTTTCTCCTGCTGTAATTTATTCCTCCTTCTTTCTGCCACTTGTCTCTCTCTTATACCTTTCTTCGTCTCCACCTCTAATTTATCTCACGCTTATTCTCTCCTTCACTGGTTTTCCACTCCTATAATTCTTCCTTCCTATCTCTCCTCCCCGAGTGTCTTTCCTCCTCCTCTATACTTCCTCCATCTCTAATTTATTTCTCTATTTCCCTCCTCTCCTCCTCCACCCTCATTTCATCCCCTCCTTCTTCTCCTCCTCAAGCTTCATTTCTCTTCTTTATCCTTTCCTTCACTTCCTCCCCTGCTCTTGATGCTCTCCTCTAAATTCCTCTCCTCCTTTCACTTATTGTTTCGCTCCTGCTTTTACTGCCTCTACTTCTTCATTTGATTTCCTTCTCCTATTATTCTCTCTATCCCTGCCTCTCTGCCTCCTAATGGTGCGAAAAGGGTGTTAGATTAAATCCTCCACCTTTAAACCAGCCGGTGTGAGCGTGATTATGTGTGTCTATGTGTATGCATATGGTCGCTGTATATGTTTGTGTGCACAAGCCAAGATTTCAGTCAGTAAATGCAGTTAAATTAAATCAAACATGAAATCGAATTAAATCAAGTTGAATCAAATTAAATATCAGTCATCATTAAATCATATTCAAAGCCAAATTACAATAACACAGTTAATCATGAACATCCAAATAAAAAACATACAAACAAAATGTTTTCATTTAGTTGTGAGGATTTAGAAATCATTTTAATCTCAGCTTGTACTACTAAAGTTACTTTCTTCCATTTCATATGTAATACTGATCTCACCTCTGTCCTTACATCCATCTTGTGTGCAGTATTTCCAACATTTATTGAAGGACACCAGGCAGAGAGGAGAGAAACATGAGTTGGAGATAGATAAAAGAAGAGAGTAAAAAGAGAGTGCAGCCAAAAGATGCAAAATGTATCTCAGCGGACAAAATTATAAAGAGGAAACCAAACTAGGAGGAGACAGAGCTCAAGAGGCAGGAACTCAGATGGAGATAAATAAGAGTGGTTCTGAAAGTAGCAGGAGGAAAAAGAGTTTACGTGGGAGGGCTTCTGTGAAATCTGCTCTTTGTTGTCATATATAAATGAGTCTGCTCACGTATGATGACAGAACTGATGCAACCTGCGCACCGAGCGGTGAAACCTGCCCCAAAACTAACACAGTGTCATTTTGATCCAGTTGGTGTAAAAAAAATAATTAGCAAACGAGACGAAATCAAAGAAGACAGTCCCAATGATATGTTCAAAGTATAACTGATGACTGTTGGTATAAATACAGGAATCTTTTGGCAGCCTGCCTTGTTTTCAGAGAAGATGCAAAGGTCAGCAGATACTGTAGCTGCGAACTGCTAGAACTGGTCATCCATCAATCATAACCTGCCTGCGCTCTGATTGGATCATCAGTGTTTGACCCCAGGGTTGAGAGGTATTGCTGCAGGAAGCTGATTTACTGTAAGGGTGTTGTGGTTGTGATGATGATGATGATGATGATGATGATGATGATGATGAAGATGATGATGATGATGATGATGATGAAAATGATGCTTAGCTTTGGTGAAGTAGTTTGTGTTGAGTCAAGACTGATTTCTCTACATTGAATGGCGTTCATTTCACATTGAGCAAAAACAGTAAATTCAAAGGTAAGGCTTGTCTTGTGACAGGCTTATAAAAGCAGGTTGAGGTGTTTCCCTTCAGTCACTTACAGCCCTGTCCCTGAGAAATGTGTTGTTTTTTTTTTTACAACTAATTTACTACAACACCAAATATGTACTGACAAAACACGATACCAGATTGTTTATCGATTTAATTAAAGCCTGATGTTAACCAAAGTGTTGTCGTAAAACTGGACCCTTCCACCGCTCACCCCAAACTTCCTCTGGCACAAGAACACAGCATCTGTGGACTGGAAAAAACATTACCAGTGAACATAATCAGGCAGAAATTATATTTTATCCAAAATATATTTGACAAAAAGTACAAACCACCATCATCAGCAGCAGCAGCACCTGTCTCTTGTCCAATGCAGCGGGCTAAAACCTCTTCCCTGATCGACCTCTTCTCTGTTTGCTCTTCGAGCCAGTTACATCAGAATCAGCAGGGAGCCACATTACTAGAGGCTGAGCTGAATGACTGTGTTTGTGCACGCACTCATGCACATGTGGTATCACTCACTTTCCCCATTTTCCTCTCCTCCACCCAGTGGGCTTCTCTTCTCACCCCCTCCTCTTCTTCTTCTTCCCTCTGCTTGTCATCTCTCTCTCCTTCTGGTTAGCCTTCAGCTACACACGCTTCCTCTATCTTGGATTGATGTGAACCGTGTGTGTGTGTGTGTGTATGTGTGTGTGTGGTGCAGAAGAGTGCAACCTAAAGCAGCAGCCAACCAGTGCTTAGGAAGTGTGCGCTCGAGCAGAACAATGGCATTCTGGGTAAAAATAGCCCTCGCTCTGTTGGAGGGAGAGAAAAGGAGACAGAGAGTGACAGGGGGAGAGAAGAGAGGGAGGGTAAGAGCTGAGAGGAAGGGGAAAGCTAGAAGTTTAGCGATCATGTGGTGAAGGGAGAAAAGAGAGAGAAAACTTCAGGTGCAAATGTGTGAATGGTAAAAACTCAAAGAACAAAGGATGAGGATGACTCAGACTAGTGTGTGACCTGAAACTGAGAGAAGCACAGAGGAGCAGTCTCCTAGAGTATTTTAAATGGTGGGAGGAAGTGAACTCACAATAATATCAGCGTTGTGTCTTGTCGTAGTATTTATTTATCTTATCATATTTGGGATATTGTGTCTACATTTTTAGACACATTATTAATAAAAATGATATGATATGATATGATATGATATGATATGATATGATATGATATGATATGATATGATATGATATGATATGTATATGTGAAACCTCATGTACAGTAATGAAGCTGGGGCCTCTCTGGGGCTGGGGAGTTGGCATGTTTCTGCTCTCTGGGTTCTCTCTGGGTACTTCCTCCCACAGTCCAAAGACACGCAGGTTATTTTGTGACTCTAAATTGGCCGTAGGTGTATACGTGAGCATGAATGATTGTTTGTCTCTATGTGTCAGACCTGTGATGAACTGGAGACTTGTCCAGGGTTCAGTGTCAGCTGGAACTGATAAGAATAAGAAGTTATGGTAAATGAATAAATGAATGAATGTACATTGCAATGAACTTTGTTCAACTCTACAGATAAAACTTCTTGTTGACTTCTGACTTCTTAAAAAAGTTTTTAATTATACTTTGAAATATCTTATTCACCAGATAGATTAGCTCATATTTTTTAATGATGTGGGGTAAATCCTGCTGACTTGTCCTCTAGTGTCACCAGAAAATATTTGTTTTCATTGAAATATCTCATGTCTGCCTCAGAATTTTATAGATTCATATTGACTTACAAGATAGATTTCGGCATCATTGTAGAGACCCGAGCTACTCTGTGTAATGCTTGTACCTGTAACTCAGCCCTCTAACCTATTTCTAGTCTCTGTCTGTCACTCATCTCTTTCACTTCAATGCGTTCATCTTTTTTGTTTTCTAGACTAACCACATGAGTCAAGTCGAAGGAGTACTTTGTTTTGGAGTAAAAGCTGGATAGGGGTTTAAGTGGGTTTCTGAAAATAGTAGTAGTACATGAAGAGGGCAGAAAAAAGAGACAGAGAGGGAAACAAGGCCAAACACTCCCCACAGATGATGCAGTTTCCCTCAAGGCCATGGTGATGAATTTGTCTCCTTCATTGATGAGTAACTGTATGACTTCTCTATAGCCGTGGTGTAAAAGGGGGTTTGAACGCAGCGGTCAGTCATTTACACAGTTTTGTCATGAATCAAATCGAGTAGCTGAAGAAACATTGTCTGCAATGGATGGTGTATAAATAACAGGTGGATCTATTGCTTTCTCTATGATGAAATGTGAAGAGATGGAGGAGTTAGAGGTGACAAGAGCTGGAAGGTATTTCTAAACAGACTTTTAGACAGACATTTAGAAAGAGAGACAGTCTAAATGCAGAATCAGGACTGATGGAGCATTTTACTGAACGTTATTGACAGCAGGAGAAGAGCCAGATTGTTTGTGCTATGTAGGTTAAGTGGTGGAGCTATGGAGTACTCCATGGGACGATACACACACACACACACACACACACACACACACATAAACACGCGTGATGTGATCTGTAGGACTGAATGTACTCGCTCTGGCAAAAGGAGGCAATGAGTTCACTTTAGAGTCTAAAAATGATTCAACAGTCTCTGAAGCTACTGTACAGTGTGCTGCTTCAGGGGATACACACACACACACACACACACACACACACACAGAAAGTATTATATGATAGTCAAAGGAGTACTTGTCACTTATTTCACTTCAATGTGATGTACGATGAGGGGAGGCTTTACTGTGCTGTGTAGGCTAAGTGGTTGTGTGATAGAGTACTGCACAGTACCACACACACAAAATGTGCTCATACATATGCAGCCAAAGGCACACACACAGGGTCACCATCTTACAGAACATTTTGTACCATGGGAGGTATTTTATCATCTTTTATAACTGGAGGCCAACTAGTCCCACAAACAGCCACATTATTCAGCTGTATAATCAATAGATATGACTTTCTTTGAGTATTAGAAAATTGTCAAAATGATAAATGATTGAAAAAAACACACACTGTTATTGATTTTCACCACATAGGTACTTGTGTCCTTACTTACTTGACGTGTCCACCTCTTCCCTCTCTTTTGAATGGCAGCCATAATCTTGAATGATCCTAGAACAGACTGAACTGGAAAAAAGTGTCATATGTCATATACCATAAGCTGCATTTTGCAACATCTACAATGAGAACTAAGTGCTATTCATAAAAGATATTTGTACTGCAGTTATGCCTCTGTTCAGGCCTTGATACAGAGTGAAACAGAGCAAAGGTTTATATTGGTAATAGGTTTATATTTTTCCTAAACAATTCAATACTTGGTGCCCCTTTGTCTTCAGTTCATTTTGGAATTTGCCTTTTTGTCTACTTTGTTTTCTTCCTTTTTTCTTTAGTTTTTATTTGTCTTACTATTGTGCTAATTCCGGGTATCATTACAAATGGTTTAATGGTGTTAAATTTGGCTGTCTATAAGTGCCACAGTGTCCAAAACTCAACCCAAAGCAGCATTAGTTGCTGTGTGGATGGAGTTTTTTGTACGACACATAATCACAGATAAAGGCTCAAAGGGATTCACTGAAAGAGAGAGATAAAGGGTGGAGAGATAGAAAAGATAGAGGGAGGAGAGGAGGGGGAGGTAGAAAAAAAGGCTTGGTGAGTTTTGTTGTGCAGAGAGAGGATTTGACGAGTGGGTGGAAAAGAACAGAGATGGGAGATAAGTTTTCAGCGGGGAGGGCTGCATCTGTCAGTTATGTCAGGGTAAACAGATGCTGCACACGGGAGAGATACTGTAGAGCGATAAGGAACATTGCATGTTGTATATCAAATAAAATAAGAGATAAGCAGAGAGTTTTCTAGTTTTTAAATAATAACTTTCTTCTTCTGTCACTGTGTTGCTGAATTTACTCCTGTGACTTTCTGTGTGCACTTCCTAGATATCACCTGTCAATCAAACACTGTGGACAGTTTCTTGCTGTAGTTGGTGAAATGTCTGTACAGTATATGGAGCGCTCTTCTTTTCAGCCGTGGTGGCTCTTGATGCTCATGCTAAGTCAGTCATCTTCTGCTCCTTTTGTTTTAAAACCGAGGTAACACCGTTTACATCATCATGAATGGAAAAAAGAGACACAATAGAGACAAAAGATTATGTACAGTATGTGTGTGTGTGTGTGTGTGTGTGTGTGTGTGTGTGTGCGTGTGCGCAGTTTCATTTTTTTGTCAGTCAGCCTCACAGTGTGAGAAGTGAGTGGAGCTGAAGTGATGAAAATAGGGTGTAGCTGTCAGTGTGACTTCCTTTTAGAAACTACGTCAGCTTAGCTTAGCCTGCTGCAGCTCTGACAGCTCTGTCTGGAAACAAGATTTCCAGAGTGTATACAGTACTTGCATGTGTGTGTGTGTGTGTGTGTGTGTGTGTGTGTGTGTGTGTCACTGCAGTCTATTTAAGTGGAATCGACATATTTAATGCTAAGAATATTAATCAGGGCGACAAACCGTCAATCTTATCTATACTAAGTTGAAGAATGCATTATTTTAGTGTGACCCGTGGAGCAGTAGTTGCGGAATGGAGGAGAGTTAAGAAATAATAACCTACCTGTTGATTTTATGACTGTTTGATTAGCTCTTTAAATTGTATCTTTTCTAAAATTTACCCTTATTATAGAAATAATATTATAACAATAAAAGTTTGGTACTCTTGTGGAAAAGCTTGTTGTCCTTAATGTCTTCTGTCCTCTCTGTGTTTCAGAAAAAAGAGTGGTTATGTCTCAACTGCCAGACCCAGCGGCTGATGTCCGGAGGTGGCCTCGATGATCCTCCACTTCCTGTCCCTCATCCATCTCCCAAGCACCAGCCAATGGGCTCGCCCCGTCACCAGGCTCCAACCACTCAGCAAAGCCCTCTCCACAAACCCACAAGTCAGCAGGGTCCCAGGCCAGTCCTGTCCCAGACGCAGAAACCACATGCAGGAACGGGCACAGGCGGACCGTTTGCGCCCACTGCTGCCAAACAGCCAGCCGACACCAAGACCACGACACCAGCTACGGCACCTGTACCAACCACGGAGACCCAGAAACAGCTGAAACCCACAGAGGAGAAACCCAAGACCGAGCCTGAGAGCCAAACTACCAAAGAGACCAAGCCATCCCAGAAGAAAGGAGAGCAGATCACTCCAATCAAGGATATTAAGAAGTCCAGGCACTATGATGTAAGTTTGATTTTTATTGTAGCACTGCTTTAGTCCAGTGTACTGCTCTGTATGGTAAGCTATGGAAAAAGAACAAAAATAAACCAAATTATTAATGTATTAACAGAGATGCAATGAAATGGAAAAAACAAACAAACTCTGATTTCAGTGAAAAGTCTTGTTTGAAACCATAGCATACATACAGGACGCTGTACCAAAAATGGCAATTGTTTTTGTGACCTTTTTAAAGTATGTATGCATGTTAAGTTATATGAATATGCATGGCTGTTTCAGCGTGGCCCTGCTTCACATTCATACAGTTTTTCCATCAAGCTTAATGTGCTTAATGGAAACTCCTGCTCTTGTTCAGTACCAGATTTATGTAGTCTACAGGATTTTGCCCATGTTGACCCTCCAAACCTCAAGGTCCTTGAAGCTGAGAGATGAGAGAAAGTAAGTGATAACAGGGCTGTAATCCAGATGATACCAATGTAAACAACACGACAGGGAGAAAGCACACAGTGAAGCAAGCACACCCACTCAAACACTGGGTGAGTGCAGCAGCAGCTGGTCCTTTGGAAAAGTATCCATGTTTAAACGTACACTTATTGTATGAATATGTTAACGATATTTTAACATAAAATCTGAACAACAGTCGTTGTGCACTGGTTGTTCAGAGACAGGATCTAATATGATGACTTCCTTTAGAGTTCAAAGAGTCCCGCTTACCTTCCAAGGTAGTAGCACTAGCTTCTGTAACTCAACAGGTTTTCTCACAGACGACTAAACATTGTTTCTTGAAAGCTGAAACATGTTGAGGTTTTCTGTAAAAATAAAGTTGGACAAGAATATTCTATTACACTGGATTACAAAAACTGAACATTTTGTATATGAAGGATACTATGTTTATTTTTGTTAACATACTGTATGCCACAATGGTTAGCTGTTAGGACACTGGCTCATATTTGTAGTCATAGTTTGCCAATTTGCCATAAAAATATGAAAAGGATTGAGTTACTAAAGCTGGTGAGACAAAGGCTAGCTTAGCTTTACAATCAAACTGAAGTACCATCATGTTTCACTTCATGTTTTCAAAATAATCAAAGAAATGTGTTGATTTCAGAATCTTTCAGTCTGTCATCCAAGTTTGTTGCCATATTTCTATTGCAATAATAATAATAATAATAATAATAATATAGTAATAATAATGTCTAATATGATCTGTTCTTCTAGTTGAGCAGCTTTGTGTATGTGAAGGTGTGAGATTTTTTTTTTTTTTTAAACAGAGATAGACTTTGTGAGGACCAAAAATAACTATTTATGGAACATCCAGCCTTCTATTTCAGACAGAGAACATAACAACTAATGAAAATTGCCTTCTTCACTGGTTTTTAATAAATGTTGCGTGTCGTCTGTATAACAAAGGTACTAAATTGCCCCAGTACAGGATAACAGGGGGAAATGATGGAGCCTTGGGGAAAAACACAGGTTAGATGGGTCACAGATGCGGAGGCATCACTGATCACTGCTGAAAAAGTTCTGTTTGATAAATAGGATTTATTTTTTTAAATACAAAGGGTCATGGCTAAGTTTCTTGGCAAGTAGGTGCACTACTGCATGTTGAAAGCAGGAGGGAGCACAGCCAGTGCACAGAGAGAGATTTATGATGAATAAAATAATGTTACCAACGCTGTTAAAAAACATCCTTCAGAAATCTGGCCAAAGGCCAAGTGTGTCCTTTAAAGTACACAATGAAAGGTCCTTAAAATGATAGGGCAAGACATAGGGGTCAGAGTGTAGAGGTCAGGGATATGACTAATGCAGATTTGATTTCATGTATTTTGTTGGTGAAGGACAAAACAGAACAAGGGGGAGGCTTCTGTGTGTTGACGAGAACGAGAGTTATCAAGAGATAAGATATGGTCAGTCAAAATTTCATAAGACACCATCAGATGATTCTTTTCTTCTTTTTTTTTTTGCAATGAAAAGTAGTAAAAGTAAAAGCCCAGAATCATTACTGTATAAGACGCCTCCTTTTCCTCCCACCTCTTCTTGTTAGTTATTATTCATAACCTATAATGCTCTTTGAGACACCAAAGAACAGAAATATTCACATCAAAAGGATTAAAATGCTGTCAGTCACTGGAACTAGATTTCTCCAAGTAGGTCCTGATGATGAAGGATGGCCACCACTAAAACTGTTCAGTCATTGAGTTACTTGTCAGTCTGTATGACTTCATGTTTCCTCTAAAGGTGTGAAAGCACCCTGAAAGATTTCATAATGTCCATAAACTAGATTGGCAGCATACATGTATGTTAAAATAAACTAAAACCAATCAATCAATCAAATTGTATTTGTATAGCCCAAATTCACAAAAGACATTTTGCCTCAGAGGGCTTTACAATCTGTGCAGGGAGTGACACCCTCTGTCCTTAGACCCTCGGTTCGAGTGAGGAAAAACTTGCCCACAAAAAACCCTTTTAACAGGGAAAAAAGGTGGAAGAAACCTCAGGAAGAGCCACAGAGGAGAAATCCCTCTCCCAGGACGGACAGACGTGCAATAAATGTCACATGTACAGAACAAATCAACACAAACATATTGTACAATTACAATGAATGATAGAATGACAATGCATTACAATGAATGATAAAATGATTACAGTAGCAATGGTAGCTCTGGCTCCCAGTCTACTTTTGGAAACTATAGGAACTACAAGGAACCCAGCATTCTAAGAGTGCAGTGTTCTAGAGGGGGAGTAAGGTATTATGAGCTCTTTTAGATATGACGGTGCCCGACCATGAAGAGCTTTGTATCTAAGGAGGATAATTTTAAATTCTATTCTAGATTTAACAGGTAGCCAAAATGGGAGAGATGTGATCTCTGATCTTGGTTCCTGTCAGAACACGTGCAGCAGCATTCTGAATTAGCGGCAAAGTCCTAAGAGACTTATTGGAGCAGTCTGATAACAAAGAGTTACAACCGTCCAGCCTAGAAGTAATAAATGCGTGGACTACTTTTTCTGCATCCGCTTGAGACACGATGCGTCTGATTTTGGCCATGTTACGTAAGTGGAAGAACGCAGTCCTTGAAATTTGTTTTATGTGGATATTAAAGGACAAATCCTGATCAAAAACAATCAATGCCCTACCAAAGTGAGGCATAAAAGCTAAAGAATCAGAAAATTCCTGAATGAAACAAGAGAGAAACAAGATTAAAACACAAATAAAGGGGGGTCATACATTTATCATAAACTAAGTGATTACTTTGAGCAAAGTTTGGGGAACATTTAAAATTACCCCTCTAAATCACAGCCAGTCCAACCAGAAATCTTTGGTTGGTTATAATTATGGGAGAAAAACGATTGATATGCCAGAGAACAGGGCTGACCAAGGAGGCATGAGGTGCAACATCCAACACATTCACAGTGCAACAGGTGATACATGACATCAGAACTGAAGACATACTTCATCCTCCCCTATCCCCATCCCCATTCTTAATCCCACCTATTAATCTCTGAAAAAAACAGTCATTACCGAGCACAACAGCAGACCTACTGTATTTGAATCACTGAAATTAGAGATGTGCTTGGCTGTTCAGAGGTCTGGGTCCATGCTAAGGAGGGGGCAGAATATGTCTGAAAACACAGACGCTACACTGTAAAATAACACTTGGTTGACTTCAGTATTACAGTCCAAACCTTGGCAGAATCACACCTAGGCTTTAGGACTTTAAGTGATGCATGTGATACATGGACCATGTGACCATATGACCATGTGACAAACTGTTACCTGACACCTGAGAGATGGATGTTAACTTTTTACATCACAACGGATCCTGCCATCGACCAGCTGCCTGCAGCCTCATTAGATTTCCTTCACCGTCTCCTTCGAGGTTTTGAATGTTGTGTTTAGACTCCAGATGTAAGTAAATGAATGACAGTGGGATCTTGAGCTCATGCTCATGGGAATATGGCCTATATTTCATACTTGTGATGACTTGTGCTCACAGATAAATGCTTGTGAAGGTTTGTAAAGGTCACTTTAAATAGATCTGTGGGATTACATTAGTTTGGCCAACTATCTCTGTATGCTGACTAAATGTAACACCAAACCACACTTTCATTTTTATTACTGATATTTTTTACACTCCCTATTGTCCTGGTAAAGTAAAGTAAAGCAATTTCTTAAATGCTATGTTTTGGACACAAATCTCCCATTATTTTCTTATGAATATTTTAGATGTTTTGTTTTGCTGCACATATTTTAAAAGTAATCTAGTTTAACTCAGTGATCCATAAAACACTTTAAAGTTGTTTTCTTCTGGATGCAAAACAAAAACACAATTACAATGCTCTCACCCATATGCCTCAAGGTTTATGGGGGATAATTTTGCATTTAATAATGTAACCAAATTTAGGAAACCATTTTCAGATGTATTGTATTTGTGCTGTCCATATTTTGCCACATGATCACTCAGAGTTTGCTTGTCAAAGCTTGTTTTTTGCACTCTTGCACACAGTTGGTTATCACAGCCCTGCTCAGTTTTGTCTTTATCAAATTATAATCACTTTAATTGTGAAACCCTGGATATTTTTTTCACACAACAAAACTGTCATTGAGAGTTGCACTACAAAATGACACTACGATTTTCTATCAGGCCTGTTTTACTACTTTCTCCTTCAGTGTTGGACATCCATGGCTGTTGCATGTCATTGATTCCTTCCTCACAGAATGCTGAGGATGCAAGTACCAACAAAACACTCAAGGACTACCTTGGGGAGGGAGGGAGAGTGAGAGAGAGTGACACATACAGGGAGTGAAATAATGACTTTTCTTACTCAGCGGCAGCTCCTGCTGAAATACTTATTTATATTAAAAGGATTGGCTTTGGGCCCTTTCAAAGCCAGAGCAGACCTTCCTCATTTGTGGAGCTTCTAGGAGTTTGAAGTGCAGAGAGCTCAAAGTAAAGTCTCTCTGAAGTATTGTAACCATCGTAAGAGGTTTTCTAGAAAGGATTTCCATAATTTTAGCTATTTTGTATTTGTTCCTTCATCCCACTTTCATTTACCAGGTTAGTCCCTTTGAGATTATGATTTGGCATGTTATTAACAGACATCTGAGAAAGAGCCATTGATGAATGAGTTCTCAGTGTTTTTTATGTTCCTGTCAGCTTAACTCCACAATCTTCTCACTCCTAAAAAACTCGAGCTTGACTAACCTCTTTCCATCAATGGCTCAAAAACTGTTGACTAACCTAACAACTAAACTTTATGATAAATGTATGATTATGTCATTTGTGTTAATGCTGTCGTTTATTATATTATTTGAAATGTACCTCTTAATAAAATAAGACCATACTCAAGTTTTATTGTTATATACTTCATTATATTTGATTTTTTACAACACTGTAATTAGGTTTAGGAAGGACAAATTTCTGCATTTTGTACATTAATTACATGTAAGTGTTCAATGTTTTTCTGAGTAATTCTACATCAATGATGTGACTGAATGAGCCTGTTCTTTTACATGGTCTTTTTGAATTCGGTCTTGTCACTTAATTTTATTGCTTTATTATTTTATTAATTTTTTGTGTAATTTGGCAACTTTTTATGAGATAAATTGTAAGTATTCAATTTTTGCCCACATATGTAATGTAATGGGATTTTAAGTCTCAGAGGTTTCAAGCTTACTTTAATGCATGCATAAATAATGATAATTCACATTAATCATATGCCATTATGAACTTATTAAAATTACCAAATGTACTTAATTGTGATTTAATTATGTCATTATCCTTACTGTTTGAATGAGCGTAGACAAAATTCCCTGCAGTTTGTATTTATCAAGCTATTTTTAGATGTAGAGTTCAAGAGAGCTTTCAAGGTAATTGCTGTAACTCTAATTGAAATGCTAAGATCAGAATGTAGTCCACTATATTTATTATCTATCACAAACTGTCTAACTACTATGTTTCTGTTAAAAGCTGTGGACTGCATTTTTCCTGTTCAAGTAGATTGGTGACATATGTTAAAAACTGAATGCATTGATACAATCGTGCTATGAGTTTTAATCTATACATTTAGCTCCTGTATTGCACAGGCAATCAGATGTGGAACTATTTTTCATACTTTTTTAAACATACATTTGTTCAATATTAGATTAGACAGAAATCATAAATTGCATATCTAAAAATCTGAATCTAAATATATGTGGGCTTAAATTGTATGCATCCTTATTTAGCATCAACACGAAACTTAAATCAACATAAATTATGACTTAAATTAAAACCATATCTTCCCCAAATTAATTAATTTTTTTTTCTTTGTTCTTTTCTATAGGATACAAAAAACAACAGCACCCATGACTTGTCACGCAGCCCTCAGAGCCTCAGTGACACCGGCTACTCCTCTGATGGCATCTCCAGCTCCCATAGTGAAATCACAGGTCTAATCCAAGAAGAGGAGATGAAGCTGAGTGAGAGGGGTATCAGTGGGCGGGGCTCCCCACCAAGCCCTTCTGAAATCACCAAGCTAGAAAGCTCCATGAGGCCTTTGCTGGAGAAGAGTCTTTCTGAAGAGAAGGTGGACAGAAGGGGGAGGAAACACAGAGACAGAGACTTGGATGACAGAGGGAAGCAACGCCCACGCTCCCTGTCAATCCCACCAGATGCATACGACTCTGATGAGGAACTAGAGGACATACTTGAGGAAGAAGAGGATGGAAAGGACTGGGAGGGTAAACGGAAGGAAGGGAAGGAGGATAAGAAAGAGAAGAAAAAGAAGGAAAAAGATGCTGAGCCCACCGAGATGACAGATGAGGAGTTTATGAGAAGACAAATAATGGAGATGAGTGCTGATGAGGAAAATGAGGAGGAGGAGGAGGAGGAGGAAGAGATGGAGGAAGAGGAAGATGAGGAAGACGAAGGATATGGCTACCAGAAACCCAAGAAAAGCCATCATAAACACAGCATCTCTGACTCAGGGAAAGAGAAGAGACGTCTTCAGCACCACTCAAGCAGCTTTGAGGAGGAAACTAAAAGCTCTACCGATGTTTATAAAGGCTCAGTTGAGGAGGGTGAGGAAGATGTGATGTCACAAGGAGGCCTGAGGCGCTTCAAAACCATTGAACTCAATAACACCAATAGCTACAGCAGAGACATGGAGCTTAGCAGTGAAAATGACTTAAGCCTTGATCGGGAACCAGAGCTTGAGATGGAGAGCCTGACAGGTTCTCCTGAGGAGCGTTCTCGGGGTGACTACTCCTCTACTCTTCCAGCCACTTCATCCTCATATGGCTCAGGCCAGTCTCCTACTTCCATCTCATCAATGGAGGAGGACAGTGACAGTAGCCCCAGCAGGAGGCAAAGACTGGAAGAGGCCAAGCAGCAGAGGAAAGCACGCCACCGTTCTCATGGTCCTCTTCTTCCCACCATTGAAGACTCTTCAGAAGAGGATGAGTTGAGAGAGGAGGAGGAACTTCTGAGAGAGCAGGAGAAGATGAGGGAGGTGGAACAACAGAGAATAAGGAGCACAGCACGTAAGACCAAGAGGGATAAGGAGGAGCTGAGGGCTCAAAGGCGCAGAGAGAGGTCCAAGACACCCCCTAGCAATCTCTCACCTATTGAAGATGCTTCTCCAACAGAAGAGCTAAGACAAGCTGCAGAAATGGAAGAGCTTCATCGCTCTTCTGCTTCTGAATATTCCCCTCAGAGTCTAGACTCAGAAGCTGAGGGATACGAGTCCAAACTTTACAAATCAGGCAGTGAGTACAACCTTCCTACTTTTATGTCTCTCTACTCACCAGTTGAGAAATCATCAACTACAACAACCACCACAGCACCATCCTCAACTTCGAAACCACTGAAGAGTGCTGAGGAGGTTTATGAGGAGATGATGAGGAAGGCAGAGATGCTCCAAAAACAACAGAAACAGCAGCAGCAACAGCAGCAACATGGAAGACATGGGCAGTATTACGAGGAAGATGTTAATGGACAAGGTTATGATGAAGATTATGACTATGAACAAGATCAAACAGGATATGACAATGACGCAGTGGAGACAGAAACAGATATTTATGAGGAAATCCGACAAACATCTCAGAACATCACCAAGATGCAGCAGGCCACCGATGAACAAGTAGAGATTGAGATTGAGAGCTCATACCCAGACAAACAGCTCCTGGACACAGGCTCAGCCTTTGCTAAGCTACTAGAGCAAAGCAGTGCTCTCCTAACTCCAGGGACTAGCCCCACTCAGATATCAGCTCCTGTCTCCTTTGCTGAGACTGGAGGACGGATTCCTGATGTACGAGTGACACAACACTTCTCTGCAAAGGATGGACACAAAGACAGGATCAAGAGTCAAGCTGGAAAGAATGGTATAACTCCAGCAGTGGCTGCTACCACCATTGCAGCTTATGGAGTTTATGCCAGAGATGCAGTGACTATTTCTCAGACTAGTTCAAGTCACACTATGACGTCTACTCAGTCTGGTATATATAGCCGACACACAGGAAGTCCTGCCACATCCTCAGCTACAGTATCAAGTGTATGCAGCAAGATTGCAGAGATTACTCAGGCCTACAGTCAAAGAGAAGTGATCACCAGAAGGGTAGGGGAGACCAGGGGTGTCCAAGTGCGAGACAGTTCAACATCTTCTACTGAGAGAATTATCGAGCCACGTTCTCCCAAGTATACTACTTATTACAGGAGCACCAGTCCTCCTCTTTCTCCATCACCACCGCCTCAAAGTCCCACCAGTTCACCATCCAGAAGGAACACAGCTGAGTTCTCTACACAGACGTTCAGTTCAGCATTACGAATGGAGTCAGCTGGCTCTGGACCTTCATCTCCAGTAATGGCTCAGGGAACCCAAACATCTCATCGATCAGTCTCCCCAAGACTCTATCGACAGCAGTCTTCCCAGGATGCCGCATACTCCCCACCATCAAGCCCAGCTAGGCCAACAACAGTCAACACTGCTACTTCTCCCCTTTCTTCACCTACCCGATTTAGCCGCCAATCAACATTTGATGCTTACTCTCCATGTGGCAGTCCTCCAGACACACCACCTTACCAACAGTCTCCTACACACAGCTTCTATCGAACACAAAGAGTGGAGAAGGTAAATGTGGGAACAAGTATGGTCACCACAGCCAGCACTTACACCAGAGGGTCTATGTCAATGGATAACATCTCCCTCTGTCGTATATCTACAGTTCCAGGCACTTCTAGGGTAGAGCAGGGCCATATGATCCAAGGGGGAAGTGTTGTGGACCTCCGAACAGCCACCAAACCAGCTCCCATTATCATGACTGACCAGGGAATGGATCTCACATCCTTGGCCACTGAAAGCAGAAAATACCATGGTGGATCAGAGGGTAGTAGACATTCAACAATTGTTCAGCCACTGATTATGAACCTGAACACCCAGGAGACCACCACACCAACCACTGTGAGTGTAACTGTGGCTGCTTCGATGTTTATGACCCAGCCCAAACAACCAACAGTTTATGGAGATCCCCATCAAAATCGAATGGATCTGGGTCAGGGCATGGGTTCGGCTGTGTGTCTTTCCCAGAGCAAACCAATTTCACCGCCAGCTGATCCATCAATACCAAAAATTGATGCCAAATTGGAAGACCTCAGTGTCCAACAGAGAGAGCTACAAAAACAACAAGAGAAGCTGCAGAAGCAACAAGAGCTCCTTGAACAGCAGTTGCAGCAGCACCATCAGATGCAACATCAGCAGCAACAGGCCTCTGCTTTGGCCAGGTATAACCTTACTGGCCAGATCGCACCTTTACTGAAAAAAGACTTGCTAGTCAGCCAGATTAGCACTACCTCAGCTGTGGTCAGTGCGGTATCACCAGTTATTAACCCTGAGATGTATGGCACTGGTCCTGTTGAGCTGAAAGGGAAGCCAAGTCCCCCAGGTCTGATGTCAGGAGCTAAATCACCACATAGCATGGTAGTACAGATGGATGGAGGGCCAGAGCAGGCCAGGGCAGTGACTCAGCTGGTGAAGGTAGAAGAAGGACAGGATGCTATGGATCTGACAGGAGGCCAAATTAAACCTGACAACCAACCAGCTTGCTGTGATGTTGTTTATCGACTTCCATTTGGTGGAAGTTGTGTTGGTGGTTCTGAAAAAGAGGGCATAAGACCGCCATCTGCCCCACCTCTTACTTATGAGTCTGACCAAGAAAGACTGCCTGGAAGTTACCATGAGTATCCAATGGATGGACGTAAGGCCTACACATTACCTTTCCCTGGTAGGCTCCAGCCTTCAATGTCTGATACAAACCTTGCTGAAGCTGGGCTACAGTCCTACCATTCTAAACTAGAACCACACATCCAAGCCTCAGGGGAACTTGCTGTAGATCTAACTGCTATGAAACAGGGCTATGGATATATTGGGATGCAGTATGGGTCCTACACAGATTTACGTCATGGAGGAGACATAACAGCCCAGACACTGCCTATAAGGAGATATAATTCCTTGTCTAACATCAGTTCAGATTATGGCTACTCTGCTCGTGACATTGCTAGCTTTCAAGAAGCTAACTTGGCTCAGTACAGTGCTACAACTGCCAGGGAGATCAGCCGAATGTGTGCAGCACTCAATTCCATTGATAGGTATGGAAGCAATCCAGATTTGATGCAATTTGGCAGTTTGGGTAGAGGAACTGGCCCTGGGACCTCCAGACTTGCAGCAGGTCTTGGCATGAGACAAAACCTCCTCTTCGGACTAGACGGAAAGCCAATCTCCCACAGTCAAGCATTAACCAACCTCATCAATGCCAGGCAGGCCAGTCTCAGAGCAATGTACCCCGCTGCTATTAGGTCCTCTGATGGAATGATCTACTCTACCATTCAGACACCCATCGCTTCTACACTTCCCATCACAACCCAGCCTGCCTCTGTCCTTCGCCCACTACTGAGGGGCGTTTACAGGCCGTACCCCTCTGCCAACATGACACCTGTGCCCCTATCCAGTCTTACCAGACTACCAATGAGCCCCAGAATGCCTCTATCTGGACAAGCTCCAGTCCGTTACTCCGCACCAGGTCTTCTACAAACAACAACAACCACTGCCACTACTGGTGGTGCTGCAACAACTTCAGCACCAGTAGGTGCCCCCGTGACTGTTTCCATGACAACTACTAGCTCTATGGTCCAAGATGAACCAGTTTACCTTGGTAAAGGTGCCACAGTGACTTCCTCATCAGCACCAGGAACTGTTGTCATACCAATGGAGCCACAGCAGCAGCCAATAAACCTTTCCCAGGCACACCTAAACAGTCAACAACAGCAACAGGTGACAGCTGCTCAGCAGCCACAGCAACCTCCTCCAGCAGCCCATGCCTACCCACCTTCAGCGGCTTCACACACTCAAGGCTATACCCAACCTTCAGGGGGTCCCTCTGCTCCCACTGGTGGCTTACCCATTCCAGGGGGTCTTCCTCCCTTCCCTCCACCAGGTGCCATCCACAAGGAGGGTGAAACCGAGGCAGAGAGGCTGCACCGGCAGCAGGAACAGCTCCTGCAAATGGAGAGGGAGCGTGTGGAGCTGGAGAAACTCCGGCAACTGCGCCTGCAGGAGGAGTTGGAACGGGAAAGGATAGAGCTGAAGCTGCACAGGGAGAAGGAGCAGATGCTGGTGCAGCGAGAGTTACAGGAGCTGCAGACCATCAAGGAACAGGTAGAGGGAGAAACAGGAGGCAGAATGGAAAGTTTTATAGTTGGTATCGTGTTTGATGTTTTGTGGTTTTTGGTTTTGCTTTGGATATTAGTTTTTGTTTTGTTTTTTTCTCTTTTTTTGTGGTGGTGTTACTTGTGGTGTGTTTTATTGAGTTATTATGCTTTTATATTATTTAAACTGCTTTTGTTCTTTCAATGTCATGTCTTTGAAATGCAAACAGTAAATGGACCTGCTATGCAAGTTCCAAAAAAACGAAAAACAAAAAAAGAACAAATTCTATATACAGTATTTGGTATATCAGTATATGCATGCCTTCCACTGCAGGTCTTCTATAAATTCCTCAAAAAAGTACATGTAACATGTGAAAGTGGCCAGAGAAATGCTTAAGTATCCCTTCAAAGGATGATGTTAAAATTCTACCATTGTTAAAGAAAATGTTATTTCATGTAATGATTGACGGCTTTTTTGTTAAAAGAAATGTCTGCATCCAGCATTACAAAAATATAGTTCTTAAGTCTGCATGCTATGTTGTTCACTTTACCAGACATTTCCTGTATATAGTTTGCATGAACATGGTTGTAGTATGTATGTGTGATAGATACTGACGATGCTCAGATTTGGTTTGTAAAGTGGTTTCATGTTCTATTTGTTGGTATGATTTATATTCAGAAGAAAAACAGAAAGTGGTTTCATATTCCATTTGTTGGTCTGACTTATATGCAAAAATGGATCCCAATATGTTGTAAACTTAATAATCAATAGCAACACATTTGAATTTATTGCTATTCTCAGCTCCTTATAGCCTTGTGAAGGTGTTTTAACAGTTAACAGAAGGGCTAACATGACAATTTTCTTCTTTTTTGATAGAACAAGCAGTTGAAAATCTTTCAAGTTAACTCTGTTAAACAGGTGTGGAAGCCTTCTTTAATGAGAATGAACTAGAGATGGAATGTTTAATATGCATCTCATAACCAACCGTATAAGCAAAAACCCTAACTCCTTATTTGCACTGGCCTGCCATTTATGCAAGAAAGAAAATGCCTTAAATATTTTCTTATGAGCATCGTATGACTGGCAACAGCAATTACTAGTACATGCTGCACTTCATTTATGTTGCGCTTCCATTCTTGTTTTTTGCAATGTCTAGAAGTTTGACTAATTTGGAACCATTTTCAAAACTAATCCATCAGCACAAGAATAACTCCATGTCACATTAAGTTTCAGGAGTCTTGTGATTTGGTGTGCATTTTTGATCTATACAGCCATGCGTGCCAAAAGTCAACAACCTTGTCCTCTTCTGTCTTTATTCTCTCTCTCTCTCTCTCTCTCTGTTTCACTCATCTTATCTTTCCCATCATTTATATTTCTTGTTTTATCATTTCTCCTCCTCTCAACGATCCACTCTTGCCTCTCTCTTGTGTCATACATACTCCATACTTTTCTGTCTTATCCTCTTTCTCTCTCTGTTTTGGCCAATGTGTGCTTCTTTCTGTCCTGTTCCCCTTTTCCACCAACATTTTTTAGGTTCTACAGCAGCAGCAACAGGAACGTGAGAAACAGCTTGTTCTCCAGAGAGAGCAACTGGCCCAACAGAAGTCCCAGCTTGACCAGATCCAGTCTTTACAGCACCAGCTCCAGCAGCAACTTGTAGAGCAGAAGAGACAGAAAACCGCAGCTCAGAGCGTGCAGGTGAGGAGAGTAAAGACTGTCTGTCATGTTGTCTAGCATTGATGTTGAAGGTTTCAGGTTTTGGTCAACTGTGACAGGAAATTTTAGGGTGTGGAGAGTACAAAAATTAAGGGTAAATATGCCATATGAAGCTCTTGCTAATATAGTTTTGGCATGCCAGACACATGCCTAACTATCCATGCAGAACTTTTTGTTATTTCCTACTTGACACTCCCCTTCATTACCACAGTATTTTCTAAAGAATAATTGATCTCAAAGTGTTCATTAAGCCGCCAACACAGTCTGACAACTAATAGGCTGCTAAAGAAATTTTGCATGACATATTAAGTTTTTTATTAAGTTAAGTTTCCATGTACATTATGTTTGCACTTGGTTGTGATATGAAGTGCAATTTTATGAGCCATTTAGTGTCAGTTGAATGAAAGATGGAGGACATGGTAAAACTATCAACAACTAACAACTTTTAAAACAATCATTTTTTTCATTCAGCTGGATGTGAACGGACAGCCCGTGCACCCCTACACCGACTCTCAGATGGGCTCCCGTTCCCTCCCCAACTCTTCATCAGAGATGTGTCTTAGGAGCCAGGAGGAGCACATGGAGACCAGGAGCAACATGAGGAAACACAGCTCCATGACCAGGCTGAGCAGGGACAGCTTGGACGGCGATGGTGTGGTGTTTTACGGCTCCCCCCGCAGGATCGTGGACAGCTGTGTGCAGACAGACGACGAAGACGGCGAGGAGAGGTAGAGATGTGTGTGTGTGTGTGTGTATGTGTGTGTTTATTAGGCAATCATTGCCTAATAAACACACACATAGTCTAGTTGATAGTCTTATTTACTTCACATCTTTCTGTAATTTAAAAAAAACAAGACAGAAGCTGAGATGTAGATGCAGATTTTATGAATAATTTATGAACATCTTCACAGAGAATAAAGGTGTCACATTTCTGAGAGTGAAAGCATTATGTAACACAAAAGGGTGATACTATATAGACTATTGGTCAAACCCGGGCATATGTTTCTATGTTAGGACTTTATAATACAAGCCTCCTCTTCTCTCTTTCACTAGGTACATGATGCGTCATCGCACCAGAAGGCGTGGTCGCAGTGTTGACTGCTCCGTCCAGACAGATGATGACGAAGACAAGGCTGAGACAGAGCAGCCCGTCCGTCGCAGACGTTCCCGTTTCTCCCGACACGCTGAATCCAGTGCCACTGGCAGCAGCACTGCCGCCACAACCACCGCAGCTACTGACACCAAAACCGACAGTCCCAAGATGGTATCCTCCAGTATTGCCATCCAGACCATCAGGGAAATATCTTGCCAGACAGAAGTGGAGCACCTAGGAAGAGTCTCCCCAGCTATCCATGTGACAGTACCAGACCCAAATAAAGTAGAGATTGTGCACTACATCTCCGGACCTGAGCGGACCCAAAAAGGACAGTCTCTAGCATGCCAGACTGACCCAGAAGCCCAGTCACAGGGTGTTGTAGCTCCCCAGCTCAGTGTACCAACCACGGTTGGTCCATATTCTTCTACCAGTACCGGAACGCAACAATCCAGTTCTGTCGACCTTCTGACCCAGCAGCGCCAGCAGCAGCATATTGCAGCAAATGCAGCCAAGTTTGAGCGACGACGCCCCGACCCACTCGACATCAACTACCAGCCTCACAACCACCTCCACAACGAATCTATCTCCAGCATCATCCGGCAGCAGCAGACCCCCAAATCCCCACAAGTCCTTTATTCTCCCGTCTCCCCAGTGTCCCCTCACCGCCTGCTGGAGACATCTCTGTCCAGTGAGAGGCTAAACAAGGCCCACGTCACACCTCAGCAGAAGTCCTACACAGCCGAGTCTCCCCAGCGCCACCCCTCTGTGCCACGACCCATCAAGAGCACCCAAAGGTCCATGTCAGACCCCAAGCCCCTCAGCCCCACCACAGATGAACACACTAAGGCCCGGCTGTCTCTCTATCAACAACAAGCACTCCAGAGCCAGGTAAAGTCACTCAAACCATGCTGACACATGTATTAGCACACACTGGAGGATAAATGCTAAATTAAAGAGAATGAAGCAATTAAAATTGATTCGGGACAAATTTGATAAAATGTTGTCTCATGTAGTATGTAGCACAACAACATCTCTTATAGTATTGGCTACCTTGGCAGGTATATCAACTGGATATACTTGCCAAGGTAGCCTGGCTGAAAGCCATCCTCAATGTATAAACAAAGCTTACTGTATGTAGCCAACAGGTGAGGTCCAGTGCCAAACAACAATTATTATTCAGTTACAGCTACAGTAGCTGTGGTCTGTGAAATGTAGCTGCAGCAAAGGGCCAAAACAGTCTCCCATCATCAGTTGTTACAGGGCTTCTCGGGCCTTAATGCTGTTTGGTAGACTTAGCAATACCTTGTCTATGATTTAAACCAACAATATTATGAGCTAAAACCTCAGTCAGGAAGTCAGAAAGTCAGTAAAACAGTTATCAAAACTGTCATAATCACAACTCTGCACACTAGTCTGGCTCGGAGTTTTGATGGAGTTTAGATGGAGTTTAGTCATCTCCCCAATGACCAATCAAATTGAATGTTTTGCTTTCTTTCCACATGTTTGTGCTAATGCTAATAATGCTGGCTAATCCCAGAGAGGTCATTCATGTTCAGAGCTTCCTGTAGCAACCCATGTGACAAAATACTTATCAGAATTAACAATATGATAATCTATTACAGAAAGATCAACAGAATAAACACTGTTTGGCTCACTTTTATGTTGTTTAGCAGAGTAAAAACCTGCCATTAATACTGAATAGCCTCTATGTAACTTTTTTCATTCCATATTGCCCCTGTGTTTATTTTGAGTGCTCTGAATCTTTTATGTGAATGCTATGATGACTAATACCCTTTGTTGTGGATTTTTCAGATGTCCTATTGTTTTGTTTTTTACGTCACTTAGATTGCACAGACTTTATTTTTTAAGTCTTCCCCATGCCCAATTTGAAATAAGTCTGCTGTTATGGAAGAATAGCTGTCATGAAAGTGAAACACAAAGGGCTGACCTTTTCATTAGTTATTCTGTACCTTTATTATGGAAACCTCTGAAGAACTCTTTTCTTTAAAACCGAAGTTACAAAGTGCCTCACGTAAGGCAGAAAATTAAAATGAACAAAAAATATGTAAAATATAGTTAAAGCGGATCTTTCAGGTAACAAAAAACATTAGCTGGAGAATGAAAAATCAATTCCAGTAATATAGAAAGTCTGCTTAATAATAAAAGAAATAAAGAGACAAGTTAAATCAAGTCATAATAGGATAAGTTTTCTAATAAAAGTATGTTTTAAGAATAGATTTAAAAGGAGATACCCAGCCAGCCTTACTTCCTCAGGCTGCAACAGATGCCAGAGTTGCAAAAGAGGCTTTCAGGAATTAATGAGATTTTTCAAAGACTCCATGTTACCTAATTATTCAGTGCATCTCTGTATTATAGTGTGGTAGTTTATGTCCTAGATGCTTGATATATTTAGTTCCAAAAAGCTTATGCAAGCCTCCAGTGGCGATGTAAGATGTAGCATGCATTCGATTTGTCAAGTGTCTGCAGCATACAGCAAGGTAAACAAAACAAAGCAGACATGTCTGTGAAATGACTAAAATCATTTTTTTCATTCATTTTCTTAAGAATGGTCCACCATCCACATTAATAATGAGTAATACTAGTTACTATGTGAATGTTGTGAACAATTCTCAATTGTTACGTATAGATTGTTCACAGTGTACAGTATTTTCTCTCCTAATCATTGAACATGTTAAGAGTTTTCACTGCTAACATTATATGATTAGTCCCCACACATTGTTTTTTGTTTTGTTTTTTTCATTATGCCGCCCACACACAGATCGACATGATAAACAACACACGACACACAGTGTGATCTATTTACAAATGAAAAATGCACCTAACATGTTTCAGAGGAGAAGGGAGGATACAGTGTTTAGACATAAGAAAAAAGATAAACTAATTCATTCATGTCCTTCATGATATGGATTAGCTATACGAAAGCATTGACTCAGCTGAATAAGATAGGATTGCTTGGCTGGATTTGACAGGAGAAAAGGCAGCCTGTAAATGTAAAAGTTACAATGATGAATCAAATCCACTCAAATTCTTGTCCTTTGCTCTTCGTGTTTTTCTTGGTGACATCAATTCTAGGTTTACATCTATTTATTATATATTTCCTATAAATGAATACCAGCAATCTCCCAATTACAAATAACTAAGGGGAGATTTATTTTTTTCTTGACAGTTTATTAAATTTATTAAAAGCTTTATTATTCACCCAAATACCACATACAGTACCACAAATATTTTGCTATTCTGTGACCATCTTAGTGATGGTCTGCAGTGAACACAACCTTAAAAAATGACTGATCATTTGATTCCTGTGCGTCCTTTTATTTATAAAAGAATATTTTACTCCAAATTTTGAATTGTTTGAATTGAATTAAAATGTGTAGTCAAATGACTAATACTGCACCACAATTACCACTCATTTGAATAATCTTTTGTATGTCCTCTAACACAAGCTCCACTCTTGTTTCCTGTTGTCCTTGTCTCTGTGTCTATATGTGTCTCCTTTGTCTCCCTGGTATTTCCCTGTCGTTGTGTCCTTCCTTGTTTCTTCTGTTCCTTGACCTTTTTCTCTTTTTGAGTTTTGCCCCCTCCTCTTCCTCCTGCTCTATTCATCTGTTGTGCTCTTTGTATGTCTTCCCACCTCCTTCAATTTTCTTCCCCCACTGTGATCCCTCTCCATGAATCTCCCTCTACCACCTCACATTTCTTTTAACTTTATTTTTCACCTCACTTGTGCCCTACCTCCCTCCTTACCTCTGCTCACTCTTCTACACTCCCGTTCTTCTGTTTTACTTCTCTGACCCCTTTCTTTCCATGCGTCTTTGTCTCCCCATATTCTCCTGCTTTCCCATCCCTTCCTCTCTCTCTCTCCCTCTCTCTTTCTCTCTCTCCAGCTGGCAGCCCTACAGCAGAGCTCACTGCTTCGTAAGGTCAAGCGAACCCTGCCCAGCCCTCCTCCGGACGAGACTACCACATCAGCTCACCTACCCATGATGGCACCTGCCCTCCAACAGGTCTACCTGCCCTCCGTGCCCAGCCTCAAGCCCAGCTCCAGGTCTGGTCTGGCTGCCAAAGCCAGTCTCCTCAAAGACCTCACCCACGAGCTGAAGGCCGTGGAGCAAGAGTCGACCAAGCTGAGAAAACAGCAAGCTGAACTGGAGGAGGAAGAGAAAGAGATTGATGCTAAACTGAGATACTTAGAGCTGGGGATCCATCAAAGGAAAGAGACACTGGTCAAGGAGAGGGAGAGGAGGGATATTGCCTACCTGAGGTGTATGGGGGACACTAGGGACTATATGTCTGATAGTGAGTTGAATAACCTACGTTTAGCAGCAGCTGCTGCGTCACATGAGACCAACGGGCTGCTGTCAACAAGGCCAAGCACTGCCCCTCTCAGCCAGTTCAGCAGCGACCTCAATACAGCAGCCCAGTACCCACCCACCTCGTCCTTCCTCTCCTGTCAGTACCCCCAAAGCCAACCGGCAGCACCAACTCAGCAATCAAGTCTGCCGTATCAGTCTTCAACATTCAACCAGCCTCCCTATCCAACAGTGTCTCAGTCCCAGGCACTGCCACAGCCCACGCCACTCCAGAGCCATGTCCCTCCTCCTGGACCTTCTTACCAGCCTCAAACCTCCTACCCTTCCCACTCCTACCCCCAAACTCAGCCCCCATACCCCCAGACAGACATGGGGTTACCAGCTGCACCTCAGCCTCAGCCCCAGCCGGGGCATACAGGTTTTGGGCCTGCACCACCTGGTCAGCCCCCATACCCCACCCACAGCTCACCCTATCCCAGCGCTGTGTCCTCCTACCCCAGCCAGACTCCCCCATATCCTGGGCAGCCCCAAGCTGATATCCTGACAGTCCACCCAGGAAGACCAAGGCAGACTTCACTAGCCGATCTGGAGCACAAGATGCCCACCAACTATGAGACGATCAGCAACCCCACAGTCGTGGTCACCACCACGGCACAGGATGCTACCTATTCCAGTGCAGCCCCCTCTTATGGTCAGTACACTGGATCAACAACTATGGCCAGCTCCTATGGGCCCTATGGCTCAGCACCAGTGTCCAG
The DNA here is from genome assembly GCA_028641955.1 of Protonibea diacanthus. NCBI lineage: Eukaryota > Metazoa > Chordata > Actinopteri > Sciaenidae > Protonibea > Protonibea diacanthus. The sequence goes on from CM053984.1 coordinate 18,935,392, forward strand.
CAGCTACGGTGGATACTCTACCATGCCACCCAGCACTTATGGCCAGTATACGTCAACCTCAGCTAGTTCATATGGCCAGTACACCACAACCACTGCTAATACTTATGGCTACACCACTACCACAGCCAGCTCTTACGGACAGTACACTTCTACAGTTTCTAATGCCTACGGGCACTCTGTAGATAGTCCCTCCACATACAGCACTGCAGACGGGATGTATGGGGCTCCTGGCTTAGAGCAAAACATCCCAAGGAACTATATGATGATTGACGATGTAAGTGAGCTGACGGCAAAAGACGGGCTGGGCACGACGACAGGGGACATGATGCATCACGGCGGCAGTGGGCGCTACCCGGGTGACATCCACGGCCACAGCGGCACCATTGGCAGCACGACGCGTGGGGGAACTGGCAGCTCCTCCTACGGCAGGGCACCTGAAGAGGAAGCAGCGATGCAGGAAGAGCTGTACGACCACCACGGCAGGGGTAAGAGCAGCTACAGGCACGGACCTCTAGGGGGCAGCAGCAGCAGCGTGAGCGCTAGCATGGGTGGGGGATCCCCCTATTACTATGACTACGACTACAAACATGGCAGCATCCGCTCCGGGGTACAGAAACCTTCGTCGTCCACCAGAAGCCTTCTGGCTCCTGCTGTCATGTCCTCCAAGCGCAGCAAGCACAGGAAACTGGGGAGTATGGAGCAAAAAATCTCCAAGTTTTCCCCCATTGAGGAGGCTCGGGATGTGGAGGCAGACCTGGCCTCCTATTCCTCAGCAACAGGGGGGACTTACCCCTCCTCTCACATTCGAGGGCGCCAGCTGATTGAAGATTACGGCTTTAAGAGGACCGCTTACGATGCCAGCAGTGGCACTACCACTCACAGTAGTCGATACTACGGTTCATCGGTGGAGGAGGACGATCGGATTTATTACACCTCCACTGGCCGCTCCCGTTCCACCGGCTATGGCATGGACAAGATCTCATCCAGGGACTACCCTGGGTATCGCAGCCGATCCTATGAGAGGGACGACCGCTCCTACCGATCTGGCTACAGCCGGGGGCGCCACCCAACCCGGCAGTATTCTGAGGAGGAGAGCCCACTCAGTCCCCTGGGGAGGTTCATGGGTTCTGGGCGATCATCAAGCTTAGGTCCCGACCCATACGACAATCGCAGCAGTAGATATCAATACTATTATGGCCAGTATGGTTCCAGCCACTCGCTGCCAGATGTACAAGACCACATACGGGACCTTCCCCGGACGCATGTCTACAAATCGGATGATACTTACATAATAGACGATTATCATTGCGCTGTTTCAGACAGTGAAGGTAATTGTGGGAGCTGAATGCCCACACAGTCTCACTACCTACTACTGCCCCCACCGTTTATCTAAACGTCCCCCACCCACCCAGAGGCTAGGCTTAGCAGAGAAAAAGAGAAAGAAAAACAGAGACAGAGATAGCCGTTGCATGCTGATGTTTACTTCTTCCTGAGAGTCACTTTGGAGCTCTCTTATCAGTGGACTGCTGTCTGTCTGTCTGCCTGCCTGTCCGTCCTTCCGCCTGTTCGTCCAGTCGTCTGTCTGTCCGTCCAATACTCGCATGGTTCTTCGGCGTGGTCGTTTTCTCCGTTCGCTACACTCTGATTCACTTGAAAGGTCTTCTTTGCACGACACAGATGCATTGTTTGTTTGTTTTTTTGTTTTCTTTACAGGGTTTTATCTTTGATTATGTCTTTGGCATTGATGTTCTGTTTACATGTGTTTTGATTTATGAATTCTTTGTCCACACTGCAAAACTGTCTCTCACAATCATTTCTCTATGCTTGAACCGTATCTTTCAAAAAGTACCGAATAAGAAGATCTAAATGGTCTTTGCAAGGCAGTTGTTTAAATTGGAGCATACATTTTCTTCCATGTAATTGGCTTTAAATTTTACGCTGAAATATTTGAACTCAAAAACAGCTGTCAAAGCAAAGCAGACAGTTTTGCAGTGTTTGTTTTTATCTGATGTATATTGTCTTGTAATGTGTCCACGCGATGTGGAGTGTATTCTGCATGGATGTAAAACTTTTATTTTTATTTTCTGCCTTTCTTTCTGTGTCTCCTCCCTTCTATTCTTTTCTTTTGCATGCGGTTGGTCTTCTTCTTCCTGCCTCCTTCCTTCTCTCAGCCTGCATGCCGCTGTCTCCAAACGACATGGAGATTGACTGTGATCTGCTCTCGGTTTCCAAAGCCTACCATCTGGGCCAAGAAGAAACTGACTGGTTTGAGAAGCCACGCTCCAGTTCTCGACACTACGGCAGCAGCCATTCAACTGGGAGGAGCCGGCATGGTGTCAAACACACCTACCATGATTACGATGAGCCTCCAGAAGAGGACCTGTGGCCCCAGGACGAGTATGGTCACGGAGGGCGACATTCTTCATCCCGTGACCACCGGCACCATGGCAGCTCTAGCAGACACTCATCCTCGTCACGTCATTCAGATGAGCCGAGGTCCTCAAGGTCATCTAAGGGACACCCCAAAGACCCGTCAATGCGCCATGATCCTTCAGGAAGATCCTCCTCTTCAGGAAGGCGTGGCGACTCAAGGTCTGGAGGGTACCACTCTTCGGACTACTCCCGGGATCCGTCAGGGCACCACCATGGCCAGCGCTCCTCCAGACAGGGAGATCCACACCGCTCCTCACGCAGCAAATCCCAGCAGCCAGTGGACATGCAGGGACAACCACCAGGTACATACAGACACCTTTACAGCTGATTTGTTTTTTAACTGGCTTTGCATCTCTTTAACTATTCGGAAACATTGGTCTAATAGTATACATTATGCCATTATTATGTATAAGGTCTTTGGGCATTTGGAAAATGCAGGGGAAGTAATAAAAGATACATAATTCAAAAGTAATTTGCTCATTCATTTTTATGACTAAAACAATTATACACCTCATTCAGATTCTGCCCGCTGTAGGAAGTCTGGAGTCCATCCAGAATGAGGAGGGGTGCCAAAACGTCTTTATTTAAAACAAATTATATGGATGTGATGATATAAGTAAGAGGCATATTTCTAGGGAGTACTGGAGTAAAAATGTACTCAGATAAAAGTAGGTCAGTTGAAATGTTGTCTGAGTAAATGTTCTAGCGTTACATTTCATTTTGAATTCACATTTAAATTAAGTCAAGTCAGTGTTATGTATACATCTCAGTATCACAAGTATCAAATTTGCCTCGTGGGGAATTATAATCTGCACGGCATCAGGTACAAGGCCTGAAGTAATCAAAGAATAAGTAATTAACTGAAGGTTAAGGAAAAGATGAGTTTTAAGTTTGGATTTTAAGGCTTCAACAGAGTCAGACTGATGATAGCATGGAAGTTATTTCAGAGGAAAGGGGTTTGATAGGAAAATACCCTGCAGCTCTCTGACTTCTTTTTACCTCTGGGGAATAGGTATGAAAGTCTTCAGTATGAATGAAATGACAATTTTATGAATGTATTCCACAGATCTGAAGTTTCCTAAACTATTGTACGCCCTCAGATTATTACTGGGCAATAATAAACTGATTCTTGGATAAGATCCCAGTGAATTTCTTATTTAGGTCGAAGCAAAAATACTTAATATCCCCTGTTGTTCACACTGAGTTTGATGCTCTTTTACAATCAACTGTCCCCTCAGGGATCAACAGTTTTTAATTAACTATATCAAGCGTAACTTTTCTCCTGAGGCAGTGCTGTGGCTGTGTTCTTATCAGTGTACTCATTAAATCTTTGGTTTGGTCATTTGTTGCATGTCATCTCTCTTTCATTCCTGCATCACCTGTCAGTTGCTGTTGTACACGATATAATACAAACTGAAAGGCCATTATATTAATAAGAAAAATGTTGTGTAAAATAAATACTGCAGTTCCTTAATCAGCAGGCCACCATTGTCAACATTTGGTTCAGTTTAAGCACAAAAAACATCTTGGTATGGGTATGTTCATGAATTCTTACATATATTATATCTGCAGACAAAGGGGTTGAAATGTTACAAATATATATACTATCTATACAAAAACTATCTGGATCTTATTGATCAGAGGAATTATACACTTGAGACGAGGAACAGATAATCACAGATGTATCAACTGAATCCTTTTTTGGCAGACCTGATTACTGTGGTCAATCGTTCCCTGTATCCTGACACATGTAAAGTCCTGCAGGGTTCAGAGTACTGCTGATATACTATCTTGTCTTACAGTATCTGCTGTAAAAGGTAACTGCTGATTTGTTGTCCTCTCTTTGACCTTTTTCTAGTTCTTGTGGTAAATTTAGACAATTTTGGAACAATGTGTTCAAAAAAATCTACTTTCCCTTCTTCCATCTAGGCTCCTCCAGGTCTGGCAGCAGCTCAACCCGTGCTCAGGGCCCCGCTGGTGGGCCTACAGGATCGGGGCGACAAAGTGGTCCAGGTCCCCAGACAGATGGGCCTCCAGGACAGAGGACCCAGCTCCAACAACAAGCCCAGACATCAGCAGCCAGGCCTGGGCAGCCTGGTGCCGCAGCAGCCACTGGCCCTCAGCAACAGCCTCCAGCCCAGGGACAAGGCATGGGAATGGGCATGGGCATGGGGCAGAGCCAGGCCAAGCCAGGGCAGATGGGACCAGCAGGTGGGCCCATGGGGCAACCCAGGCAGACAGGTCCAGCAGGAACCACAACACCCACCATGGTGAGTACAAAGATGAAGGTAAATGAGAATGTTAACAAGATTTGATATGGCTGTTTCCAGTTAAAAAGAGGACACAAAGGATGTGGTTATTTTTTCTGTTCCAGATCAGATTTACAGTAATTCATTCGTCATCACTCCATGGTGTGTGATTGATGTGACATTTTGAAACAAGCTCTGAAGAATCCCTGCTATATACTGTATACATGTCCTCTGTTTGTTGTTTTGCAGAACTAATGCACCACAGATGATAGCTATTTACCTCCCCCACACACATTCCTCTGTTTTCTTTGTTTCTGTTCTGTTGCTTCATATTCTTTCACCTTTATTTCTCTCCCTCCGTCGTCATCTACCTCATAGTCATTTATTTCTCTTCCACCAGCTCTCCCTTTCCTCTTTCCTCCCTTTTCACCTTGTCGCAGTCTTCAACCAGTCTTCATTCTTGGCCCTTGCTTTCTCTTCATCCTCCCGTGTCCCCCCATGCTCTCAGAGATAAGAAGTGGTCCATCTCCCCCCAGTTCAGATGGTTTATTTATATTCTGCTGTGCCTCTGTTGGCAGCCCTTATCTTACACTGTGATTAACACAGAGGCAGCTGATAAGTGAATGTAGCTGATTCACTGTCTGCTAAACACTCAAGAAATTGGCGCTTAAAATGTCTCCGTGCATCTAATCCACCCTGCATTTACTCCACAATCATAAATCCATGTAAATCTATTTGCTATTGGAGTGTAAAAATCTGATAATGACATTTAGCAAGAAAATTCAGACAGTTTCATGATTCTCTTCCTGAATCCAATCTGTCTCTGGTAAATACATGAATGTGTTGCCAATGAAGTTCACAAAGCCACTGTCACTGTGTCCATTATGACTAGCCACAAATTATTCATGACGCGCTTTCTTTCCTGAAAGGCGTTCATGATTTTCATAGTGCTGCATTGTCGTACTATCAGCGGGAAAGCAAAGTGAAATAATTCATATGGTCTGATATCAAATTATGCAGAAATTTGTCTTGGAAATTATTCTGAAAGCTCCGCTGTGGAACAGCCCTGACAGGAAGCCATAAACAGTAAATATAATTTGTCATATGATTATTATTCAGTCTGCAAACTCATTCACTTACACTCTTATGTTCAGTCCATCGTGTAATTAAAAGCATTGATTAAGTGGCTGTAAATAATGAAATACTGTGTGCCGCATCATAATGCATCACCTCTGCTTTGCTGCAGCTAAACTTGAGTCAGTGTGGGGAAAAAAACTAAAGCATATTATATGTGATTATTTGGCATGAATCCAGTGTCAGTCAAGTCCAGTCAAGACTTCTTATGGAGTGGTTTCAAACAGGAGTGACACAAAGAGCTTTTACAGAAAACAGAGGACACAAAGTCAGAGAAATGAGAGAGATCACAACAGAACAACTTCCTGTGCTCAGATAGCACCAACCATTATAGTGATGGATATCAGAAAAGGTCTGGTCTGCATCTTTCCTGCAGCTATTCTCTGCTGTAGTTTAGTCCTTATATGTTAAGTGCAGAGTTGGAGAGAAAAACTAAAGCTTTCCAACTTCTCACAATGACTCAGCAGTCCACTCAGATGAAGAGACGATGCAAGAAAATGTTAGTGCTTAAAAGCAAATGTCCTGTTCATCAGAGTTTGCCCATTTGCCAACAGAGGCAAAGTTTGCATTGAAATTCTTAAAATAATAATAATATAATGCAATTCCCAGCATGAAGAAGGAATAAAAGTACAGTTAAAGACAACACACGATCACAAAGGAGCTCAAACCAGGGACAAACTTCCAATGACAACAGAAAATCAATCTGCAAATACCAGACTGAAAAGTTGGCTTATTGGTTTGGAGCTTTCATTTAAATTGTTTAATTGTTGTTGCTTTCTTCGGCTCTTCTGGGATTCATAAATCGTGGTATTTATTTGCCAAATCACTCAACTGGGAATGTCTCAAATGTTTCTCTATGATTAGTTATAGTTCTCATTTCAAGTGAGTGGTGCAATTATCTAATGGCCTGTTTTAACTAACTGTCTGAGAGCCGTCAACACATTATAAATGCAGCAATTAAATATTTGGCCTCTGAAACAAGATGTTTCTGGAAGGTTGTTAAATTATATATATTTTTATTCTACAAAAATGAACAAGAAACAAAGCAAACTCAACTAGTTTTTCTCGATTCCTGAAATCCTGAATGGACCTCCAAGCAGGTTGACAGGAGGTAGAGGAACTGAATCCTGGGACTGACAGTTGAGCATGTTGATGAATGATTCAGTCAGTCATCATTCATGTCATTTAGCGAGCTGTCACAACACAGCACAATGGGGGAGCAGCTTTCTCTATCATCCTCTGTCAGTTGCTCGATCTTTCTTTTTTTGGTTTGAGTAAACGGAGATGATCCCATATTATTCTCATTCCTGTTTTGCGGTTTTTATTTTGAAAAAGGCACTGAGAAGATTGTGTTACTGAATGATGATGTGTGCTTTCTCTTCCCGCTCTCTCTCCCGCTGCAGGCCAAGATCGACACACCTCCCGTAACTGCAATTGGAGCAAAGGCAGCGCCCGTCATGGCCACAAAAGCCGCCCAGCCTCCGCTCACAGGCATAGGTACAGTATCATCAAACACAGACTCCCACCACTCCCATCCCTGTCTCCCGTCTATCCAGCTGCTGCCCACTGTGTCTGTATTATGTAACCAGTGTGTGCTTTCTCATTTTATCTGATACTAATCTTCAGATAATCTCACAGTGGGAGGGGTTTCACTTCAAGGCAGCAGATCAAACTGAGTGTGCCAAGTCACTATGTAGTGAGTGTAGTTAGTTAATTTGGTATTTAGGAATTCATTTAATTTGTTGGGTAGGTGGGCAGAGAGGTGTGAAAAGGCCCTAAAAATGTGGCTTATTATCACCGGCAAAATTAAATATCTTGTAATTGATGCTAAGTCAATTATTAGTCTTAAGAGTCTACTGAGTCAGTAGATGCTGACCTGTCCAGGGTGTGCCGCTTCTTGCCCAATATATGGTTAAGAGGTTATGGAAAATGGATGAATGACTGGCAGAGCAGGAAAAATTCAACAGGCAACTGAATGATGAAAGATGTTTTCTGTTGTCCACACTGTTTTTAAGTGATTTTTTTAAAAGTGCAATGAGACACCAGGTGTGACATTTTGAAAGATGTCATCACAGAAAAATAAAAAAAAATATACGTACACTGATAGATGCCACCTAACCTGCACAGATACTGACTCTTCTTATCCTCTCAATCCTTCTGTCTGTTCCTTCCCCTTTCCTCTTTCTCTCTCTCTATCTTTGACAGGCTCCAAGGCAGCTCCTAGGCCAGGAGGTATTGGCAGTGCAGCAGCAGGTCAGCCTGGCATGGAGGGAGACAGTGTGCTGTCCAAGATCCTGCCTGGAGGAGCAGCTGAGCAGGCCGGCAAACTGGGAGAAGGTACAATAAACAAATCATGTAATAACAGCACAATTTAAACAAGTGATTCAGCTATGTAAGGCATCTGTTATGTTGGACAAAGACATGTTTCAAACTAGACAGTTACTTTACTTCATTAACTGCTTTAAATGCTAAACCCATGAGGCCTACCAGGCACAGGCCTAAAAGGGCTCCTGAGCCTCAGTTTGAAGTGACTGTAACATTTCTTGTTGGAAAGTCAATCAGACAACTACCAAGAGGTGCAGAGTGATCACAGAGAGATGCAAAACAACTACAAAGAGACACAAACAGGCAAAAACGATTGCCACAACCAAGGAATAACCATGTGTATCGCACTATATTACTATACATCAAACAAACAGGAAAAAATATTGTATGCACTGTTGAGTGAAAATGAGACGACCTCATTAGGAATTTTTTTATAATTTTATCTTGCTCTCAGTCATCTAACTTCTTCTTCCTGTTGTCCACTTTCCTCCAGCTATCTCCGGTTTTGGCAAGAAGTTCACCTCTTTCTTCTGAGGTACCACGATTAAGGTACATATTTTCATTCATACCTCCCTGCTATGTATCCCAATAAGTCATGTGCAGAGAGGGCAGAGGTTTCCCTCAAGCGATTTGAAGAGAGTAGTTTGCAATTCAGCTCAGTTTAATTAAGTTTTACTCTCTTGTTTTCACCTGAGCCAAAGATTATGTTTGTTATTTATGGTTTTGTTTTGTTTTGTTTTTGTAGAGCAAGTGCATTGAGGTCTAAAATAAAATTCATAATATAGTTTATAAAATGTAGCCAATACAATGATTGTGCATCTAAAAAGGCAGAGAATACTTTTCAGAGAATACAAAGTAATCAGCAGTAGTTTTGGTCAATGATTTGTGCACAAAGAGCTGGAAACAGTTCTACTCTTCAGTGAGCAGGTGTATCGCAACATTAGGTATAAATATAAATCTCTGAGATGCTGCTGGTTCAAAGTCTGCTGGGATGTTGACAGACAGCTACAGTGTGTTGTGTGTTGACTTTTGTAGGCAGCAGAGAGTGAGCGGCTTAAAGTGGTTTACTCAGAACAGGCAGTGTGTTCCTAAAACGGTGCATCTACGACTGTTTGTGTGTTTTCTTCTCCGTCTCTGTTTTTTATTCTTTGGTTCTGAGAAGTTAGCGCTGACGCTGACAACTTATTCCTACTGAGGCGCACTGTCTGCATCAAACAGGACGTGTGTTTACGGAGCAGGTTATCACTGCCGAATACAATGCTGTGATGTAGTGGTGTCAAGTCGAGGGTTACATGTACAGCACGCACTACCACCACCAGAGCTGTGTGGACTTGAGCTTCACAGCTTCAGATTTGATTTACTCGAGACCGGACTTCCCAGAGACATGAAACCAAAAGCAAGTCTCAATGAAAAATAGATAAGATGCTGACAGATGGGCCTGTGCAGACTTTTCTTAAATAACTTGAGCCTTCTTTCAATGGAGAAAAAAAAAAACACCCTGAGTATAAAAATAATCTGTCTGTCTGTCTGACTTTGGAGGTCCAGCAAAAAACACTGCTTTTATTGAGGAAGCTTGTCTAATGTGACATGAAAGAATATCATATAAACCAACATATCCATGTGTTTTCAGGACTATGTAAATGTCAAATGACGAAGTCACGAGGCTTCGTACCAGAAAAGCCTGCGAAGTTCCCCCTGCTTTTGTTTTACTAAAAGAGAGAGAGGAAGGAGAGAGCGAGAGAGACAGAGGGGAAGCTGAGCATACTGGTGAGTATTTAAACTGTCATTTCACCTGCAAACGCTGTAAATCTTAGCAGGTTGTTTCGTCTGCTACCACAGGCCATGAACTGTACATGTCCGACAGATGTCTTCATTCGCCAGCTGTTTTCACTAATTAACTCAACATCAACCAGAAGAGCTGATTATTAAAAAATCAGCTGCTGCAGTGATGCAACCAAACATGCAGATGTTTGGTTGCGACAAAAACTTTTAATCATTTCCTTGAACCTGTGTGGTTTAATAGCACGCTCATTCATATGTCTTATATGTCGACTGACAGTTAAAGATCTGAATGCGCTGACACTTTGACACCATCATTTGGGTTTAATTATCTTGAACGCAGGCTGTAGCTGACATGTTCCATGTGTGTTTGGTTTACTCTCTTAAATCAGATACAATAATTAAAGTGAGGACTTTTAACTTTAAATACCAAAATAATGGTAAATATATTCATATTGTTATGCAGTTCATTGGGACACGGTGGAGTTCATGTCTGATCTGGTCTAATAATGTATCAGACTGTGAACATTCAGAAAAGCATCTCATCTAAAATGCTGCTGCTTTCTGTTGCAGCCAACAAGGACTGAAATCCTCCGGATACTTCATGTCTCAGGCCTGAGCACACACTGGCAGAGAGAACACGCCGCTCTCTCTGGCAGGCCAGACAGTAAGTTTGAACTTTTTCTAACTGTTCCCATTGCAATGTTTTCACCTGTAGAAAATTAATGTTCTGTTTTGCAGCTAGTAAACATGGATGTTAAGAATTAAGGAGTTAGAATACTCTGCCTCAGACATAACTTTTGTTTGTTTACAAAAAAACTCCATTCCTTTAAAGAAACTGGAGCAACATTAATCTAACCCTTAAGAAACAAATCTGAGTACAAAAGCACAATTGTAATTTACTTATCACTTTGTCTTCAGGACATTTGTACATCTGTAATTCTCCATCTCCATTGGTATCTGTGGATTCAAACTTCCTGTGTTGCTCGTCCCTCCAGCGCAGCCTCAAGCCAGCTTTGTCGCTGCTTCTGTGTTTTTGCAGCTGATGTATTGTGGCCTGCTCCTGAAAATCACTGGCGACCGGGTTGAGTGAGCTTAAAAGCCTGCAGTCAGCTCGGCCAGAAACAAATCAGCAATAGTCTTTTTTTCTCCAAGAGAATGCCAGTGAACCACTGCCTGCTTTTAACCTATTAGACACGAAGCCCAACAGACTCAGACGCCTCTCAGAGAACCTGAATTTCTTTTAGTTTTTTCACTTCACTGTGATGTCATTGCACATTGGTGCCTTTTTTAAAATCCAGTGTTCAAGGAGTATTTTTGGGATTATTTGTCTTCACTTTGATAACAACATCACAGAAGTCTTAATTATTTCTGACGTGTGACAAACACTTAAAAACCTCCAAACCTAAATAGAAACCAGTGAGATGAAAATGGAACGAAAGTGGTTTAATACAAAACACAAGTGTGTTCATGAGCCACCTTAATCCATCTGCGAGTGTTCAAAATTCAAAATATGTATTCAACTAATCAATTATTTGACTTTACATTTGACTGTATGACTTTGACTTTATATGTGGATTTACTTTTTCAAATCTTCTGATCTGGTTGCGACGACAGCTTTAAAATCTGCATTGAAACTTGAAAAAAAAAGTGCAAAATTTGATTTTACAGGTGAGACTGGACCCTTACACAGGTTGTGCTGTTATGTACTCACTAATATAAATATTCTTTTGACTTTTTTTGGTTCAAAAATATTTTTTTGTGAGGGAGTGATTTCATCCACTGCTGACTCTCTCCCATTATCTGTAGTTGACTGTGGTCACTTTCTGTGTCCCACATGATATACACAAAAACTATGTAATGGACCTGTTTATATGCATATAAGATATTTAATACTTCAAAGCAACATTGACATTGTCAATAACCAAGACCACAGGCTTTCCCTGAGCTTAACCAAGTCCCTCGAATTGCCGAACATAATCATAATAATGCAAGAAATCACCACTTTTATTTAAGCAATTTGCCAGGAGCAGAGGGAAGTAAAACATTCATTGGTAGTGAATATTTTACAGATACATTCAACATAAACCTGCATTAGCTAGCACAAAACCTATTTACCAGTGCCAATTAGCATGAATGTAATTTTCAGGAACAGCAATGTCCTTTCATCTCATGGCATGTGGCTCTGATAAAAGGTGTAAATGCGTGTTATGTGTGTCAGGGCAGTAAAGATAGAAGCAGCAATAGGAAAGGAGCATTTTTTTATCATTTGAAGTACAATATAAATACATGTCTTTTGCTTTGGCGCAGAGGGTTTTGAAGCTTGTGATGCACCATGGGTGGGGGACATTGATGTTGCATATGTGCCATAAAAGATAATGTACTGAGGCTGGACTGTGTGTGTCTCTGTGCACTGTGCAGCCATGCGCTGACTAACTGCACCATGTGACTGCTGCAAAGAGAACTCCCCCTCCTCCCACGCTCCACTCCCGCTGTCAAACATCACCGCCTTCTTCTCTTCTTTTGCTCTCACTTTTTCGCCGTCTTTCCTCGCTCTCTTCTTTTTCATTTTCTCTCTCTGCATGTCTTGTCTCCGTCCTTATGTTACTGTGAGGATCTCCCCATCTTAGTTCTCCATCACTTCCATTTCTGCTGTCATCCTCCCCACCCATGGAGAGATGTCTTGCTCTCTTAACTCTAGTTCTTGCTAGTCCTGTCACTCATAACTCTCCGTCCTTGTGTTTTGGTACACTATATGGCCAAAAGTATACGGACACCCGAACATTACAGTAATTAGAAAGGACCATGATGTTGAAAACATACTATTGTCTCACATATGGAGTAGCACTAACTGGAACAACGGGGTTTAGCTTAATCCATGATAAATAATAAGTAACAGTACATGTCCATACACTTTAGGCCATGCAGTGTTTTTCTCCTCTCTCTTCCTCCCTCTGTCCAGTGAGTCAGCTTGTGTATGTGTGTGCATGCGTCCGTGCTTATATTCATACATCTTCGTGTGCGTCATTGTGCCTCTGTTGTGTACAAGCCCTTTGGGGGGCTATGTTCAGTGGAACAGATTAAGTCTGGTGCGGGGCACATATAAATATATAGCATGTTTGGAGCAGTTAATCTGGGTCAGGCAAGTTGGGAAGGAAAAGCAGAAGGCGGTGATTCTAAAAGGATGCATTGGGAAACATGTTGCTACTCGACTGAACAGAAAACAGAGAGTCCATGGAAGAAGGCAATCTGTAAACATGATTATAGAGTCTGAAATACTCTATTTAGCAAAGAATTACTTTATTTCTTTTATGATTAAGGTCCAGTGTGTAAAATGTAAGGGTTCCTTTTTTAAGGAAGACATAAATTAATATGATATGCATACAACTATGTTTTCAATAATTTACAGTCAAAGTAAAAAATGTTATGTTTTTGTTAGCTCAGAATGAGGTTTTATATCTACAGATGCCACAGGTCCTCTTGGATGGAGTCTGTCATGTTGAACAGCCATTTTCTACAGTAGCCCAGTATGGACAAATTATTATGCTTTTTGAGCTTCCAAGCTTTCAAGAAAGAGTGATTAAACAAGCCAAAACTACACTGCTAGACGCTACTTAAATCCTACGCACTGGACCTTTAAGGGCAGTATAACTGCTTTCCGCTTTGGCAAGTAAACACTGAACCTAAATGGAGAATTAAGCATTGGCATTTAAGTGTAAATGTGAAGGATTCAGGGTGAAATATGTTGTAGAGACCGTGGAGGCCACACTGGCATCAAGTGAAGCTGTATGTTGTGTCTGGGACACATAGGTATTTTGCACTGGGACTAATTACTGCAGGTCTATATGAGCACTGAAGTGCTCTCTCATTCGTTTGCTCTATTAGCCGGAGAAGGACAGACAGTAATCCCAGTTTGCAGAGGAAGAAATAAATTCTTATGGAACAAATACTAAAAGAAAGAACATGAAGCACGACTAGTTTGCACAATAAAAAGGCCTCTAACTCAGAGCTGTGAAGCAAATTTGAAGTGCCAGATCATACAAGTGACTTCACTCCTGTGTTATTTCAGGCAGCAACATAACATGCGCTCTGCCTATTACATTGGCAGGTGCTGTGTCAGCAAAGGCTGACATGGTGTCTGGGGATGTTAGGAATATCTCTGACCTCGTTCTCCTGCTGCCTCATACAGCTGGTTCATGCTGGAAACACTCACTGTGAACAATGTTAGATAAAATGTGGCTTTCCCTGAAGCTCTGTTCATTTTCAGTTTTTCAGTTCAGGATTTCCACCAACTCTTTACACTCTGGCCTCTGCTTCTACTTTCATTATTGTTCTTTGTAGGTGTAGGATGATCTGAGTGTAGAATTTTCTTGTAATGAATAAATTAAATACATTGACCAGATGCTGATGCGCAAAGATACATGATATGCTTGACAGAAGACAGATACCAGCTTGCCATGGGCGTTCTAAACACAAATCAGTGACACTGGTAATTTATTAAACACACAACACACACAACACAACATTCACAACATTCACACAACACACACAACACATACACACAACATTCTGCTTTGATGAGGATCTTTGTCAGGTCTACATGGCTTTAGCATTGGAACCTTTCACTGCACTAATATCTTGTCAATGCAATGGTGAAAAAATCATGTATGTAAGTCCAAGCTTTACTGGAGAGAGCAAAGGTCCACTTGCCTTTGACTGACTAATCTCATGCGTAGGTAGACTGAGAACCTTCAGTCTACCTACTCATATACCGCCAATCAGCAGTGCATTTCCTAGACTTATCCACCATCTAGTGGCCAACTTAATTTTTACATCATTACAACAAAATACAGCAATCACCTTGATTTGGGTAGAGAGTTCCCTTGTGTAACAAATTATCAATCAATTGTGAAATTGTTCATTTACTGAGCTCCTGTTATATTTTCTATTCTAAAAGTTGTTGTCCCGCCAAGTTGAAAGGAAAGCAATTGCTATGTGTGAAACAATGTTTGCTATGGTGTTCATACACATGAAATATTGAACTCTCATTATTGTAAGCAGGACGGACAGTTACAGGTGACCATTTTGGCTGAGTGACAGCTGAATCAACTCTCCAAGACCTTTATGAACATCAAAAGGCTTGGATTCAATACTAAATTCTTGTTTGTTGCTTTTTCACAGATCATTCCAAGCCAACATCAATCTTCATAAGGACTATCCTCAATCCAGTGTCCCCAGATAAAGAACTGGACTCCACCAAACTACCAAGGAGCCCTTGAACCAACTTGTAGCAGTGAGACACATCTCCACCTCTTCCTTACAAAAGAGAAGCTGGCAGCCAAAACTGAAAGCAGAATTAAAAGAAATGCTGCTCTTCCATACCAGTAGAGGGAGCTCCACTTATGTCACTGGAGATCTACACAGCCGGTGAAGACAAGTACAGCCAATAGGAGCCATCTACCACCTCAGCCCTCCATGTGAATTTAACACTGCAGCTTCAACAGAAGGAAATAAAAGGGCGGTGTAATTCTACTCCCATATGCTGACGACTTCATTGTTTATATGAGAGCCACTTTTCCTACTTACAGCGTAAGGGAAATGGTAGCTTTACCACATCTATGGTGGCATGCCAGGATCCTTGGTTTCACAGTCCTGTGCTCAAACTAGGAGTAACAGCAACAAACCAGCCTCTCTCCTCTTTTCTTTCTCTTCTCAAAGTAAAAAAACAAGAGCGGGGAAAAAGGATAAAACTCGCTGAAGTACTGCAGGCTTTTCTGGTACTAAAGACCTCTTGTTACATCACCCTTCAGGAGGGAAATTAATGGAAAATGTCATGTTGAATGAATAAGACAATAGAAACAACATAGCCGACACACAGAACGAGTGGGTTGGCGTGTGTTTCTTTCCACGGTTTGCTCTGTTTCTATCTACATTCCAGATTGGAACTGTTAAAACCTTTTGCTCCCCCTCTTCCTCACCTCTATGCGTTTCTTGAATGCTGATTCTTCTTTCTTTCTAATCCCCGCCCAATGATCCTCAACTTGCCATGTCTTTAAAGAAGTGTATAGTGGATAAAAAAAAATAGGAATTTGGAATGCATGGAACTTTATATCCAAGACCTTACACTGTTCATTACTTAACAGAGGCCATAAAGACACTGGGAAACACATCTTCGCTAGACGACGTAAATAATAACAAAGAAGAGAGATTTCCGGAGCAACAGACAGGAATCGGGCCACAGGAATAAGAGGAGCCTTTTGTTTTTTTTTTTGTTTTTTTTTTTTCTTTTTTTGTTTGTTTTTTTTAAGGAAAAAATCTATTGGTTTTCGGAGTGAAGCCGTATGTGGTTGGGTTGTTTTTCACCCATTACAAAGCCATTAAGACAACATTTACCTGCAGTGCTCGTGGTGATGGGGTTTCTCCAACTGCTCCACAACATTTGGCTCTCAGATATTTCTCATGTTGTTATAGGTGGTTATCATTTCTTGTGTTGTCTTTTCATTTTTTCAAAGTTTAAGTTTTGTCATTTTGGTTTCTGGTTTTTACGTTGCAGGTTACCAATATCGCCTTAATCATTTTTAAATATTTTATTTTGAAGTAAAAGTGGCATATTTTTTATTGCACCCTGTGAACACATATTTTCATCACACCCTTTTTTATGTAGTAATATCAGATGGAACACTGGCCACAGTGAGATTAATTTATATTTTTTAAATTAACTTTGTTTTTGATAATTGTGATATTATTTTTCTTTTATTTATGTTTTGTATTGTTTTGTTACCTTCATCATGCCCCGTCAATTTTCTGACTCTTATTTATTATCAATACTTATAAAAGCAATAGCGTAAAGAGGTAAGAAAGTGAAGAGCACAACCTTGTGTCATTTTAAAAGTTGGTGGAACAGAAACGTGTTGCCTCCGTCTGTCTAACTTACCACTGATGTACCGCTCAAGTCTGACTTAAACATACCACAAAACGTACTCCAATACTGGACTAATACGTCAGCGAGCAGGAGCTCACATATAAACAAGAGTTTGGTACCACCCAGATCTTCTCCTCCAACCAACAGTGAGACATCATGTCTTCAATCAGCCAGTCAGTGGATCGAAGTGATACGCTGCTTGTATTAGCCAGCTGGAGTCTGATCTGAAAGCACTGCAGGGCAGCAGAGAGGCACTGAAAAGCAGACCAGTCACACATCGCGGCAGAACTGGACTTGACATCGTCACCTGCAGGGGTTTGGGTTTCGATGTGATTCTTCTGACGCTCCAAGATGGACGTTTGTTGGGAGCTTGCAAAAAGCCCAGCCGAGCTCCTCACACACCAGTGTGTATCAGCATGTGTCTTCACTCTGTCAAATGTGCACAGCGCATGTGAAAGCACACTTGTAAAATGGTGTCAAAAAGAGAGAAAAAAAAAAAAAAGATCAGCACTTATGTGACTGAGGAACCAAAAATAACACACTTGGTTGTGTCACAAAGTCACTTGCCTTTTTTTAACTTTTCATTTTCTATCATGGTGGCGTCCAGACCTGTAACCCAACCCCCGAAAACCTCTCTCTCAGACTGTCAGTTGTCATGGAAACTTCTCAGGTCAGTGTTCTCCCTGCTGTTGCTCCTGCAGTGCATTGTGGGATCTGCGGTTCGGTACTCAAAACGTACTCTGTCGGGCCAAACATTGCGAGGCCTTCAGCAAAACCAACGAACCAACCAACTTCTGCTGTATATTGTCTGTGTGAACGCTCGCTGGGAACCTTCGCATGCCGCCCGGCGCAGAAAACCTCAAAGTCACCTCTATATTGTTCTGTTCCTAATGTTTGTATGTATGTGTGTGGGGGTCTGTATGCGTGTATTTAATGACCATCATCCAATGTGGAAAAGAAAAGAAAACAAGACAAACACGAGTTCAACCACAACAAATATGGTGGGCAGAAGAGGCGACCTCTCATCTCCAGTCCTTCTATGCAATGAATCATATTAGGAAAAAAAAAAAGAAACACAAGGAGAAAAAGGGAAGTGAAAACACAAAATGGTAAAAGTCACACAATCATTGTTTGTCACACCTAAATTTTCTCTAATATCTATATTTATTTTGGCATTCATCATCGATCAAAATAAGGAGATTCTGTGAATTTGTTTGTGTATAATGTAGGTCGCCAGTAAGTTAAGAAATAATATTAAGAAGGGCCTTTGTATTAGCTGTGTTAATCTGACATGTTCAGGGTCCCCTCTCCTCCTCAACTGGGAGTCTCTGCCAAAGGCTGTCTCTAAAGATGTGTTCATGATGGCTGGGAAATGCCAGTCAGAGCTAAGAAGACGATGGCGCATGAAGAAATTCTTCAAAATACATTAAAGTAAAATCATAAAAACTTACACAAGAAAATGTGAACAGTCTGTTTTAAAGGAAACTTGCATACAAAATCAACCTACAAATGCATACAGCAGCTTATTTAGGTTTAACAAAAGAACTGTACAGTTAACAGAAGCACCAAAACATCCCAGCTGTCATGAACGCATCAAAACAGCTGTCGGCCATCTTGTTTTATGTTGCTTCAAGCAGGGGTTAAAAAAAAAAGTTGTCCAGAGATTTATGAAAAAATAGATACATTTATGAGATTTATATAAATACATCTACAAAATGATCTAAATATATTCCATAACATGGCTTCTGTCTGCTCAGGAGTGAAGAAGAAAAGTTTAAAGAATAGTTAGGTGAAACATAAAGTCGGTTAAAATACAAATATAGAGATATTACAGATAATATAACATTTACAGATTATATTTGAGTAAAATACTGCTCTAGGCAGCATTATTTAAGGCATTCCTAAATTGAATTAACTTGTGTGCGAGTGTGTGAGTGTGTGTGTGTGTGTGTGTGTGTGTGCATGTGTGTGCGATTGTTTAAAGGTGCACTGCCACAACACACTAACATTTATAAGCTAAATACACTGTGGAACATACATTTCTGTACCTCAGAAATAAAAGAATCATCTGCAAATTTACCAGAAGAAGCTATTATATATACAAGCTATTTATGAGAATATGGACTTGAATATAGGTGCTTTATGCAGTATGAAAACACCCCAATTCCTAACTCCTTTACAGCTCTTACATTTTATTTGAGTACAGCCTAACTAGTCATTAAAATACATTAGTATATATTTTTTAACATTTATCAGATGATTTATCTATTTAAGAATTTATTTTATCATAACTGAGAGGGGATGGAAAGCTGGCAGGGAGTGAAGCACGAAGAGGGATTTAGGTTTGAAATCTAGAGTGAGAGATTATATTTATGAAGATGTTATCTATAACTGGATTTTTACACAACCACAACAATCAGATGGGTAAAAATCTCCAGAAAAATATGTCAAAGTTCTACTTTATTTTAAAATTCGATGGGTGTGTGAAAGTGTCATTTTCTGGTTCTTGCTGTCAAGTGATTTGTTATTTTAAAAGATTTTAAAGATTTTAAACACAAATGTACTTCTATGATTTCCCCTTGTCCTATTTTAGGATTACAAGTCATAATTCTTGTCAAAATAACCTCCTTTGGCCTCTATAGAGTTAAATTCATCTGCAGGATTAAGATTCTGATTATTCTGGTTCTGTTTGGATCTGGTCGTTCTCCTTCACACCAGGTGCACGTGGCCCTGACAAACAGCACCGTGACCCTCACTGGTACACTGCCACCAGATCAGTGACTTCACCACAGAAGCTTAAAATTAGACAACGTGTTAAAGTAGAACTAATAATAATAATAATAAATAGCGAGAGTTTAAAGTTACCCAAATTAATACCAACTTCCACTATTGTATGTCGTATGTCTTTGGAAGTTTGTAAAAAAATAAAATGTTCAATAAAATGTTCCTTAATCACTTTTGCCTCAGGAAAGCACACACTAAATGCAGCATTGAAATGGAGATGTTCAATAGACAACAGAAAAAAATAATGGATGGATTTATGCAGGTGCAATAAATCTGATTTTTAACACTTTACGACACAGACGTGATCGTCCCATAGCTGCTGTTAACTCGAGAGATTCAGTAATATTTGAATGACAGAGCCATGAAGACGTAAATAACAAGATCTGTATCGCAATGTTAAAAAGAAAAAAATAATCACTTTTTTTTTTGTTGTTGTTCCTGTGTGAATACAGCCACTGAAGGTGACTTAAATATGCATAGCAGCAAGGGCTTTTAAAATACAATACTGGTCACTGAAGAAAGCCATCCTGTTACTGCCCTCTAGCCAGTCGTGGTCTCTGTCTATACTCTGCATGGTGTCTGTCTAAATCCAGGAACGCAACAGACCAGTTCAGTTCAGACCACAGCAATCATCAGTGGGCAAAATCACCAAACCACAGCCTGGTTTTTCAGAGGTGTTTGAAGCACAAATGTAGAGACAAAGATAACAAGAGAAAGAGTTGTGTTCCAAATCAAGATCGTAACAAATCTGAATTGATATTTGCTTGAAAATAGCTTCTTTAAGCCCCCCATCCCTAAAATTGTTTTAGGGAGCTGAAATTCACCCTGAAATTATGTTTTGGAACAAAACTCTTGTGTATATTAGTTCGCAGAAGAACACAAAGGTTCAGATCTTTACAGACACGTATCTGAGATAAGTTTCTTCCATCAGATCTGTTTAAAAGAAGTCAAATCTCAAAATGCTTGACTCGTCTTTGAATCCGACAACAAGAGTCTCAGCAATAAGGTTGTATTTACACACAGTCAAATGACAAACTTTTAGCGCCGCAGAGCGTTAAAACGAGTTGACTGTATTTAAATGCAGCTTAGAATGCTTTTGGGAAATCCAGACTGTGTGTGCGTGTGTGAGTGTGTGTGTCTGTTCTTAACCAAAAAGGTAGCATACAGTGCTTGTACAGTACGTAGTATAGTAACAGTAACCATTGCTGTCGGTCATGCAGACAGTCGACGTATAGCAGGACCGGAGATAAACACACAAAAATATATATATATATAGATATCTAAAAAAAAATAAATGTTTCATAGGTGAGAGGTTGTAAAAAGAGAGCAAGAATGCTGAAACAAACTAAACCATGAAGGGAAAAGTGCATCTTTCACTGTAAAACCATCAGGGAGCGTTAATTCATTTTTCACCTGTAATGAATCATCAAAATAAAATTACAAGTGCATGATCTGGACACCTTCCATCCAACCTAACCCACCCCCCCTGCCCTGTCCCCTGACCTTATGAATCTCTCCAACCTTTGACCTTCCACCTCATGGGCTGCCATCTTTTTTTTTTTTTCCAATGTAAATACCAGATAAGAACAGAGCAGAGTCTGCTTTGAACAAACACCAACATGTAAATGCCATGAAGGACATGTTCTGTACAACGTGCAAATCTCCAACATGCTAACACACCCACACATGCACACACACACAGGCATGAGAGAGGCCTTTGCACACTACACAGCGACACAAGCTGGAGCGTATGCAAGCCTAAACCTCCCTGCCCAAACTTGTGCTTTGTGTGTATCAAGCCAACAAAACCCACATAACAAGCGCAGTTGTTGATTTGAATAATAAATGACAAAAAAACTCATCGTGTACGTGTGTGGCTGGCTCGTGCGGACTGTTTAAAACTCATTAAAAAAGTTGTATTCGGATATAAAAAAAAAATAATAAAAACATATTGGTCTGTGTAGAGTTTCTATACATGTTGTGTTTGTAAAATGAGACAAAAAAAAAGGGAAAAATATTCTGGCTTCCATGTAATTTTTGGGGTGGACGGATATTTTGTTTTTTTTGGGGAGATGGAGATGAAGAGGGTGAATTGGACAATGGAGATGTGTGTAAAAAAAAAAAAAAAAAATCAAAAAATAACCCAATTGAATGAAGAAAAGAGGGTGAAAAATAAAATACAGAAAAAGGTCGAGAGCCTAAAAATGACTACAAAGTGTTCCATTCACTGTTGTAAGTGCAATGAGCTAAACTTCCTGTTTCCCCATTGTAAAACCTTGTGTATGTTTCCGTGTATTCCTCCTGTAAATGGGTGTAGTAGACCTGGTGCATCATGCCATGTAATGTGATGAATGACAAATTATGACCTTACAATACATTTCAATCAGGAAAAATAAATAAAAGACAAATACATAAAAACAAACACTGCTGTGCTCTTCTTTCAGTATTGGACTTTTTTTTTTTTGACTGCATCCTGATTTTAAGTCATTTTTCATCTTTTCATTCTTCAGTTGCAAAAGTTTGTTTTTAATTTCAGGAAAATTCACTCTTAGTTCACAACAAAAAACTCACTTTACTTTAGTCATTTTAGTTTTAATCTGCTGGTGTCAAAGAAACACCTTGTTCCTTGTTACTGTGGATAAACTGCAGAGGAGTATAGTTTTCATAGGGATGATTGTTTTTCATTCTCCTTTTATCTCAGCAGCTCTGGCGATCCCTTCATTTTTCATCTAGCACCACCATCAGGTCAAATAAAAGTATCAGAGAAATAATAAACATATGACCAAATTTCTTCATGTAGCCTCAGCTTGTGTTTGGTGCCAACAACTAATGTTAGTATGTTAAACTAAACTAGCCTGTGCCTCAACTTGAGTACTTCGTTCTTCCATACACTTCCGTACATTATGTAGTACACTGTGTACACTACGTACTTCCTGTTGTACTTAGCAGCTGAATTTCAGAAGCGTCTCAATAGACCTTTTTCACAGCAGCCATTTTGACATGAAATAGTAGGGTAAACATCACTGACCCTAATGCTGCTGTGGTGCATGTTGGCTCACTGAAAGGTCTCTGCTGCAACATGTGAACAGAACCTCAGTTAGTATCATTGGAAACATCTGAACCCTACTATTTCATGTCAAAATGGCTGCTGTGAAAATGGTCGCTGTGCACTTCCTGGAAATGAGAATCACAACATTTTACCACATATTGAGCCCCAAAATGTGAATATAAAAAATATGTACAAGCGGCAGCTTCCTTGGCCACCATTTCCACAATGTCAGTATTCCCTCCCCTTCTGCTATGCAGCCAAAATGGTGACCATTAATGGCAAGGAGTGTCCGACATTTCACACTTTTTGACCGTTAAGAGTGTAACACACTTACAGTATGCTGTCTTGACAGTGTGAGCACACTTATGGACTCAAAATATCAAGTTTAAGTATGTAAATATGTGAACTGAGACAGTAACAGTCTAAAAGGGCTTTACAACATTTAACATTATCGTTAGACGCTGAAGCCATAATCTTTATGACAACTGAATGCACTTTATCAGAAAGCCATATTATCTTTATAATCTACTCTAGTGGTTCATTCACTTTCCTTTTTCTGATAGCATTTAATAGTGAGTAAAAAGCTGCAGGTAAAGATGGATCATTGAAAAAAATCACTGGAAAAAAGAAGGAAACATGGTCGAAAACTGAAATTAGGATTTTATTAGTAGACATTTCCCCCGTTCATTAATCTACCAAGCTGTCCACAGATTGGATCCGAGCCCTTACAGTCCCCCACCTCAAAATAAAACATCTGGTACAATGTTCTCACCAAAAACTGTTTAAATACTATAAAAATAAATCAATTGCACAAAATAATATGCCATTTTGCTTGTGATTACCTTTTGTGCAGCACTTGTACACATATATAACATCGACAACCCCATGATACAGTCCAAGAGAAGGAGGGTAAAGACAGTTTTTTTTTTTATAGAAAGAACCAACACTCAAACATCAAACATAACAACTTAGATCTAGTTTAACAGACAGAGCTTTAGTCTTGTGACTGGTAGAGTCTGAATCAGCGCTGATGAATGTTTCGTGTTTAAGAGCTGCTGGAACCGTTTTACCAGATGAAATGACTGGTGTTCCTGTTTGCAGTCATTTACTACTGCAGCTGTGTTAAATTCACACATTCCTGTGAGTGCAACCCAAGTAGTGTTTGTGTGATGGATTTTTATTGACAAGCTGGGGGGAAAAAAAAAAAGCGCTCTTCTGGACGTGAAAATAACTCGGCGTGGGATTTTATACGTGAATTTTAGCAGCCAAAAGAGTTTGAAACAGGAAAGAGGGATTCCACACAGGAGATCTACCTACACACTGTATCGGTTAGTGAATCTGACAGATGTGACGGCCACAGCAAAATATACACGTGTTAAGCTGGTGAATGATGTTCACTTCAAGCCCTGATTAGACGCTCTGCTCATCTATAAAACAGGTCAGATTTGTGTTTAAGTCAAAGACAGAATTAAGGGTGGGTTGGATTAGCTACACGAGCAAAAGGGGGAAAAAAAAAAAAAAAGACAACAGATTTTTTTTCATAAAACCTCAAACATCATAAATATTACACATAAATTAAAAAAAACAACAACAAAGGAATGGAGAAATCCAGGAACTAAGCATGACATGTAAATACAGTTTAAACAGACACAAATGAAAAGTTAAATTGGTCCAAGGTGTGACACAAGGCTGGTTGTAGTGCCGAGTAGTTCAACGAGTTATAACCATTTCTATTTTTTTTTTTTTTTTTTTTTTTGACTATATCGATAAACAAACAAGTCATTATCAGGAGATACATCTGCTGCGAGCTGAAGATGTGTGTGTGTGTGTGTGTGTGTGTGTGAGCTGTTGAGGGTGAGGGGGAAGTAAAGCTACTGTACAATAACAGACATGTACTGTTCATGTTGAGGTGCAAAAGTTGCATAGAGTTGGTATTGTGAAATACGTCAGAGCTCCTAAATGCACTGATGATTTTTTTTTTTTTTTTTTAAACAGTGGAGAACAAAATGAAGGAAAATTGTGAGTCACATAGATTTGTTGCACTTTCTTTGTCCGTTATGTTATTTAGGAGTGCAACCTGCAGGATCACTGTCCATATTTTCACCAGAGGTCACATTTCTCACGCAGCGCAAACAGGCCTACAGGTAACGTGAGCACTGTGATGTGATGACAACCTGGAGAAGTTGAGGGCTGTAACGTCATTATACATTTATCTAACTGACATCCTGATGAACCAGGACGGACCACACTAAAAACACATTTGACTGCTTGTATCGGCTTCAACGCGAGATAAAGAGGTATTTATTTCATTTTATTTAATCAATGGATCTATAATTTAATCTGTAGCTGAAGAGCATGTAGCTCGAGAGTATAATGTTTGAAATCTGTTAATATAATTTCAGTTTATATAATAAATGTATAAATTTAAAGTCCAATCCATTCCTGACTGATATTTTACAGCAGGACTTGTATTTGGATTTCAGCCCCAAGTCTGAATGGAAACTGAAGTCCTGCTTAGCTGGAATGTTTGGCAAAATACTGACAGTCAACTATCTAAATATCTTGTATCTGTAACATCAAGCTTTAGAGCAGCTAAAGTCCGAATATATACACTGGGGGTGCAATATGGAGTCATGGTGTCTGAGGTGGAGCCACTATGCTTAACGTGACTCAAACCGTGCAGATCGTTGAGCTCTGAAATACTTAGTCTGTCCAGCTGGATCTTTTTATTTTTGTGCCAACATTCATTAGGAGTAGTTTTCACTTTCTTGTCATTAAATTTAGTTTCGGAATGAAACTCGTGTCCCCTTTTGGCTACAATCAGCATCAGAAGAAAAAAAAAACGTGGACGGATTATGAGACAACAGGGCACAGTAACAGCCCCCCTGCTCTCTTAAACAGGAGCAAGACAACCAGACAGCAAGAGACACACAAGTACCGTAGTTTAATGTCTGTTTGTGCTAATGTTGAATCTTCTTGTGTGTCTTTGACAGTATCTTTGTGTTTCTTTCAGTGCCCTTGTGGTGGTCGCTCCCCCCTCGTGTATGGTAGACCCAGTAAGTAATTCATCCCACTCTCTAACATCTAATCCAGCCGGACAGCAGAACATCTAACGGTGCATGTTACATTACATTACACTGATATGAATAATGCTTTTCTTTTTTTTTTTTTTTTAAATCATGCTACGATGATAGTGAGGTTAATAAGAATGGACATTTTGAGAGCTGACATTGTCAAATTCCCGTCATTCACGCAGCAAACCCGCCCTCTCTTTTCGTTAATATGGCTTGAAGCGTCTGTACATATTTATACAATCGTTCACACGATGAATGTGCATGTATTGTTACCGTTTCTTACATGTGCTCATCACTATCACTCGGTTTCACACAGATGGCGTGTCCAATTTGAGGAAATACGTGTGCCAAACGAGTGAATTTCATCCTTCAGGTTCAGATTTACATGCAGGCACCGTCAGATCTGACCCTGCTCTCGTATTAAGCTTTTTCATTTCATTTGGTGTTCTGGTCGACAGGAAGCGCTGCAAGAACAGGTCACTACTACTTCAATCTGTTCACGCACCTTCCTGACAAAAAAAATCTAATTATTGTACTTGTGTGAAGCCTCTTTGAATATCAACGACAGCTATGACTTAGCACTGAGCACAGTTAGCCAGCTATCCAAGCCGCTTACAAACGTTCATGTTCAGTGTTTCTCAAACTCTGGGTCTGACCTCCAGCTGCTCTACCTTTTCTTTTTAGTGAATTGGCGTTGGGAGGGAGCATCACCGTGCTGTACTTTTCTACTGGATGTAAAACCAACAGTTGTTCAGACGCGCAGAAGCTCCAGGCCAAGTGTTAAGACAACAGAGTTACATTTCGAGTGGGAACAGCTCAGTTGTGCCACCAAACCTGCGCTCTACTCATTCATGTGTTTCGATAACATCAGATCGCTTGTGGTTTCTCTCCTGGTCCCAGGTCTGGTCCCGCTCGGGCTGCACATTCCACTCTGCTGTCGAGGAAACATCCGTTTTCTGGTCTTGATTTATTTCGATGCATAAACTTTAAGTGAAAGGTTAACGGGGGAGTAACAGTCAATACTAAATGTTTTAGGGGTATGACACATGGACAGTAATGGAGCTCATGCTTGCATTCAACACGTCTTGACCGATTCAACCAACAGTATTTCTCTAGAGTATTGTTCCTTAAAGAGTACAATGAATTTTTTGAGTGTTTGAAAAGTTTCCAGAACAGAAAGAGATCGAGATCCATCTTCAGTCAAAGGAACATTCACATCCCTGATTTCCCCGTTGACTACGTGTCCGACCATGTCTGTAAATCCACCACATAGATTATTATGTCTTACTTCATGTCGCTGTTACTCACATTTACTCATTAATGACTGTTAAATGTTGCTGTCCGGAAGCCTGGTAGGTGTTTTCTCAG
This sequence comes from Protonibea diacanthus, assembly GCA_028641955.1. NCBI lineage: Eukaryota > Metazoa > Chordata > Actinopteri > Sciaenidae > Protonibea > Protonibea diacanthus. Next base: position 18,962,509 of record CM053984.1, read on the forward strand.
TGGAGAGAGGTTTGATTGTAAAGACGTTAAACATTCAGTTTGGATCTGTGAGTTTGTGGGCCGTTGTTTCACATGTGCCAACTCTCTGCCTCCGCGACTGGTCGGGGATAAAATAGTTCTTGTGCTCTAAACGATGTCGGGGCAGAGAGATTGGAGATGTCTGCTGGTCGTTACACAAGATGATGAGGGGTAAGACTGAAGGGGAGATTAAAAAAAAGAAAAGAAAAAGACCTGTGACGGGCATTTGGCTTCTTTTCAAGTTTCCAATCTGCGCTGCGTGTTGGTCAGTTTAAAGACGACGGTGTTGATGGTGATGATGATGATGATGATGATGATGATGATGATGATGATGATGATGATGATGAAGGCAGTGAGATGACGATGGGTAAATGGATTCTTCAGGCAGATCACTGCGGGTTATAGAGGAGGAAGAGTAGGAGGATGAAGGCTAGCAGGCGATCAGTAGATATCGGGCAGGTCTTTGTAGTTCCTATTGAAGTAGCCACCGGTGTAGAGCCAGGCCTGGGAGCCGGTGTACGGGTTGGTGCCCATCTGGAACCACCTGAGAGACATGAACACAGATGAATGCTTCACAATATGCAAACAACATTTAAACTTCAGTTTCTTCAAGGCTGATATGAAACTACAGCTGCAACCAGATGTAACTGCACTTCAGTGTTTCTGATGGCGTTGTCTAGACGACTACAGTTATGTCATCTGTATGTTTAATTGCACTTGAAACTTAGTATGTGTGTGTTTCCCACCTAGTAGACCACTCCTCGTCATTCTTGGCTCTCTCCTTTCTGGCAGCTCTCTGTTTCTCCTCCAGTCTCTCCTTCTCCCTACTGGCCTCGTCTGCACAGAAACAACACACACATGATGTATAACGTCTGTTCCATTTAGCTCATGGATCAAATAAAAAAAGACTTGTTGTTAGAATAGATTTATAATTTCAAGGTACTGAAGTTGTTTACATCTTTCTTTGTTTAATCTCTCCCTGAGATCAACAAAGCGACAGTGACACACACATCCAGCAGGTGGCAGCACTGTCTTACTGTCTACGCTTCATAACTGCGACATGTCATTTAAAACATCTCTCCTTCATGTGTTCATGTCATGTCAGCATCACAGGAAAGTGTTCCAGTTATTGAGAGGATAATCTAAATGTCAGCTATAACTTCTGATTCTACTTTTATTTTGAAAATCAAAAACAAATTACCCATGTTGCCGTTCTCCATGGCTCTGATGTCAGGCCTGAAGCGACAGTCTGAGGGGGCCAAGGTGGCCTCCATGCCGGGCTCCAGCTCATTGAGAGACATTGCAAAGTTGGTGAAGTTGTACATCTGGAGAAGGAAGAGAAGGAATCAGGGACGTTAGGCGTGTGTGTTTGTAAATGTAGTCTCGAGACATTTTTTTCCATTTATGCTCGACAGCTATCAACCCTGTTTTGCCAGAAAATCAGTTGATTAAAGCGGCTCATTAACTGCCTTTTTCTTGTCTGTCTGTGAGTCCATCACAGCTTCTTGTATGAAAGGTTAAACATCAACTAAGCAGAATAAAAGATTCACCGGTGAGACTTTTATTTCTTCTTATCTTATTTCATGGCGCTGAGTGACTTGTATGGGGTTTGTGTGTGTTTTTATACCGTGGCAGAGTGTGCCGGTCTGGAGTCTATCCTCCACAGCAGAGTGCTTCCTGGTACGACAGAAACCGTCTCCTGGACGTCGGGCATGTCGTCCGCGTCATCGTTCTCTGCTCCATCCAGCTCCTCCTGGAAAGAATACTATTCATTGTAACTGCTGTTACGCTGAAAAGATCCAATCAAAACGTTCAGGGCCAATCACATTAGAAATAACTATACTGTATCAACATACAGGTACCATCTATATCACAGCGTCTGTCTCGCTTTTCAAAGAGCTCCTTCTACACATATTTTACAGCTATTATAAGCAAGCAGACTAAAGCGGAACAGCTCAGCACCAACCTAAACAAACCTGCTGGTTTACCTGGATAAGACTGAACAGAATGCTGTAAACACCAACCAAAGAAAACAAATGAATGGGACCCCCACCGAAATCATAAAAGAACAACTGCAGTTTAATAATAATCAGAATCTGGATGAAATAAAGGCGATGACAGCCTGTCTTTAAGCTTTTTATATCGTATACTTCTTTTAACTTTCTCACATTTTTGTGCTTCTTGTTGTCTCCTTTCCTCTCCGACTTCTTGTGGGCCTCGTAGGCCTGAGGGTCGACACTCCACATGCACTCGGTCCACTTCCCATAGATGACGCAGTGCTTCTTTTTACTGGACGAGGGGAGAGACAGATCACAGGAGGGAGGAGAGGAAGGGGAAGCAGAAGAAGAATGGGAGGAAGAGGGGCAAGAAGAGGAGAAAGGCAGGAGAAGACAAAAGGCAGAGAAGAAAGAAAAAGCAGCAAAGGGGAAGAAGAAAGAGAGAATAAATGTGAGTGGAGAAGAAGAAGAGGAGGAGGAGGTGTGCAGAAGAAGAGGAGACCGGATTAGAAAAAACAAGATTCTAAGAGTCAAATACAAGAAAATAAAAGAATATGCACACTGTAGGCGACGTGGCAATCCAAGGGTAGACTCTAACCTCTTATCCTGGATGTAACCCTCCACTTTGTGCAGCTCTTTGCCAAACATCCCACAGGGCTTGAAATTCAACACACACTTGTCTCCAGTGCTGCAGGGGGAAAGAGGGATGAAGAAGAACCAGTGAATGTCTCCTTATCAGCTGCTTTTTTAGAGTTATGGTCAAGTGAACATAAGAACGACTTAATTTAAACCCTCCACAGAGGTGTGGTGCGACACAAAAGGTTGCCGGCCTGAAAATAAGTGCAGAAAAAAATGTCATTCCCTGTTTTCTGTGTTACTTATCCAATCAGAGCAACAGTGCCTGCAAACTGTGCGGGACCGAGATTTGACAGCTCCACAGCTCCTATTGTGAATCTGTGCTGAACTGTGTGAACGTGACGCAGAGCGTGAAAGAAAATAAGGACAGTACAAGCTTTGCAGAGCTTCAACAGATAAATAAATGTTTAAAAGGGATTCGGGGATTGTTCGCTTGAGAAGACACACACAGAGTAAACAGTCTGGACAGTGTGACAGAGTAAATGAAGGTGCCGGGCAGGAATGCTGAACTGCTGCTCTGTGAGCAACCGATATCACTGTGTCAGTTTTACTGCGCTTTATTTGATCTTGGCTGTGGTTCAAATACCTCTGCAAAAACTGAGAAGTCAACTCCCATGTATAGTTTACCTGTGGTTGACTATTTCCACTGTGCCGTACTGCTCTATCCATAGTTTGCCCAGGATGATGTTGTGTACGCAGCAGTAAGGGTTACTCCATGTGTACGCCTCGTTGTGCCTGAAGGAGAGGAGAGGAACACGACATGAAGGAGTGACAGAGGAGATAAAAGACAGGAGAAGAGGAGGAACTGACTGTGTGTCTGTGTTTATGTGTGTGTCTTCATGTCCATTATATGGACTCACTTGAGTAGTTCTAGTGTGATGATCCCTTTAGGCTCAGCCTCGACGCTCTTGCCCCAGAACTTGAGTTTGGGGTAGATGGAGCCATGGAAGACGAAGTCCCCGGCCAGGCTCTCTGCATGGAAGGCACTGACGGGGGGATGATGGGATACCTGCTCCGATACCAGCCGGAAACCCTGCTCCTCTCTGCAGACGACAATAACAAGAAGATAATGATTAGCTCTTAAAAGTGGGTATCCTTAAAAAGAGCAGTGTGTGTGTGTGTGTGTGTGTGTGTGTTTCTGTGTGTACCTGGTGAGTTCATAAGTCTCTCCCAGCAGAGGGTTGAAAGGTTTTCCAGTTCTGTCCCACTGAGACGCAACTGCTGACACAGCAAAAGCAGCTACTGCCTAAAAACAAACAATTACAGATTACAGATCATTAGTGAGTGTGTGACATGAAAATGTGTGTGTGTGTGTGTGTTTCTACTGCATGTTCACACATTGATTTTCTGGAGCTGAGCTTAGTCAATGAGTGTACATGTATGTGTGTGTATGTTCTTTGATCAGTGGATGTAGGGCAGACCTCCACGCTGAAGGACACTATTGCCATCGCTAATGCGTACATTCTGTTGTGTGTCATGTGAAAACCGTGTGTGTGTGTGTGTTTGTGTGTCGGACCTGCATGCGCTCTATGGAGTCGGACAGCAAGCAGGCTCTGTTGATGAGGTAAGTGTGTTCCATGTATTCTGTGATTCTCTGCAGGAAGCTCAGAGGCTCGTTGAGGACGATGGGCATCGTGATCTTTGACAGTTCCTGTGAAAAGCACACGGCCGAGATCAGAGTGTGTTAGAGAGTTCATGTTACAGAATATGTGTTATATACGTGAAATCATTTCTTAGATAGATGATCTTGGTCCCACTGAATTCAACCAATGCAAGACTGATGTTGAAACAACTGTTGAAATATGAAATATTATGAAATCTAATAATTTATAATAATTTGGTCTATCAGTTATAAGAGGTCATTTCATGTGCCATAATACCAAATGCTGCAGTTACATGGCCCCTAAAATGACATGCAGTCACTGAAATGTAATTAGTTATTTATTGGGAAAAAATGGCTGTACCATCCACTCAAAGTGTGTCCGGTCATCTAAACTGTCCACTAAATATGTTTCCGTCTGTACCGAGTAATGGTCATCAGGATATTGATGCTGTCATTTACTGAATGTGTAGAAAAGTAGTATTTGATTATTATTGATTATTTAACCTCTTTCACTCCACTCCTCTTTATCCTTCTTGATAAAGGAGGATATCGAGTGGACGTCTTCACACGGGGATGAGGGGATCTCAGATCAACAGTATGTGCTACATATGTGTAGTGTAAATCATCTGAATGCTGGGCCAGAGTTAAATATTGTGCTTTGTTTAGGCACCTTTTCAAATGTAGACAGTTCAGAGTACAACAGCACTTGGTGTGTTACTGTGGGAGCTTGTTACACAAATGTTGTCGGTCGGTTTGATGAGGTTTTGATTATCCTAGAGGTCACAATAGATCATTTTATGCAGTGAGGTCAATTTTAAAAAGAGTAATAAGGAAATCTGTCCTTACCAGTCCGATGCATTTCTTCAGGATACTCCAGATACTGACAGAGTTTCTGGAAAACATGGGCGCAGGTAAGGACGTCCTGAAATGAAAGATATGAAGCAGTGACTGGAGGATCAATAGAAAACACACACACAAATATTTAACAGTCTAACAATGTTCTTTAAGCTAGTTTAACATAGTTTTCAGCCGCCCAGTCTTCCACCATCCGTAAGGTACTTTAGGCTTCAGCAGGCCTCAGTTGTGTTGTCTGTGTTTCTTTAGCATCTCAACAAAAAGATTACCAGAGATGACCAAGATACTTAAACACAAGAGAAACCATTTTGTCATGTGCATCAGTAGCTACAGTATCAGATCTAACAGGGTCAGAATGTAAACCAATGTTGCAGATAAACTGAGCATGTGGTATGTCAGGTCTGTTTGCTTGCCTGAACATGCAGAGACAATAGATTAGAAAGAAATGGCCAACGAGGACAAAGAGAGAGAGACCAGAACAGATCTGTTCATGTGAACTAGAGTGGCTGCAGAATGAATGTGTTAGGTTTCCCCCGTGTGTGTGTGTCCGTCTCATCGCTGCAGTGAAGTAAAAGCATTTGACTTGTGCAGCAAAATTACTTTTATGTTGTGAGTCAACAAAATCAGTCCCCTACTGACAGCCATTAAATCAGCTCTATCTTTCTCTTTTTTCTGCCAACATTTGTACAGACATAATCATATTCCACATCTAGAACATTGCGCGCGCACACACACACACACACACACACACACACACACACACACACAATAAGTGACACAGCACTTAGGTGATGACCTGGAGATAAAGGTCCTGGTATTTAGCATGATTTCTTGCCAACATTCACTCCCTTTCACTGAGAACTCTGGACTTCCAGCGTCATTGTGTCTTTCTTTGCACACAGTATGTACTGTACAAAAAAGTCTCTTCCAAATCACATTAACGTCACATCACACACCTTCAACACAACTCTTTTTAAGATAATGAAAGTGGCACAACTTTTTTGGCACGCAGCTAATTCGTTGTCATGTCAGAATGGCAGCTTACAGTGTAGACAGCCTAAAGAAATCTACAAACAAATCATACAAAGAAATTAGAGGGGCTCAAAGCTTTCGACCATAATGAGACTTTTGACTGAACACATTAAACTGGTTTCCAGAGGAGACGTCGAATAGTTTGTGGACAGCAATAAACATACAAATACACGCTGCAGGTGGAAGGCAGCGCAGGAATGCAGCAGTACCTGTGTTTCTTGATGCCGTTCTCCTGCCGCACCGATCCGTTGTTCTTCTGAGTGCTGCCGTCAAACACCAGCGCATCTTTGAAACTGGCCTCCGACACCCCTTCGTACGACTCGTCCGAATCCAGGCCTGTGGGAAAGACAATGTGACAGGTGTTACAGCTGATCTGTGCAGAACGTCCACTCATTTACCAGCGAAATAAAAAAAGAAAAAAAAAGAAAAGTAAAAGCCAAAATGGAGTCTTTCTATTAAACAGAGACACACTGGACTTGTTGATTTTGGAACAAATATGACTGTTTTGTTTGCTCACAGACAATGCAGTGAATTTGCATACTGTTTTGCATCAGGTACTTCTGCCTGTGTTTGCCTGGCAAATTATATTGATTGACCTAACCTTTTCACCAACACAGCAGCGTCGTTAGCAGTTAAAAACTTTCTTAATAAATTTACGCTCATGACTCCAAAGTCGAGGCTACATAATGGTAAAATCCATATAAATTTGGTCCAGCCACATGAAACATAGATTCTTGTTGTACAGATCTCATCATGCAGTGTGGGAAAATAAATATCCTGAATTCAAAGCAACATTAAGGGTTAAAGGCAAGAGTGACAGTATGAACGAGAGTGAAAGAGATGAAACAGGAAAAACACAAACTGCTATGTAACATCAAATTAGAGCAAAGTTATTTTGTCACACTGCAAGACTGACCAGATTTTTCTCATTGCAGAACTACGCCTGTGATGAAAAGACACACCTACGATATGAACTGGCAGAGTTTCAAACAGTGTGGTGTTTAAGTGTCTGTTTCTGTTGTCAGTCTACCGTAAATGTCTGTTGTAAATAAAGCTGCATTACTCGGCCTGACGCCGACAGAAAAACCTAACTGTAACTGAATAGGAATACTGTGGTTGAGTTACACCTGGTAGGCAGCCACAGTTTGGACATGTTATGTGAGTGTGTAGTGCTGCGAGGTTAAGGTGGAGTGAACTCAAGGTGGGGCCTGAACAATAGCCTAAAATAGACCAAATGGTTCATTATCATTTGGCAAACAAACATGACTCAGCCGATGGTAGTACGTCAAAAGGTGTGTAGGCCGTATTATGTAAGCCATTTTAGATATAAATGGCCTCTCACATGAATATATAATATGAAAAGAGGAGCAGAATTTTGCTGATGAGGCTGAGAGGATTAGAAACAGGTTCCATCAGGCGTTGATAGCAGCATGACAAGATGGCATAAAATACAAGATATATATGAAACTTATTCACATTCATTCATTTACAATAAAGATTAACCAATGCCTTAGTTCTTATTAGTACTTATTTGCCTAGAAAACTCTATATTTATAATATGCACAGTAATTTGAGTATCATCCATGTCTCTGTAGCTGCCATAAAGCCACCTCAGAGCAGACGTCTGTGCTGAATAGCTAATTTTAGAAGTCTTTCTTTAGACAACTCAGCTTTGGATTGATAAAATGTATGTTAACTAAATGTTAACTCAATCATCAAGAAAAGTTTTGACATTTTTATTAAATCTGGTTAACACCTATTATCTAAAATTAAAGATCCAATGAGGGGAAAAAAGGGTAATGAGGCCGAGCTGGAAGCCACCCGATGCTGATCACAGCTAACCCTGTGCACATGTCCTGATGAATAATACATCAGCTCTGGTCTGCATCTGTCTCAGATTAGTAAGATGATCATAATAATAACACAAAGGCACACGTGCGCACACACACACAAGCTGCAAGGACATAATAATACACCACACCACAATGACTGTACGTCAGCGTGGATGCCTAGCAATACCGCACAACAAGGGCACAACTGGCAGTAAAGGTACAAACACAAATGTGCTAATAATTGTTGAGAACACCCTGCCTTGCCCTGCCCTTCAACCTGCCAACCCTGCACCAAACATGAACACGCACACTATCAAATGGACACAAGAGGCTTGTCACTATAATGTTTCTACTGCGGTAAAAAACCGCCAGCAAAGCCCATGTTGTCTCGTCTGTACTTCACATTCAGAGAAAGATGAAATACTCTCCACAGAGTTCATCTCTCCACAGTCGGTCGAGTCAGACTCCTGGAATGTTGAATGAAGTCAACCTACGTCTCTAGATAAATAATGGGTAACACTGGGTGGGACACAAAACTCCCACACAACGTCCTTGTGGGTCAAAGCAACTCTGTAAATATTCACTCTCATCAAATGGTAATTAGCTAATGTGTGGATATCAGACCCTTCATGGCAACTGTAACATTAGCATGCATGACATCCCATGGTGGCTGCTCTTACCTAAAAATCTGAAACCATTTAAGATAAATCAGAAATAAAAGTTGGAGGCCAAGACGGGATATCAAATAAATATTGTTGCTGTCACTACCCAACTGACACCCGATCTCTCCTCAGCCTCTGCCGGATAACATAAATTTCACTCTGCAATTAACTGAAATTATTCATTTCTTATCGCAAACGCAGTACAGACTCGAACACAACTGTAAACTCTCTCAGAATCCAGGGTATTGTTGACATTACCGATCATGACTGCAAGCCAGCAGACTTCTGAATTATTGAACTAATCATCAGACTAAGGCAGGTTAGGTTCCATTCGATGGTATTATGCCGCTATGATGAAGACAAAAACAGACCATCTAATTAGGCCTGATAGCCTCTTGAAGCAAAAACAGTATCACAATCCCTGAAGACAAAATAAGATCCTAATAAATATAACTGATGTGAAATTACAACATTCTGTTAAAACACCAAGAATCCTCAGCATCACTCTGAGGAAGAAGATTTTTTTTAACCACATGAAATGACAAAACTACAATATCAGGTACTGCAATTGCTTAAATGCAAACTGCAACTTTTTCTCTTTTCTTTGAGAAAGACTATTTGACTATTACCTGTGACGGCGTCGTAGAACTCATCCTCATTGCTCATCTTCTAGCGTCAAAGCTGACCAGTCGTTCAGGACAGACGTACAACTCCTAGCACATGTTCCTTCTGGTGGCGGCCCCTCAGAGTTCCTCTGGAGGGAGAATGGTCTATCAAGGTCCCTCTGGAGTATCACCACGGAAACTAGACAATGTTCATTCAATATCCAGGTGAGGAATGTCCCAAATTTGGTTTGACAACAGAAGAATGACACCAGGAGATGTCAAAGAGAGCAGATCTGCTGTCAGATTAACAGACTTCAGAGGTGACTTTGTGTTGACAGAAGCAGATAAGTAACCTGTAGAGACAAAAAGAAGCAACAAGTCTTGAGTTTCTGGGATATTCAAGATCAATGAATATAAACAGAGTCATTTTTAACTATGAAAACTCTTAACAAGAACCAAAGCAAGGACTGAATGTGTCTCAGATGCTTAGAAATGAATAGTGCAAGGTAAAATATTTAGTCTTTTCAGCAGCACTGTGATGAACTATATATGTCTTCACACCAAAGCTATGATTTTTCACAAAACTTCTGAGCACATTAGAGCTAAACACAGCCTGCCTTATCCATATCCAGGATGGTTTTCATTATGTTGGAAAGACGTTCACCTCACAGCTACATCTACCAGTCATGAGAGGGTGTCACAAATTCTATATTTTATGCAGCAAGATTGAAAACCTAGCATAGATAGCATAAAGAGCACTGCAGTAGTCCGCACACACATACATACATGGGTATCATTCTATCGAGGCTACCAGCTTAAAAAAAAAAAAAAAACTGCTTCGTCTGGCTCAGCAACAAGCTTGTCTATCATGGCCCACTGAGTGCAAACAGAGAGTTTTCTAGTCCAGTGGTTACATAATCAGGACACCACTGTCACAGGCATTCTGGGTCTTTGTTACCTTCTGTTTGGTACATTGGCTCTCCGACGACTTAAATTCGAGACCCCGAATGGCCTTTTATTTTTCAGATGAAAATCAGGGCAGTAATAGCACGCTGAAAATTACCATTGAGCAACAGGTGCTGGAACAATTTGTTTTGATTTCAGCAAAAAACTAAAACTTTTACTTTTAGTCTTCGATGTCTTTGACGATTGTTGACAGACATCTCTGTTGGACGCCGTACAACCTTGCTCTCTACATGTGCGCTCATCACTTCATGGCCGTGTATGAAACAGCTTTCTGATTGGCTGCTTGTTTAGTTTGCTCAGAGTTATAAAAATCAATCTGGATCACGGTGTTTGTTTCAATTTGTTGGAGGTTAAAAATTCTAGACAGGCTTTTCTTTTTATTTCACCAGAAATTGTCAACCGAGCAATTGATGCACATTTATCAACAAGCATTTGGCTAAAATACCTTTAAAAACATAAAAAGCAAACCATTTAATTGAACCAGCCTTAACAATGTATATAGTGCTATAGATGTGATGCATAACAAGCGACAGGCTGTAATCCCTCAAGATATTATGTTGAGTGATGCCAACAGCTTTATAAGTATGTCAACTGGTCACCCTTAAAAGTCAGATAGCTTCTGGCAGGAAACACTTCACTGTGCTGACAGCAGATCACATTATTCAGCTGTATAAGAAGGTAGTATATCATTTTTAAAACATACTATCCACTTGTTTCTCTCACCCACTAAAACATGTCTGACCTTAGTAACCCTACGAGGAAAAGCAAATTGGCACGAAACTTTTCATCACAATGAAACAGCCCACATGGCAAATACCACAAATGTTGACTTACACACTGACTAAGCATTTGTAGCAGAAGCTCAGCAGCAGGCCAGCCAACCATCGCACAGCAGGGGTGTCCTTTCTAACACACAGCAGAGCTAAACACAGCTCCTCATCTACATTATCTTAAGTTATACATGGCTATAAACATCAGGACTAGAGTTGGATATCGAAAACTTTGAGTACTGACCAAAATGTGGCATCAAATATTAAAAAAAAGTTTCAAGCATCAAAAAAATAAGTGATGATGATCCCATATTCAGGGTTAAAAATATTTTTGTATTTGCTCATTTTTAGATTATCTGGGAGGCGGTGGAGGCCGGACAGCCTGAGCCATCACACGCTGAGTTTCAACAACGGCTCTTTAGAAACCTGTGGGCGACATCATGGATACAACGTCCATTCTTTATACTGTTGGAGATTGGCAGCATCATAGAACATGCTCAGTGTAAAACGTTGGTGTATTTGTCAGAGAAATTATTTTTTATATATTATCCTAAGTTCACATTCTTAATATATTTTTCAACAAAGTTGGCAATGTGTGGTTTGTAAGTTCAGAAGCTGTAATAACCTATGAACCTATGACCTATGTAATAACAAAGCTGCTGTTTACATTTTAGCATCATTATTTATTACATTTTATATTCCTTATTACTGTACCACTTCACACTATTTTTATTGACTTCACGCATTGTGACACGTCATAGCAGGAAATCTGCAGGTGAATCAGTGACCGCTGCATTCCACTCAGGGGAGGTCCTGCTATTGTGTGTGCTGGTTCGCTGTTACCGGGACACTTAATGATGCTGTTGTTACTGTAATTAAGCCAACCTGTGTTTGTATGGCTTTGGCAAGTCAAAATGTATGCTGTGTAACACTGTAGGAGCTTACAGAAAGACATTTCCCTGCGACTGTACCTGTATGGTGATACGTGACAATTAGACTTAACATGAACTTAGCTTTTAGGCCCTCAGTTGTTTATGAATGAAGTCTAGAACTTTTTACACACGTTCATCGTTCCTAATTTAGACATCATCACTGAATGTCAAGCGTCACTCGCTCTTCTATTAATACATTAACTTTGGGTAACAAAGAAATTGAAGATTATTGGTCAACATCATTAGTGTTAGTATTATTATTATTAAGACTGCATTGTTCAGGCTGTCAGAATTACATAATCTTTACATACCTGTAGTGCATTAAAATCCCAGATGAGACTTATCATTTCGTACAGTTCATTTCTGAATCTGAGAGAAAATAGTGCTCGTTGACGGTTTCCCTTCTTCCCACTGTGCCGTTTTCTACACAGTGGAAGGGTTTTATCTCAGTAAAGGTAACGCCTTCAGCACACAAATGAACTTCGGTCTCAGTGTCCAGAATCGATGAGGTGACAAACTGGTATTCGATTGTTTCTTTTTTCTTTTTTTTTTTGGTGAGACTCCTGTTAGATCTACAGTGACATGCTTTAATTAGCCAGATAAAAAAATAGAAGACAAACCTGTGGTTCTTTCACAAGGATATAGTAACCTGTTTAAATTACAATCAAACAGAATAAAGACAATTTAAAAAAAAGAACTCACAGAGCTCTCCCAAAACTTGCAAAAGTTCAGCGACACATTTTAAAGTCCAGATTGGTGGAAATTCTTCTACCCATGGTTTGTGAACATCTTAAGAATCTACATAACACCAGGTCAATGAAACAAATATTACTTTATACCACTTACAAATGAACATGAAACAAGTACCCCAGTTTTTCCCTCCACATAGTAGATACATTTTACTAGTTTGGTCATAGTTTGACATTTATACAGTTGTATCATCAGGATAAAACATTTTGACAGACCAGCCATCTCTGAAACAGTGAAAACATCGCTATGAAGCAACAACGCTATTTGACAAAAAGCAAACGATGCCTACCTGCATGTCTGTGAAACAAGTGAGCAAGTCTGAATATCTGTTTTGCATAAGTTATTACAGACACAGCGCTTGGGCTGCACTTTACAGCCCTACGGCTGCTCAACTGTAGGATCCTTTCATAAAAAAATGAATGATGCTTTACTGACCCTCCCTTGTCATTTTATAAGATCTGAAATAGATAACTTGAACATCTGCCCAGGGAGTAAAAAGATGGGACCGGCATAATAACACAGTGAGTTATGCTGTTAATATAGCATATTGTAATGCATAACTACATTAACTGCAGCAAAAATGTATCCAACATTTCCTTGTGTCGTAGCCTCCTCCTGGTTATTTACTGGCTATAATTCACCAGTTCTCTAAATGGGAATCCCTCAGTATCCAGCCAGTAATTGATTTGACTGAATTAAAGCTAGTTTAAACCTAATGTCATAACATGCGGCTTCCAGCTATGAGCTAAAACCACGCATGGGAGTCACTACACAACTTTTATTTTGTATTAGGTAAGAGGAAGCATCATATTGCTGACAAACTACTTGCAGTCGACAATCTCCAGACTCCTGTTTAAGTTTGTTCTTAGTTTACAAGCCATTAAAAAGCAGACACAGTTAATGAAGATGTGCACAGAAGCTATGCAGATCATCATAAGAAGAAAAGAGGCAGTATGACATCCACTAGTTGTACAATCCTCAGGCGATGCTTGGCCTTTCTAATGTTAAAGATGGTGAACAGATTCAGCTCCTTAAAGTGTTTCTGAAGTACTGTTGAGGAGACACACTCCACATAGAGACCTTAAAAATGAGGTTTGAATGTTTGAAAAGGAACAGGAACTGGGAGTCAATATCTGGTAATGACCCTTGGTTGAAATGTTAATCTCTGTAATCAACACCATGGCATCCATGAGAGTAGTTAAGTTTAATCATTTCTCTTTTATGATCTGTAGCACAAATCTTCTTTTCATCTCATACCAGCAAAGAAAATTAAATCAGTAACATCAGTATCCCACATAAGCCAGTATCATACTATTTATTATTTGTACACACTAAAAACTGTTTTACATTCTATATTTTCTATTGACTTAGACATAGTCAGACAGAAAGCTTTCTGATTGGCTATAACAGGCTCAGATTATGTCACTTGCTCTGTCACGCCCGTGAGATGTTACATAACCATGACAGATATGGCACCATACATACATACACCACAAATGCACTCCTCCTGTCTTGGGCAATGGCCTATCACAAGTAACCTCAGTCTATGGCTCTCTTACTCCATTGGATTCACACAAATACAGAGAAACACACGTCTGGCATGGCGGCTGTAGAGATAAAAACCTGAACACAGTCCCACCGTGGTGATCTTTTTCTGAGAGTTTCCTGCACATATTTCATAGCTGACTGTAACCTTAACAGAATATTTTTTCTGCTGGTGCAGCTTGTTTTTTTTTTTCCTACCAGAAATATCAAGTACAAATGAAATGATGTGACTCATCACCTGACAGTGGTTATAAAACTCTTTTTTTTTTTAACCCAAGAACAAAAATGATGCTGTGGTGCTCGCTGCAGAGTAAGATGTGCGGAGATTGACGTAGTCCAGCTCCACATCTCTGGACCTGCTATAGCGAGGTATGATCAGCCCTACCCAGCCTCTGATTGGTTAGTATTTACTTCCTTCGTTGGATGGATTGGTTAGGGTTAAGGCATTAGGAGTGACACCGGTTAGAGTTAGGGCCGGTCCCGCAATCCTAGGAATAAAAGAAGCCTAAGACTTTGTGGGTGAGCCTCACTGATCACTACAAACAACAAGCTTATTCACTGTTTTGGATGAATATTTTGATCCTCTGGTTGCTCAGCTTCAATTATTTACATAATTTCCTTATGAACAGATGGCAATGCAGCCAGGTTCAGCAGCCTCCCAGTGAACATGGCCAGACTGGGAGGTGATATATGGAGTTTAACTGCTGTTTGTAGTGTAGTGCCATTAGCTGAGTCAGCTAGCTGCATGGCTAACCAGGTTAATTGGCCATGGGCTAAACATAGTGGTTAGCTACAATAGTAATAAAACTATCTGTAAGATAAAAGACCTCTGTGCTGTATTCTCTGTCGTCAAACTGGCCTTCACCTGTCTTGGCTGGACAAGGTCAAGTTACACCCATTGGTTAATGACTAATGGATCGTTAGAAATAAAGAGACCGAGTATCATAGTTTCAATCCAAAATATCATTCATAATTTAAGTTAGGATGTATTTCCTAGACACAGCTATTATGAATGATGTATGAAGACGTTCTTCTTCATTTGAAGATACAGACACAAATCTAAATCTCATAACATAACTTGCAGTCGATAAGACAATAAGACTAATCGTAAAATGTGCAAATCTATTAATTATTTAATAAATAAATATAAACATGTCTACTAAAGAAACAGTTTAACGTCCACATATCTAGGAAAAAAAAGATTGTCCATCCAACTGACGCAGAAGAGATCAGTGTAACAATACTAGTGTCTAATAAACTACTGTCAAAACAATCTAATTTACTATGGTAATCATGAACAATATCAGCATGTTCCAAATTATTATTAAGGCCTCCAAAAAGCCTCCGATCTGACCCCTCACCTTTTCATTTCGCTCTCTTAAAACGAGTGACACCAAAGCTGTTTGTTGTAGCACCTGCATTGTCAAACGTTCCAGCAGAAAATAACCACATTACTAGTCATCTGAAAGCTTGAAAGACAAACCTACCGGTGCGGCTGTTCCATTCATAAGTCCAGTGTACATATACTATCCTAGCAACATCTCTCTGCACTGTCCTCAGTGGGCTGACAAAAACATCCAAAGCTACAGGGACAAAGAGAGGGAGAGAGAGAGAGAGGACCAGACACGACGAGAGAGAGACAGACAGGGAGAAAAAGACGAGAGCTGTTGCCATGTGAGACGGAGCGCAGTACTGAGTGATGATACAGCATACGCACGCACACACGCACACACACACACCTACCTCAATAGGTGACACACCTCTGCAGACAGTGAAACAAATAATACAAGTCACACACACGCATTCTGAAACACACAATAAGATGAATGCTGAGAGATCATATCAAGTTTTAACGCAACCAACAACAAAAAGAACAACTTTTGAGTAGATTGGGAGTTTATAAACATATAAACATATGAAAGGGAAATACTAAAATTCTAAAAGTCTAAATCAAATGTAGGATTGGTGGAGTTCAGTAAGTGTGTCTCATCTGAAAGAAATCCTGCCTGGACAGACCAACAGCTTCTCAGAACAGACAATTTGGGCTATGACAATAACTGCATGACCGCAATACTGTGATTCCTACCATAGGTCTCAGATTCCTACCACTGTTATTTGTCTTTTCTTTCGTTGGCATTATGATTGTTGCCATCTTGTTTGTTTCTTTTTTGGAGCCAGAAGTGACCATATTTAGACAAGAGCGTGGAGCCCGTGGGTGACGTACTGCGAGTCGAGCTGTGCTTCGTTTCGGTTTTCAAGCAGGAAAAAGATATCAGCCTGCCAAGTCTCCAACCTTCTCATATTACAGCTAAACAGTAACTGAAATATGTTTCTGAAAACATTTGACGTGAGAAATCAGCAATGCAGACACACAATCTTCATTTCATATTTAATCAGCATTGCCTAGTCTGACAGTTCCGAGTTGAGTGTGTTGGGACCAAAATGGGACCATTTTTTCACAAAATAAACATCACAGAGGAAAGCTTGAAATCAGCCAGAGACCAGAAACTTATTAGGAGGTTGTTTACTGAGGTAATAAATCAAGTGAGAAGTAGAGTCATTTTCTCATTCTCATTTTCTCATAAGCCTACTGGCCAGTGGGTCAGTCTCATGTGTTTGAGATCAGAGCTGTCACACACGGAGGGTAAAGGAAAAGATTGGCAGTGAAGTTGTCAATTCAGCAGCACAGTGTAGATTAAACTTTGTCAGTTAATAAATACTGCAGCTTCTTAAGACCAAGTTAATTCTTAAAGTGAAGGCAGTCGACTTCGGGCCTGGAGGAAAACAAACATCTCCCCTGCGCTTCCCGACGGTCTGGAAACACAGCAGGAAAGGCTAACAATGTAAGGTACACTGTACATTTACTTTTTTTATTTGTTTTACTGTGGTTACATAAAAGAGAAACGTAAGCGGAAAATTTGAGACAGGCATCTTGCCTTTCTGTCATTTTCAGTCTCCCGTTTCACCTCTGCATGTCTCTTTTGCAGCATTCAAACATCACACAGTCAATCAACTGTAAATTACAAAAAAAACCCCACAAAACTATTGGCTGCTGTCTGATGTGCAAAAATTATTTAATTTGTCAAATAGTCACAGCTAAAAAACACAAATAGCATGGCATAAAGAGGCCATTATATCCTGATTTAGTTCAGCTCGGGCTTGTTTGGTCCAAAAAGGTCCAATGAAGAGCATCACAGTCTGCAAAACTCAACATAGTGGTCAAAATCCTGAAACGTCACACTGCTCTTTGTTGACCGATAGCTTTGCACAAAACTAAACAGCAAAATGAGGAAAAAAAGTTCAGGGTACCTTCACTGTACTCCAAAACGGCACAAGACTCTCTGTTGATTAAAAGCTTTAAAAAGGCCAAAGCGAGAAGTTTAAAGTTATGATGAATGGAACAGGGTTTGATCCGCCTATCCCAGACAAGGAGGTGGGATGTGAATGCAGCCTGAGAGGCAACGGAGGGAACAAGAAGCACAGACAGGCCACTGTCTCAGAGGGAGTCCAGCACAGAGCAGCATTTTACTGTGGTGGTTGTCTGCATTAATTTGTGCAGAAAAGAAAACGAGGAACAGGAGTTGACTTTGGACAGAATCGCTGAGGATGGGAGTGTCATGGTGTTGTGTGCTCCGCGTAGACAGCTGTAGGTAAACGAAAGATAAAAACGGCTGGAGTGAAAAATTATCGAATTAGAAAGTATTAAAAGAAAAAAAAGACTCCCTGTTTTCATCTCAACAACACTCGACTGTGGGGGAAAAAATGAAAAAGCAACCGATTAAACTGGCTCACAGCAAGATATAGAATAAATTCTAGAGCTGCAATGATTAGTTGATTAATAGCCAACTATTTGGATGATTGATGATTTTTAAGAAAAAAGGTCCAAATTCTCTGATTTCAGCTTCTCAAATGTAAACATTTCATTAAATGTTTCTTCAGTCCTCTACGAAAATGAACTGAGTATCTTTGGGTTGTAGACAAAACAAGTCATTTGAGGACGTCAGCCACAGAGATCAATGTTTTTCACCATTTTAAGGACCAAACAACTCATCGATTCTAACTGGAAAATGGTCAACAGATGAATCAATGAAAATAATCGCTGCTAACTGCTCCAATCATCTACTGTATATCGTCAGTAGCAGGACAGTCATCAGTGCTGCCGGAGGAATGGGAAATGGTAGCACGGATCACAAGACCCTTACCATGGGAGAGTTTAAATGTCAACAACTGACAAACATCTTTTTATTAGAGTACGACCGCGCATATGAAATCAAATTGAGTCGACCTCAATCACAAGACTAACCTTGTCGGAGTACGAGCACTGACAGGAGCGATTTGGAAAAAGTAAGTGCGAACGTCACCAACATCTATCCTGGCCTGCAGAGAGAGGACTTGCACCGCTGGCTACATTACTGGCTGCTCAGCAGAATGGAAATGAAACTCAGAGGGTACAGGAGCAATGCAATGTACTTAATCAGCTTAAATCAGACAGTGGTGCAGCTGAAAGAAAAAAAAATATGATGTGTGAGCTAACTACTAAACTTGTGAGAAGCAAGCGAGGGCTTGGACAGCTCAACAAAGGCTGAAACTGCACCACAGTTAATTGGGAGGAAAGTCTCGTCTTTTCCCGTCATTTCACCCGTTTGTATCTCTTCTTTCTCTTCACACTAAAGAAACAAACAGAGGGACATAACGACAAGACTGTAAACATTATTTTGCCCCATAATCTCTCTCATAATAAAACATGTCCATCAAAAACAGCAAGAGAGAGAGAGAGAGAGAGACTTCTAGATAATCAGTCATCCGGCCTTGGATGAGGACAGGCCAGGAAGAAAAATCACAAAAGAGATAAACATTGTCCCACCCAAACACGCACACACTCACACACTCACTTCAGCCATTGAGCTGGCATTCCTACCCAGAATAAATTAAACATAATTACAAGGATATTAAAAGTAATGACTTCAAGATTTGAGCCGCTGTGCCCTGAAACCAGACAAAGCCTTTCTAATGTATTTATGAATGCATAGTAAATAAGGATGTATTAGCCAGGAAGGAAACATAAATGATTGCCCACACATCATCTACAGGAGTCAAAATAATTGCTATGAGATGTTCAGAAAACAGTGATGACAGTGGCACCAAATTCCAGTTTTAGCACCGTAACTACAATGTTCACCTGAAAACAGCACACACATGCAGATTGTATGACCAGACCTGTCATCTCGTTACTATTCATTTTCCATCCTCAGTTTTGCCTCCACATTCCCTTATTTCCCAATTTTTTACAGACCAACGTATCTGCCTGAATCTAAGATCATTATAAGTTCACACTGATGCGTAGCCATGCCAACATACTGGTTTTGCTAAGGTTGCTAAGAGTGGGGCAAATCAAGCACGGCTACAGACAGTATAAAACATGGACGTAGTTTCCGTGACGTCACGGTTTCTAAACGGCGATTGTGAATCTCAGTGTGGTGGCTCCAGCTGTCGCAGTGCCTGAATCCATCTACCTCCAGTCTAATCCGAAAATAGGCAACAAGGTGGATCATGGGTGGTGGTGCGGTGGGTCAAATGAAGCCACCTGTGAAGCAGTTATGTAGTTTTATTTAAAAAAAATCATGCATGAATTTGGTTTTACTGTAGGGCTTCACTTTTGGAGCCAGCCTTAAGTGACCATGCAAGGAACTGTTTCTGGCACTTCCATGTTGCGTTAATTCTTCAACTCAGGAGGTTGCCGCTTGGTTTCAATACACATGACAACACTTAAAAAACAGCTTTAGTCCCGCCTGTGGCACTGATGCTAATTGATAGTTACCCTGGACCACTAATTAGATTATCACCTTTTCAACCCAGAAACCACTGTTTGATGTCATGATGGCAGACCAGACTCAGTCGACTTGGCGGATTAAAATTTCTAGAAACAGGCGACATAAGAACTGGTTTTCCAAGCAGACTAAAGCTAGTCCTAGACTATGTGTTTTCTGCAATTAATATCTCCACTTAGTTGGAGTTAGGCTTCTTTGTCATGCAGAGGTCTTAATTAATAAGTCCTCTTCATGTTTTTCTTGTCAGAATATGCTGTGAACTTTCTGGGAACACAACACTCGTCTTCGTCTGAGCAGGATGCTGACCAAATAGATTCTCCTCACACACACCTCCATTCATTGTTGTGTGACTCAGCACGTTCCAGAAATACCTGCCAGGAAGTAAAACCTGCTAGGATGAGTCGTACTTCCACACAGGGTTTATAGATAGAAAGCCTGCTCAGCATCTTGCCTCGAAACTCCTTACATGTGTCCACCCTTAAATACAAACACCGTGGCACTCCTAATTGAGTGCAAATAAAACACTGGCACAAAAGCAGCTTTTGTGATTGACATTGTTGTCGCGACTGTACCACTGTGTGACTGTTTCGGCTGGAAAAATCTAGTTTAGTGGCATTTTTGCTTCTGTGTCGAGGTCATCGGGATGAGATACACTTTAATTTCATATGGTATCTTATCTTTAATAACAAATTGTGCTCCAGTCCATTTGAACAACTTTGCCAGATCACAAAATATGGTTGTGTACAGTTCAGCTTGCTGTTAGTGTTTGTTGACGTTATGTTCACTGTTAGCAAATGCAATCAGTAAACAAGAGCAGGTGAAGAGAAAACAAAAAGCACCTCCACAACCGTCAAGAGCTGCAGGCAGACAGAAATTATTCTATAACTGGGATTAAAATTTAAAATGGATTATATATTAATGCTGGTCTAATGGCAGATCTGTAGAAACTTGTTCTCATAGTTTGTCCCTGATGACCAACATGCATGACCATGAGCCAATCAAAGCAGAGCAAAACAATACAAAGGTTGCGTATCAGACAGCCTCCTGACGGTCTACCTGTTACTCTGCTCTTTCATTAATAATATATACAGAATTGTTTCTCTGTTGCCTGGATGGTTGCCTAGACTAGCATTAGCTCAATCTACTGCCTTATCCCCACGTGGCAACTCACTGCAGTTATTAGACACACAAAAAGAAAATGTTATCAAGATCAAGTGTACAGTTGCTAAAGTTAGTGTGCAACATGTTAGTGCTTTTATATTAAATGCTTTATAAGGCAGCTGGCTGCACAGGCAAAATAAGACTGATCAGGTAGCGGGGCATCAAATTCTTCCTGAAAGGCCACAAAATAAGGAAAAAAAATACAACTTGGGTTCCAAAATAATTACTGATGTCACATCTGCTTTAGCGTGCGGTGGCGCTGCCATCATCAGCGCAACATTCCTCTCAGCTGTGTTGAAAGCTGGCTTTGAGGACCTTTCATAATCTCTTTCCTGTTCCCTTAAATTTCCTCACAGAGCTCAGCAACAGACATTGCGTAACCTAAATCATTTCTTAAGGTGTTCGAAGATTTAACACTTAACAAGGCGATCACTAAATTCAACAAACACAGAAAAATCTCTCCTGGCTCGGCTTTTCGGCCGGGCTGGAAGGCTCCCCACTCAAATGGAGACTATCACCATAGCAACTAACTAAGGGGGTAATTAAGGCACCTTAGGGAGGAAGACGCATAACAAAATGACAACAGCAGTAATTCCAGAGAGAACGGGCTGGTGTGTTGTGTAATGTAGCGATAAAATCAGCAGGTGTGTGCCTTCCTGTTAAATCCATCATCAGATCTTTAAATTTTATTGAAGTGATGTTTTGTATTGTGTTTAAAAATGATCACTGATATAATTTTTTTTCTTCATGTAGAACGCCTGCACATTTTCAGTGAAATGTTGACAGCCGACAAATCTGTCATATGTTTTCAATGAATCAATCAATTCATTTAGACTACAAAATACAAAAATAATGACAACCTAATAACGAAACAAAACCAAAAGTTACCAAAACTTTGTCTTCTGTGCAATCTTGCTGCAGAGGGCTGCCACACAAAAATGTCAGCTGTGCTGTTTCAGTCGATGATAATTTGTTTAAAGAACCACGTCTGCACTTAACCTCACAACAGCACTCAACAACGCTTACTGATTTATCTACAAACGATAAACATTCAAGATTGTGTTAGTGATAAGGTCGAAGACGCTTCAGCATCTTATGCGTGTATCCAAAACCTGTCTGCGTTTTTTGCCCGTTACTGTAATGTAATGTTCCTGAGTGGCAGTCAAAACATTTTCAGTATACCAAACAGGATATCTGTATCTTAGAGTATAAACATCTTTACCACCACAGGTCAGCTGATGCAGCAGTGCAATCTGTGAGGGATATGTCTATCAGGGGGAGCAGACAAGACAGCCTGCTGCTGTGTGTCAGTGTGTAAACCTTGGTGCCACTGACCTACCGTACACCAACGTTAAAAAGACAAAGCTCTGTTTAGTCTGTCCTGTGAGTCAGATCTGGATGGTGATGGAGGGAGGCAAACAGGCAGGGGAACATTCCCACTGTTTGCTGAGACAGTAAAACACGATAGGAGGGGACTTTACCCTACGTCTTGGCTGAGATAAGTGCTGCTGGTGACCCAGATGTTTCTTTACCAATCTGTCTTACACAACAGAGTCTGAGGAATTTCAAACAGTACTCTCCTGACGACTTACACCTCCTTTTCTTGGGCTTTACAGAAAAGTAGGTGTAAGTCGTACACATCTGTCGTACCAATATCAAACCAGTTAACTTACTAGCACTGCAAGCTAATGCATCAGAAAGAGCCAGATGACTAACAGTAGTTAGGAATTAATATGTCACTCAAGTCAAGCTGTGTGTGTGTGTGTGTCGTGAATGAAATCTTCACTCAAAACTTAACAGCTCGCTGCACAAGTGCCGAGGAGAACCCATCCCAAATGCTAGGCTAACGTTACCGTGGACTGCCTGCTGGCTAACGTTAGCAATAGATCTAGCCTGCCATATTAAAACTTAATTCACCTCAACCGCCAATTTAAAATGGAAACAGTGTAATTAAACAAGAACACTGGGTACTTCTTGTCCCTAAGAACACACGCCGAGGTAACAGCTGTAACTCTGACAGCACGTCAGGGAGCTTTTTGACAGCTAGTACAACATTAGCGGGTGGGCTAAAAAAAAAAAAAAAAAAGAAAGAAAGGTGGCTAACTAGCGTAGATAGCAACCGTTCTTGTACACAAACATGGAAAGCTAAATTTGCAGCTTTGAAAACGCAACAAGAGAACAAAGACAGGGTAGTAAGATGTCTGTCGTCTTACCTCGGTGGCAGGAGCGGGGTGAATATTTTGACTGATCTAGATGAACAGGAATTTGACAGTTTAGCCTAGTATTGACACAGAAGCGGAAGACGCTGGCGGCGGGGGTGTGGCTAGATGAGTTACTGGCATGGTCCGCAGCCAATCAGGTGTAACGCATGGACCGCTTGGCCAATGCTGAGTGGCCGGTAGAAAATAAAGGACAATATGAACCACCATGCAATACTATCCATGTTGTTTGAAATGTTCTGGTCGTCTTGTTGTTTTGTTTCAGAGCTTTGGAACCTGAGTTATACTATGATAAAGCACACCATAGTTTATGTTCATATGCTTTATTATTAATAATCACTGAATCAAAAATACAGTTTTTATGAAGTAAATATGAGGACAAACTTGGATTTATGACACACCATCACATCAGTTAGACTAGTTTAAGCTCACTACTATTTTGTCAGGTGGCTTATATAACATAGGTGGCCTACCACACCCTGATAGCTTCATAGTTCAGGCATCCTTCATTATGTCTTAAGGCAGATTAACTAAACATTATAAGAATGACTGGAATTTATGTCTTTGCTCTGGTTTTGTGCGTGTTTCATGTCAGCAGCTGACAGCGGTGAAAGGTTAGTGATCTGTAGATTGCTTTCTGTTAAAAAGGCTGGAAGTTTTTCACATTTTAAATCGTTATAGCCTAATCTGATCTTTTTCTGGGCGACTGGATACATTAAAAGATGGCATTTGATTGTGTTCTATATTGTTTAAAAATAAAACTTTGGTTGAACAAAGGTTGAACTACACATATTTTTAATTAGCTTTTCAAAAAATTCCATGACTCTTTTCTAAGTGTGCACAGTTGTTAACACAAAATGGTTTCTTCAGCTCCATTGTTCTCGCTGTATAACATTTGGCCTTTGGAAAGCTGGTGTTCATTTCAAGCTCTGTTTATGAGACATCAGATTGGCCAGTATCTCTGTCATAAATAATGCAGCCTGTCAGTCACTGATATGTTTGATACACCTGGCTGCTTAGAGGATAACACAGACATGACAAAGAATTAGGCCCCCATTGACAGTATCTCTGATACATTCTTTCTGAGTACATGTGCATGTACAAGTGTGCTGAAGGCTTAGCACTAAGAGTGGACACAGCATTTAAATAAATCTTGCAGTTTTTCCTCCTGCTAAAACTCCACACATGACTGCACAAGTGGAATCATCAGTAATGATTTTCTGATGATATCAGATGGACAAGCGGTGTGTGTGTGTGTGTGTGTGTGTGTGTGTGTTTTCACCACTGTTACATAACAACAATGATGGTGCGATGAAAAGAAAAGAGAACAGAGAATGGGATGAGAGCAAGTATGAGAGGAGGAGGGAACAGGCAGAGAACAGTGGAGCGGTGGAGAAAATGGTCTCCATTCAGACTCACAGTGGGACACAGAGTCCTGCTTACAACCACACACACAAAGACACAGTCAAGTACTGTACGTACAGCTGCTCACACAAGCATTCATAATACACACACACACACACGCTAGGAATGTGTTAATAATGGTGCTGTACATTTGAAACAGTATTCTTACAACTCATAATCTGAGTCAACATTACTGCCAATGTCTACATGCACGAGTAAAAAAAAAGAGACATGCAAATGTTTGCAACTTTTGTAACTTTTTAAAGCTTGAATGATTAAGAGACAGATTAATTCCTGAAGAGAAAAAAACTTTCTCTACCTTCGTGATGACAGACAGGAAATGCCATGCATCATTGGGGAAAAGCAGCTGGTTACCAGCAGTGTATCTGCCTTTTAACATCAATCTCTGCACCAGGATAATCATTTGAACAGTTCACTTCCTGTTTGTTACTTTGTTTGTTTTCTGTGATTGCCTCGCAACATAAATTCTGGCCAAGTGAACGCTTTCATCTTTATCACACAAACCCACCACAAACAGGCATTTGTTTCCTCGAGGGTTGTTGTTCCTCTTCTACAGTTTCAGTTCGTTACTGCAGATTCTTCTGCTCACCACTAGATGGAGGTAGAACATAGATAAACTTCGCATATACAGCGGAACCGTAAAGGAAATTCAATTCAGAGTACACAAATAAAGCAAATTATGAGGAACGCATTACATGACTTTCCAACATTACATGATGTGTAAATGTACAGTTATATTAATAACTCTACAAGTGGCCAAACATGCATAAAATATTTGACATTGTACTAAATTATAATCAGATAAAAATACCAGCTCGGTGAAATAAGTACTCAGATCAGTATTAATTCCACAATGTAGAAGTTCTTTGTTTTAAGTAACATTTTTACATTGAACAAACATAAAAATTAATGCTCTGAAATAACAGAGTAGAAGTATAAAGTAGTATAAAGTATAAACACAAACTACTGATAATGTTGTATGACATAACATCATTATTTTACTTGTTTGAGTGTTCCTTTCAAAGCATCACCTGGTATTGAGTACCTTGCTCAATGACACTTCAACAGAACAGCAGCTTTGATCATCCTCTGAATACAAGATGACATTTCTAATAGTTGTAATGAGGTCTGGAACCAGGATACAGAAACTGCTAAATGCAAACTCATAATCCAATAATGATGCCTTTAAGGCGAACGTAATCATGGTATTCACAATCTACAGTCTTAAACAATGATGAGAGTACAGGATCACTCATGCACACACACAAACATGCGCAGCACACTTTTGAAGAGCCTGTAGGCAAGATCTAGCAGTGGGAGGTCTGTGATTTGATATCATTATATATAGGCCATCTACTGTACCCAGCAGGGAGGCAGCGCTGAGGAGAAACTTGTTATTCCAGATAAAGCAGAGACTCTTACTTGCAGGGGGGGGGGGGGGGGGGGCTGACAACACTGCTGCAGAACCACAAGTTTCAGCTGGGAAAGCCCACTGGGGGTTAGTCCACTTCAATACCACAGTGATGAAACAGATTCAAATATGCAGTAATAATGAAAGCAGCAGAGATTGTAATTACTGAGACAACACTAGCACTGTGGCACTGGATTGGTAAATTTCCTATCTGTCAAATAGGTCTTCCTCTGTAATGCTTGGAGATGCATATTCCCTTGTGCTTCTCTATTCTGTGGGGTCCCTCAAAGATCTATTTTGGGCCCCCTCGTGTTTACTATACATGCTATCTCAGGGATAAATACCACATAGACATAACATTGGTTTATCCATTGCTACATGGATGACACCCAATTGTAAGTCCTGTTAAAGCCTGACACCACACCTGATACATCATGTCCTGTCCTGTCTCTCTGAAATGTAAAATATTTTATTAGTTTTTTAATTTTAAATCTGTAAATGGCCTGACCTTTTACTTAGATCTGTGATTTGTTAACTCCCTATGAGCCTGATTGCAGCTTGACACTTGCTGGCAGGTCTGTAATGGCCCCTTTGTTTTTGAAAAGTGCTATTGCTAGTGTTGTTATTATTAGAATTTCTGTGAGTTAGATCAAACTTTAACTCTCAGTTGATACTGCTCTCATGTCGTGCCACAAATATAAATAAAGTTTAACTTGTATAAACTTGTATCCTAGCATAAAGACTGGAAAAACTGGGAAACAGCTAGCTTGGCTCTGTTTGACTGTAAAAAAGAGAGTTCTTAAAATGTTGACAAACTGGATATGCCTCTGAAGATATTTGTAGAAAATTCAGGGAACATAAAGAGGTAGACAGCATACAATTTCTGAGTATTAACTAATCTGACAAATAAATCCAATTTCAGAAAATAATTACACGGCGTGGTAGTGCAAAACAACATAAACCAACAAGCAAATAAAAGGAGAACAGATATAGAAGCAATGTATCTGTCTCCTCATGTCAGCAAGCAGAACATAGCAGTGGCAATGCTGATGCAGCTCGTCTTCATAACCACCAACACACACCGACTGCTTTCCAATTACTGGACTGAAGATAACTTGCAAGGACAGCAAGTTTCTGTTATCTTCTTTTTTTTTCCTCTTAGCAAAGCAGACTGGAAATCATGCACTCTAATACCCAGATTGGACGGTAATGAAAGGCTTATTGGGGTATTTTTTTCCACAGATAATTAGTAAAATATGCTCATTGTTAATGAGCATATGCTGGTTGGTCGGCCGGGTTTCCTCCCTCTGGTTCTCAGTTGAGGCCTAAATGATGGTGGGATACTTTGAAGCTTTATGGTGCCAGTATGGTGTCCATCACCTCATTTACACTAACATTCTTGATGAGAGGTCAGATGACTGTCTGTTTCAATGACTGGCATCAAAGACACAAGTTAACGGAACGGAAGATCGATCCTGAAAACACTCTTGTTCCAAAACTATGCAAGTCAGGTTAGATTAATACATGAGAAATAATCTGCTTGAATAACCCAGCAGATTCAACCATTGTGTTGAAGCAAAATGAAAACGAGGGTCTGTAAAGTTTGCCACCTTTAAAGTACATGTGTGTGAAAAAGTAGGTCTTGAGACACAGGTAAGCAGGCAAAGTGTTGTTGTGCCCTCTTTACTTCATCTTGTCTCATGTACTTTAGTTTATCATTTAAGAGTCCCCAGAGAACAGGCTTAAACCGGTGGCATTTGACTGTAGTTTGACAAGTACACTGTATACTTGTATACATAAATGTCATTATGAAACAACATCTCCATTAACTTTAGATGTACATACGCGGAAAAAGCTAACCAGAAATGATTTTACTAGTAAGCTAATGTGAGGTTACCATATTCAAAGCACATTATGCACTCTCAGCTAATGCTAGTGTACTTAGTGGCTGTGGGCAACTTCATGAAAATGAGGGAACTTTGCACTGATTTTTGCCTAGCTACACATATACGGTAACAACTCTATTCTGCTGACAGGATGGAATAAAATACAAAAAAAAAAAATCCAGGTACTAAGGTAGAGGTGTCTTCAATACATGGGGCTTAATTAATTTCACTTCACAAAGAGCTACCAGCAAGGAACAAACCATACTAACACTGCAGGGATGGTTGTAATACTACTGATAGTGGTATGTCACTGTATAATGAATTGGCCAAACCCCACCTGTATTTTGTATCGGGAGGGGGCTTGATGCAGGGCTTTGTGAGGGCCAACATGGGTGCTGCTTGTGTAGTGCTTTCTGCTTAATTATTCAATGAATGCCTTTTACCACCTCTTCATATGCAGCAAAGGATGGCCTGTTCATTAAAGATTCAAAGATCCATTCTACTATTCCAAATTGCAATTTCCACATTGGACTGGATCCTTAATAAGGGTGTAATCTGAGTATAGAATGACAATGCAGGAGAGCAACAAAATAGTATGCGATGGACCTCTCATGTAAATAGCTTCTGATTTTGACTATATAAAAGATTTTGCCAAAGTAGAAGATAATTTGGCACGGCACAGCAGGAAACGATGAAATTAATGATGGCTGATCATGGCACACAGTCATAACTTATTGAGACACTTTAATAGAACAGAGCCATCGTTAATGTTATTAATAACACCTGTGGTTTGCCTGATTTAATGAGAAAACGGCCCATCATCATGAAACTTACACATGAATAATTGTTCCACTACAACATTTCTTTGCACAACAATAATTGTATTTTTCAGTTTTATTTTTTTTTCTGGATATCAAACAGTGCAGACAGTGCTGTGACATCTTTTACTTAGATTTTCCAGTCTGATTCCGTCACCGTTGAGCCAAGCTGCTTGTATGCTAACTACACAAAGCCTCTTATGTTTTTTTTCTTATCTGCAAAACAAACCAGAACTATAAAATGCACCACTTCCTCTGCATAAGAGGATTTTCCTCATGAAAGGGGGAAAGTGTTAAAAACAACATATGGGCGACAGTGAGTTAGTGCAACAAATCAGTTTCCGTTGGCTATCTGTGATAACACATTGTGAGCCTTTTACTGGCATCTATTCGGAATTTCTGGTGTGAATAAAGATCTACAGTCTAAGAGATGTATTTCTGTGGCTGCCACTGCAGGATTATTGGCCATGAATGATTAAAAGACTGCATGATTTCAAATTCTCCCCTCGTGCTCCTAGCTGTATCTCTCCGATTACTGATTTAAAAATGTCACAAGACAAGATGAAGGGAATGGAAATTTTCTTTTTCTTCTTTAATGAACAATTTAGTCTGAAATGACAACAAAGGCTATATAAGGATAAGGATAAGGCTATATATAAGAATAATTATCCATTATATTAATTGATCGGCTTGATGATGAGTAGTGGTACACGCAATTTCTCCTCTTCATGTAGTATATATGAAACCTGACAGTCATACATGACTTCAAATAACATCATGGGACCATAATCAGTGTTGTCTTCATGAGACTTGCATTACTGTCATTGTTGTTACAGCACAATCACATTATTTATGTGTCAGTATTAAACAAGAGCCTCTCTACTGGTACAGTACAACCCAAATGGCCAATCACCAGTGCTGATCCCTGAGTGGTAAGATCTGTTCTAACTGCTGTAATTCTGTGTTTGCCCGTCTACAGTTCCTGCTCATAAATCATTCACAGAGCGTGATTCTGCCACCGCAGACTGTATCGACATCTTGCATTGGACTATAAGACTTTAATCTGATGATGGTCAAAGTTTCGCAAACAGCCACTGTCGAGAAAAAAAGATCAAGTTCAGAGAATTGAATTAGCCGTGGGAGTTATAATGGACTGTGGTTGTGTGTAAGATAAGCCTTTGCAGTCAAACTATTGAGGAATAACATGTGGAGGGAAACATGAATATGGTTATTATTAGAAATAGAAATAGGTGGGAGCAGGGGCGGAGGTCCCACTCTGCTTCTTAGCTTTAATAATGAAACGAACCATCTGTTAATAGCCAGAGATGACATAACGTCCCTGTCACTTGTACCGCAGAAACACATTTTTACCCATCAACTTCATACATGTACTAAGAAACATGCTGTATAAGGGATTGTAGTTACATAACATTTTGGGACAGTGTGATTCAGTGATCAGGTATGTACAGGGAGGTATAATGTGTGATAATAAAATTATAATCATATTTGTTTTAAAAAAGTTTTGCCTTTCATTGGAATGTCTCAATGACTATTGAATGGATTACTGCGAAATTTGATACATTCATGGTCCCCAGATGGTGAAACCCAATGACTTTGACTTTGCTGGTTGCTAACTAGCAAATGTTAGCATGCTAACACACTACAATAGTGCACATGGTAAAAACTTAACTTGCTAAACATCGGTATGTCAGCATTGTCATTGGGAGTATTGTTAGCATACAGGCTCATAAAGCTACCAGTGAGGATGCAGCATTTGTGAATTACCATCCCATTCCCATTCCCAGCTGGTCAAATACTGATGCTTTGTCACGCCCCACATGAGATAATCTTGCATTCAGAAGGCGGTTGGGATCAGTACAGCCTTTCAGCACTTCATTTCTGCTTATTTTGACACAGATACATCAGTAGAAGAAATCTCAGCTCCAGCCCACTTTTGCATTAACTAAATATGTCTCATGTAAAACATAATTCAAGGATATGAATAGCTACTTCAGGTTTACCTGCTAATTAGGTGTGTACTGACAGAAGAGAACAAGAGGCATAGGAGAACAATATAATCTGAGAAGTAACAGAATAACAAATAGAGGTTTAAACAATTAGAGAGACTTTTACAGATTTTAGAAATTGATGTGATGAAATAAACAAAATGATCCACATATCTCAGTATTAGTCTGTCTTTCATGGTCCTTGCTAACACTTCAGCACACAGTGTTGGGTGATAGCAGATTAGTGACAAATTAAACTAAATGAAAATAATAAAATGGGTTAGACTGGACAAGTATCATGGTGAGAAAAAAATACTGTCATGAAATTATTGTAATCATTATAAAACCATCAACAGATCCATTATTTCACTGAAGGCAATAGGTGATGAGAGACTGATTTTGCCACTTCTTACACATTTAGTAAGTCTGGTTAATTTAAAATCAGGCTGTGTTAACTGTATCAATGAATATGATATGTGTGGATTCCTGTACTTTTTATATAGCTGACACTGAGAGAGACGTGGGTAACCTGAAACTTACTGTACCTTGTTATCATGTGCACACTGCACATGGAGTCGGGTGATGCTCGGACTGAATTAATCATGATGGGAATGGCTGTGTTCATGTCCTGCATACAGACGTACCATGAGGATAACTTCATTCAAGAATTGAGTTGATTAAGTTGGATAATAATAATAATAATAATAATAATAATAATAATAATAATAATAATAATAACAGTACATCATATATATACATATTTCATAGGCGCCTTTCTGTCATCCAAGGACACCTTACAATAAATAGAAGCAATAGCAAACAGCAACAACACAACAGCAATAACAAAACTAAACAAAAAGAAAATAAAAAAAGAAAACAAAACAATAAAAAACAATAAAAAAAGAAGAGTATACCAAGCTACAAATAAAAAGGATATTTGATTCAAACATAATCATCAGTAATTATCATTAAGATAGAATTAGCAATAATGAAACTCATTAGATTTTTATTTGTGTGGTACAATTCCACATTTTTGCCAACCCATTAGTCAATAAAATGTGTTTCAGGTGCTACAGACTCAACTTCGAACAATAAAACAGGATTATTGTAATTTGATCATGAGAGAGACACTTCTACCAAACCAAATGAATGGTTCATGTTGGCTGTGATGGTTTATCATATTCTGTGGTAATAGAGTTTTGTTTGTTTGTGAGTGTGGTTGTGTTTTTATTGCGTGCATTTATCAATCCCCATTTCAACGTAGTTTCTTCGATTGTTTCATCAGCTTTATTATTAGCACCGTTTTTTTTTCTCTTGCCTGTATATACAGTGTTGTGCATTTGTTGATGTGTTTGGCAAGTTGTATTGACTTGAATTTTATTGAATCTCATTCTGTGCAAGAAATGGATGGCAACAAAACCTCAGGCTACACAATCTGTGTACAAAACTTGAATCTATCTTTCCATAAAAATAAACATATGGTGAAGAGACATTTTAGGTGGGTGGTTACTGATATTGATGATTATATATGAATCAAATAACCAACCTAATCAACTTAATTTGGTTTCTGGCTGCAAAGCACTAAGACACCCAGATCATCCAGATATAAATGCATCTCATTTTCTTAAGTATCTTTGGCAATGCATAAGGAGCCATGGTGAATGCTGCTCTGAATGCATCTCTCAGATCATCTAGTGTTTTCTCTTGCCTGCTCCTTCTGGTGTCCTGCAGTGGTGGCGGCAGAGAGCTGCAGAAAGGAGAGTCTCTCTCTCTCTCTCTCGCTCTCTCCTCCAGGGCTACATCCCGTTATCTGGGCGGAGAGAGAGGGAGGGAGAATAGACGATATCCAGCACAGTGCCTCTCTGTTTCTCACCCACTACCCCTCTGAGCAGGAGCCGGCCAGTGAATCGAGACAGATATCCTGAAGAGAGGAGGGGAGGATCTATCAGAACAAAGCGGAATCATTTGCACATTTACTCCACACTCAGTGGAAACAGGATTATATTGTTTTTTTTTTCTCTTTTGGGACTCTGCTTCCTGCTTCTTCGTCTTGTTGCACTACAGGAGCTTCATTGTGGCAGGAGTGAGGATCCCCTCCTTTTGTGTCGCTCTGCAGTTGTTTAATTCACACTCCCAACTTCTGCCTCCTGTTTCCCCCAAATAGGAGGTTTCATTTCTGTTTTTCTTGTTTCGGCCTAAACGGAATGAATGACAAAAACAAAGGAGGTTGATGTCCATAACTCTCCGACTCACCTCTTCTTCGCCTCGCCCAAGGAACGGAGACTCCATCTCCGGCAGAAGATGGAAAGCGGAGGCGGGACGGAGGGCTCGGACAGCGGGCAGGCGCAGCACGCGGTGGCCGGGCAGCAGCAGCAAAACCCCCGACCCGAAACCGCAGAGCTCTCTGCGACGCTGCCCGCTCACCCTCCGGGCGAGAAGAAGAAGATAAACCGGGCACCGTCCCCGGCCAGACCGAAGGATGTACCCGGGTGGTCGCTCACCAAGATCCGCGGAGGGATTGGTACCCCGACCCTGAGCGTCAAGCCGGGAGCCATTCACCTGGGCAGCCGCATTTCTAGGCGCAGCCCTGTGGGCAGTCTTGCTGCTAAAGACGGGAAAGCAGAGAAGAGCGGTGGTGGCAAACCGGCCGGCAAATCCTCCTTCTCCGCCGCCGCGTTGTCCAAGACCTCAGCGACCAAGGTGGCCAAGAGCACCGGAGGGCGGAGGAAGGTGTCGGACGCCAGCATCGGATCCGACGATTTATCCAAGGATTCCGGCTGCGCCACCGGGAAACTCTCTCCGACCGACAGCAGCTCCGAGCTATCGGACTGCGCCTCTGAGGAAAACAAGCTCTCCACGGACGCCGTAAGCAGCGACGCGGAGTCAAGGAGCAGCCGGGGCGGAGGGCCGGACGGAGACAAGCCGGCCAGGGATGGCGCGTTGGCGGACAGAGCTAGCCAGCAAGCCACGGCAAAAACCACCTGCTCCTCCGCGGAGAAGGACTACAAGGACCGGCTCTCCTTGGGCGTGGAGACCGGGGAAGGGAGCATATCCCCCGGCGAGGAACGCTCGGTCACCTCGTTTGACAGCAGGGTGCCAGCTAGCACATCCCTGGCTTTCTCAGACCTCACAGAGGAGTTTATGGACGGCATGCAGGAGGAGTTTGTCCGGGAGATAGAAGAGCTGAGATCTGAGAATGATTACCTCAAAGTAAGTCTAGAATATTCATCAGAGTGTCATTTAAATGTGTTAGAAGTTGTTTACCTTCATGTTTACCATGTTGTTTCAATCAGTTTGCCTCAAATAGATAAACTCTGCATCAGGGATCAAACAGGAGAAGTTATAATGACAGACAACATATAAAATATATATTTTATAACAGCAAACATCATCTTTCATTGCCACTTTGCTTGAGACAAAGAAAAACAAACCCTCTCCCTGTCAGATTCATGGTGTTTTGTTCTCAGGTCTGTTGGGTTTGTTTACTAGTTCACTCTGACTTGTTTCCTGGTGTGTAGAGATGCTATTGGATGCCATCCAAGGCTACCCACTACAAGGATGATGATGTTATAAATAGACAGTCTGCACCCCCAGTAGCTCACAAGCAAAACACGCATTCCTGTAGCATCAGGATGTGAAATTTGAAATACTGCTTGGCAAAATGTGGATGTAGTATTTTGGACAGATGGTGTCTCTTCAATTTGCCAATCTGCGTTGTCAGCTGTGTTTCCTCCAGCTCACATGATGGAGGTGAGGATGTGATTGTATTCAACAGCTTGCGGGGGGTTGTGGGTCTCTAAAGCCTGCAGTGAAATGCTGCTAATTTACCAAGGTGTTTGATTAGCATTGGTCTAACAGGGAGTTTAAGCATCCTATGATTGTCCAGATGCTGTTTCGGAGTCTTCTCCATCCCGAGGAGTAAAACAATCAACCAAACATGTTGTCTGAGTATTGAGACCACTGGCAACACCAGTGCCACAGTTCTTATCTGTCAAACTGTCAAACAAAGCGCCTTAAACAATAAGTAACACTAGTACCTGGACTCACAGTGGGATTGTGTGTCATCCCATTTTGATACTGAAGGAATCTCTCAGCTCTCACAGGTGTGCAGGCCGTGAAATGTAATATACGTGGATCCATGCTGCCTTGAGAGTGATTGATTAGGAGACGGATCAATTACATTAGCATGTCCCTAAGCACTAAACTGGCAGTTACCAGACAAGCCAATAATTGTCAGATATTGACTGGGGAAGGTGATTGATCAGCAGAACTTGCCCAAAAAGGAGGGACCACCCCGTCCTCTGCGACACTGTTTTGATTCTCGGTGGATCTTTACCTTGTAGATCATGGCTTCACGCAGCTGAGGGATATTTTAATGCACATTTGCAGCACACCTGCTGCTCTATATCAGTGTAAATTGAAAAGCTTGGATTTTGGACTGTGCGTTGGGGAAAAACATGCGATTTACTGACGTCGTATACACAGAAATAATCATCAGTTGTTGTCCTAACCTGCTGTCTGTCTAAAATCTTGTCAGATTGGCAATGAGTGATGGTCAGCCATCACTAGACAAAACATGTATGAGATAAGATATAGATGCATGTCATTCTAGTAGGTGCATATTTGCAGCTGTGTCTATGTTTGTGTGCCTGTGGGGAAGTCCAGAGCTGCTGTCTGAATATATAGGACAGCTTGTAACAGAGCTACCTTATTGGACCACCCCGAAGCCTGATGGGAGGGTGTGGGGTGGTTGTGTCTGTTGTTGTAGCTGTGAGGAACACCTGGTTAGTAATCTGAAGATCAAAACAACGTGCTGAAGTATCAGACTTCCCCTTCAGTCTGTCGCTCTGTGTCTGATTTCTGCAGGATTAAGATTCTGTGAATCATACTCTATTTCTGCCCCTAATGTTCAGCCATATGCTTCAGCCCCTCTGTGTTCGACTATAGCTTCATGTGGTGCATAATGATGTGCTGGCTCTCTATTGGTGCAGCTACTGTTTCACATTTGATAATTAGGAGCTCAAGACAACTAACAGATGGTGGAATCTTTCTAATTCTGAATTTACATCACAGTTTATGTGTTTGTGTTTGTACCTATTCATCTTCTTACTTTGCTACAGCCACAACATAGCCTATTTATCATTAGGTGACATGGTAACAACAGTGTGATTGATTGTCTGTTTTATGCTACTATCCACACACACTCTGTTGAATCAGCTCTCCCACAGCAGGAACCCCAACAATTAATTAAATTATCATCCGGGTCCTCATGCTGCACTTAGACATGATAAACAGCATGTAGGTCTATATTTCTGGCCTCATGTAACAGCTGAATCTGACAGAGGCACAAAGGTAGCACTTTCTGGGCTTAACTTTTAGGAATGTCTGTCCTGTGACTACAATTTAAGTTAATAGTTGAGCGTCTGTGCAGGCTAAGCTTGTATAGATGACTCCTATTTAGTCTGCTTACATTATTCACATCATTTTGCATGTCAAAGAACCACTTTAGTAGTGATTCATTATCAGATTGTATATGTGCCAGTTCTGTGGCATTAAATCCTTACAACGCTGGGGTCATGTTATTCTCCTGCATTGGCAATTCTCTGAACTCTGAATCTTACAGTGTAACACCCATTTGATGAGCTTATATTAAATGCTTTGTAATCACGCTGAATTTAAGGATGATTTCCTTCTGTGATATCACAAGATACAAAGTTTTTGAAGATGTAGTACATGTGCCAGACAGACACATGATGACAGCTTTAATGTTTCTTGTCTCATGCTCAGTAATCTCGTGGCACTGCCTGGTTAAATAATCATGAAACACACTCATGAATCTGCTGGCCCATTCCCGATACAACAGCTAGTTGGTAGTGCTGTGTCTTCAAAGGAATACTTTGACATTTTGGGAAATACATGTATTTGCTTTCTTGCCAAGAGTTAGATGAGAAGATTGATACCACTTTCACATCTGTATGATAAAGCTGCAGGCAGTAGCCGGGTTAGCTTAACTTAGCATAAAGACTGGAAACAGGGGGAAACAGCTAGCCTGGCTCTCTCCAAGGGTAATCAAATGAGCCGCAGCATATTAACATTAATCACTGAGCCGTAGAGGCATGTTACTTTTGGACAGAGCTGGGCTAGCTGTTTCCCCCCATTTCCAGTCTTTGTGCTAAGCAAAGCTAACTGGCTACTGAGTGTAGCTTCATATTTATCATACAGACACGAGAGTGGTATCAATCTTCTCATTTAATTCTTGGAAAAAAGTGTATTTCTATCACTAAATAGAATTTAACAACTTAAATTTAGAGTAAAAATAATTAAATTCTGTCTAACACTGCAACATACTGTACTACAAAGCACACAGGCATGACTCTGTATGTATTACAGGATCTAATTTGATAGTGTATGTTCTGTTTTAGTTCATAGCTGCAGAAACGTGATGGAAAGGTACACAGATGCTGATATGTCACCCAGTCTCATCACAGCAGATGTGCACGAGCTCTAATTTCTAACATCGACCAGTCTCGCTCTGAAATCTGACATCTGATTGGTTGATTCAGTCTCCTGACTGGCTGGTTGCTGGCATGACAAAAACCATCTTCTTCTTTAGTTAGCTGTGAAAAGCAGGTCAGTGGACCACCTCTTTCTCTCCGTCTCTCGCCACATTAACTTGTGATTCCCCTGTTTCATGTCCTCACATTCTCACACTCTGCTGACATGTTTTATCTCCCTCCCTGTCTACATTTCTTTCATGCTGTTTTTCCCATCCCTGTTTTTTTCTGTCTTCCCCTTTCCCTTTGCTGCTTTCTTTCTT
Organism: Protonibea diacanthus; assembly: GCA_028641955.1. Classification (NCBI taxonomy): domain Eukaryota; kingdom Metazoa; phylum Chordata; class Actinopteri; family Sciaenidae; genus Protonibea; species Protonibea diacanthus. Next base: position 19,000,283 of record CM053984.1, read on the forward strand.
TCTCTTTCCTTTCCTTCTGTTTTTCCATCTTTGTGTGTCTTTTCCTCTCTTTCTTTCCTTCACTTTACTTCCGTCTCCTTCCTTTCCTTTCCTTCTCTTTAGGTTGGGTCCCTTTCTTTGCCTTCCGCTCTCTTTCTTCCTCTTCTTCTTTCCTTTTTATTTCTTTCATTTCCTTCAATCATCCTCTTTCCTCTCTATTCTGGTCATCAGTGCTGTGCAGACAGCTTCTAGCTGCAGTCTGTTTTAGCTTGATCAACAAATCTCATTCATTACACACACACACACACATCAGATTGCTGAGTGACACACATTACCTTAATCGTTAACATGCTTACGATACATACTTTCAAATAAATTGTTTATATGCAGGTAGTCACAGTGTAGACACACTCATCCACACACACACACGCACATCCCCAGAGCTCATTGTTGCTACACTGAGCTCTGCAGATGCTGACCCACATTCTCCACTATAGTAAATTATGACAGGAATACTACTACTACAGCTGCTCGTATTCCTTGTACTTATTATGCTTACACATCATACTGTACACACATATACACACACACCCACACACAGATGTTTGCCAACACCCACATTACACACTCTTGGAAGCGCACCGTTGTGTAACACCCCGTTTGCTGTCCCATGAAGCTCACAGTGACCCAGACTTCTAATGGGGTGTGGTTCTTTTGAGTGCACACACACACACGCACACACACACACACACACACACACACACGCAAGACCTTTAAAACAATTCACAGGGATGATGCAACTCATGCAGTCAGGCTGAAATGAATAATTCTGCTCTAATAAGTCAGAGGGGAGGATAACATCTCCGCTGTAAATTAGCACAAGTACAGGCTTTTTTAGGGTTATTTAAACGTTTTGAAAACGTTTGTTTAGATATTTCTACTTGATATTTTTTAGAGTGTAGGAATTTCCTTTCCTTGTGCTCTCAGTTTCCCCGCGGGGACCGTTAAGAGTCTCCTCCAAGGTAATCTAATAACCCGACCCTGATCTTTGACCTCCCGTGTACTACCTCCTGGTTGGGAGAGAGCGAGAAAGGAGAATCAATACAGTGTCACATGACATTTCTGCTCCTTAAAACATGTAGATCTCTGTTCTGATGACCCCTTTTCATCTGACCTAACAGTTCACTTTAAGAAGAGACTCATTGTTGTAATGGTGATCCTCATAATGAGGATAATGGAGACAAAGATTTGGTGGCCGAGTAGTGATTGATGGGATGGATTATGAACATAACACGGTTGATGGAAGATTATTTTTTGATGATGATGATGAGGATGAGGATTGTCTTGGATTTATGACAAAGATGCTGAAAGCTATAATGGTTCCTATTAAACATTAAAGGATTCCTTTTATGACCCACTTATGTGCCCATAATGCTGTTGGTACTTTGAGTTACAGACATGCTCAGTTAGAAGTCTCCTGCCTCAAAATGACTCTCTCTTCTTCCAGGATGAGATGGAGGAGCTGAGGTCTGAGATGCTGGAGATGAGGGACATGTACATGGAGGAAGATGTCTACCAGCTGCAGGAACTACGGCAACAGCTGGAGCAGGTACAACTGTGGGCGGACAGACCGACTCAATGAAGTTCATTTTCTGTGATTTCTTGGTTTTGGAACTTTAAATTCATAAAACAGGCGGAGGCTGCAAAATGTTTTAAACAGGCATGTAAGATAGTGGAAAATTAAATATCCGAATGTGCATTACAAAACCAAGTGCATCACGGTCATTGAAATGCCCTTCTGTTTTACGTGTTTGTCTAGTGCATGTTTTCTCTCGTGTTTTAATGGCTGCCGAGGGCACAGTAAAAGGAGGCTAAGTAGCAAAGATGCCTTAGGCAGATGACATACTCACACGGCTTCTGTTTCTCAGGCAAATAAGACCTGCCGCATCCTGCAGTACCGACTGAGGAAGGCAGAGCGGCGCTCTCTCCGCGTAGCCCAAACGGGACAGGTGGATGGAGAACTGATACGAACGCTGGAGCAAGACGTCAAAGTAAGTGTTCACATGCTCGAGCGAGGCTTTGTGAGAGAGCTCTGTGTGGAATATGAGGAGGTCCACCTGAAGGTGTGGAGCTTGAGATTATCGGTGTTCATGCAATACATATAGTATAATGAAAAGTGGGATGGAGGAAGTGACATATCTGAAATAAGATGTCACAGTGTGGATGTATGCTAGTTTATTGATGTTAAGATAAGCTCTTAGGTAACAACATACACAAAGAAAATAGCTAGCAAGCTAATTTAGCTTCTGCTAAAAATTCAACCACACATTTACATTTTTATTCTTCTGTTTAGTTTTATGAAAATAAAGTTAATCTGACCAGTTCACCAAAACCTGTGGGGGTCCTTCAGCAACAGACTGCTTCTCCCACCATTGTATCCAACATTTCATACCTCACCTTTTTCAGAACTTAACAAATATTGAGCTAGAAGAAATAATTGGTCTGTTTTGGTGGTGACATGACCCGACTTAATATATGGGCTTATGGCTTGTTGTTGTTCCACATTGTGTTTTGATTGATGGTGTTTATGTATTTCGAGACAGTTCTTATGACCCATTTTCTTCACACTGTTCAGTCACGAGACCGTGGTGAGGTCAGGCTTCCTCTAATGTGTTTTAAAGGAATTTCCCTGTTTAAAATATCTACAGCATGGGCTGATTGTCACACTCAACGCCACTTTAGGACATTGGGTCAACACACACACACACACATAGGCCAGTCAATCCAATTTCACACACATGCACAGAACACATACAATAAATGTACATATAGATCTCTTTTACAAGCGTCCTTCACTGTATGCACGCACACCAGTGATCCCAGTCACTTCAGGAATCTCTGATGAAGGCCAGTTGTACACAAACACACTGAGGGTAAATCCTCTGTGTCTGCTTTTTGTCACGCTGACCCTGCTCTATGGATGCACTTTGTCAAATTCACAGCGTTCCTCCAACATTTTCCATGTGATAGAGGATACAATGAGGCCTTTATACCCTGAGAGAGAGAGAGTGTGAGAGTGAGACTGTGATGTCACTCTCCAAGGGCTTTCTGCCGGCTGTTGCTGTCTGTCTCTCAGCTCCTGTCTCACCATCTGGTTGTTTTGGAAGAGGGAAGGAAGGAAGGAAGGAAGGAAGGAGGGAAAAAAAGGATGAGCGTACGTCCTGTGTCTCTGAGGGTGTGGGAGTTCGAAAGGGAAAAAAAAGGGGGATTGGTCAGAGTTTGAAAATTCAAATCAGCCAATCGGAGAGGGAGGATGAGGCGGAGAGGCAGATGTAGAAAAAAAAAAACTCGAGAGAGAGAAATGCAAGAAAGACAGAAACAAAAATAGTGGAGGGGAAAACAAGGGATCCAAGTAGGATTAGTTGATTTGAATGGAATGACTTGAATTTCAATCTTTAGTAGTCAGTGGTACCGCTGGGATAAAGAGTGAGAGAGTGAGGTCAGAAATGATGGAGAAAATAGAAAGACAACACTTAAGAAAAAAAGTGATGTCCACATCTGTTGTCTGAATTAGTGACAAGGGATCATAAACACGAGATACTGAACAAATAAACACACTGCAGTGAGACAAACCCGACCTCTCTCACAACACATGGCTGATTGTGTCCTGTCTTGCCGCCAGGGCCAAAGACTCAGATGGCAGGTCAAGTTACACCATGCTGTGTGTATGTGTGTGTGTGTGTGTGTGTGTGTGTGTGTGTGTGTGCATGCATTAAGCCTATGCTAAGCCTCTCTTTTGCCAGCCGCTCACAGTCACTCCTCTGTTTATTCTGGTAGCTTTATCATTCGCTTATAAAAACACCCCCTCCTGCCTCTGTGACTCAACACACTGATTCAGCTCTACTGGAAAATTACTAATAAAATTAAAAAAAGACAGTGTCAGTGACAATGGGTATAAGTAATTGAGTCTGAATTTCCTTAGTATTAATAGACAATGGATTTCTGATTTGAAACTTTTTAGCTTGGCTTTTAAATGATTAAAAATGTGTCAACATGCTATTTATTGTGGTGCTAAATGGTAGTGTGAGTCATTTGAGTTGAGCCCACTGTTGGGAAGGCTCAATTCAGTTTTGTCTACAACATAAACAGCTACCATCATCAGCTAACTGCATGCTAGCCAGTAACAACTAGCTACCAACATTTAAAGCTAATTCGCATGTTGCTATCACTGCCAGGATACTGCTACAACCACCAACCCCACCAAGAGCCAACAAAAATCATTCTCAGCTAGCAAGCAACAAAGCACTCACTCATACTTGTATAATTCAATTTTGAGTTTTACTCATGTGGTTAAATGCACTTTGGTAAAAAGTGTCAGCCAAATAATGTATAATAATAATTTAATGTCAAAAAAAAAAAAAAAAAAAAAAAACACACATTACATCAATCTACCAACACATCAGCTACATGCTAAGCTGCTACATTAGCCACCAAAACACCAGCTAACTAGCTTGCTAAAGCATTTTAAGCTTTAAACATTAATCCAGAGGTACTTTACTAGTACAGACTGAAAAGAGATCGCTGTTTAGCAGTTATTTACATTATCAAGTAGTCCTCCCTAAGATAGTTAAGCCAGTGCTGTCCAACCTAGGAACAAGGCTTCTTAGGATGAATCTAAAGGGTCATAAAGTGATTATATGAGGGGAGTGATAATTGCGCGAGTTGGTGATTATTCTGATTACTCAAGAGTCCCTCCCAGGAAGTGAAAAACAAAGAGTGTTCTTATATTAGACAAATGTTATAGATGTTTTTTGTACAGTTATATAATGTTTCTCACTGTTAGTAGGTAAAGTGCCGTCCATTGAGTGAGTGTTGCACTTGCATGGTTCAACTTGACCTTGACTTGTTGAGCTGCTCTGCACTGAGCTGCTTTACAAAAGAAATTGGCTTAACAACTGTTGATGCTTTAAAGCTCTGATTTGATGACTCACTCACTCACATGCAAATGCAAACACACGCAGACTTAAACTGGAATACACATGCCAACTCTCTCACGCCCTGTTTTCTCTCACTCTCTCACTTGACTGTCTGTCTCTCTGTTCATGTGGCCTTTAGATCTCCTCCAGGGAGAATCTGAGAGTCATAAACAGAGAAGGAGGAAAATAGAAACAGAAAAAATATGTGTTTGCATAAACGCGTTTGTCACATAAATATCTTGTGATAGCATCTTCCTTATGTGTGTCACATGCTCATCTTTGTGCTGTTTTAGATAGCGCGTGTGTGTGCCGGCTTGAATGAAACTTTTGCAGGGGTTCAGCAGGGTTACGGCCGTCAGAATCTCCATGAGAATATCTGACATCATTTCCTGTCCTACTCACACACTGCTCTCATTCCCACCGGCTACAGACATCTGGACACACACACACACACACACACACACACACACAGAGGAAATAGTTGTTAGGATTCTCATGATGTCAACACAGCAGTTGTCACCATATTTCCAGAGAGAATCAGTTCTGCATTTGGCTTTAAAGGCCGACTAAACTCTAACACTGATGATCTCAACCACGAAAGACAGGCTTTTATGTCCAGGTGTTAGATGAGAAGCTCGACATCAGTTTCATCTCTGTGGCTTCACTATAAAGAGTGATCCAGGATGTGTTGAGCTTTGGTAGTTGGTGGTTGCCCAAATAAGGAGAGACCTCAGACCAGTACAAGACTGTAAACTAGGACTACACGTGGCACCAGTGTAGAGCCTGTGCCATTAGTAATGTAAACACTATATACACGCAGTAAATCTAATTATTTGACACTGTTACAAGAGCATGTCTCTTCACATTGTTCTCTCTGTTTTCTTCACCCACAATCATTTATATTTGTCACAGCTTCCTTCCCTCTCTATTTGTTATTCATTCAGGTTTTCCACAGTACTACTTCCTCTAGATACATTAACTGTTGCTACTGCAGTGTGTAGATGATATTATGGATTTTATGACTCAAGAGTCACCCTCTCTCAATCCCTCACAGACACATATAATATATACCGCCATAGTTGTGAGGACCCTAATTGAGATAATACATTCACCAGCCTTAAACCTAACCTTCACAACTATATGTATAGAAGTCTTAACATTCAAAGGAGTCAAGGCACTTTGAAGAAGTGCTCAGTGTCCAAAAAAAATGTCCTCACTGTCAAGGTCTTGAACTTGAACTGGTCCTCACAAAGACAGAAGCACGAGAGCAGACGCGCACACACTCATTAGATTAGAGCTGGGAAGCAGCAGCAGTATCCGCTACATTTATCTGAACAGGGCCAGCTCCCAGCCTCATCTCCATATGTTGTGTGTGTGTGTGTGTGTGAGTGTGGAGGGAGAGGCAGAGGCCGAGCTAAAATTGGATTCAGTTTAGATGTTGTACTTTGTGAGCTTCAGTGAAGTGTTCCTCTTGCATCTCTCACACACATCCCAACCCCCGCTCTTGAACCATGTGTCCGCTCTTGAACCACAGACTGTGGGAACAAAATTATTATCATTTCTTTTGCTGCATTTATTGATTTTTTTTTTCAGTGCACCACCAAACTTGGTTACCGCTCAAAGCCCCAGTATTATAGTTAGTTACTTAGTTAGTTTAGTACAGTATTATAAATAAAAATTGCCTTTGTTTTTTTTGGTTTGACACCACCCACTTGAGACGATCCTGACTACTGATAACTGTCCCGATGTAAACTCAATGGATGGGTGTCAGCTCGAATAAAACAAATAAAACTGGTGATCGATTTGTCCATCCACAGAAAACTGACAGTTTGATACTCAATGAATTATTTAAGTCTTAAGAAAAAGTGCAAAACATTGACTAGCCCCAGCTTCTTGCTGTTGTACTCTGTTTAACTGAATTTTAAATATCTTCAAGCAAATGACGTTGTCACCACATTACCTCAAGTGCTGCTGCAACCACTAATACTACAGCTTTGATACCAAGTTTGTACCTACACTACTGGATGGATGCTTATATGTATGCATGGATGTGATGATGGTTGGTGATCCTGGAAATGAGATCACTCTTTCTCAGCTGCCAAATGACATGCAAAGGATTGTGGGAATTCATCACATTCCATCACCCTCTGTCACTTCGCTCTCTCTCTCTCGTCTCTCTTTATCCAAAGATAGATGAAGAGAAACACAGTCTGTACTGGAACAGCTGTCTCGCCACTGGCTCTCTCTCTCTCGTTCACACATAATGGTTTTATATATAGACGAGAAGCAGATTACTCGTGATGTAACGCCGTCTAAATGGGTGCTGAGAGGCCAGAATGTTGGACGAATGTCAACAAGGTCAACCGCATCAACACTAAACCTCAACAGCAGGGCTGCTTCACAGCCTCCTGCAGTTACCTGGAGCAGACTTGAATAAAATATGTAAATAACTGACAAGCTTTGAATATTGAAAGTCATAAACTGTGAACTACATAAGTGATTATGTAGAAATTTTTAGGCTGTACCTGCCTATGCCGTACATACCATAAATATCATGGCTGGATATGAAATGGTGACCGCACTGCCAGCAGTGATGAACTGATGCAACATGAGGCCTTTGCAGGAAATCCATAGTGTAGGCGCACATTGAGAGGGTTAACAAGTAGAGACCCATTTGTTATTTTCTAAGCAGAAACTTGTCAGCGTAATTCTTTAGTTAACCACCACTCTCTGTCAAGCACACTGTAATCAGAAGCAGTAATTTATCATTCTCAGATATAGAACAATGGAGGAGGTTACAGAAGCTGATGTGCAAAGTAGCTATATTGATTTACTCCATTACAGTCATGAGATATTTGAGTTCGGGTAATGATATACAAGTGAAAACATAATTTTACATTTTATAATCCATATGCGCCTATTCTGTGGCTAAGACACCCCTAAATCTTACACACTGGATCTTTAAGTGAAATATATGAATATTTTACATTTTGCTAATTTCTCATTTGTTCATTTATAATTGATTGAGTTGAATGTGTTTCAACCACTGGCAGTATAAGGAATGGACGGTGTATCCGTGATATCACTCATAGGCTCCTGAACTGCCGTGTTGGCAGTCCTGCCTCTGCTAATTCCTGGCTAATCTAAAAATTGGCAAAGATGTGGATCATTGGTGGACCTGTGGCGTAACTGCAGTTTTTAGCACTTCCACATTGGCTTCACTTCACAGACGTGGAGGAAACAGAAAGTGCATGCCTGAAACCAGATGGAGACGGAGCAGCAGTTTATTTTGGTTCTTTAGTCACTGAAGAACCATTGGTGGTGGTGTTATGAAAGCTTTTCCCTTATCAGTCTGCAGCTACTGTACAAGCTGATGCTGCAGTACTCTTCTCTATGATAGACTGAGCAGTAGGCAGTCGATAATTCTACAAGGAGACGCACTTTGTTTCTTAGCTCATTATAAAAACAATAAAGTCACCTTCAAGGTTGGCTGCAAGACCTCTGATGCTTTTAAGTTTCAGCGGAGTCCCATTAACGCCACAGTCTGTAATTTGATAAACAACATGCAGGACTGAGACACTGTAGAGTGCTAAGGTAAATAAAACTACAGATGGAAAGAGTGTTTCTGTCAGATTTACATCAGTATAAATGGTTATGCTCGCATTTTTATTGACAACAGAATGGCTGCATGACGCTAAAACACTCTGAGATCGACAAAAAAAACAAAGTGAAAGAGCATTCATAAGTAAAATTGTGGTTCTTGGTATATTTGAAAAAACAATATCGTGGTGAACTGACTGGATGATTTCAGCCACAAATTACATTTTAAAACAACAAAGGGCTCGGCTGCTGAGCTTGTTTTTTGAAGTGGGCAAAGCCAAGGCGGTGTAATAAATTAATTTAACACAGTGTGGCTCTGTGTTTGTTACTGTCCCCTCATAGCATGAAGGTCTGATTTCAAAAGGCTGACTGATGCCTTTCTCTGGTTTTCATGTTTCCTCCCACACCAGAGGACATGAATGTTTTAGTAGGTGTTAGGAGGTCTTCTGTCATCGCCCTGGGGCAAGACTGCAGTTGTCCTCAGGTTTTGTACCGTTGCCACCCACTGTTTCTAAACAGAACAGGTTGAATATAGAAGGAAACTTGCTTTACAGGAAGACATAAAGTGTACTTTATGTGACAGGAATGCTCTGACATTTTAGGAAATATGCTTGTTCATTAGATTGCCAGCTGCTGGATTCAGTTTCACCTATGTACGTTCATTAGAGACACTATTTGAAGTAGCCTAGCCTAGCTTATCTCAAGCAGGAAGAAGGAAAAACTGCTAGCCTCTGTCAAAGAGGAAAAATAAACCTTAGAAGACCTCCACATTGCTGTTCAGTACAAGCTGTTTCTTGTTAACTAGATAACTATATTAAGTATGTGGTATTTCTTTCTAGCTAGTAAACTAGCGACCAAAATGTCAAGAATGAGCTTCGCTAACGATTTCCCTCTGCTTCCAGTGTTTGTTCTAAGCTAAGCTAAACACATCACATTGCTACCTCTGGACTTTGTAAAGATGCTTTCAGACTTTGAACGTTTACAGCCAGTGTTGTTTAAAATATAAACATGAAATAAAAAGGGAGCAACATCATCTTCTCTCACTGGATCAACAAACAATATTAGACATAGTCTATGGTATTAGTAAGCTAAACTTTCTGTCTTGCTAACCTGCCCACTCAAAATAGAGAACATTAAGATTTTCGGACACTGTACTCAGCAGATTTTTATAACATATCATCTTCCCCAAGATACACACATACGTTTGCACTTCTGTCTTCTTGTAAGGACCTTTTGACTGGGCCACTAGCCGTAAATCTAAATCTAAACTTAATTCTAAAACAGCTTTTTGAGGAAGTGTGGCTCAGATGAAACGTCCTCTTTTTTTAAGTTCAGAGTTGAGCCTTTAAAAGACAAATACAAGCACACACAGCTGTTGTGTTTCCATAACGGTCGTCAACGGACTTCCCTCCCTATAGATTTTATCAGAGAGGTTTTGCATACAGCCAAGTGTGTGTGTGTGTAGTCAAAGTACAGACAGGCTGGATAACAGCAGGAACAAGAATCTGGTTGTTGAACGCAATGAAACACACAACCACACACAGTATACACGAAAGTGATCCATTTGATGACTAACTGCCACTTGTTGAATGATATTACTGTTTGCCCTGTGGCCAGTGTGTGTCTTTGTGTGTATTGTGTGTGAGCAAAGGAACATAAGAAACTCTCGCTCTCCCTGCCTTTTTCCTACTCCCTCGAGTCCATACGCTCTCTGCCACACACACACACACACACATACACACACACATTCACACACACAATCACACATGCTCTTTCCCCCAGCTCGACAGCACCCTGACTGAATGCTAATTACATCCTATAGCTCTGTTGCTGGGTAAAACCACAGCTTCAATGGCGTTAAATTCCTTCACGTTTCCCTTTAACATGGAAGAACAATAGATCATTTATTAGGAGTCAAACTGACAAAGGAGTGTTGAAGAGGAGGACGTTACAGAGTTGAGGAGAGGAGGAGGAAAAGAGAGAGGAGGAGAAGATAAAGATCCATAAACCCACAGTGGTGAAGACATCCCATTACTTTAAGACGTTTTTCTTTTTCAAATATTGATGCAGCAATCAAAATTTGGCACACCGTGTTAATCAATCATCTCTTCTGTCCGATTCAATCCACATAAAGCCCTGCGAGCTTTCAGCCAATACACATTAAGAGCTCCTCTTTGTTTTCATACACAAACGCTGATGTTGAAGTCTGCTTGAGAGAGACCGAGACAGAGGGAGCAAACTGATACACTAAAGATGTCCTTTTGCTTAAAGAGTTAATGTGCCAGATCCAGCTATCTTCATATAACAGTTCTCACTGTTTCCGCATGGGGACTTTGAACATCTTCGTTTGATTTTATGTTAATGAAATCTACTTCTACATCTATTTAAAGCCCCAAGGAGCTTGTACCATCACAAAACAAGTGGCTGTAATTAACAAAGAACATCTATTGAGTTGTTGTTCAGTCGATACGGAAGCGGAAGTTATTGCAATCATGTTATTCATAAAGATTAAAGAAACATGCTGATCAAAGTCGTTTTCATAAGTGGATTTTAATTAAATGGCTAAATGCATCATGGTAATTGTTTCCGACTAGAACAACACAAACATCCTCTGATCTGACGCCACAGTCGGCCAGACAACATTTGTCCGTGCCTTCCAAAACCATTACAAACCACTGTTCCAAAAAGAATTAATTTGTTCTACACATAATGCCAAAATACTGCACTGTCAACATTTGTATTTACCACTACAGGGTTAGCATCATGGAGGTGCAGCATAACAATTATAGCATAAAAACTGAAAGTGACGAAATTTCAGTACATGAAGGAACTATTAGGAACTAATTAAAACCAGAAAGAATCTAAGAGGTGTATAGAGAGAAGAATAAATACACTGTCTACACACTCACATTAGAAACATGAATTGGAGCATGGTGGAGCTCAGGGAGCCGTTGGGTAGAGTGAGAGTAGGCAGTACAGAGGGGCATTGTGGGACTCAGCTGCACACTGGCGCTGGTTCAAACACACACACATGCGCAGCATTGATAAAAAAAAAAATACACATGCAGACAGCCAATCGCATATAATTACAAATTGTACAAGTATTAATTATGCTGACGTACAATTAGATCTCGCACCAGTGCTGCAGTTACTGTTCAGATTTTCCTCCACACCATGAACACGATACGCTGTAGAATATATATTAAAAGTGACACTTCAGTGTAGTAACCAGGATTTTAGATGACAGCTTTTCAGTTGTGTTAGTTTACTGGAGTTAAAGTCAGTAAATTAGTACATTACTAAGTCATATCACTCGGTTTTGCTGTGAATGGAATGAATGGACCAGGCTTTCACCTTGTTTCCATATATTAAACTGAAAGCAGCTGGCAGACCACTTGTGCAGAGCTTTACTACAACAACAGGATAATGTGGTTCTGTCACCACTTTGTTTGAGATCCTTAGGTCTTTTCCAGGCATGACCAAATCAAAGTTCATTTTTATTGAATAAAGATTCTAAATGATAAATGAATTAGGCCTACGCTCACTAACTGTTAACAAGAAGAAGAAGAAGAAGTAAAATCTGTGACCACAAAACTATTTAATCATCAAATACTAAAGACCATGTCCCACTAGATTAAATCAGTATTGAGGTTAATGGGGTCTAAGTACATTTATGAGCTATCGAGTGATTGATTTAAAGCAGCCGTTTTTTCTCTAAAACTGGATATGTCCATTCACTCAGCTCCCGATGGGAATCATTAAAGTTTCATTTTATCAAACCCAATTCAGCCTTTTAGATAAAAGCTCTCATATTTAGTTTCAGTGGAGCCAAAGCACTCCTTTTGAAGTCAAATGGACTTTCATTAAACCAACTGACCCCTTTTATCTACATTTTGTATCGTTTTTAGTTCATCTTTTTCATTAACGATAAAGCACTGATTGAGTGAATACAGTGAAACTCTGTCCAGTAATGTGTGTTGTGTTGTGGGACTGTGAAGACCTTCTGTTGCGCGTTAACAGTGTTTTGTCTTTGACATGTTTATTGTTACCTGAGAATTATAACAGAACAGATCACTTAAATCAGTGTATTCTGTCATAAATTAGTTGAACCAAGGGATAGTTGGAAAATAATCTTATTGAGATGAGTGGATTTAAATCAGTCTCTCAAGCAAAAGTACTTCAGATATTTGAGTGATTCTCTCAGAGTGAATTGTAATTGCACAATGTCTTATTAAATTTGCATTGAACACTATGAACAAACAGTTGCTGTGGGAAAAAAAAAATCAAATTATAATTTAAATGGCCGCCATCATGGCTCCAAATATGAAGTTTTATGTCATTTTTCTTACTGTCCATCTCCAAAAAAGTCTACAGGCAATAAGTCTAGAATAAAAAGCCCATCCGTGCTTTGTTTCTCCTAAACACACTAGAGAACAGGTTTGACTTCATCTGTGTTGTCATCAAGACATTAAACCTGGATCCATTAACACAACCAGTTACTTCATGTACCACTATAATACCAGTATGATACTGTATGCAACAAACAAAACTGTCCTTTAATATTTAATTCAGTTTTATTGCTAATGGACTAAAAATCCAATCTATATAAGATGACTAATCTGCTTCTCACAGTACTTCCCTTGTAATAAAGTCATTTTATTTTGAATATTATAACTTTATAATTCATCAAACCATAAGGCAGTTGTCTGTATAATGTAGTTTTCCTTTATGTGTTGTGTTGTGCTGTTTTCATTTCAGACATCAGCGAGTTGACTTTGTCCTAGTTTGACTCTTTGACATTAGAAACTTTTAATGAATAATTCCCCTCAGGGGGAAACAATCCGACTTTCATAAGATCACATTATGTATGAGAGATCAGTTCCTGCCAGAGTGGTATTAATTATCTTTATTAGATGAAAAGCAAAAGTTCCTGCTGATAGAGATGAGACATTTAAAATACGCAGCGTTGAACTGATCCTGCTTGCACTGGCAGCATTCCTAGAACACATCTGACACTTGGAAATTAAATAAAATGCAGCCAGGGTTGTGTCTGTTTTACCTGAGCGGAGATTAGCAATATGAAAAGTAATCTCCTGAGAAATATCCCATGATGACAGTTTAGAGGTTATTGTAGTCAGCACTGGAAAATAAAGATATGTTTACTGTAAGTTGCTCACGACTCCACCTTCTGAAGAAATCACGCACACGCATCAGTGCCTGGATGTAGAGATTCACTGCTGACATTTTAATGCATATGACAGCACATTTCTTGAGTCCTTGAATTAGTTTATCTGCTTCATTAATTAATTTGCTAGCACACGTCCCTGCTCACAGGTGAATGTTGGGGTTGCACTCATTTAATTCATATTTGCTCGCATGTAATATAAAGTGTTTTGCTGGATATTAATTAATTCATGCATCTGGCACAAATGTTAGATAGATAGTTACTCTAAAAGGGGTTTTTAACCTCTCTTTCTTCAGGTGCATCAAAACGGGAAAATCTGATATGAGAGGATCCATCTCCTCATCGTCTGGGATGGGCTCTTTCAGTTTATTAAACTGATTTTATGCCCAAGAGACAATGATTGATATAATGATGTTATCAGTACAGTGTTCTTGGAAGCAAGTACAAGATGTGCGTTTGATCTCTGTCTCTCTCTCTGTGCATGTTTCATCTTGTGCTGCTGCAGCCTTTAAATCAATCTGATGGCGTTCGGTTTAGACTTGTAGCTTGAAAACGATGCAGAAATGCGTCTAGACCCGATCTATAAGATTGCCACTGTGACTTTTTGTAACAGTGACTCAGGCGAGATGAGTCTGACGTGTTTCATTGCTGTCGGGTTAATGTAAAGGGATGCATGTCTAAAAGAGGCTTTTGCTGAATATTATGGAGGAGGTTGTCGAGAAAAATGCGTTCCTTTTTCATGACGAAGGAAAGAAAAATGATGCCTGATGTTTTGGAGAGCATAAACACAAGCATGCTACCAGGCGGTTTTCCCTGGTGGCAAACTGATTGTAAGATGCACTAAGCTAAACTCCTCTTCCTCTATCTCTCTCTCTTCACCCTCTCAGGTGGCGAAAGATGTGTCCATCCGTCTCCACAGCCAGCTGGACACCGTGGAAAAGAAGAGGAGTCGTCTGGAGCAGGAGAATGAGGAGCTCAGGGTCCGTCTGCAGGACTTGGAGGTTGCCAAACAGGTCCTGCAGCAGGAGATTGACAAGGTAGGATCACAATATCATTACTGTGCTGCATGGAGCCGGGTCAGGAGGGGCCATGCTGGGATAATTGTCTGTTTTTTTTTTTTAGCATGGCTGTTGTGTTATTTTTATTTTTGGTTGTTGCTGGCAGGCTAGTTATTTTGAATGCAGAGGTGGTACAGTTTCTAGTTTATGGGTTATGTGATATTCCTCACAATACACAGCATATAGTTGGGTTGTCTTAGCAGCAGTAGCCATTCAAATTCACCATTGTGGTCTTTAGTAAACTCTTTCTTTGTTGAAGAAGATTACTATAGTCTAAGTTCAGATTAAAGCCTCTATTTGTGTTTCAGACCAAACTGGAAATCTCAGCTAAACAGTGAGGTTCAGGCAGGTCCTTATTTAGCTTATTTAGCTTATTTAGTCGTCCTTTTGGCCCTTTGAAGAAAACAATGTTTACTGTGCTCAGTTTGCCTGGGAGCCTCAGGAGAGCCCATCTCTGTTCTCATCTAGTGCTGCCTTCACTTCTGCCACCGCTGCCACTCCAGGGACTCTTTTGTTTTACCAAGTGTAGCCAATAAAGGAAGGAAGGAATAAAATTTGATGTCAGGGCCAGCTGAAGTGAAAATAAACAAAACATAGTTGGCGTTTCTCTTCTTTGAAAAAAAGGAAATAAACACAAATAAATATAATAAATAGATATCGAACCCATATTCACTCTATAAGCAAAATTGACCTCTCCGCTGTCTCCCGATGGCCTCATTCCGAGCAGTCTAAGTGAGTGAAAAGCATAAAATGAGGCGCCATCTTTCCACCCGTTTTGTTCTGTCTCTCTTGCTTCTGCTCGTTGTCTCTTTTTCCTTGCTGTCGGATGGACTGATGGTCATGGCCTTGGCTCGGGACCAGGCCCCTGATGTCGGTCAGGGTTGGCTGGGTCGCTGGCAGAGGATTTGGGTCTGTCTGCTCCCGTCTGGCTGAACTGTGTGTTCTCTCGATACAATTGCCAGTTTGCTGTGTGCGGATGGCTGGGAAGATGCCTGGGAGGGACACTCAATGTTCCCAATGTTGACCTTATGGCAGAAGCATTTTATTTGCCTAAGCTAACTGGATGAGTAAAGCAGTGAAAGCAAGCTGCTGTGTTACCTTTCCGGTTCAGTAATGATTCTAAAAAATATATAGAGGCAGATTACTGATGCATCTGTAGGGACCAAACTGATTTTACCACCCAATTTTCATCTATGGTCATAAAGATTGGGTGGTGACCCAAAAAATGAGATATTGTAGCTATATCTCATGCTAGTAGCAAAAAAATCTTCTTTTCATGAGTGTTAGATAATTGATGTGTTAACCTTTTAATCCTCAACTAATTGACTGCAACATTGCTTTTTTTTGCATTGCTAGTTTCAGAAATGTACACATGAAATCCCCCATGTTCTTCAATAAAGAAACACTGGAATGTCCTAAATAATTTAAAAATACTCTAGGTTTATGTTACTGTGTTAGTCAGTGTTGATTTTTTTCAGCTCTGTTTCTGGGGAATCGTGTTTTTCCCATCAGTTTGTTGTGGTGGATCGCCCTAAATACTATGATGAACATCAGCCACCAGTGCAATGGAGAACAAGCCGGTCGATATCCCACAAAGCATAATCGCAAACTTTTGCTTGCTGTTAGCTGTGGATGGTGCTTTGATTTTCTTTGAGTTTCTCAACAAAATGCTCCTTGGGAGTTGTAGTTGACTTTCATCCCTTAGGTTTCTATGGATTTGAACTTTTAATCAAAGATATTTTCAACACTGTTGCTCTAACACCTAATGTCTATAAAGTGAACCCTGAATGCTCTAATTCCCACTTTGCATCTCTGTTCTAGAGTAGAAATCAAGGCATCAGTTTTATAGGAATAAAAAGTGTTGGTCTTCCCTCAGAAATATACAAAAGTGCTCATACTTCATGTGTACAGTAGGAGTTAATGTTTTGAGATATTTTCCATCCTGTATTATCAGCTTGTTGACTCACCATGCTGATGGGCTCTCTAGTTATTTGCTGTCTAACACGGTTTCATAAGCTGTGTTTTGGTTTTGTTGTGCTGAGATATGCTAACCCTTCAGTGAAGGGAATTCTTCACATAGCTGATATGATTCAGGGAGCTATGTTTGTGTGTGTTCATCCACACAGGAATGTCTCAGTCATCTCTGTCAAGTACACCCCAGAAAAAGAAAAAAATGAACGAGGGATAAGAAAAGCTGACCTTTAGCAAGGGACATCAGGCTACAAAGCAATATATACACAATAAAGAAATGTGTATAAAAAGGTTAAACAGAGTGGACAAAAAGGCATTTAACCACAGAGAAAGAGCACACAGACAATGAAGGCTTTGGTGATTCACAGGTGTAAAAGAGGTTTGTGAATTATTGATTGTGCTCCGATGGTGGCTGCAGGCTCCAGTCTATATCGATATTCTTTTCAAAGCAGAGCTATGCGGAACGCCGGCTAGACCTTTATTGTGCTGCTGCAGGCCGTCAATTTTTCACAGCAAACTGGAGAGGCACTGGTTTCTGATAACCAAACAGTGTTAACGAATAATACACAAAAACAGAAACAGAAATATTTTCAATTAACACAACCAAACACAACACGAACAAAAGCAGCTTTTCATCCAAAAATGCAGCCCTTAGCTATTAGTCAGTGCTTTGCTAACAGTGTCTGTGTTGTGTATTGTTATAAAAATATTAGAAAATCAGCTGCTATCTAAGCTTTCCGTTAGCGCTATCACCTCAGTTGTAGCTAAACTGTAGCTGTTGTTGCAGGCTGCGTGTTAGCATTGTTAGCACTGTGTTAGCCTCCTCCATTTTGGACTCTTAAGATCCTTCATTCACAATTCACAATTTGAATTAATGTAGCAATTTTTTTATATTGCACAAATGTAGCTATCGGTGAAGCTACAGACTCATATCTGTTATCTTAACACACTGTCCAACACACACACACACACTTTTATTATTTAGCACCCTGTGGGTAGTAAAGAAAACACAATTAAGTCGAACAAGGATAAAGGAGATGTTTCCTCTCTCCTTAATTTTCTGTCCTATTCTCCCTCACAGGCCAACTCATGCTCCACCTCCTCCTCCTCCTCATCCCTCCCTCGCTCACCTTCCATTCTTTCCTTCTCTCCCCCCCGTCCTCCTCTCCTCCTGCTCCCATAGAGACCCAGAGGAATGCTGATGCAGGGATTTCGCCCTCCTCTTTTAACAAAATCTCTCCTGCTCCTGCCCTCTATCTCCATACCAAAGACAGAGCCTCCCCTCTCGCACTCATACCTCTTCATTTTTGTCCCCCACCTCTCCTCTCCTCTCCTCTCCTCTCCTCTCCTCTCCTCCCGTGCTGCAGTCTTCCCTTCCATCTCCAAAACCATTGATCCATTCCAGCTGTTCGACCTATGAAGGAGGAGCAAGGTCGGACTTGATATACGGGGGTGGTGGGGGGGTGTAGGTTAAGAAGGAGGCTGTCTCTGTGGGTTTATGAGAAATAGAGGGCATGATGGATGGATAGGTGTATCTTCTTCAGGTGTTTTGGGATCAGGGGAAGGATTGATTGACAAAAGGATGGATGACTTTCAGTCTGCATCTCCTCTCCTCTTCCTTTGTTTACATTTTTTTTTTCCAAAAGCCGAAATAGTAAACTGGCTTTGAATCTGTATTTGTTTCACTGCTCCTCTGCTCTCTCTTGGTTGTGGTTGTGTGATTCGCAGTGTGCTGTGTAAACAGACAAACACACAAACACAAGCCGCAAATGGAGATGTTTTGCTGGATTCTTGTGTTTATTTGAGTGTTGTACGTGTCCCTCTGCCCCATGACTGAATATGTGATGGATAGGCAGGAATGGTAGAGTCATGTGACACGTATGATCATCAGCAGAATGAATGAAGGACTTTGACCTTGGAAGGAGTGATAGACGGATGGAATTACACTCAATGTGCCCCATCTGCCATTAACCAGTGCCCGATGTCATGTGCTCCCTGCAGATGTCTGCATGTTGACAGATAAAATCATAACCTGCTTTTTGCTGCTGAATGTTTATCTTAATTTGATGTTTTACATGCTACAACGCCACCGCCTCATTCACCACCCCAGGCTTCCTCTTTCACATTGTACTCGGTATTATGAATTTTTAAACCGCAAAGGTTTAACATTTGTGGAACTATCTCAGTTCAGTGTTTTTATCTTGGAGAAAAAAAAAACATGATAGTTTCACACACTCATTAATTTAAATGCATCATTTCAGCTGAAATGTGCAATATTTAGTAGTACATGATGTACAAGTACATTATTTTAACTTAGTCTAACATAACTTAGCTTAACTTCACTTAACCTAGCTTAGTTTAATGTAATTTAACACAACATGAGTTAGCATAACAGCATAACTTGACAGCCGTGATTTCATTTAACATTAGAGATTTCTGTATTTCTGTATATATGAATGAAGAAACAACACTGTCACTCAAATCTGATCAAACCCACACGCTTCTGCAGATAAGCTATGTTTTTTATTCTTAAACCCTTAATGAATATATTATTATGTCACACTTACAAAGTGAAGACTCAATTGACTGGCATTATTTATCCCTCTTGGTGCAACAATACAAAATAAGTCACATCGAATATTAATATTTTATTATTAAACAAGATATTTGATCTGATGTCTGTGCTCAGAAGTTTTTATGCTCTTTATGCCACCTAATATTTATCGGTGCAGCATGCTCTGGTTTGAGCCTCTTACTACGTAAGTAAACATCAATAATTTGTATTTTTGTTAGCCAGCTAATAATAAATGTTACCCTACATTAACCTCCATCAGCATTCTTCACATCACTATTGTCTTCTTGCAGGCAGAACATATCACACCATCATTTTACGAGGCTCGCACTGTGGTGAGCAAAACATCCATTGTATGTTCCTGCTGTGTTAGTAGCTCAAGTGCTCATGGTCCTTTGTTCGTAGACTGCAGTAGAAGTTGACCAAAAAAGCTTTTATTCCAGCTGTGGCCACACTGCCTCAAGGTGCCTAAACACAAAAGAGTAATGGGAGAATGGAGAGGTGAAAAGAAGGAGAGGTAGACAGATGGACGGATGTGAAATGAAGGGATACATGGCAGGATGGCTGGTTGAATTTGAAGTATTCCACTTAGGGGGAGGGAAACAAGGGAATTAAGCAAAGGAGGGATCAAAGAGGGGGACGAAAATTAGAGAAAAGAGAGAAATAGTGGAGAGGAGGACTGTACCATGTGGGGTCTTGGTAGGAGGGCTTGCAGTCGAGGAGATAAGAGCCTTAATTGGAAAAAAAATCCTCAGTGGCTGGAGGGTGAAGGGAAAAATGCAGCACGTCACTCACTGACTCTGTCTCTCTTTTTCTTTCATTGTCTGTTTTCTTCTCTTTATTTCTCTGATTTTGTTTTACAGCCTCTTGTTCATAGTTTCTCTCACATGTATATATATATATATATTCTCCCTGTCTTTCCTCTCTGCATGTGTTAAATTCCCATGTTCCCCTGAAGGTCATTTTTCTCTTTTTCTATGTGTGTGTGTGTTTGAGAACATGGTGATTTAGAGTTAGTCCATTGAGCGTGATAAGGTCACTCTGTCAACTTGGGCACATATACATGCAGAAAATGGACATTTTAATGTTCTCTCTCTCTCTTTCACACACATCTTTTCTTAAACACAACCGTCAGGAACAAACTTCACTCTGTGGTTTTCTCAGAAATATCCATCCATCCTCACTTATCCTTATCAGGGTCGTGGGGGACTGAAGCCAGTACCGGCTGGCATTGAGCGAGAGGCGGGGTACACCCTGGACAAGTCGGCAGTTTATCACCGGGCTGACACATAGAGACAGCCATTCACACTCACATTCACACCTATGGGTTATTTTAGTCACCAATTAGCTGATTAAGTGCATGTCTTTGGACTGTGGGAGGAAACTGGAGTACCCGGAGAGAACCCCAGCTGTGGTTCATCTCAACATGAATATCTTAAAAGAGTCAGGCGCCAGAACAAAAGGCTAATATTGGACAATCCTACTCATTCACAGTCCCCACTCTCCTCTTTCACATTTTAATCTTTGTTATCAGTTTTTAGAAGATTTAACATTTGGGAAACTTCCCTCTTTTATGTGTGTGACCTCATCTCAGTGCATCTCAAGCTAATGGACAGGATAACAGACACTAATGGTGTACATGTCAGCACTGTCCAAAGAAAACAATGTATGTCCAGTTCTGGCATTTTGTCTTTTCAGATAACCTGAAGGGTAAAGTCTCACTTCCTGGGGTGAGAAAATTCTCCTTGTTATTGAGCATCCGAATTTAATCATCCGTTGGGTTCGCTGATAACATTTTTTTCTTTGCTCAAGAAAAGTTGAAGTTTTGGACATAGTGCATAGTTTCCACTGGACAGCACTGTGGTGCAACATTCAAGTTATCTGTGTTAAACAAATATGACATGGCATGAGCAACTTGAATAAGATCTGATGTACAACTTTTTTTTTTATTTATCTCGCTAGCTTTATTTGATAAGTTTTGTTTCCATTGCACATTTTACTTTTGTGCACTCTTCCACCCAAATCAAGCGTAAAACCATTTTGCCAATATTTTGACTCCAGCATTTCCAATCAGGTTTTTTATGCATGAATTTTCTGTGTGACGTGTGTGTTCCCAGAAAATGCAGTTTCAAGAGTATGTGCTACCTTTTGCTAAAAAAACCCACACATTTGAAGATTGCTGATTCACAAGTGTCCCAATTTTCAATGTACAGCTCACTACAGAGTTTACGTTTGAGTATTCTCTCTCTCTCTCTCTCTCTCTCTCTCTCTCTCTCTCTCTCTCTCTCTCTCTCTCTCTCTTTCCCTCTCTCTCTTTCTCTCTCTCTCTTTCCCTCTCTCTCTCTCTCTCTCTCTCTCTCTCTCTCTGTTGAAGGAAACTGTTCTCTGTTATTTCTGACTTTCAGGAAGTGCTGCCTATTGTTTGGAGCGAGTTGAGGGATGTGGGGCAAGGGTAGCCGGAGACTTTGCAGTGTGCACTTGGCAGCGTGTGTATTGTGTGTGTGTGTGTATTAGGACTTTCTGAAAGCGAAGACAGGGCGTTCACTCACATGCAGGTTAGCCTGCAGTGTGTGTTGCCATTGTAGCCAATGTAGCCAATGTTCATGGCTACAATGAGCTTTTATGTTTATCCCTGCATGCATGTGTGCATCGCTTGTGTATTATGGGTGTATTTTATGTACATGCCAGTGTGACGTCCTTCAGCACAGCACAGAGGAGAGAGAGAGCGAGAGAAGGAGATTCAGGGTTAATGGAAGGTCGGTAAGCTGTAAAGTTATTGTGAGAAATTGAGGGTGTTCATATTTAAGGCCTCAATTAACCCATTGATCCTGTGGGTGACTGTTTTTATGTACAAGCTTAGCATTGCATGTCTTAACTAAACATGCCATAGAGTGTTATTTTCAGGATAGGTTAGGCTACGCGAAATACATCGTTATAATTCAGTGTAGTTAAATCTGATTAAAATGCTAGAAAATAATGAAAAAGTCCACTATGATGGCTTCAAGATGTTTATTTTGTCTGACCAAAAGTCTGAAACCCAAAGATACTCGATTTACTCGCACACATGAGTCCCTCTCATCTGACTGGCTGAAACCAGACACGACTTGGCTTTTTGCTTGAAAAAATGACTGAATTGATTACTTTTCTGATTGATAACTTTTAACAAATCGCTGCCTCTCTCACCTGCTGTATACACAACAGATGGACTTCAGGTGTCCTCGTGCGCTTTATTTCTTACACCTTTAATTCATGTCTTTACACATTTTATGAACAGTGTTGCTCCAGAAAAAGAGATGAAGATATAATGCCAGATCTCTGTAAATGTTAGACTCTCTTACAAGGAAACCAAAATTTAGTTTAGTGATGTGTCCCCCCCCCCATATCTACTTCTCTGCAGTGTGACACCCGTGTTATTTCCCCTTGGGGCATCTCAAGCCGAGGGGACACAATGAAAGCAGCAGTGATGTTGTCTGCAGGGACACAAGTATTGTTAAATGGGTCAGAGCATCAAAGCAGCCAGGGTTTAAACTTAGCTTTATCTGGGTCAGAGTGATTGATTAGAGTGAAGATGGTCTTAGAAGAACAGAGAAGGAAATCAGCCACATAACACCCATGCTACACACCGGAGACAGGGTGACGTGCACGTTGGAGAAGAAGACGTTCGGCTTTGGGGTTTGAGAGGTGGAAGAGTCGGGAGGAAAAGAGGAATGACAGACGATGAAAGCCTTCTTTATGGCGAGAGAACTTGGTTTTTAGAGGTTTCATTACAGCTGCAATGATCAGAAAACTGCATGGTGTAATTGAAACAAACATAGACGGAGAGAGATGGGAGAGCAAAGAGTGAGAGAGAGAGGGCAACCAAACAAGATACTTTGCAGAAGAAAAAACGAGGGAGATGGAAAGGAGGCTGATAGAGGGAGAAACAATAAAAGAAAATATATTTGGCAGGAGGATGGAAAAAGAGAGTTTGAGAGTAAAAGGGGAGCAATATGGAGAGAGAAAACAATAGATACAGGGAAGAATAAGATGAGTGACAGATAAGAGAATGAGGAAGAAGGGGAATAGATTTAGAGTGACAGGTGGGCTGCTTTTGTTTGGAAATGAGAATGAGGTGGTATAATATAAGAAAAAAAAGAGATGCAGGGGAAAAAAATGAAAAGATGAGACCGAAAGAAGTTTGTGAGCACACATGAAAGAAGAGAAATACCAAAAAGGAAGAGGGCACACGAGGATGGGTGTGGAAAAGACAAAGGGAATCTTGCCAGAAGTGTTTCTGGGTCGACAGGAGCTTTACCGGTACCAGTGGGACGGACACAGAGGTCGCACACACAAATACACAGAGCTGTGCGCTCGTACTTCATATGATGGGTGCACACATAGGACACACACTTTCATACCCACACACACGCACACACACACACACACACACACACACACACACACAGATGCTATAATGTATAGGAGTGCAGAGAATCCTCTGGGGAAGTCAAGGTATTGTCCACACAGAGAGAGGGAGGAAGGGAGATCGGTACAAAGGCAAGCTGAAGAATAAAACTTCATTTCACACAAAGTACACATACATCTGCAGCTGCTGCTCTGTACACTGAATGAGGGACGGAGATTTAAAAGTGGAAAAGCAATAACAAGAGGCACAATTATTGTTCTGTACGGTCTAGACCTGCTCCATATGGAAAGTGTCATGAGATAACTTTGATTTGGTGCTATATACATACAATTAAATTGTTCCTTTTAGCTTTTATAAAAGAAATAAATAAGATATATTTTGCCTTAACATAGACACTCTAAGACGTGATTTATAGACGTTAGAAGAAGCTCTCAATATAAAACAGTAAATGGTAAATGGACTGTACTTATTGTACGCCTTTCTAGTCTTCCAACCACTCACAGCGCTTTTACACTACATATCACGTTCCCCCATTCGTACACTGATGCTTTTGGCTGCCATGCAAGGTCAACAGTTCAGGAGCTAATCACATTCACACACCGATGGCACAGCCTTCGGGAACAATTTGAAGTCCAGTATCTTGCCCAAGGATACTTCGACATGCAGACTGGCTGAGCCACAATTTGAACCAGTGATCTTCTGATTAGTCCTGAGCCACAGCCGCCTGACAGAACAGTGCAGCTCAATGCAAACCACAACCTTCAAAATGACTATAAAGTTGATAAAACAAAAACTGAACATCCAGACCTTGAATGCAGTCAGGATTTACTGCAGGACCAACTGCTTGAGTGTTAATGAGAGGAAGAAACTCCCCAGCACCTCATGTTTGGATGAATGAATGAACGTAGAACTTCAACATACCTATATTTAATGTAGCTTTAAACATCTGGCTAATTTCTAACTATAATGGATGTTTTAAGCAAAATTAAAGTTTAAACTATTGTGTGCAAACAAGATGTATTCTCTAGTCGTTCAATGTAATTATAACAGGTCAAACCGACATTGCTGTTGTCTAGAGTTTGACAGATACCAGATTTTTGGGATGGATGCAGATACCAATATCAATATATTGGCAGATATTCTTTATATATATGTTAATAAACACATTTTTGCAATGATCCCCCAAAATGTGGCTATCAAACACTGACAAAGATGTGTAATGGAGGCAGGTTTTCCAAAATGACACAACAGTAAACAGTAAAACTTAAGTACATAAAAACCACAAACAGAACATAATTAAAAGATCGAATTTAAAATATATGATATATCTGTGATAGACCAATATCTACCGATAAAATGATCAGTCGGGGCTTTACTGTACTGTACTTTTACTGTCCTGTACAGGACAGTCTCCAATCTGCCAGCACTGTTGCCTCTTTAAATTCAGAAACAAAAACCACACAGTCTGAGTTACACACATTTTAACGGCGCAGCCTTTCGTCTCACTTCTTCACTATCAAATATATTTGCAATTAATTTTCAACAGTCCCTCCTGAGCCCAAAGGAAGAACAGCGCTAATATAACACTTCGATGTGTCGATGCTTTTCTAAACAGATGATTAGCGTTTGTGTTTGCCTCTATCTCATGTTTTCTCTCTCCAGACTGTCAATATTTGTGTTAAATTTTTCAACAGCAGAGCATCTTTTAGGCGCTCGAGGGGGTGGGGTGCAGAGGTAATTTCATGCCTCAGTAGCTGGAACACGAACAGTGTCTGAGATGCCCCACATGCTGAAGGGCCCTGAACGGTTCAAGTCACTGATGGAGACACTGGGAGGTGACTGTAACAACACTGTAAAAACATGAGAAGGGAAGGGAAAGAAGAGAGGGTCAGGGAGGCAGGGAGGGAAGATAGATAAATGGAAGGATTAAGAGAGGGAGGGATGAATGTGCAGATACTGTTTAGTTAGAGAAACCCTGCAGTGATGGAAGAGGAAAACACAAAGAGCATTTTTTCTTTGGTCCACTCACTGTGTCTGACGCTTAAATTGGTGGTATTCAGACACAGCGCTTAAGATGATGACTAAGACATTCACAATCATAGAAAACTCAGAAAATGAGCAAAGCTTCTCTTTTGAAAAGTTTGACCTTGACAGTGTTTGGTGGTTTTGGTCAGTAAATGACTTGAATGAATGAATGAATGAATGAATGAATGAATGAATGAATTGTCATAATTGGTGTCATAAAGAACAAAAGAAAAGAGTCGGACCTAAAAGGCCTTTAAACGTCGTTGTAAAATGCCAGATAAACGCTCACCTTTCGACTGCAGGACACTTTATTTGAGTGCTAATGCATTAACGGAAAATGACTCCTAACAGCTGCTGCGTCGCTCTTGTCAGGTGTAAACCTCGTCTCTCTGAAATGTCACCTCGAGCAGTGCTGCTCGTGGGTCATACCTCTGTGGATTTTTGGAACTAGTTTTGAAAAGATTTGCAAAAAACATGTGCAGAATTTCCCCCGACACACAGAGAAGCTTTTTGTTGAGAGATCGCTGCTGTCATCTGTTGATTTGACTGGATTTCTATTACCGTGTTGTCGCTCAAGGACACAAGCACAAAACCAGTGCAACTCAAATGTTGGAAAATGTCAAACATAATGGTTCCTACATTTACCCTGCAGCAGGTGGAACATTGAAAGCTACTGTGTGAGATGCTGACTTTTTGCCCTGAGTGGCAACACATCTGTAAATATGAAAATGTGTAAAATTGCTTCAGTTGTCACTGAGTGTGCTTTTGTATAACAAAAGCACAGAATAAGTCTGTATTAATGCAGCCACAGTGGGCTATCATATTTATGTCGTCTGAATATATGTACAGTATATATCCAATACTGATAAACTGACTGACATTGTATTATACACTTCAAAAGCCAGTATAATGTGCTACAATATGTAACTTAATTATGATTTAATTCCTCTTGTTGTCCTGTTATAACGACTCTTCACATAGCCAAAATCTAAAGCTAAATTTGCTTCCAGAAAAGTCTGTGCTTAGTTTTTGGTTTATAACAACAAAAGATCCTTTTAGTCCAGTTTGTTTGCTTTTTCTCAGATTCCTGACTGTCACTTTTAATAACCACACAACAAAATGAAAAACAGTCTGTACTATAATCAAGATTTGATTAACCCGACCAGGAACGGTATTGCCATGGCAACTTAACCAGATTACTGCTTCATTAGAAACAGAGACAGCATTTCTATTACCTCTAACTGTATCTACATGTGACATTTTTCTATGTTGGCTCTGTATAATTGAAGAGCAGTTTGTGAAGAGATGGATTTCAAGGAGAGATGGATGGAGGTTAGATAGCGAGTGGATACCCTCAGTGATGGATCGGAAGCTTCAGGCGTCTATGTGTGTCCAAACAGGACAGGCTCAATGAAACTCAATGAAATGGACAGTGTTAGAAAGAGAAGGAGAAAGAAAGAAAAGAGCACAGCGAGTGGAGGACAATACTGTGAGAGCATATGGAGGAGGGGTGCCTCTTTGTCTCTCTGTGTAAAAGGTCTACAGCCGTTAAAAGCAGGCTGAAGTGCAGATTATCTCACCTGTGGACAAATTGGGGCTCACTAAAAAGGTTCCACTCTGCTCTCCGTTGGGAACCATTGACACAACACACACACACACACACACAGACACACACACACACACACACACACACACACACACACACACACACACACACACACACACACACACAGCTACACTTACACCTACACTTACACCTACACACACACACTTACATACACATACAGTGTGTATGCTATTGTATGTGAGTGTGTGTTCTGAAAGTGTTATTGATTGTCTATACGGACCCATATAGAACCAGATAGATTTGCTCCCTGGAGATTACTTCATGTGCTTCGCTTGGGTGTGGGTGTTTGTGTGTATGTGTTTTTGCAAAGCACTCCAAAGCACCTTTTTAAATTTCTGTGAAAGTAAAATTGTGTTAGCTTACTGCGGTGTTGCTGCGATGTTGAGCAGCTCTCATGAATTATACCTATTTTATACTGGTATCAGTGAAAATCTGCACAGCAGACCATTTTTTACTGCTACTCTTGTCAGGCTGTGCTGTCTGAAAACAGTCACAGTGCCACTGCAGTACAAGTAATCTATTACTCTAGTAATCTATGTCTTAAAGCTGCTACAGCTATGGTGTTTTAGGTCTTTCAACAAAGGTTTTCTTTACAAGTTCAGCGCTGATTCTGTACAAACCTAACAGAAAGTTAACCTCTGCTTTTCCAGTTATAACGTGTCAAATCGTCTGCATATCATGTAACGAGGCTAACAATTCATAGCTATTCTAGCAGAGCAGTCAGGCTGTGTTTGGTCACAACAGCAACATGCAAACATGCTAACAATGACAAGGCTAACGTTTGTTTACCATGTCCACCTTATTTGCTCAAAATGCTAGCATGCTAACTTTTGTTAATCACCACCAAACACACTAAAGTGTGGCAGAATCTGATGGGAATGTCATTAGTATTTTGACCTCACTGTGAACTTCCTGGTCACTCATAATTGGTTGTATATTAAACTTTATGTGTAAGACAATGAGAAACTTGAATTTGCTGCTTCTGGCAGTCTGACGGCTTCACACACATGTTGCTACATCCTAAATACCCAGATTATGTACAGTAATGGATTTGAGTGCAAACACCACTGTGACATTTATAAATTTTCCCAGTGTCACATGAATCCGAGGATAATTGTTCATCTGCTCAGGAGTCGGTGCAGCAGCTTCAGCCTGTGGTTTCTCACAGTGGAGCAGATAAACCGAGAAGGCTGAAGGCAGCCACTCTCTCCCGGAGTCGAATCAATATAGGCATTTAAATTTTTAAAAGGATTGAACGCCTTTGGATTTAATAGCCTCACATTTTGCTAAGTGAAATGGCCACACCACCTCCATTGAGCCCCCCTGGTATGGAGCTGCGGGTACGAAATTGAGCAACAGTAAGCAGCTTTAAATCTGTTTTTGTGGTTCTGGCACTTTTTGTGTAACAGTAAAGATTCAGTACTATTTCATAATGTCACATCCCTCGTGCGCCTGTTTTGTATTCCTGTATTTAGATGTTAAAATCAATTCAATTCCCAGCTCAAGTCAAACTTTACAGTGTGTCCTTTTCTCAAACAGGTCTATGACTCTCAGACTTCAATTCTCCATACTCAGCAGGTCATGTTTTTGGTGCTCTGGCTTTTATTTCCTTGTTCAAACACTGCAGTTCACCTTGTCTTTGCAATTAGATGAGACAAAAGACAGATCTTGCTATGTGGAGCCTGGATTCATTGATATTCCCTCACAGTACTGACGGCTTTAACTACATTACAGGTGTAAGGTATTAAGGTGTGTACATGAGCAATGTACAGAATCTTAATGTTTCCTCTCTGTCCGGTCTCATATCACTTTGCACTTTGAAAACCCTGAAAAGCCAATTGAAAAGATTTAACTTTTAACTTAAATTGAGGGAAATGCTGCACCTCCTGACTCCATTAAAACACCTTCAGAACCCACTGAGGGGAGTCTAAACTGCAAAACATATGAAATATAAACTAGATTTGTCTTTTGATGTTGTGGGGAAATGGTTATAGCTGGAGGCCAAATATTCTACAAAGACTTAAATAACTGGCGGCTTCTGAGTTGAAGAGTTCTTTCTTCTGAAGACCAGCACATTTTTAGATTGATCTTTGTTGGATTCTTTAAATAAAATTCTGTTATGACGACTTTCTGTGATTAAACACAGGTGTGGTTCTGCCTTTGGTTAGTTGCTGTTCCTAACCTTTCATTTATGGCAGCTCTTTCTGGGTAAAAAGTCCTCTGGGCATGCAGATTTTTCACAGAATTGCATAGACTTCAGAGGAAAGCTCAGTTTTCATCACATAACCAAAGTATAACCTGATGTCTGATGCAGATACTGATACAAAAATCAGAAGGAAAGGGAAAGTCAGGAAATCAAACTCTTTCTCTCTTTTTCAACCCTTATATTCACAGATACCAATACATCTGCAGCGAGTTAATATCTGCAGATAAATGTCAGACTCTAAACAGTCACATGATACCAGGTTATCGTATTTAGCCATGACCCCCGTCTCTGTTCAAATATATTTTCTTGGCTTTATATAAAAATATAATATAAACGAGGAGCCATTTCCCCATGAGGGGGCTCGACTGACCCTGTTAGTGTTTATTGCCAGTCTGTAAGAGGTTTATATGTTAACAGTGGATGATGGATGTGGAGGTTTACCGCTGATGGATGATGAATGTGAGATCTGCTGTGTATTGCCATCGCTCTGCTGCGGCGGCAGGTCATTTACCACACACCCGTACTGTAGGTGTGCTCAAAGTGTGTATTTTCTCTTCCTCTAACCTCGTTCTCTATCATATTCCCTCCTTTCTCCTCCTTCCCTCCATTCCCTTCTTCCTGGTCTCAAAGTGAGGCGCTGTGACATCATCACCGCGCTGCCGGCTCTTGTTGTGATGTGGAAGTGGAGACGTGGAAAATGAGTAGCTGGCACCTCCCGCTGATGCTAGTCTGGCTGCACCGCTGTTACTATGGCTACAGTGCCGGTGTGGTGTGTTGCTATGGTTACCCCACTGCTGTGATGTCCCACAGCAGCTGTAAGCCTGGCAGGGAAAGCGAGACTGGAGCTGTGTGCTATAAACTGATGGGCTGTTTAATTGAGGAGAAAGATCACAGTCTGAAATCAGATTACAAAATTAAAACGTCTGACTTTTATACCCATAGCTTTTATTTGATATTTAGTTTACATCATTAAACACGTGCTAGCGTTTAAGTATTTCCACAACATGAAACTTGGCAAGCAGTTTTACAACATACAGGAGCATGTTAATAGGTTCATTCCTCAGCTAGGAAACATACAGTATTTCTGTGATAAAATATTCACAGCCAAACATTCATTAACCAGCTTTTTCTGAAGGTTTTTGGCCATATAATGGACAAATTATATAATGTGCCAAAGAAGGATGTGAAGAATGTACATTAAATCTAGTTGATTAGTTGTTGCTGTCTTTTTGTGGCATGGTTGACCATTGGAGCTATTTGTGGCTGTAATTAATCTATAAAGACTCAATAATCTAAAATTTAAATATTCAAACTTAGCATTAGAAACACACAGTGAGCCTACTTCAAATAAAAGTTAAGAAATGTTTTTGCAGCTGTATTGTTATGAATCTATGAACCTAACTAAGGTCTTTTAGATCTTGGAAATCTACATTCATCTTTTTGTGTGTTTTATAGTACATTTTCTGGAAACATCAGGGTCATTTATTAGGGAACACATGCTGAAGGGGGTAAAAAAAGAAGTTGCCTGAATTCACTTATACCGTATGTGAAACCTCATTTCTGACACAGTAGAAGTAGAACATCCATAACATACACATACATGTGGAGTATATCATAGAAGAACAGCCCCTATAGTGCTACTACTATTACTACTGTAATTCTTGACGATTTCTTGATAATAAAACTGTCATAAAAGTTACATGATGACGATGATGTCCTCACATGTCTGTTCATGCCATTCAGTTGTAAGTCTGTGTTGCATAATTCACTGTCCCATACTGCCATTGTGTTGTTGCTCATTAGGATGGATCAGTGCTGCTGGGTCAGTTCTTTCTCTCCTCTTTCTCGCCGTTCATTTTCTCTTACCATTTCTTTCTGCATTTTCCCATCTCCCCCTCTTCCTACTTTCCCTGACATAACGATCAGTGTCCTCTCAGTAGTAGGAGGTAGGAAAGCAGGTTCAACTTCGGTTCAGGTCTGGTAAAAATATTCAGATCACGGTTCAGGTGGCAGCTATAGACAGACTCAGACAGAATATTGATTTTTAGTGTCTGTGTTCACGGATTTTTAGTGTTTTTGTTTGGATTTGTTGTGAAATATAAGAATCTGTGATGAATATCACAAACGGAAGCAGGAACATTTTGCCTTCTTCTCTCTCTCGTTTGTTGCTTCTGTCTTTCACTAACATGCATGGACAGTTGACCTCAAAATCGGATTTAGAAAAACATATTAAAGATTCCCAGACTGTCATGAGACATCTGTACTATTGTACATTTTGATACAAGCAAAAAAAATACATGTGATGATCTCTTTGACATAAAGAGATGATGCAAAACAAATGCAAAATGTGTTAAAATACTGAACATCTTCCATAGTCGCTGCTCGTATTTCTGAAATTATTAATATATTTGTACGTTTCCAAAGATGTATTGAAACTGGACCAAGTTTCCATTAGTGTGTAATCACCTAAAAATAAGAGTTGTTTGTATTTGTTACCTTAGAATGAGTCTTTTATATCTGCATGTTGAACCACCATGTTTCTACATGCAGCAGACCACAACGGACAAACTGAAGTTTAAAGTTTTTCCACTGTAGTTTCTCCTTCATGCTAGGAAGGAGAGGGTGAGACAAGGTGATCGAAAGCAACTAGATGACACTAACTGTTTAATATCTTCACGTCACACTTGTGCTGGTAACTTAGACCGTAATACTGTGTTGAGTGGTTTGGTCATAACAAGAGAGACACTTGATCACAGGGTGTCAAGTGTTCATGTAAAGAGTTTAACCTGAATGCAGCCTTAACCACATGTACTCATCGGTACATCTCATCTGCATGTCCTTTTCCTAACTGGTGATGTAACTGGGATGATGGACAGAAACCAATGCACACTATCTCCTCTTTCCCTCTCCACACTGATGACCAGGTTATGTAAAAGACATTGAGCAGTTGCAATGGTCCTTTCTGTTTGAAACTGGAGAAAGAACTGACTTCCGTGTGAATGCGAACATTTTTATTCTGTTGGCCTGCTCGTGGCGGTCATTGTGTCGGGTTTGGTTAGAAAAGTGAGTTTAAATCTTATCTGGACTTAAGGATCAATACTGATTTAAATCAGGAGACATTTATCGCCATCTAAAGCCTCTTTATTGGCTTCAGACTGACTGTGGCAGCAATAGTTTGGACTAAAATATCACCTGATAAATATTTTGAAGCTCTTTTGAGAAAAATGTAATTATTTTTAAATTTTAATTTTATTATTATTAAAAGGATTAAAACTAAAAAATTATGCAACGTCTTATTTCATTCTTGCTGGACTTTAGACTAAATTTTCAGGATCTCGCTGTAAGACATCTTACTGCTTAATTTGGACTAAATCTGAATTTTTACTTCAAAGCAAATTCAACTATTATCACTGAATATATACTATATACTATACTAACATGTCCAGATATCTTCTGTAAATCTTGCACAGTTATTTCATTTTATTTGTTTTGACTTCACAGCAGAACAAAACGTATTACCTTGTTAGCTTGTATAACATTGACATTTCTTTCCCAACAGATTAAAGAATAACATCGAATGCTTTAACTTATTACAGTTGGTCTCCACAGACTAAAAAAGCCACCCCAGATAATCCATCGATGTGCGGCCTCAAATAAAAAATGTGTTATCTTCAGTGTTTTTTTTTATCAGTGCTGCATTACATTACACTCTGCTTCCTGTCAATCATCTGACTCCCACAGGATCAAATAGAGGTTTCTTCTTCAGGCATGTTCCGACTCACAAACATTGTTATCGCAGCCTCGCAGTGTGTGTTTAGTGCGCTTTTAACCTGCAAAGTTTGACACTATTAAATCAGTATTTCTATTTTTTTAAAATGGTAACGTAAATGAACAAAAATACACAGCAGGCACTGAAAAAATACTGAGGAAAATGTTCATGCACGTAACAGGAGAATAAAATCCCAAATGAGATCAATAATTTAAGATTCTTTCTTGGCCTTAGAAATACTAATACTAATACAGCTCCATTTTGTTTCCTTTTCAGCTTCCACTCGACTTACACAGTTTTCACCAGCAGATAGTTTGCTCAGTGAGCTCAGCTCAGTAGCTGGTATGTGAAAACTGTGTGAAAGAGGTAATTGTTGAATTTACATAACTGTCTACCTTAAAACCATAAAAGCAAAATGTGAGATAATTCTACTTAAGTAATGTGTCTTTAAACATTTAACATGCCCAGTGTTATAATCATTGACTTATTTAACATTTTATTAATTTTCAAAATACCAAACAGCTCGCCCCATTGTTTCATAATACTATCTCTCTGCTGCTGCTCTCTATGTCAGAGGATGTGATAATTCACTTGTAGCATGGCAGTGAGTCTTAACCAGTCATCCAGCGCAGAAACAATCACTGGCTGGTTAATGGGGCAGAATGGAGCTGTGGGTATCTGGAGCTCGACTGAACAGAGAAGAGAGGCTCTAATGTAATCACACACTGACTGACTGGTTTGGAATAGATAGAAATAGAGGGATTATTATGTGATGGCCCCAGTGGTGGCGGGGGGGGGACTCTTCAAGGGTTCCTGTGTTAACAAGTGGAGGAGAGGAGAGGAGAGGAGAGGAGAGGCTAAAAGAGGGAGAAGGAAATAACTGTATGACATCACTGTGTGTCAACATGTACATAAAGCCCTGAAAGGGGTACAGTTTCCTAATTCCCAGCCAGAGGCTATACAGAAGTGAAGTAAAACTAAAACTCTTCGGAAAAGATTGTCTCTCCCTACACAATTATGAAACGGAATAACTCTTCATGTTGCAACTCTCAACATGTCCAAACTTGTAATAATTTTCATTTCTTTTGTCATTTTTTCCACATTCTGTGAGACTGAAGTGAAATGTGCTAAGGTGATAGACATGTCAGTGTTGGCGAAGTATATTGTGCAAGACGAGAGATTTGAGTTCACTGAGAGGTTTCACACAAACATTGACAGACATCATATGTATAATTCATGAATGAATCACATATTATTTGTCTCTTGCCATTGACTACCATACGTGTGGTCCCATGGGGGATCCCTGGGGCACACCAGAAGGAGAGGAACTTTGCTTCTCTATAATCTTCTAATCTTTCCTAGCACGACTGCTCAACCTCCTGAAACGGAAACGAACAGCACCTCCATCACGCACACAATGACTTAAAGATGTCATGTCTCACCTCAAGCTGGCACATGTGGGTCCTTTCAGAAATTGTACAAGATATGACAGCCATTTCTGAGTTACTCTGAGTTACTCAAGAATTTGCCTCTATTAACCTATGGATCACTCCAGTACAACATGCTGAAATGATGCCTTTAACATACAGTATATAAATGATTTCCACATTGATTTTCAGACATTAACATTGATTATGATCTAATGATGCCATTTTTCAGACTTTAGACTGTTTTGTACTTCATTTGGTTTGCTGTGGTGTGAAACATGCTGGCTTGCTCTGCTTGTCAGCTTGTCAAAATAGACAAAACCCATTTCCCACAAGTTGTCTTTATTTTCTAGTTTAATAATAGTGCCCCAACAATGATTCTACAAGCAGCACGTTTAATTCCCTCTCGTTAATATCTATAATGTTTACCAGGTGAAGAATTCAAATGGTTTTGCAGCATTGATTTCTTTGTTCTCATGCCGATATTTGAACTGAATTGAAACAAGATGAGAGACTGGGCGAGGCAGAGTGAAGATGTAGGGAGAAAATAAAATGAGACATCTGGACAGAGAAAGTGAAAATCAGTGGATTGCAAGAGAGAGGGAGGGAGACGTGAAACCGTGGAGACAGAGCGAGGTTGAAGAACACCGGTACAGAGGCAGTATGAGTTTGGAAAGACAAGTAGGTGAAGTTGAAGAGTGGGGAATAAAATGAAAGTC
The DNA here is from genome assembly GCA_028641955.1 of Protonibea diacanthus. Classification (NCBI taxonomy): domain Eukaryota; kingdom Metazoa; phylum Chordata; class Actinopteri; family Sciaenidae; genus Protonibea; species Protonibea diacanthus. Next base: position 19,035,802 of record CM053984.1, read on the forward strand.
AAAATATGGTGATGGAAATGTATAAGATGAAATGCAAGAAAGAAGAAAGGGGTGTGAGATGAGTGTGAGGTGTGGAGGACGGACATGCTCAGTAGAGTGGATGGCTCTGTAATCCTACAGTAAGAGAGATTTATCTCCGCCCTTTTGTATGATAGTAGAGGACACCCGTGGACCATTATAGAGAGCTCAATTACATCAGGAGACCATGGCCACACTGTGGGCTTTAGCTGATAGAAGAATCTATTAACAGGTAAAGAGACTGTGATGTTTCATAACTTAAAGATGCCTCCCATTTAGAATAGTTAATAACATTTGAATGGAGGTTTGGTTTCTAGTACAAGGACAAAGTATGCATACATTAGTGGAAACAAATTGGCTGTTATCTAACCTGTATATGAGATGATTTCTATAAACTATGACTTTTGCTTTCAATACATGGCTTCATACCATTAGTAGTTCTTCAGTTGATTTGGTTCTGTTTAAAATGGATTAATATAAATAGACCCAGTTTGCAGGTAATGGGCTAAAACATGTAGAAACATGTTTTGTAGGGGTACAACACAGACTTTATTTGAAACAGCGTGAAAGCGTGAAACCTGGACTGACGTTACACTTTACTGACAACATCTTACAGGATTTGTGGACTGGACTATAGAAAAATGTTCAAACAGCTCCCTCTCAGAGCCGTGTTGCCTGCCAGGATGTGAAATTACCGCCTGCTACTTTAAATGTAAAGAGAACCCTTTGAATGTGTCCTGTTGTCAAGGTCAGTTTGCTGAAGGTTTGTCCTCTGCAATTACAGTACATCTCCCCTTCATGGACACCTGGATATACCTGCTTTCACTGAATGTTCTGTACCCTCCATGCAGTCGTCAGGGTTAGCTGTTAGGACAGATAATGGTGGGAATTATAACATTACTGCAGTGCACAAGGCCAGACCATCACTAGTTAAATGGTCAATATCCACTCTGTTACAGATCATTAACCTGTACATGTTCTGAATCTGCTGCACTGAAGCACCGTCTCAGAGGCTGTTATTGTATGAGTGTAGTCTGAAGAGCTGTGTGCACATGCTGCTATTGAAATATGAAAAACAGACTAAAGCACTAAAGTCAGAATGAATCACCCACTTATTAATTATCTCAGAATGATTATGGATGTCTTGACGTTCTACTTCCAAAATAGGCTCTGGATGTTCCCTTTATAAAGGATATCTCATAATTAGCATAAACATTGCCCACAGCAGTAGTGCAAGTCTGGACTTAAACCATGAGTGATTACAATTAGAAATAACTCTACTATTAAACACCCACTGCTGTAGTTTCCTCACAGAGTTAACTACTGTGGAGATTTTTTAAGATACACAACATAGCTAAGACAAATGTGTGTCACATACAAAGTGCATTCGATTCTAATAAAAGCTAATAGTTGTTGAACTTGAACACAGACTTTATTTGAAACATAAAAGGGGAAATGTCTGAAATAATTCAGATTATCAACATTTTCTTTTTTAGCTGTCATTGTTGATGCTTCTGAAGCGACAAAGCCAAACTTCATGGTCTGATCACAACAACAAGAAAGTCTAAAATGGAGGAAGCTGTTGTGTTACACTTGCCTCCTCTGTTGCAGGATTAACTGCTTTCACATCAGAGAAATGGTTTGCATGCGTATGTGTGTTTTAGATGTGTGCAAACTTAGTTAGCTAACAAACCGACTGTTAGAGATGACCTTCAAAGCGGTGCTTTGGAAACCTATAGGTGATGTCCCTTCATTACTGTCATTGGTCAGAGGTGAGTTAAGCAGCTGCAGCAGTTCATCAGTCAGCCCTGTGAATAGGAAAAACCACAAGATTTTTATTTCTACATGCCTCGAAGAGGAATAAGATTAAGCCTGACATTGACACCGCATCACTGGACACCTGGGGTAAAAAAGTCCCTATTGCTAAGCTATCAACTGCCAGTGAAAATGTTTGAAAATGATGATTATGATGTGGTTCAAGCATCATTATAGCAGGAAAGAAACTCTGTTGAGAGCTGCTGGTGAATCCCAACACTCACCTTTCAGATACCGTCATATTTTTATGAGACATTTGAGTTTTATTGAACAGAATAGGGTGTCAGAATGAGAGTTGGCTGCCTGTCAAATTGGCTGTTAAGTGTGTACATGCCAGCTGGAGTCAAGATTGACGAGCATTTGGTGGTAATTTCCCTCCCTGAGTTATCTTTGGGTATTCTGTGCACTCTGGTGATTCCCTCCCCAGTTCTCAGAGGGTTCAGTAAAGCGAGTTCATGTTATTCTGTCAAACTAAGGTCAAAAATTAATGGCTACCTCCTAGTTGTCCCAGCACTGATTTGATCGGAGCAGTGGGGCAGAACGAAGTGGTCTGGTGTGTGCACGTGTGTGTGCACGTGTGTGCATGTGTGTGCATGTTTGTGTGTTTGTGTATGTGTGAGTGTGTGTGTGTGTGTGTTGCTCTCTGGGGGCTAAATCTTTGCTAGAGGCTTCACCAGAGTAATTTATTGCAACATAGACAGAGAGAGACACACTGCCCTTTAAATGTAACAACTTCTGGTGTTAAGACTATTACTGTGTGAAATTGAAGGTGTGTTTTTTTTAGTTTATTTTCTCTATCAGCTCCTCAGTGTAAATAATGGGATCTTTCATAGATATCCACAAGTTCAAACCATGCTGATCATATCATTTGAGAAATGTATGTATTTGTATTTAAGGTTTGCTCTTCTGTTGGTGTGAAGTGGGTTTGAAATTTTGTTTCACTTCACTAGTTCAGCCATCAATACATTTTTGTTTTAAGAGTAGATCTAATGACTACAGTTTATGTTGCTTGTAGTGACAAACCAACAGAGATTTATCACTCTACAGTTCCCCTCAGCTCTTTCAAGCATTTTAGCTACTTTCAGCTCATTGTTTTGGTTCAGAGAAGTTTCATTAACCAGCTCTACACTACCGGCCCAGCAACGAAAGACAAACCTTGCAACTGTTGAAAGTAGCGGTGCAGCATGTAGCAGCTATTTTTCTCAGCAGTCGGTGGAGACCAAAAATAGAGCTAAAAGGAGAGTGAATACTGACTTATATTCTTAAGGTGGACACAAACACGACATCATATGACTACCAATGTTGTTCCATGTCTCCATGGTGGATGTTTGAATTGGCATCTGATCAGTAACACATGTCAATGTTGTGTATACAGCTTGAATGGATGTCTCCAAGTGGCCAAAAGTCAGTTAATGCTACCTTAAGGATGTTTTTTTTTCTAATTTTAACTGTAATTGTTGCTATTTAATCACAAATATGTATACACTAATATTTAAAGTCAGAAAATATCAGGTTTTCAAGTTTTAAAGGGATATTGCAAATTTATACCCTGATATTTAAACTTGTAAATGTTATAATCAATTGAACATAATTCTCAGTTGATGTATTAATCAAAAACTTCCCTCTGTACTTCCACGCCTCTCTTTTGTTATACTAAGAATAGGTTTATTTTACAAACCTTGTTTTGCTTTTGGTTTTGAATTCGATCATAATTTATACCCGTACTTCCCACTGTTCCCCACTTTCTTTTCACTTTCCTTCCTTCTCCTCGTCTTTCATTTCCTCTCCCTTCATGTCTCTTCTCTCCTCCGCCTGTAATTCATGCAGCTCCAAACTTTATTGTCCCATGGGAGAAATTGCTAACAGCCACACAATAAAAACAGAACAGCACCACATGATCATCTTGTTCATTAGAGTTGTTTATCTGTGATCAGGGATGTTGTCTGTTCTCGGCGTCTCCCACTTCCTCGTAATAACTTCAGCCGAGCAGGCAGCAGGTCGATAAGCTGGCCTGTTAAAAGCACATTAAGCTCACCCTTTAACTCAAAGCTAACACATTCATGCCTGCGTTGGTTTCTATGCGGTTCTGTGACTGCATTAGCATGTGTGTGAGTCACATTAGCCACAATACTCAGGCCTGTAACTCGGTCAGATCAGGTCAAACTCTGCCATGTGGAGAACATTTGTTTTACTCAGTTTCCACTCCTGTTCATGATGTAATTATCAACAGCATGTCAAAAATCAACACTGATTCACACTGATAAAAGCTTCCTGTCTGTGAGTCTGTCTGAAGTTGTGGAGGAGATGAGTAAAGTCAGCGTGCAGAATAAGGAAAGGCAAAAAAAAAAAAAAAAGAAAGAAAGAAATTGGCAAGAAACTAGCGTGCATCCGGTGTGTGTGAGCATGTGTGTGTCATAGATCGCATGTGTCGGAAAGAGTCAGAAAGGAAAGGGGGCTGAACCCCAATTTAAAAATTCAAATCTGTAACAGCCAATAGGTTTTGCTGGAGCACGGGGGAAAGGAGGGAAGGGTCAAAAAAGAAAGAGAAGAAAAAAGCAAGACAAAGAAAAAAAAAGCTGATGATCTAAAGCAGCAGGATACATTAGAAAAATGTTCATTTCAACATATAAAACTAATAATTTCTTAATAAAATACTGGAATATGGCAAGTGAATGGTGCATGTGATGGTATTCATATGAGTATGAATGAAAACATAAGTATAAACGAAACCTGGATTGTGGCACCAAAAGTAATAAATATATAAAGTGGTAGGAAAAACAACATAAGCCTTTGAATATATATTAAAATAAGACCTTTAACTTTAAATTAATTCACTCAGTGTATCACATGGACATGAATATTTATAGACCAAGAATAGCAGTTTTATTTTAAGCAGACTCATTATTTGGGACAAGACGAGGTCACAACATGTCTTTCTCCTCAGAGGGCGAGGTTAAGGCTCCAATCAGCGTGTCATATCCTGTTTGATTTCCTGTCAGAGGGGCTGATTGCCAGGATTACAAGATCCTGATGGAAGGAAGAAAGAAAGAAACGATGGATGGGAACTGAACTGGAGGGAATAAACAGAGCCGGCTTAGAGCCGAACAGTGTGTTTAACGTCTGTCGACAAATGTGGGAAATCTCGGACAGTTTAGGGAGGATATGGCTCAGCTGGTATGACAGCATACACACATGCACAGTGTGTAAGTTCATGAGGAGTAAACAGTAATCAGATACATACATTTGTCACATTACAAGAGTAAAGAAATGTATTACATGTTTGAATCTTGACAGCTTGAAAGTAAACCAGCCACAAGCTAAATAAGGCCCCTTCTCGTACATTAATTACAGTATTACAGTATCATGCTGTAATTAATGTTAGAAAAGGTGATTGGTGGCTTCTGTCTCACACCACTGGTGTTGTTTGTAGCAATGTTTTTCATAATGAACACCATAATTTCCCATAAATGCCACTGTAATGAGGTTGTTGCCAGTTCTCCTCCCTCTTTTGTCTTTACCAAGAAGGAAAAACATGTTGTTTTTCTCCTTTCGCCTTTCACTGCCTCCACCATCCTCAAAAAGATTCATCTCATCATCTCATACCACTCTCCCGCATGATCGTTAAAGACTTTTTTCACAACTTTTATATGACACAACATGCATGAAAACATTTTTAAGCTTGGACTGTGCGTTATTATAGTATTATTTATCAGAGATATATGACTCAAGCAAAATGAAGCACAACCCGATTAGTTAAAGTCTACAGATGACTTTTTTTCTAAAGATTAAGGAGGCAGGAACAAACACTTTTGGTTCTCGTTAAATCTTGTGGCATTAGCTGAGTTTTCTATGGAAGAACAGACACTTTTTCTCAGTCTGTGCTGTAAAGCAATGCATGCGGAAAAGCAGAGTGTTCCTTAGATGAAGCCAGGCTTGCTGTGTACAGTCTTTATACCAAGCTACTCGCCTGCTACATCACATGTAGTGTCAGAAATCAATCACTGTAGTATCGATGCTCTCGTCTAACATTCCCAAAATGTAAAACTGTTCCTTTCATGTAAATCAAGTCTAGAAGTCACCAAATGTTACCAATAATCTCAGCAGTGTAATCATATCATGCCTCAGACAGTTTCCTGAAGTGATTGACTTGTGTCAGACAGTAATTCATATCACCTTTATGTCTGTGTGTTTGATCTTTGTCTCGTGTTTGAACTGTCAGACACACCTAAAGGTCAGCAAAGCCCTGACATGTCCATGAGAGCCGGGCTTTGTTCTGCTGTCAGAGAGCTCAAACAGCCGGTTATTATACAAAACACAAAGGGCTTAATAGCACTTGTCTGTTTTTATGAAACACACAGTGGTTTCCTCTGGACTTGTACTGTGTCAGTGGAAATAAAGAATGAGGACTTACTGTTAAGTAGCTCATAGAATCACTGTTATTTTATTTGTACTGTTGCTTTAAATTTACATATAGCGTACACGCTTTCACTATCTGATATTTTACATGACACTGAGCTTGCTCATCACTGAATTATTGTAAGAAATAATGATTGTTATTGTAATGAAATAATATCTATCCAACAATCTGTTCTCACATGCATACACACGCACTGTGACATAATTGATGCGCTTCACATTGCAAATTACTGGACAACCCAGTCAACCTGTCATACATGCTCCACTTCTCGCTCACACACACACACACACACATACAGTACACTCTGATATGTGTTTGTGTGTATGTGTGTCAGGTGTGAAATCCCATATGACAAGACATCCGGACTAATTAAGTGTGAACCGCGTTTATCAAGAAGATACAGGCCATATGGAGGTCATGTGCTGTTTGTGTTGGTGTGAGTGGAGAGGTCAAATATTCACATAATAAAATGTCCACCTTAATTCAGTTAAGGTGGACCTCCTTGCATGTTAATCAGTTTGTTTTTTCACAAAGAAATCCCCTTAAAATCCCAACAACTATTCTAACACACTAATAAACAGAAAGCAGAAAATGGTAATGGATGCAAAATGTGATTTTGATGTGTGGGAAAGAACAATAATGTTTGATGAACCAACTTTGCTTTAGGAGTAAATTAGTATTTGGTAATTGGAAAAGTATTGTGTTTTGAGTTGTAATCATGTTACGGCACCATCTCTACCCTGTATCTACAAATACAAGCGGGGTAAATATAATAATAATAAGTGCAATGCAAGAACAAAGTGTGTTTCAACTTTATAATCATATTGATGCTGCAGAAAATGAGTTTTGGAAGAACCAAAAACAGACCAGACAAATGAATCTCAAGCTTTGCTTTCACTTGCTTCCTGCTTCCTCACTTCAGCTCTGAGTTTCTGACCCCCCTCTAATCCCGTGGATTATGAACTGAAGGTTAATTTCAGGTTTCACCTCATTAGAAGCCACCTTTTGTCTAAAATGTAAACTGTGCGGTGAGATGAAAGGAGTATCTGCAGTAGAGCAGGGAGGCGTTACTGCAGATGATGCTCTCTATTTATAGGATGTAACAGGGATGCAGTGTTGTGGTTTGCTGGGACACCCTCTGTCACACACACACACACACACACACACACACACACACACACACACACACACACACACCAGATGGATGCTCTCTGTGTTGGTGGAGAAGCTTGTGTTGTGTGTGTCTCTGTGTTCTCGTTCACATATGGTTTCTCTCTGTGACTCTGTGCTAACACTTGCTGGCAGCTCAGGTGCCTGCAAGTGAGAAAAGAGGGAGGGAGGGGACGATGAATTTAACCCTTGTTTAACCGGGCAATGTGAGAAATTAACATATTGTGATTTGGGGGGATTTCAACCAAAATATGAAGCGCAACAACTTCTAAATGGTCTGAATCTGTTTGCATTGAAGAGAGGTGAGGCTGGTGCAGCTTTAATTACACTTCATTTACAAATCAAATCAACACACTGCTTCTTATGCATGTACACATTAATTAAAGAGCTATGCATGTTTTTTAAAGTAGATAATTACTTCAGGCATGACTGCAGGCAAGTAATGAAAACAATATGAAGGGGAAATATTGAAAAGTGTACACACAACACCAAAAAAATACATTTAAACAAAAACTGATCATACATTGACAGATTTGGGTTGTTTTCTCAAAACACAGCTACATCTTTGGGAAGTCTCTAATCTAAAATAAATACAACAAAATAATAATGATATTAAAATAAATTAATAAAGAGACTGAGGGGCAGAAACCTGAAATGATTCTGAAATGGAAGTGATTTTTTATTCTACAAGGAAAATAATAAATAAATAATAATAATAATGGTTACCTGATACCAGGAAACAGCTCTCGGCAGTTGGAAGCCAGCAGGGTCCTCTGTTAGTCTTTTGGTGACACAGGGTGTGATGATTTCAGCTCACTATAAGGGGGAGTGTGAATTCAGTGTCGGGGCAGTTTTTTTATGACTTGGTGAGAATCAGTTCAATCAGTGTAGAAGATGGTAGAAGTAACAAATGACAAACCTTCTGTCACTATTATTTACATAATAATTTCTACCTTTTATTTCTTATAGTCTGATATTATAGTCCATAGTCTGATATTAAAAAAATATCAGACTATGGACCCATTAATCATCTTCATGTTTTGACAAACACAAACTACTCCATAGTGGTAACCAAGGCAACTACCTATTACACATTATAGTATCACCACATTACAGCAAAGTAACACTCAAGCAGTGACACAAAACACCTTAACAAGCACCTAGTAACACCACACCATTCAATTTAACACCCCCCCAAAAAATCATAATTAATAATTAATGAATTCACCTAGCAACCATACTGAGAACACCCCAGCAAAAGCCTAGTAACAACCAAGAAATGAATAACAGCACCAACCACCTTGTAATAATATACTATAATATACTATAACTACTCTTATTATTTCAAGAGACTACCTACAGCCAATGTAGCAATTACACAGACAGCACCAACTAGGGAACACCCTAAAATAAATCCTAGCAACCACATCACACACCCCAGCAACAGCCTAGCAACCTAGCAACTATTTGCAGCCACTTAGTGAATGCTAAGCATTGACCTAGCCTTGGTACCGTATGACATCGCTAAACATATTCTTCACAAGTTCATTTTCAAAGTCGAGGTAATTCGAATTGTTTCCGGAAAACAGCTTCTGTTATCAAAAAACTTGCACCCTGTATTTTAGTTCAAATATTACAGGACTCACAGACATGAACCATATTTGTCTTTTTGCTCTGCTCATATTTACAAAGATAATAATAGAAGAGCTTTTTCCATGTTTACAAAATACGCAGCGATATTAAACAATACATCATGTTCATGTTAGAGTCACATTACTTTGCATTACAATTACAATTTCCAAACAAAGGCTATGCAGAGGGATATTGTTTCTTCTTCTGCACAGAGAAAGCATGAAACAAAAGAAAAATGGGCGAGACAAGAAAGAAGCGATACAGGAAACAAATTTACAGCCTGCAATAAGATTCCCACCATTTTGTGTTATTTCCATTGCGCCCTTATTGCAGCTACAGAGCTACAGTTTAGTGAGAAATGTCATCATATAGTCATTAAACCTGTAAATGTGCACAGAAGTGTTTTGTTGCAACAATTTTCATGTAGTGTCTTATCTCAGAGCCCAACCTCATCATGTCTCAGTTTTTATACCCACACATGAGATTCAATACACAGAGATCTTTTGATGATGATGATGATGATGTGATTCTTCTTACAGGCATTCATTTTCTGGTGTCATTAACAAAGAGAATTTTAAACAAGGGTGAAAAAAGAGGACAGAGGAAGTCCATATATGTACTGTAATTATTTTACTATTAGTCATGATTGAAGAGGAGAGGCCACCTCGTGTCAAGAGTGTTTTAAGTGTCTGTGCTTCCTGTACTTTGTTTTTGATTTGTTTCTCGCTCCATCCAAACACCTTCCTTCCTTCCTGTCCTCTTCCTCCTCTCTCTCTCTTCTCCTTCCATCTTTTTGTTCTCACTCTCTCTCTTTCTCTCCACCTCTGACCCTCCCATCATTCATCCTCCCCTCTGCCTCCTGCTCATTTCTCCTCCCTCGTTTCCTTCTTTCCTTCCTCTTCTTCCTCTTTCTGTCTTCTCATTAATGCGTCGCCAACGAGGGTGCCTTGGCGACAGGCTGCAAAAGCCGTCGCCACGGCAACATATCATGGTCTGTGGTTGTTGAGGCGTTTTGTTGGGCAGCGGGGGGATGTAAATGGATGCTGCATCTGTGTTGCGTGCCGGAGGTGCTCCTCGGAGTGGAGGAGGTCAGAAAATCAAATATTAAATTCTCTCCAGACGCAGAGCTCCTCCTTTGTCTCTCTCTTCATCCACGTATTCTCCTCTTTCACATCCCCCCTCTCCTCACCTCACGTATATATACACACTGTCTTTAAATTGCTTCATTACATTGATGTCTCTGTCTTTGTACTCTAAAGTTCCTACATCAAGTTCTTGTCATAGGGTCATTATGAAGTAATGTAAAACAAACAACCAAGGATTTATGTGTAATCATAACGACATGTAATCAAATGATAAAATTCATCATTTGGCATCAGTGTATACACACTTTAATCCTTGTGATATTGCAGAGAAGTGCAGCACCCAAATAGAGCCTAAAAACACTGTTTGGCTGAGGAAATAAAAAGTAGAAAGTAAACAAAGCAAGAAACCAAGAATGAGCAGCATGAGCAGCATGACAGTGCATATGAGGTGTGCTGCACTGTTGAGCTGAAACAATTTGTCAATTAAACAAGCCAATGCAAAACATTCGATCGTCGTAATATGTTGAATTATCATATATTAAATAATGGATCGTTAATTGCTGCCGTACGCTACAGAATCCTGCAAACCAAACAGAAATGATCAGGTTAGTACATAACATGAAAAATAAATTAGCCCTTTAATGAACATTTAGGGGCAATAGGACCCTGAGGAGGGATGGATGGGGGAAGATTTGGGGAGAAGGGGGGGTGAGGTGAGAGAGGCATTTGGTGTTGAGGTTTGACGTCTGCCACACACGCGCACACACACACACACACACACACACACAGACACACTCATCTTAGTCCATTCTCGCAGACGTAGCTCTGCTCAGCTTCCAACACCGCCGGGCACACGCATAAACCACACAAATCATTACACACACACACACACACACACACACACACACATAAATACAGTACATACTGCACACCTTTCTTCCTTGCACAAACAACAACATATGCACCACACAAATATGAACACGACACACGGCATACACACATGAATAATTCAGATCAATACGAGGCATTCAGGTTGGATGGGTGTTCATTTGCGCAAGGTCACCCACTAACACACTGCCTTAATAAGCAGAGTGTCTGGAGACACACATAGACACATTAGCAGACACACACACACACACACATGCTTCTAATGGAGGTGGCTGCAAGTGAGCGGCGGTCCTCCTAACAAAGAACTGCAAATCCTTCCTCCTCTGCCCCTCCCTCCTCTCCTCTCCTCTCCTCTCCTCTCCTCTCCTCTCCTCCTTCCATCTTTTTTCCATCCCTCCCTTCCTTCATCTCTTTTGTTGGCATATTACCATGTGTGTGTGTGTGTGTGTGCGTATGATGGGCCAAAGTAAGCAGAAGATGGGGAGGAAACAGGTTTTGTCAGTCTCAAATACAGCCTGTTGTTGTCATGATTACTTTTTGAAGGAGAGAAAGAGAAGGAAATATTTAGATGGAGAGTGGGAGGAGGGGAGGAAAAAGTCAAAGCAGGGCGACAGAAAGAGAGACAGACTGTTGAAGCCCCTGCATGTGTCACATCCATCCCTGATCAGTCTAGTGGCGTTTTGTTGCTCTCCTAATGGTATGCTAATGCAATGCTAATTGACCATTCACTCCCTTGGCTTTAGCTGCACTGATACACTCAGGCGGATGTAAGCTGAATCACTGTTGCGTTACATCATGTCAGCGTTGGTCTGCGCGACTGGAAATACAACAACAGACGTGGTGGGCACATTTAAATGATGTTGTGATGTGATACTGCGGGAGTGTTGGAAACAAATCAGTTCAGCTTCGGGTGATTTATCAGAAAACGGTGCCTAATTCACGCTTGAGTTGGATCATTTATATCAGCCAGTGACAAATTTTTTGCTTAGCCCGCACCGGCACATTGATTAACAATAATTTTTGACGTGGGAATCCATCTGAGGAGAGGTGATGAAAAGGTGCAATCAGTTGTGGTGCAGCTACCGAAACAAACATTTTTGCTAATGATTTAAATGTATTCACAGAACACGTTTCATTTTTTTTTCTTATTCTGGTGATGATCGAAAAAAAATGGATGTCATGTTTTTTAGCCATTTAACGGGCTCGTATCACAAGTTCTAGGTTGATTTTTTTTTTTTTTTTTTTTTTTCCCATGGAGCTATTGGTTTCCATTGTTTTATATTATTCATTTTCTTTCATTTTTGTTGAAGGAACATGCTTTTTTTAGTTCATTTTATGTAGTTCACTGACATCAGATTCACTTTTATTACTCAGCCATATGTCCACACACAAGGAATTTGACTCTGATTTCTCTCTCAGTACACACATATGGACATACATCGACAAGGACAAGCTCAACAAGTAAACATAAACATTAAACTACTATGTACAAAGAGAAAAAATATACAAATATGTAGATCTATATGTATATAACCAACAATACTATTTGTAGACTAGAATAAGACAATGGTGCTGAGTGCAAAGAATGCTGAAATAAATATGGTTTATGTACCAGGTTGCTTATAAACAAGAGGATATGACAGTATATACATCAACAGCATGCATAGATTACAGGTATCACAGGGATTGTCTTAACTGTATCTCACATCAGTGTGGGTTGAGGATGATTCAAGATTCAATGTGTTTAAAGTATGTTGTGGTAGCTCACCTGGTACAGCATGCACCTCATGTATCAAGGCTAAAAGTAGTTATCACTGTGACCCAGGTTTGATTCCAGCCTGGGGCCTTTGCTGCGAGTCATCCCCTCTCTCACTCTCCTGAATTTTCTGTCCATGTCTCCAGCTGTCACTGTCCAGTAGAGCAGAAAATGCCACAAAAAATGGCAGCGTTATCTTAATTTCATATTTACTGTATATTTGTTACCCCGCCTCTTGTCCTAAATCGGGTGGGATAGGCTCCAGCCCCACCATGACCCTGATGAGGATAAGTGGTTACAGATGAATGGATGGATGGATGGCATTTTGTTGGTTAGCAACTGGATCATTTAATCTTTAATCTTGTCCTGTGAAGTATGAATCAAAACTTTACGAATATCTGAAGCTCCAAATGCCTCGAGGCACTGATATAAGATTACACTGGAAAAACTGTAACTGGGTACAAGCCAGTATTGAACTAATCTGAACATAATCAATACTAACATGACGGGTTTTCCTCATGAGTATCATAGTGCGATACAATTTTCATTGTTCCAGTGCGTGGCTCGTGGACGCTGAGGGGGGAAAACAGTCAGTCGGTTTGTATCATTCACTCTCTCTCAGCCTGCCAGGGTCGTGACCTTATCTTCCTGACAACCTGAAGCACCGGAGGGTTGGATTAATGTTTCTCAGTCATATCTGCTCCTGCTCAGTGTCTGTGCGTGATGAAGTCGTGTGTTTATTCCTCCCTTGCTGTGATGCTACACTTTGCAGGGTTCCCTGCGATGTGACCACAGGGAGATGATGTGTACAAGCAGAGAGGACACATAGTAACTGTGAGTGCATGTGTTTAAACCAGACAAAGGGGGATTTGTTTCATTTGATTAGAAAGGAGTCCAAGCTGACGTCAACTATTTGCTAGATTCAAGAATTAAAAAGCTTCAGTGATCCAGATGTTCCTTTCATGAGTTTTTCTTTGACCCATTTTCTGAATGAGGACATGTTGTGAGATCATGAAGCAAAATGACAGTTTCAGTCATATTGACCACCTTTAATGGACAGGTTGCTGGCCTTCGATTGGACTGTTTTGAGCTCATTTGTCTTTTGGTGTTAATAAACCAAACAGTTTGATTTTAGAAAGGTTGTTTGTCCCATTTTTTTGTCCCTCTTTACAGTTTGTGTTATTTTTTATGTTGTTCTGTATGACTGTGAACATCACCTTACAGGGTGAGACACTGGGTTGGATGATGAATGGTTTGGGAGTACACGATCATCTGTTTTACTCAAGTTCAGTCTGGATCTGCACTGTGCGTTAAAGCTTACCTAAACAGTTTCCTACTGTTGTCCTATATACACAAACGGTAATGACACCATGTAACACGTTTGAAAGAGGACACACAGTCCTCCGTTGTTCAAAGGAAAAGTCAAGTTTATCAGCAGCAGCAATTCAGTCTGCAATCAAACAAGGCATCGCTACAGACATTTGCAGCTACAGACTGACTTGCTCTGGTATGACCAGTAGCTAATGTTATTGCTAATGTTGGCTAACACAGATGTTATTTTATAACATAACTGAGTAAGTTTGTTCACTTCATGACTCTTCTACATGACGACAAAGGTTTCAGTACATTTATCATAAAAGTAAAAAACAGGAAGTAAACAAACAGAGCATTGTTTGCATAACTGTTCAGACTGTGTAAAGCTTGATTTCTAGTAAATGGTCTAAAGCATGCAACACCACCACTATTATATGAACAACTGGAGGGCGAAAAGTCAGATTTCTATCATTTTTGACCCCAATTCAGGCTTTATTAACAACATGGCAGCACACAAAGAGGCTTTATGCTCGAGGCGCTGACAGTGAATGGGCTGTTTATTTCCTAAATCAGCCCTAGCAGGGTGTTATAATGTTTTCACAAAATGTGTGTTAAAGTGTGAGAGACACTGCAGAGTGTGGAAACAGTGTGAGCGTGTAGTAATGAGTTGAGCAGACTGGGGATTTGGGAAACGTTGGTGTTGCTTTCGTCTTATCTGCTCCGCTCCGTTGTGCTCTGAGCTGCTCTCCTCTGCGGCAGACAACCGGAGAGAGCTGCTTAATGCTCTATTTGCATGCTAGGAATTCAGTAAAAGCTGTTATCAAGTGTGACTGGGAATAAATATGATGTTAGAATGTGCACGCAACATTACAAGCAACCATTTGTAGTGATATGAATATAATTGGATTGTTGCTATTTCGTAAATGGCAGGATTTGTGCAGAAAAATGTCACCTTGTCACTTCTCTGTCTCTCTGCTTGCATCCATTCTCAACTTACAGTACACACACACACACACACACACACACACACACACTGGTTATGCAACCCATTGTGTGTTGCGTTGTGTAGACTCTTTGTTCCCATGTGTGTGGTGGTGATGATGTAGAGACGGGAGTGTCCTGTTCTTTCAGGCTGAGACTGGCCCCCTTGCCCGCCTGTGAAAGTGTGTGTGTGTGTGTGTGTGTGTGTGTGTGCGTGTGTGTCTCTGTTGCTGCATGCACTTCAAATAAATGACTTTTATTTGAGAAACACACTCTCTCATTATATGCACACACAGACATGAACACACACACTTTCACTCAGTATTCTGATCTGCTTTCTGCCCGCAGAGGAAAACATTGTCTGTAGTATTGTATATAGCTTTTTAAAAATAATATAAAAACCGGGTGACTTAAAAACGTGACTCCGCATTGTGTTGAGTTGTTTTGCGAGATTAACGGACAGAGCTTTGGAAATGTGATCTAACTAGTAACTTCAAGTGTTATTTATAAGTTTGTCATATTAAATCTGGAGCCCATGACCAAGAAAACATCACTTTGTCTCGAACAACAACTGGAAATGCAGAGCAAAAGGCCGCAGCTGCGTCTGAAACGGTTTGATTCACCCGTGAAACACAAAGAAATTCAGATGTCATGGGAAAGTGCCAACTTGATGGGTTACCAGTAATGTCTGTTACGAAACAAGAGATATTGTCACCTTAAAAAGCCATTAGCCAATAAGGTGTTAGTCATATATACATTGCATCATCATTACATCATATGCATGCCTTGGAAAAATACTAAAACGCGAGGGGCCTACCAACACCTTGTGGTTTATTTAATCCATACACAATGAGTGATTTTTATATTTCTGTTTATACAGATCAAAAGAATGAGACACACTTTCAGCTTTAGAGGTGTCCATGGGTAGATTTTGTTACCTTTGGACAGAGCCAGGCTAGCTGTTTACCTCTGTCTTTATGCTAAGCTAGTCTCTCAGCTCCAACACACATCAGAGGGGCATCAATCCTTTCATTAAACTAGTTTCAGCCCAGCACAGCAGCCATGCGTCCCAATAGGTTCATTCCTGTTCGGAAAGTCATCTTAAATCTAAATCACAGACGATTAAAACAGAAAATAAGGCCAGTAAATAATGCAAAAACAGGCTTCAGCTTAGGAAGGTAAAAATGAAAAGACACGTTGGCTCTTCTCTTCTGCTGTGTAGCTCTCAGGATTTCATGCCTGCTCGCTTCACTCGACTCTACACAAAGAGCAAATCTGATTTCAGTGCAGCTCTCTCACTCTCTCCTATTCCCAGAGAGCAATCTCATCTGCTGTCAGTTAACCTGTGTGACGGGCCATAACCTGACTAGGCTGTTAAAACCATTCCCATTCAGGAAACCAGATCAGCACACTGTATAAACTTCTGCTGTATTTTGCTCCGGTCTGTCACCCAGAAAGCAGCGGTAACATCTCAATCTAGTTTTGAATATTTCTGTCAGCGTGTTGCTGCCCGCCGACGTGCTTTCAACATTGCTGTTCCATATCATTTTATCATTAGTTTGTCTTGTATCGTTATGTTTCGCACATATCCCTACTCTCGCCACATTTTTCACTCCCCTCTTTCAGACTTTCCTAACTGTCCTGGGGGTGTTTCATCAGGTTTCTCTCTGTTTATTTGATCCCGCCCTGCTCTGTAGCCCGGGTGTCACGGCTGGTTGAGCTGCAGATCAGATTGGATCGGAAGGAGGAGAGTTCGCTCTGCTGTGTTTCCTCATCCATGACGGAGGAATGACAACATCCCTTTCTTTCACTCCACCTTTTTTTTTTCCCTTGCTCTGCCATCACTTTTATCTGATCTTCTATCCTTTCCCTTTCCACCCACCAGATCAGACCGGCAAAGGCGGGTGTTTATGTCTTTGAATATTCATCCACGTCTGTCTTGTGCAACCCTTCTGTACCTCTGTTATCCTTTTTTTCCAATATTTTCTCAAGCCCATCCACCTCTCCTTCCGACAGCTTTTGGGATTACTGTGAAAGGTTACCTGACAAAACCTTTGCTGCAGCTGCTGGAAAAGCAGGAGGACACAGCCAGAAGCTGTTAAATATGTTAGCAGATAACATGGGACTCAACTCTGTTATCTTATCTGCAGTGTAACTGTAGACCTGCAGGCTCGGAAACATGAGAGCCAAGCTCTGGTCACGATGTGTGTGGATGTGCAGGTGTGTGTGTGTGTGTGTGTGTGTGTGTGTATATGTGTGTGTGTGTGCTTTTACATAATAAATAATGTCCCAGCATACTTTTGTAAAAGTGAGAATAAGATGAGCACAGTTGGAAACAATAAAGTAGCTTTCTAGAAATAGGAAAACATACGTGTTTCATGCTTTCATCATAAAACCATCAGAAGCACAAAAAGAAGAAGATCTCTATTGATATGTGGAAAAATGTATTTACAAATCTAAAGTATTTATCTGTTTAGACTATGGCTTTAAGTTTTAGCCAAAGGAAATGATGATGGGGCATCCCGGTAGCTCACCTGTAGGAGCATGCACGTTGCTGCAGCGTCCTGCAGCCTGTGGTCCTTTTCTGCACGTCGCATTTTGTCTTGTCTGTCTTGTCTGTCTTGTCTGTGAATGCTCACGATAATAATAATAAAAGAAGATTGTAACAAAATATATACTGTACTGTATATATAATTTTTTTCCCCAGCCTCAGGCAGTGATTCCCCTATTTAGCTGTTACACTGACAGTACAGGCAGCTGTTTGCCCGCTGATGCAACTTGTAATTGGAAGCAACTCGCACATACAATCAGTTTGACAAACTGACTCAGCATTTTTTTGATTCAGGCTGTTCGGGTATCTAATTGCCAGTTCATGCTGAGATTTGGTATTTTACTTTATGCGACGGTCAGAGGAGCTGATCGACAGTCCAGGCGACTCTTTGGCAGTTCAGGGAAGTTTAGCTGACTTAGCACATGGCTGACTTGTCAAAAGAGAAAGAGGGTTGTTATTGTTAATGATGACATTAACAATGATTCCATTCAGCTATTCGTGTGTAAGCCGTGACAGTAGTAAAGTTTCCATTCAGTGAACTGCAAAAGAAAATGCAAATTCAAGAGTAAGACCATACTTTCTGTAATAGGGACAAAACCTTATCACTTTGAGTCCTAATGTTACCTGAGTACATTTTATTGGTGGCAAAAAAAAGAATTGCAAATTCAATAGTTCGGCTTTATCAGGAATCACTCTTGCAATTTCCTTTTTTTTTTTTTTTTTTTTCCATCGACACCCCCACCTCGCTGAGCTATATCTGACAGTCCCGGCATCTGTTCAGCCTCCATCCAGAATCAGTGTTTCCATTATCAGACAGGCTGATTGATCAGCTGAGTTTAGAGCCATTAATAGACTGTTTGCATCTCGATAAACTGATCTTAAAAGTGGGTTAGTAGACTGAGAGAGGGAGGGAGGGATTTAGGGAGAGAGGGAAGGACAGCGGGAGATGAAAAATTAAAAGGTCAGGAAATAGCCCAAAGAGTGATGGAGGGGAGGAAGAAAGGGAGAGCCGAGAGGATGAAGGGATATAAAGAGGAGAGCTGAAGGAGGGACAGAGGGAGGGGAAAGACTGACAGATTTGTGGAAAAAAAAAAAAAAAATCAGACAAATACCCTTCATGCTGATGCTGCACTGCAACTCCACCTGAACATTTGAAGAATTATTTTGAGCGTTCGCCGGCGCTGGAAGGTTACAACATTTTAACAGTTCACTTCCATCCTCCTTTCTTTCCACCTTTTCCTTCCTTCCATCCCTCTGTTTCTTTCTTTTGTTGTCGGGGGTTGCAGAGAGAGTAGCTTGTTTCCATGGAAACGGACTGAGCCAGATGAGCTGAGCTACTTGCACTGCAGCGTCTGTCCTGACTGTGTGTGTGTGTGTGTGTGTGATTGGTCTTGGCTCTAAATAGAAGGAAGGATGATGATTTGTGTCTAATGCACTGGGCAGACACTGGGTGAACCCAGTCTTTTTTTCATGTGGTTGTGTCTCCGCTTTAGTCTTTCTCCCTCTCTTCATCGCTCACTATTCTTACACTGGTACCTCCATACTCTTATCAGTGTCGCCGTGGTGATCAGAATCGCCACGGAGGTGACCAGCATCGCCATAGCAATTACTCCTGCAGCTCAGCACAGGAGGCAGAGGAACTCTTGTCATATGATGTACATACTAAACAGGCTAAAATACATAAAATACAACATAAACAGGCTTTGCCAGGCGCCGAATGAGAACATATACACACTCACATTTACATTGTTCATATCCATTGAAACTAAGACCAGGAAATGGTAAGCTTAACTCTCTGGCAACCTGAAGAAACTTTTTGTTCTGTCAATCTTTTTTCACAGATTCTATAAGGTTTACACAAACAAGATATATTAATTAATGAGTTGTAGAGGTGCTGAAGTTTAGACAGAACCAGACTAGCTGTTTCTCATGTCTGTCTAGGAAAAATAGACATTCACTGCAGGAAAGCGAATATGCAGATTAGTCAGATATTCCTCTAAAGAGGCAAAACTTAAGGTCATCTTAGTAAATAAACTGATTTGATTCCCATACATGCTAAAAAAAAACCCTGCAGGTCTTTGGTGTTGTCTTGTTGATGAATGAAAAGATTGCCTTAATTGTAGTGGAACAGTCTTTAAAGTTCAGCAATATGTTGAGCAGTTTGCCAAATGGATGTCATATGTGTGGACCGGCATCCAGATGTGTTATTGTGTGCGCAGCAGCTGGCGGTTGAGATTATGACTTCAGAGATGAGGTAAAGATGAAATCATATGGTGGTTAGAGGTTTGTTTTGGATCACTTTGAACTACTTGTAATAGCGAATGCTTGAGTGAGCATCTTGTTTTAGAAATTTAAAGTAAAATCGACTAAGACATTTTAGTGGTAAACATCTGTGAAGTTTAACAACAGAAATCTTAGATTGTTTCTTTTCCCACTGCAGGCCAACTCCTCACTGAACAAATCCATCTTCGTCCTCACAGACAATGTGTTGTTGCATCTTACTAATGAGACTCTGTTTGTTTGTCTGTTACAGAACTCCCAGAAGAAACGAGGAGCACGACCCAACAACAAACCTGACAAGAAGCTTGGTGCACAGGTAACACCCCCTCACACACACACGCACGCACACGCACACACCACAATGATATATTCCCCCCAATGGTCCTGCAAATCAATAATAAGGCACAGTTTCAGCTAAACCTTTAAGAGAAAGCTGGAGAGAGAGAGTGACATTTTTCTAATAGAGTCACAAATATGATATGTAACACAATCATCAGAAACAAATAGCAAAGTGTGTTGGGTTGACGCATCTGCAGTACATGATGGAGAGAAGAAAGGCACAAGATGTTTCTGAGGAGTTTGACAGGGAGGAAGATTTTAAATAAAATGAAGAAGTGATGAAGGAATCAACAGACAGACTGACAGCAATATTACAAGTTTTCTATGAAATCAATAGATTTTTTTTGTCTCTGTCTCCCAAAGGTTGTTTAGATTCTTGACATTCTAACATGCTTTATAAGACCTCCATAGATATAGAGGTCTATATAGAGGTATAGAGATTAAAGTTATTTCCAGATTTTCAGAGGTTCCCGGGCAACTCTGCTTTATATGATAGTATATCCATTATGCAATATTTTCTTTATTATTAGATTAAATAGAATTACAGATTTTACGTCTTACCAGGAATAAACCCCATTATTGAAATTAATAATAAAATGTGAAATCTGCACACAGCAGTCCTGTCTGTGATGTTTGAGCTCCCTTGCAGTTAAAAATATGAAATAAAGCTATTAAATATCATCATGTTTTCTGTGTAACCTGTTTTTGGTGTCAGCATCGCCTGAAGCAGCTATCATTTCCTTCAGATTGCATGGACTGTAGGCGACACAGACAACAGGAACTGTTTCCCCTGACATGTTTTCACATGTAATCAGTCAAACAGAGCCGCACCGGTTCCAAACTCTAATTAAACCACCAATCAATCCCTGCAGGGACAGTTTAGTGTCTGCATCAACATCGCCACACATAAATAAATAGTCTGTACAGTTGTGATAGATTTAATTTATGATGAAATAGCTGTTCACAGCAGCCTGAATGTGCTGAAAATAAAAGTAGTTTAAGTGGAATCAGAATCAATAAAATCTAAATCATGAGGGACGGAAAATCTATATGTTTCATTGTGGTCATTTATATGCAGCGGGCAGGAAAATGTAAACATTACAGACAAGGTAATTAACACTACAGCAAACCTGCTGCTTCTGGAGAGACACTCTAATTGAAGTATATACACGGCTAATTGTCACATTTATTGTGGATCGGGCCTCATATGCAAACTGAGTTCAACCCGGAGATGCTTAAGTCATCCGAGGCCACGAGTCACAACTGTCATGTCAGAAATCTAGCATGTTTGATCCTTCCAGTGTGTTCCTGCCTCACAGCTCATGATTGTGCTGCCTGTGTGTCTCTTTGTGACCCATTTCCTCTGGGGAATCACAGTCCATGTGTGCAGACAAGCCGTGCACTGTTTGAAGCAGTAGGCATAGATCAGCAGTTAGTGATGTATTCCTTCTCTTTTCCACGTCATCTCTGTTTTTTTTTCTGCCCTCCATCTTGTCCTGCAGGTGTTTGTACTTTGTCATCCTTGCATACTTTTTTTCGTTTTTTGTTTTATGCTTGGATCACAGATCAGGCACCAACGCCCCACTTTAAATCTTTACCTCCTCTTCATTCTGCGTCTCTTCTTCCAAAGACATCACAAAAGTGAACTACTTTTTCCTTAACTTCACTCTTCCAAAGTCTCCCTCCCTCCTGTGTTTTTCCACATAACTAAAATAGCTCAAAACTTTTTCCCCTGTTGTGAAAAAGACACTACAGGAGTTAGAAGTATACAAGCTCAGGTTTTTAACAACGACAGTACATAAAGATGCAAATCAAAAACCTAGAGGACAGAAGGTGTTTGTGGTGAATGTAATTCTCTCACCACCATCTCTCTCCAGCTGCTGGGCTACGCCGCCCAGGCTTCCTCTCCAAGCCACATACCATAAATGGCTGTAAATTCGCTGGCTCTCGCCTTGCTTAATGTGGTTGGAAATGCTCCACAGGCTGTAAAACAAATACAGCCACAGAGCTGCTTCTGAGGAATGGGTGCACGGGGTCACCTCAGGTCAGCAGTAGTTCCAACTGAGTTAGGGAAGAGAGAAAAGGAGATATACTGTACATAAATGAATAAGATCTGTTAAGAACAAACAAAAACATGAATCAACAAAATCTGAATTAGGCTGTTATAGCTGAAGCTGTGAGCCTTGTATAAGTCATAACTTAAACAAGGAGGCTATCCTTGTGTGGCTTTTATGGTTTCAAGTTTTAAAGCTGCATCAACTTTTGTTTTGCCACTAGGGGGCCGAAAAACACTGCAACACGCTGATAAAAACACAATCCTGACATATTATCAATTCTTTTGCTAAAACAGTTGCCCACTTAGAGTGTGTTTCTGTCCACCTGATGAGTGTAAGTCCTGTATTCACTGGCTGTTTTAGCAATTTAGCAAAAATCGCTAAAAGACACAAAAAATCCTCCATAGAGCCACAGAGTTGGTGCTTTTTAGCAATTTGATTGGCCCATTTGACAAGTGAATCATTAAACTAGGAGTTTAATAGTAATAACATGCACCCTTGTTCAATTTAGATTCACTTGGTCTGGTATGACCTGTAGCTTGTCATTGCTAATGTTAGCAAACGTAAGACGTACAGTATACATACAGTATATTGCTGTGTGACTAACGGAACTGAGTCGCACTATGTTTTAGTATTTGCCAATATTCATTCACTGTTACTTGTGGCTAAAGAGGCTGCTCTTTCCAGAAATCCAAATATTGATCATCGCAGCTTTAAAGTGCCACAGTGCTTTACTGTGTGCTTTAAAGTACTGCGGTCTGAGGTGCCAGAGTACTTTGAATGAGTTAGTAAATATTCATTTCGGATTCTGGATGATGTCTGAGACAAACCGCTAATGAGTGTGTTTTTTGGACTCTCTGTTTCCTGTGTTTTTCCCCTCACGGGGAACAAACACAGCATGACTCTGACCTCACCATTTGGTAGCTGAAAGCCGCAAGTTAGTCAAATAGCTCTTTGTCATTATCTTTTAAGTTCAAGGAGATTTTAAATAGAATGAAAAGCCAATTCATCCCAGTTGAACTCCACTACTGTAATGGGATTTGGCTTGTGTTCAACTGACAGAAGGCACGCAGTTTAATGCATCCTATAATTGTCAGAGATGATGTTACTGTGGTTTGAAAAATGTTCAACTTCGCAGAACATCAGAACACAATTTATGACAAAATCGTCATGTGCTTCCCCCGTGACCTCTAACGTTGTCCAGTTGTCAGTCTGGATGGACCTAAAGGTTCAGTGATCTGACTGTGTGTGTCTGCACTGTTCACATGCATTCATCCATCTGTCTGCAGCTTTCACTCTGTGCACATTTCCATTGCTGTCAGGTTCTCTGTCGATCTCTGTAGAAACTCTTTCCCAGGTTGCACTGATTGAAATGTCCTCCGTTCAGATTTGACACATTGTATCTACAAAGTCATGTCTTTGTGTCTCAAAGGCTCTGTTTAACATTTTTCCATCCTTTTACCCTGAATTAAGGCAAATGGAAATGAAACACTGTTTAATCATTCATTTTCTTTCATTTATTCATTTTTTACTAGAGTTTGAACCGCAAGCAAGTTCATTACTCGAGTAATGAAATTGACAGAAGCTGGAACCCACAAATGTTTGTCTTTTTTACTTGGTGAATTGCCTAAAAAGATAAATAAGTATTTTACTGACTGATTACTTCTAGTTACAGGCCTAAATGGCAACTTTGCATGATAACAAATCTGAGTGCATGTCTGCCTCTCTGTGATACAGCAGTTTTTTTGGATCAATGTCACCTCAGAGCTCTCTTCTCTTTTTGTCCCGTCACTGCAGGAGGACAGTTCAGACCTGAAGTGTCAGCTCCACTTTGCCAAAGAGGAGTCAGCCCTGATGTGCAAGAAGCTGACCAAGCTGGTGAAGGACAGCGAGGCCATGAAGGAGGAGCTGGCCAAGTACAGGTCGATGTACGGAGACGTCAACGCCTCACTCACAGTGGAGGAGGTGTGGATTAGGAGGACGGAAAGACCTCCATTTTCTCTTTACAGTCGTTTGTTTGTCTGATTTCACTTTGACATTGTCGGATAGTGATTAATGAGCAAATAACTGCAGACAAATTAGTGGTTAGTGAACAAAGCCATGAAACAGGAACTCTCAAAAACGCCCTTATATTGAAGGTCAGGGAAAAGTTTGACTTCATACAGCCCAAGACAGTGTTTTCTGAAAGCGCCTTAAAGAAAATCTAATCCCTGAATTTTCATCTTTTCTCAGCATTTGTCTCTGCATTTCTTAATGTTTGCCTCAGAGCTGCAAAATGGTGTCACTTGGCTATTGCAGTGGACATGATCTGTGAAGTATCCCCACACTTTGTACCCACATAAAACCTAAATGGTTCTTCAACTCTGCAGAGGTGAATTGTTTTAGAAACAGCCAAAACACACACAAAGCTCATTAAATTCACTTCTAAGCTGTTGCATTTACTAATGCACTAAACATTAAAAGAACATTTCAACAAACAGGAGGGAATCCGTTATTTTCCTACAATATGATGATGATGATGATGATGATGAGCATTTAAGGCAAGGCAAATTTATTTACTATAGCACATTTCATACCCAAAGGCAAAAAGCATAAAGAAAAGGAAAATGAGAGACAAATCATAAAAACGATAAAACCAAGCAAAAGCACAATGAATAAAACCAAATATCCAGGACTGGTAATGCTGAAGATATTGTTATTACTACGGATGATAGTATCGATCTGTCAGCAGTTGATTAAAAATGTGTGAATAAACAAGTGGGAGGTGACTAATAAATTGGTTTCTCCTCTCCTTTCCTCTTCCTCCCACCCCTCCAGGTTGCTGACTCACCCCACACCCGCGAGGCAGAAATCAGGGTCCACTTGAAGCTGGTGGAGGAGGAGGCCAACCTGCTGAGTCGACGCATCGTGGAGCTGGAGGTGGAGAACAGGGGCCTCCGAGCTGAGATGGATGATATGAAAGGACCACAAGGTAGATATGAAATTCATCTCGTCGGCCAATCAGACATTCCTGTAATTAATTTCTCCGAGACGTGAGCTCTCTGGGGGTGGAAATAATCTTAAATTATCACGTAGCATTAGCTAATTGGATTACATAATAGATTAACTTTTTGTAGTCTTGCTGACACCGTGAGGTTGCCAAGCAACAAGTAGAGTCCAGGCTTTTGTGCTTAATAAACAAACAAGATACTTTAATGAGTCAGCTTTAGAGGCAGGTTTGTTGCCTTTGGACAGAGCCAGGCTAGCTGTTTTCTCCTGTTCCGGGTCTTTGTGCTAAGCTAAGCTAACCACCTGTTGGCTCCAGCTTCATATTCAGTGTGCAGATAGGCGAGTGGTATTAATCTTGTCTAACTCTTGGCAAAAAAAAACAAATGAGCAGATTTTCCAAAGTTGTTTAAGATCATATTTGACATGCTTTTGTCTATTTATATTTGCATGATTCATCTGTAAATTCATACTTTCATTTTAATAAATGCTTGACCTCTCATTGTTTTTTTAACCCTAGATGGTCCTCAAGAACTTACTGGTGTTGGTGGTGGTCTGGGGGCGGGTCTTGGTCTAGGAGGAGGGGCCATGGTACTCGGGGGAGGAGCTTCCTCTGAAAACGTCATGGAGCTCCAGAGACACCTCCAGTTTGTGGAGGAGGAGGCGGAGCTACTGAGGAGGTCTCTAATCGAGATGGAGGAGCAGAACAAACTCCTGATGAACGAGATCAACCGATACAAATCTGAACTCCCGCCACCGACGTCCACGCTGTCATCCAACTCATTAACGTCGCTGACCGACGGGCTGCTCAACGACAGCCCGGTGCACTCCATACAGGAAGGGGCGGTGCTTATCAGCACAGACGCCCCGACCCAGGAGGAGGAGCTCAGATTGGCGAGGCTTCAGATTGGAGAACTGAGCGGGAAGGTGAAGAAGTTGCAGTACGAGAACCGAGTACTCTTATCCAACCTGCAGCGCTGTGATCTGGCCTCCTACCATGCCCCTTCCTCCTCCTCCTCTTCCTCCTCACTACGACTGGCTCTGGAGACAGACGCAGAGGCTGGAGACTCAGCCGAGTGTCTCCCCACCAGGTAGTTTCATATTTTCAAGTGAAATTGTGATTCTCCATTGGAAATGCTTAAATGAGATTATGTTTATTAACTCAACAACTTGAATACACAAACAGACTTCACTGTTCTACAACTGATAATTCAAGACAGTCAAGGCATAGTTGTTTATTTGTAAGAAGTCTGTTCCCTATGCACTTCGATACACAGTACTGTTCTATATGTTTTTGTGTCCACAGACTCTGTACTTGATTGATGATTTCATCACACTTCCACTTAAAGATGTATTCAACGCTTGTTATTAACAACTGTTGTTTGTTATTTGGACATGAGACAATGGGTCCATCCCTATCTCATGTAGCCAGCCCACTGTGTTGCCAGATCTGGAGGAAATCAAGCAAGAAAGCCAGCTGTCATTATACTCCAGTCTTACAACAAGACTGAGTCTCTGTGAGGCTGTAGTCATAACGGTGCTATGAGCTAAATGCTCACATCAGCATAATAAGATGTGAACAGTCACAATGCTACTGTTTAGCAGGTGTAATGTTTACTATATTCAGTCAGCACTAAACACAATATACAGCTGTGGCCAATAAGAATGTCAGCTTACAGAAGTGAACTACTTTGAGACTGATGGAGTTATCATGAAACTATAGATGTTCAACTTGAGCACTTTAAGGTCAGGAATGAACTTCCAATCCCAATATTTTTTAACATGGATGAGAAGTTCTGAACGTGCTCTCCCTCTCTGTTTTTCCACCAGCCCGCCCCACCGCAAAGAGCCAGTCGGAGGTGAGAACGACGCCCTGGAGATCAAAGAACGGAAAAAGAAGATCGAGGACAACGCTGACGCACCAACCTCACTCCCTGGGTGCCTGGGGCAGAAGGACCATGATGCCTTGCTGGCCATGAGGGACCAGGCTCGCTTGGTTTCCACGGCGATACAGCTCCTGACCTCCCCCGAGTCTAACTGCCTTTCCTCATCCCCTTCCATCTATCACAAGGTCTGCAGCAACGAGGCAGCAGAGCCATGTGACCTGGAGAAACCTCAGCCTCACAGCCAGGTACATGTCCTCTGTTAGGGGTGTTTTCATTTTCAAAGATATTCATTGGGCTGTTTTTCATCCCTTACATGAAATCTACTGGACAACTGGACGATACTTCATAAAATCAATGTTTACATTTAAAACAGCATTTTAAAAACAGAAACATCCACTTGATAATTCAATTTTTAATCCATTTTGATGATCCAAAATGATTTTCAGACTCTATCCAGTGCATTTTTTATTATTTCTGCTATAAACTGTTGATATTTGTTGTGTTTTTAATAATATATAAAGTCAAGTACAGTTTAGAGTTACCTGTCAGCCCATGTCTTCCACTAAATCGCCCCATAAATTTGTTATTTAAAAAGCAACAGTGAATCTTTTTTATTTTTCTTGGTTCAGAAAGAAGAGGAGAAACTATACACAGCCTCAGTGACAAATGTTTTGTCTTCTGTTTTGGCACTTTTTCCTGCACTGATTGTTCAGCCACCTGCAGTAACAGGCCCAAAACTTGTCATTTATCATCCCGAGCCATTCCCTCATACAGCCAATAATAACTGTCTGTGTGATAAACTCTGTTATTTCTTTGTTCCCCAGATATCAGAGCTGTCGGACCTGGCGGATCGCCCTCTGGTTGGTGCTCTGACCAGCAGGCTACAGGCTCTACACACCCAGCTACAGGCCTTTGTAGAACAGGTAGATAACCTGGGTAAACCACCAGCAGGTGGGAGGGACCCTCAGGTGGAAGGAGCGTCTCCTCTGGCCTCACCCTGCACCTCCCTCCCCTGCTCTGGAGACGGCCAGGATGGAGGGAACACTGCCGAGGAGAAGGTAAAAGACAAGAAACACACTCCTCCTTTTCACTCCTTGTTACTCTGTCTCTTCCATTTATTTATTCTCACTTTTTTTCAAGATTTTACTTTTAATGGATCTTTAGTTTCTGTTGTCACTAGTTTGTTTTTCCTGTTCTTCAGTTTTGTGTTTGTTCCAGCACTTAACCATTAGTTTGGCTGAATTACACTCCCAATCCCATCTGAACATGCTGCTTTAGTTTCTCTTCACAGTGGAGAATGTATTTACACCACACGCTCAAATCTGATGTAGCACCAATAAACACAAGCATGAGATGAAAACGAAGATAAAAGCAATGTTTGTCAAAAATTTCTATGCTTTCAATCGATTGGGAATGGACAAATAGCTCTTAAGTGACAAACATCGATATGAAATTATGGGGAAAAAAACAGCCTCTGCTGTATTGGATGAATTCAGATTTGAGCTGCCAGTGTGTAAACATCTCCACACGATGCCATCCATGTCCTCTGCATGCTTTTAAACTGCCTCCTAACCTGTATTTAGATGCTGCTTTAGGCCTCAAATGGAGCCTGTTTGTTGCATGGACATGGTGAAGTTATTAAGATCACATCTATCTATTTTCATCAGCATATCATAAAATCAACTCAACGTACTGTCTAGTGTGGTGGAGCAATATCGCTCGTTTTTTTTTCACTTAAAGTTACATTTGTATCCACAGATTTACTCACATTTAGAGGTGGCATCAGGATTTCTCATGGCCCCTAGCAACTAATACACTGTGAACACCTGAGAGCAATTTGGCTTCAATATTTTTGTTTGAAAACTTTGATAAAAAAGGATTTTTTTAATAAAGTCTTTATGTTTAGCTGCTTTTAAGTCATTCCTTATGCCAGATACTGAGGATGACTAAATGGACTTGACAATACTTTAAAAATGAAAATCTCTGGTATTTATAAGTAATGTAGACTTCAAAACCACTTAAAAGTTGCCTTAAGAATGGTGCAGAAGTCCACCTGGGATTCAGTTTGAAGGAGTTGTCCACACAGATTTCTTGAAGCGGCAGAACAGACAGTGAGCTTGGTTTAAATAGATTTCCAATCATACTTCATGAATCATATTTTTGGTCTGAAATGCACCGCTGGGACATTCTTGGATTGCAGTTGACTGTCAGTGATTTATTATTTATCATTTTAGTCTGAGGATCTGCTGTATTTTTAACTATGTAGTGCTCCAAATAAAGTTCCGAATAAAGTACACTGGAATAAGCGGAGGGTACATTTTTCCCTCAACTGTGACTGTCAGGAACATGTTTAAGAACACCTGATGAGAATCCATACATTTTTTGGAGTAATTGAAGTTGTGTTGGAAACCACACTGGCACTTTCTGTTCACATGTTTAAAAAGAGTTTCAAGACTAAAAAGTAAACTAAATTTGGTGTACTGCCTTTCTTATAAAATCTGTGTTTTCTATTCTAATTTGCCTGTCTGGAGGAGTCTGTGGTGAAATTATACAAACCTTTAAGAGAGTTAATTATATAATTAAAATGTTTAGACTCCATTAGAGGCCAATTCTGAGTCCCAACACCCCTCCAATCTCTCCTCCCTTTTCCTTTCTCTCTCTCCTTCCCTTCGTCCCTTCCTCCCTCCCTCTTTCCCTCTGCATGGGCACCATAACCGTCGGTTTCTGCACTTCACTTCCATGTCTCCCACCACCTTTCCCTTCACTCCTTACTCCTCCTCCTCTTCGTCACCTCCTTAACTGCCTCCCTACTTTCCCCCTTACTCCTCCTTGCTCGCCTCACATCCTTTTCCTTCCCTCCTTCCCACTCTTCCTTCTTCTTCTCCTCAACCTTGTTGCTCCGTCGCCCCGCTCGCTCTGACCTTTCATTCTAACCGCCTAACTCCTTCTCTTGCCCTCCCATTCGTCTCCTCTTTCCTATTCCCTTCCCTCCTATATCTCCCATTGCTGTTTCTCCTCTGCCTCTCCTTTCTTCCCACTCCTGTATGTCCTCCTCTTTTTTCCTTTTCCTGTCCTCAGCCGTTCATTCTACCCTCCATCCTCCTTTTCTTTCTTTTCTCCACTCTCTCCTTCTCCTCTCTGACCAAGCTCTTTTTCCTCTACATCCTTTTCTTCGTCTTGTGAGATCCATACTCAACTAGTTCTGTTTTGTTTTTTATTTTTCTCAATGTTGTCATATTGATGGACGCCATTTTGGTTGTATTGTTTTCTATTCTTATTGTTGTGTTTTGTTGTCTTCATTTCTATCACCCCCCTCCTTTTTATTCCACAACTTCTCCTCCTCCCCTGTCCCTCCCTCTCTCCTCTGTGATTTTTGTTTGTTTGTTCTTTTTGTTTTCTTTTTTTTTTCCTTCATTAACTTGCCCATGCATGCATGCAGCAGCCTGATTATAGGGACCCATCAGAACCAGAGGTGAAAGGTCAAACTGAGGAGAACAGCCATTCAGACATCAATGAGACTCAAATGCAGGAAAACAACCAGCTGGAACAGCGAGAGAAGGAGGCAGATGATGCGCCGGTGAGTCACTCAAAATCACAATCATTCACATCATGACAGCCACAAACACGCACATTAGAGAACTGCGGGGACCTGAAATTTCAGCCCTAGTCTGTCTCAGAGCTGACAGCTAGTAAATATTTTCAGCGGGAACCTGACTTGAGCCTGAAGCCAATGTTTTAATATCATATTTATCTTTCTGCTGTGTACACACAGACATATAAACACCAAGGGTTCAGCCTTCGAGGTAAAAAACGATCAGTAACTAAGTAAACTGTCAAACAAACAACAAAAATAAAATAAAAAATCGCCAGCACATGGACAAAATCGCCTCCAAGAGTTAGATAATAATAATTTTATTTATATAGCATCTTTACAGAGCAGAGGACCCAACAGAAGGCCAAACAAGTCAAAATAAATAAAACACAACAAAGACAACCAAAAACAGGCAGAGCAATAAAAAATTAAAACTGCGTATTATTGATTTCTTAAAGCTTAGAAATAAAAGTATAGCAGAACAGTTATAAAATGGTATAAATATATATGAGATGGGGAATAAAAAAGGTTTAAAAAAAAACTGACATCAAAAAGGCAGGTCTGGTGTTCAGGGTAAAAGAATAAAGAGATAATCAAAGAAATGCTAAAAAAAAAAAAAAAAGAAGAGATTAAAAGATGACATCAAAAAAGGCAAGTCTTTAAAAATTAGTTTTAAGAAGAGATTTAAAAGGGTTCACTGAATATGCAAGACTTATCTCTTTGGGGAGGTCGTTCCAAAGTCAAAGGGCCCTGATGAAGGAGGTCACCTCTAGTTTTGAGCATCAACCTTGGGACAGCCAGAAGTGACCTGGCCTGAGGATGTAACGCTGTGAACTGGCTTGTATGGGGCCAACATATGGACAATACAGTTAAAGTAAAATCTTAAAATCAGTCCTAATATGCACGGGGAGCCAACTGAGGGAAACTAAAATCAAGTTGATGTGAACCAGTTAAAAAACGGTTAAAGGCATTCTGAACTAGTTGGAGGCGTGAGAGTGATTTACTGTTTGATTGAATTGCATTAGTTGTAGGCCTAGATGTGTATATTAAAATCACCTAAAATAAGGATTTTGTCATACTTTGCTGTAAAACCAGAGACAAACTCTGCAAATACATACATTATTTAACTTGGGTGGTTTGTAGATAATTACAACCAATACTGGGTCTTTAGGGTTAATAGTAAAATCAAGATGTTCAAAAGACGTAAACCTGCTCTGTGAGATCGGAGTGCACTTAAAAACCTTTTATTTATATATAACAGCATGATAATATTGATATGATTCTCACTATGAAGCCAGAAAACGTAACTAAAACTATGACTTAGTAGTTTTCAAATTTCTATTTGTGTACAGATGAAACACCTGAGATAAACCTTAACTTAGGAGATGCTGATAGTTAACAGAGCTAGGCTAGCTGTTTCCCCCCGCTTCCAGTCTTAATGCTAAGCTAAGCCAAACAGTTATCTGAGGGAGTTTGCTCAGTTGTGAACTAAACAATAAATGCTACTCGGCGCTGGTAGATTGATATGAACCCTAATTATGCCTCCCAAAAATGGGCCTTTCTACACATGCCTGTTGTGTGTACTCACATCATGTCTTCCCTAGCAAACACACAATGACAAGCAGCTCTGCAAAGGTTAATTAAGGGCTCATTTATACACCCATTTTCATATGCACACACACACACAGACACATACACAGACACGTAGCTTGAAGCCACTGATGTGGTACACTGGTGGAAACTCATGCTAGCAACACAGTGTTGTAAACACACACAAACAGTGACTTCACCATCAGATGTGGGACCGACAGGAAGAAAAGACCTTTGTTTGGTTGACCTTTTTGCTGGTGTGTCTCCATGGTAACCGGGGCTGTGTGTGTCTGCATCTTTATCCCAGCCTGAGAGTGTGAATGTGAGAGAGCGAGAGGAAGATAAGAAGAGAGACAGATATTATAAAGACACAGTTGTGTTTGTGACACAGCGGCACACACACACACACCCAGTGTTTATATACACTCAGTATTCAGCATAACACTGTAGCTCATACCCTGCAATATTCAATGGTCGAGTTTGTATTATAGCTCAACCAACACTATTCCTGGACAAAACAACAGTCTATCCAGCGCTTCTTTGCAGCCTCTCCGGCTGCAGCACAAGTCGCTAAATACAGTCATTGACCGCAGGTTTTGATTTTGGTCTCACAGGCACGATGGTACCAAATCTGGCCACTTCAATGTGATGACAAGAAGAGTCACTGCACCCAGTTGTTGTTCACCAGGACAAAGTTACACCACAAAACTCCACCTAAAACCACAAATTGTCTTTTTTTATATTTTTATTTGGATATGGATTAAACAAACGAGATATAAAGTGTTAATTAGTCAGCTTTAGTAGTGTTGGTTGGGGTATGTTTTTTAACTTTGAACAGAGTCAGGCTAGTGGTTTCCCCCTGCAGTTTTTATGCTAAGCTAGGCTAAAGACATCCTGACTTGAGCTTAGTCTGGCCCGGCTGTTCAGTGGTAAATGGACTGTACCTATATAGTGCCTTTCTAGTCTTCTGACCACTCAAAGCACTTTTACACTACATATCTCATTCACCCAATCCCCACTAACCATTCATATGCATTCACACACCGATGGCCCAACACGCAGACTGGAGGAGCCGGTGATCGAACCACTGATCATCTGACCCACCCTACCTCTGAGCCACAGCCGCCCCCAGTTGAAGCAGTTGAAGTTAAGGACTTTGCTCAAGGGCATGTCAGTGGTGGTTTTGAGGGTCAAGAGCTGCTTGATTTATCCTGGCTGGCTCAGAGAAACTGCCAACCTTTCGTTCACATGCTTGCTTCTCTAACCTTTAGGCCACCGCTGCACAAATAATGCACAGAAATATTTCTCTATGGGCCTCTCAGTGACTTCCTGGAATCTTGTCATTGCTATGAGGTAGCACAACCAGCCTTAATTACACTGTAAAAAATATTGTTTATATATTTGCCATGACGAGTCAAATTTAAGGAAATGTAATCTGGATCTTCTACCAACAGCCTGAATCCTTTTTTTCATTTTCAAGAGAATAAAGTTATTCCAACACTGTATTATTCAAATAGTTGCACACATATTTTTCTCTTGGGCTGCTACAGTTTCTAACGTCGTTGCACATTTTCCATGAGCAGCTGCCACTTTTTCGCAAGGGAGTCATTTTGGATGAGAGGTCAGGGTAGTTTTTTCTGGCTGACAGTGGAGGCTGTGAGCAGCCGGGTGGCGTTCTGGGTGCAGGGTGATGGAGGGCAGAGGCTGAGCCCAGTGGAGGGTGAAAGAGGACATTAACGGTACAGCAGTGGGTCGATGGATCGCACTCACTCAGTAGCTAAATGAGGCATGGGAGAGTGCGTGAGATGAGGATTGTGTGTGTGGACAACATACAGTTAGCGTGCCGCAGCTGAGGTGTGATTTAAAGGGTGTTGTAGCACAAAACTGCCATGTTATGTGCTTCTCACACTCAGCTCTTTCTCCCTTTTTCATTTCCTTTTAACTCCCTCTTTCCATCACTGCTTCCATTCTTTTTCTTCTCTTTAATCCCTGCCTCCTTCCTTCCTTGTTTCCTACCTACTAATGTTTTCCAATCCACTGCTATTTTCCCTTTTTTTTCTCTCCTTAAATTCTTCTTATTTCTTTCACTCCACCAATACTCCTTCCTTGTCTTTTTCCCCCTCTCATCCTGTCTTCATCTCCCTTGTTCTCTCCTCCAGCCTACCCAGTCCAATGACAACCAGGCTCACCTATCCAATACGGAGGAGTCGGCTCTTGGACCTCAGGAGGAGCTGGAGAAGGAGAGGAGCGCTCAGAGAGAAACCACTCTTAAACTCACACAGGTCTGTTTGTAGCACTGAAGACTGTCAAGACACATAAACGAATTAGCTAAACTTGGAAACGAAGCACTCTTTAACTTACACAGACACACTGAGACACCACTTATACAAGGTTTAAGTCCTAAAACTTCTGCATAGTTTGGGCTTTAAGTCCTCCCTGACCGTGCTCTTTCCCTCTCAGCTCCAGGGGGAGCACCAGAAGGCTCTGCTCCGCCGCGACTTCCAGCTGCAGAGTCTGGGCCTCCAGGCTCGGCTTCAGCAGAAGCTATGGAGTCAGGAGAGGACTCTCCTGGTCCAGGAGTCTCAGCACCTCAAACAGGCCTTGTTACTGCTCAGCCTCAAGCTACGCTGCTTCCTCAAACAGTGGAGGCTCGGCTGCAAGAAGGACACGGAGTGGAAAAACATCTTGGAGGTATGACGGGGGGTGGAAAGGAAAATGTCCGTGAGTGTGGCATATTATATCTGTGTCACATAACATTGGAGGCCAAGCTAAATGATTGACAGGTGATTCTGTTCCGTGATTGGATTTTTCAGATGAACAGCCTGAAGGACCTCTACCTGCTGTTGGAGGAGGAGAACCTGACGAGCCCCGCCCACCAGACTGACAAGAGGGCTGCTGCAGATGAACAGCCGCTCAGCCCCACTATCAAGGCAGGCTGACTCACACACACACACAGAAATACAAGTGTACTCTCACACACACTCTTACATTCGTTACCCATCTTTCCCTGTAGTCTAGCGCCGTGAGCAGCACCTTGGCAGACCTGAA
Organism: Protonibea diacanthus; assembly: GCA_028641955.1. NCBI lineage: Eukaryota > Metazoa > Chordata > Actinopteri > Sciaenidae > Protonibea > Protonibea diacanthus. The sequence goes on from CM053984.1 coordinate 19,071,203, forward strand.
GGTGGCGCTGCAGGATCTGAGCGGAGAGTTGCGTCAGGAAAGACAAGGCTCCCAGGAACTCACCCAGCAGTTTGCAAAGGCCAAGGCATCATGGGAAGTAGAGAGGACCGAACTAAAGAGCCTGATCACGCAGGTAAGAACTGAGGGAAAAGTAGAAAAGCATGAGGATGAGTTAAGGGCTTCTGCTTTTGTGATGTTTTGGGGAACTCTGGGGAAAAAAGGTGATGTCACATATTTCTGTGCACCAATCAGGACTGACCTGGGTTTAGTTGGGCTGTTTCACCATGTTGCCAGACCGGGTGACGGAATCAGGAGACAGATGTTGATATTTAAAAGCCATCAGATGCTTGAGCTGAGAAAGTAGAGCAGAGTTAAATGAATCGAGGGCAAAAAGAAAAATGAATGCGGTGGGAAGATTAGGGGAGATGGCCTCTGCAGTAAATCAGAGCAGGAGCACATCGTCCATCAGCAGAAAAGTTTGCTGAAGTAACAACCATAAAGTCTGACAAATCAAAACAAGCAAGCTTCTTATGAATCCAGGTGACTTCTGCTTGTAAGCCTGACAGACATATGTGCTTCCGCTCTGAAGCGGCCAATGCTTATTTTGAGTGGTTTTAAAAATTGATGACATCCCAGGTCTTCAATTTCTACTTTTCGATCTGCCAGGCAGCTGATTTGTCCAAATCTAGACTTTCATCACCTCTCTGTTTGTCTGTCTTGTCTGCTGGCTGTGAGTAATGTTTTTAATGTTTTTTTTTCCTCCTCTCCTCCCTCATTGTCTCTCTGTCTGTCTCATAACAGCAGCAGAGGCAGTTATTGTGTAAGCGTTAATTAACAGCCTCTGAGTTGAACGCAGCCTGCATGTTACCGTCCGGTAATTGAGACGGAGGGGCAGATAAAAAGAAGAGCGAGAGGGAGGAGAAGCTGGGCAATTAAAAAAGCCTTTTCATGTGTTCATATCTCTTTTCCCCAAGTGTATATGATTCTATTGAATCAATCAATCAATCTTTATTTATATAGCACTTTACAGACAAATCGATGGACCACAATGTAGGATGTTAAAAAGGATTTAGAGACTAATGCTCACCAACAATAAAAGATGGATGGTTAAGATAATAAAAGATAAAAGAAGAAATCAAAATAATACTACAATTGATTGTAGAAAAAGTTAAATGGTAATAACAAAATGATGAACAGTATGCTAAATATCAACATTCTTCAGTCTCTAGCCTCCTGTAAATGGAGACAGAAGACTATGGTGACAAATCTTATATTCAGGGCCAAACAGAAAGATTCATTTAGCTATCCCACAGTACCAGGAAACCAGAATGCATTACAGCATTAAGACAAAGGTTTTCCTTTTTTTCCTTCTTGTTTTATTTCCTTTAATGAATGTAACAAGTTCTCTCCTGTTCCACTGGGATTTTTGAAAGGCAGTCACTGAATGAAGTAGAAGCAGGTAGAAGCAAATTACAACACCTTACCACAAATATTCAATCTAACACACAGGTACACCAAGAGGATGAAATCTAATTTTAAAAAAAGGAGGTGGATTCCAGCACACAAAAGCAGCTACATTTCAGTCAAGAGTGATGGTCAGATGTTAAACAAATGATGTGTTAGGCAGCATTTGCATATTGTAGCCATAGGCGGCAATAGCGAGTCAGAATAGCAGACAAATATAAGGTCCACGTGAAACAATGAAATCAGCCACACCTCCATCCATCCACCTGAGATGAGGAAAAACAGGAGACAGGAAACACTAAATAACAAGAAAACAATTGACATGTTAAAGACTTAGACTAATGCTAAAGCTAATGCTAATCTTAAATTTAAATTCGATGACTTTGTGAAGTAGCACATGTCCTCACCATGTTGAAACCGAGACACGAGAATGCACACACACAGACACACACACACACACACACACACACTGACATGGTCATTCATCATCGCCATGATCAGAGAGATTCTGCCCTCACGGTGCAGTGTGATATCATTTGTCTTCTGATTGGCTTGGCAGCTCATCTGGCAGCCAATAGGAGACGAGAGAAGCGTTCCGAAGAGATAAGACGCTGCGCTTTTCGTAAATGCGACATGGCTGCAGGTTTTTATGAGATTAAATTCATGGGCAAACCTCTGCGGCTTAATCAAAGATCGAGTCCCCCCTTCCCCCCATTGATGAAACCAATTCATCATCTGGATGTAGACACACACACAAATATGTGTCTCTTATTTTATAATGTTTGACTGCGTTGTAAGTTATCACAGATTTTGAAACACACACATCTGTGCAACACTCTCTCTTCTGTAAATTATGTTAACAAAGTGTGTGTGTGTGTGTGTGTGTGTGTGTGTGTGTGTGTGTGTGTGTGTGTGTGTGTGTGTGTGTTGGTTGCCCTGGTTTAGATGCCACAGCTGGAACCAATCTCCCGTCTGCCAACAGAGCACACTGTAAAGTATGCCATCAATTTGGCCTGGCGGTGGTGCGTGTGTTTTGCGTGTGCGTAGACCATTCACCAGCCAGCTGACACACACCCTGCCTCGCTGGCAGCGTGCAGCGGTTCCTCCAGCTGTTGCTTTGTTGAACAAGTCAACTCGATTTCAAACACTGTCCCACCTGTCAAACGGCTTGACGGGAAATTATCTTCACCATTCAGCCTGATAAACAAACACCGTCAGTGAAGTCGAAACTGAACCCTGAAAGCACACAGGACAGCACATGCCTCCTTTTTTTTTTATTATTTATTTTGGTGCTTTAATCAGTCATCCGTCCTAACTATAGGACAGGTTTCAAACACCTGCTGTCTCCGTGATGACACAGAGTGAGCAGCTGGAAGCTCTGATCACTCATTCATCACATCTGTTGAATCCACTTTGCTCTTAAAGGGAGGATGAAGATGAAGAGGAGAGGAGGGACACGTTTCTTTGTCTTTTCAGACATCAGCGTCCAGCTCAAATGCAGATGCAACTCGAGTCCATATATGTAAGCGACAAACTAGGTTGTTTGTTTTTCCTAAAATGACACATAGAGTGTTTTCCTCTGTCGCTGTGATTAATATCGGATTAGATTAAAACCTATATCATATTTTTAGTACTATATTTCAGACCCTCTGAAAAGATTAAAATAAATCTGGGTCAACTCTTTAATAATGTTAGAAAACATTTATTATTAGTCACAGACAGAAAAAGACAAGATTTAGATTCAGAGCGTCAGTTTTAAATGCAGCTCATTACCTTGCTATATTTAACATCTGTATCATCTGTATGCATTATATAATTTCTAGGCTATGTTTTTATTTATAAACCTGGCACTAATCTCAGGAGTGTTGTGCTTGCTGTTTGCCCCAGAATTAACAGCCGACAGCTGGTATGCAGTCCTGATAACACTGACAGACTAGAGGGGCGCATGGTGAGCACAGACCTCCGCCAAGGCCAACAGTCCAGTGTTCTCTGGGTGGGGGTGACAGGCTTCAACACCAGCATGGGCTACAATATGGAGTGTGGCTTGGTAGCTGCAGAGGTGCAACTTCACCTCAGCACTGCCGAGGTGCCCTTGAGCAAGGCACCAATCCCCTTCCCGCTCTGCTATCTGTGGCTGCCCAACACTCCACCATCTCTCTCTACATTTGCATGTCCATGTCCATAAGCCCTTTGTGTGTGTGTCTGTGTGAGGTTGTATTTCAGGCCTATATACGTACTGTACATATAAAAACTTGAAAAACATATTTCCCAATTAACAAAAAAACTCCTTCAGTTATTGTCTGAATCTATAAACTGTTATTTATATGTTTGGTTTGATCACAGTGGCTGAAACAAGAATCTCAATCAACAATCACAATAACAATGGATCTAATGATAGTAGTATTAACTTTTTCCTCCTGATCTCCCACTCACCATATTAACACCCCTGTGCGTTTAATTGACGTTTGTTGCCACCGTGTTGTTAGTACTGTAGTTCTCGGCTTCTGCGTCTATGAAAAACTGCTTCTGTTGAAAAGCCACATGACAAATGTGAAAGAAAATATATCATCAGTGCTTGATTTCTAGGCATTTTTTATTGTAAGGAAGATTTTTCACTAACCAGGTCCTAAAGTCCTCTGTTGGGATTATTTTCATAAAGCTTAATTAATAAGTCCAAATTTTATATTCAGGGTTTTAGCTGAATAAATAGAAGTAAATGAACTTACTAAATGGTGAGTATCGAGTCGTGGAGCAGACGTCTCAATAAACGCCAGTCATCCAGTAAAAATTGCCTCCCTCTTAACGCCTCGGCAATAAACCTTGTTAAGGCGTGGGGATCGTTAAGCTGCGTTCATCATTAATGAGAAACACTGTGTTGCCATAGGAGATGGGAGTTGGGGCTAAGTGTGCGTGTGTTGCACTGTGATTGGCTGCCAGACAGTTCCATTAGCACCATATACGGTGCCACAGAGTCAGACTGAGAGAGGATTGATGGGTCTGGTGTGTGTGTGTGTGTGTGTGTGTGTGTGTGTGTGTGTGTGTGTGTGTGTGTCTGTCTGTTTGTCGAATTGATGGGCCCAGTAGTGGAAAGAGGAAAAGGGAAAACAGAACTGCTCATGAAAGATTTCAAGTAATCCCACCTACAGTTTTGACAGATTGATGCAAAAAAAGGGGGGCAGGGAGAGCTTGAAATAGAGGGTGAGAAAGCGAGAGAGAGAGAGGGGGGGTGAGGATGATGTAGAGAGGGTTCGAAGTAGAAAGAGGGAAAGGATGGCAGACAGATGTTCAGAGTAGAAAGATTCTCTACATTGTGGCCTCTATCCACAATGTGAGCAGCAGTGAGTCGAGATTTCACTTGCCTCCTGTCCGGGCGTTGCCTCCTGAAATCGTCCATGAGATCATTTATTAAATGGCACCACCTCCCCTCCCATCCCTCCTGTGAGGATGAAACATGTGGAGACGCTGGGACTTCCCATTACAAAACTCTGTGTGGTCAATTGAGTAATGGCTGTACACATGAAAACGGGTAATTATTTGAGTGGTCGTGTGTTTCTCTCTGTGTGTACTTAATCCTCTCAGAATCAAAGGAACTTATTTGAGGATTTCCATGCTGTATTACATTAGTCAGCACATTTTGCTCCACCATGTCTCTCTACAGCTGACTTTTTACTGACTTGCATATTTATCATATCCAACATTTTTGGTTTTACTCTTTACTGGCACATTTGATGATCTTATAAATATGGTTAATAAATACTGACTAAATGAGCAGCAATATATAAAGTATTTTAGTGTAGTGCCACCTCTTTCAACACTGAAACGCTAATTATACGTTTACACATAAATATTTTAACTGTACAAATGATCTGCTTCATTGGGAGTACTTTAATTCTAATATTTGTGTTTGGACTGTTTGGACATGTTTGTTCTTTTGCTTAAGTAAACTTATGAATGCATAGCTTCTATTAGTCTGTTAGTGTACAGTATTATATAACAGTATTTTTAATTTGCAACTTGCTGTTTTTATGAAAGATCTGAAATCTTCTATCACTGGATTTAATGGATTTTAATAAAGTAAAAAGAACTAGTTTAACAAGTAACAGAGCGGGTGGTGAAACTGATGCCTGGGGCTTTGAGATGCAACATAAATAGTAAAGTCAGCCTCTTGCCTTTTTTCTATCAATAATGGTCGATTTTGTTCCTGTCTTATCAGACAGCAGTGATTCATCTGACACAAGAAACACCTCAAAAAATGTTGTACAAAAGTTGATATTCACCATGATCTTTTTGCATTTCCTTCCAGCTTGAGACCAAAACAGGCAAAGCAGCAGCAGCAGCTCTGACTGCCACTGATGCGCTGGAACCTCCAGACCTGAAGGTGGCGCTGAAGAGGGAGCGTGAAGAACACCAGCACCTCCTGGCTGATTCTTATGCAGCTGTGATGGACCTAACTAAACAGGTAAATATGAGCATGGATCAAGTTGGGTTGGAAGGTAACAACAAACTGGTGTTACGATAAAATGGTTTAAATAGTTTGTTAAGAGGTTTTCAGGTGGTTGCTTTCAGTTTCAAGTTAGAAAAACTGCACTGCACATCCATCCTGTTCTCCCCTCCTCTGATGTTCTGCCTCTTTTTCATCTCTCCGTCGCTGTGACCGACCTGTGGACCAATCAGCTTCAGATTGGAGAGAGGAACTGGGGCAGAGAGAAGCTGGAGCTGCTGGAGAGGTTCAGCCAAGAGAGAGCTCAGTGGGAGCAGAGACTGAGAGAGGTCACTGCACAACAGGGGAAGGTACGATGAGCCGAGTGTGTGTCTGTGTGTGTGTGCATGTGAGAGAGACAAATGTCAAAGATGAACAATAGATATGGAGCGAGTGTATCTTGGCATGATTGGATCTGGGAGGATGAGGCTGCATGTCTGAGATAAGGAGAACATCTAAAGTGTATCATTTGCTCAGATGTGTGTTTCCTGGTACCCCGCTTGCAGTACATCCAATCTCATCCGATGATTTCCCAGGTTTCTCTGAAGTTTAATTAAAAACGTAAAAAAAAGCCAAATTGCATTAAGTCTGCGTTCACACTGACATTGGTGTGATACTCATTCATTTCAATGAGACCACTGAAAATAAGCTGAACTTTGCTCAACTTTCTTACCAGATGCTTAACAAATCATCCAGCTGAGCATATTCAAATATGTGCAACAGCATATTCCTGGTTTGTTTTTCCCACTCTGTCCTCTTACTGTTACTGTCTGACACAATTTGCTACAAACCACCAGAGTCATAACTCAAATCGAAACACATTTTTTCATGGACCTCCACTCACATGCCTGCAACCTCCATACAGCCCATGTTTTTTCAACTATATTTTAGACACTTCAAGCCAACATTATGTTCATCTGGGCCTCCTTCCATTATATAAACAGCCTCCTTTTTTAAGAAAATCATGCAATGTGTACAAATGCAATTCAGACTTTTCCCCTACTCTAAAAACCTCCTGGTCTTGCTTTTTCATTTCTTTGAAGGTGGGGTGTAATACAGTATGTCTGTAATACAGCTGACTTAAACTGCATTTGAATGCAGACTTTGTAGGCAAGGGATCAAGATCTTGGCACTGGAAGTGCTCTGGCTTCTGTTTGTAGTCTGAGTAGTATTGACCAGTCATGCTTCAGTTGGCTTTGGTTGCGACAGTCTGTGTGGACGCATTCACAGAATCCATTGACTGATCGCTTGACGATGATTTAACTATTTATTATCTTATTTTTAAGTCATCTGCATTTATATGCAGATATCTGTTTATAGAGATTAGCAGAATGTGTCTTTGCTAGTTGCTAATTGGGTTGCAGAGGAAGTGTTGGCTTGGATATCTGTTTTTGCAGATTTCCTCGGCTACACCAGAAGCCTGACGTAAATGGCCATTGCCCCCACAGGCTAAATCATTGTCAGATGATAGACGGTGGGTTCGGAGATTGCAATCATGTCGCAATAATAACAAAAGTGAAAAATAATTTGCATATCCAGCCCATGATTTAGGTCCACTCTTTGGTCCATTCGACACCCCTGCAAAATTAGTGCAGCAGTTTTGCTCATTATCTGTTACAGACAGACAAACAAACAGCACCAAATACATAACCTCCATGGGAGAGGTAATAAACAGAGATAGAAAACAGAATGGAAAAAGTTAGGAAGTCAAGCTCACCCTCATATAGTAAATATCTTTGCAGAGCTGTAAAATCCTGTCTCCTAGTTTCATAAACTGCTGTGCGGTGTTTTAGCCTTTGGACCTGTTGATCTAATACTACCCAATACAGTGGATGATCGTATTTCATCTTCTCACCAGTACCTGTAGCAACACACCAACACACACTGAACACAGCCAAAGAGAAAAACAGCAGAGAAAAAGGATCACATCCCTTTAAAAAAAAAAAAAATCTTTACAAACCGTCTAGGAAATTGTTGGACGTTTTAGAAAACAGCAGCTCTAGAAATAAAAAGCCAAATCTGACATTTAGTCTAGTCAAAACTTGTATCAACACTGGAAATGTCCACTGCTGTCTTTAGGGTCTTATTTTCCTCTCAGGATACTTTGTGGATGCCGACAGTAACCACGCAGCTCTCGATGCCATAATGTGAGTAAGGAGTACGTCTCTCTGGTGTTATTGTCTGACTGAGGTCGAGCTGCAGTTTAATGTTAAGTTGAGCTCACCAGGAAAAACATGGTCAGTCCGATCTGCTGATTATACACCAGCGCAGACGCCGCCAAGCTGCTGCAGCGTGTCAGGGAGGAGTGAAGGAGGGATTGCGTCATTGTTTAAAGTGGTCATTAGATGAGTTTTTTTCCCTCACAAAGACACACAGAATTAAAGAGCCAGTTAGTAGGTCAGTGCATCATCTCTCCACTGCCTGCTTCCTTTGAGCTTTTCAATCTGAGGGCCTCTTTGTCCTCTCCTTCTCACCCTCCTTTCCTTTCCAATCATTCCTTTCTTTCCCCTTCTCATCCATCTCCCTCCTCCTCCTTCCTCATGTCTGTCTGTGGAGTGCGATCGCGTCTCACTCCTTCCATTAAGTGGCTGTGTCCCCCTGTATTGGAAACTTGGCAGGAGACCGAAGCTTGTCATACTTTAATTCACTCTGTCTCAGTCTCCCTGAGTGTATCTGTGTCATGCTCTGTCACCCACAAATCTTATCTACTCTACTTACGGCTGGGCCTTTAAAAGACTTCTGACATTTGATTATAGTGCCCCCATCGGGCTAGTGAGTGTAAAGGTAGCTGAGGCCGAAAAACAAATCTTGTGTTTACTTACAAATGAAATGTATTTATGTGAGTTATTTTAAAAATTTAAAAGTGTAAACTGAGCGGATGAAAGTTAAGTTGGGGAGAAAAAAGTTGGGGAGAGGAGAGGAGTATGTGGTGAATGTTTACCTTCCAGTGCAGATTTAATTGGATGTCAACACTATTAACTATTTAGAAGTGGATATTGTTACAATATTTATTAAATAATTGAATTATTGTGAGTGTCTGTATACATTGTCGTGGTCCATTTCAACGTTTTTAGCTAACTATTTCAACCGTTTATCCATTACTATTGGCTTTTAGTAATTATGTAGTATGTGGATATATTTTAATTAAATCATAGTAAATAAAATGAATGTGTACTTGTGTACCGACTAGTGTAGCTTTCTGTCAGTATACTGCACACATCCAGACAGTCTGGTCTGCAGTTCAGTGAGCTGCAGCCATCAGTGTATCTGCACAGCTAACATTATCTGCAGATGTCCTTTTTCCTTCTCTCTCTTTTCTCTGAGGAGAAATGGCTTCGGAGTGTGAGATCACCTCTGAGGTGTGAAACACACTGACTCAGCATTACCTGATGTGTGTGTGTGTGTGTGTGTGTGTGTGTGTATTTGTGTGTATGTGTGTTCGCACGCTGTCTGCCACAGATAAATTATACCAGGCAGTCTCCTCTTCCCCCCTTGTGAAAAATAGCTTCTGAGGAAGTGGAAGGCAATGAAAGGAATGTGTCTGCAGTGGATGTCTTCAAGGGGGTGAAAAAAAAAAACTGTTTGCAATTTGCAGAGATGATGCTGGTCATTTAAATGCTAATGAGTTGTCAAAATGTAGATTCAGTGGTTTCTTCTTCTCTGACAGTCTTCTTTGTCCTTACAGTCAAAGTCATTAGGTGGCGAGTCCTCTGCAGACACAGTCGTCGCTAATGGCACAGGATCACCGCGGTAATAATTAAATACATATCTTATAGTTATTTATTTACTTATACTAGAAAATCCTTAAAGGTCCAGTGTGTAAGATTAGGGCGGTTTGAGTATATCTTGAAAACAGCATGTGACTTTGCTTCTCTCATCAATTCATCCTTCCTCGTCTCAATGAACAGAACCAAATCCACACCAGAGCTGGACGGCCCAGAGGTCAACGGAACAGCCAATCAGGAGGAGAAGATTCAGTCTGCAGTCCCGCCTCTTTTGATTTGCCCAGAGTTGGGTGACCTCACCAGGAAGAACTGGACCTACCTGACCAATGAGGTGAGTTGTGATTGTATACATTTACTGGTTTAAAATTAGCAGTTTATTCTGAATTTTTTAACTATTAGATCTGGTCTTATCATTGGAAAGACGAGTGAGACAAAGCCTGGATTTATTTCTTTATACTAACATGCTATTAATCAATAATCTTCATTTCTGGTTCTTTAACTCTTTCCATACTTAAGACAACACGGTGATATGTTTACTGATAATAATCTATCCTGGTCTCCGCTTATCCTCTCATCTCCTCTCAGACCCCAGACATTGTGGACACTTGTAAAACCTGGGATGGTCCCAGCGGCTCCTGCAGCAGCTTAGTGGGTTCAGAGCTCGATCTGGAGTCTGTCCAGAGGAGCTACACTGCTCCAGACCGCACTGGCATCCGGATCTACTACAGCCCTCCCGCTGTAAGAAGGAACCAGGAGGGCAAAGAGCTACAGCAGGCCCAGAACGGGAGCTTATCCCTGGGACTGAGTGGCTCGGATGTAGGCGTGACTGCGGTGGAAACCATGGAGGTTCAGCAGCCTCCATCCTCTTTCTCGTCCTCGTACGAGCAGTGGCTGAGCTCACTGTCCAAGCAGCACAGGGAGCTGCTGGAGAGCAGAAGTGGCTGTATCACCGGTTCGATCCCCAGTGTCGTCAACAACGGAGTTGGAGGTTCAGCTAACAGTTTGGTTGATGGGATGACGCCCTCGTCAGCTTTCCACAGCCTCGAGATCGGGGAGATTTCAGCCAACTTAAGCGATGACATGAAGGAGATGACCAACTGTGTCCGCCAAGCCATACGCTCTTCCTCTCTGGAAAGGAAATCCACCAAGGAACCTGGGAGTCAGGTAGTTTTTCTTATCAATTAAAAAAACTGACTCTTCATTACATTTTCTCGTTCTCTAAACATTCTCCATTGCTTCTATTTCTCCACCTAGGCGGTCGGCATGTCCACCAGGGCCACGCAGACTGCTTCACAGTACGTCAGCATTGGGCTTCAAACCGACAACCTTCCCGGCAGCAGGGGGGCTGGGCTACACTCCAAAGCCTGGTCTCCTCGCCCCTCATCAACAACCACCTCATCTCTGGCGTCGGCCCGAACCCGGCAGATATCAACATCACTGGATAAAGTTCATAGCCGCATTGAGAGGCCTTGCTGTTCACCCAAGTATGGATCACCGAAACTGCAACGCAGAGTCTCATCTGGTAATTTGATTTTGTTTTTGTTGGAGTCGGAGTGGTTTTAATTACAAGATATATTTTATTATTAGAGTTTTTTGCCATTATCCATGTGTGTCACAGATCATCAATATAAGCACTCTTTTTGGGTGAACAAACAAACTCTCAAATTGTCCTGTGTTTAGGTTCCACCTCCAGACTGGACGGGACTTCCTCCTCCAGGGACCGGAGCCTGTGGAGCCTCCAGCAAAGATCTATCGGTGGAGGAGGAGGCTCGGCTTGGGCTCGCTCTACCACCACCAGGGACAGCCCCGTTCTGAGTGGTCTCACCGACGGCCTCTCCAGCCTCTTCAGCGTGGTGGAACACGCTGGAAGCACAGAGTCTCTCTGGAGAGGTGACGGAGGTAAGACACTGTATGACGGAGGGTTTATTGACAGTAAGACCTTTTTCATGGAAGACCTTTTGAACCCTAACCTTTGTCGATTCTTAAAACAACTGCACGTTTTGCATTTTTGCATATTTAATGCTTAACTGCATAATTAATGGTTCATCTCAACCTTTGTTACTAAATCTTCTTTAATTGCTTCAACAAGACAAATGTAATCTAAAGAAATTAACATATTGTAAATATGGGCTAAGCAGTTAAATAAGAAATATATGATGTTTTTCATTAATATGATGGTGGAGTTACTCCAAATAAGTATTCAAGTAGTTAATTATCTGTCTAACACAGTTTCCAGAAATCATTATAACACCCGTCTTGTGTTTAGGAGCCAGCCAGGGTGCCAGTCCAGCACGGCACCCTCCTGCTGCAGGGAAACCCTCTGGTGCAGCAGTCTGTGGATCTGAGCCCGGCACTCAGCGGTACGGAGGCTTGGTCCAGGAGTTCTTCAGGAACGTCTGCAGCAGCCGTGCCCAGGGAGGACTCACCATGCCTGGGGAGAGAGCCCAAAGAGACTCCCTCGGAGGTCTAGGTGTCTTGGGCGGCGTGGATGAGCCCAAGCCAGAGTGCGTGTCAGCAGGGATTGGAGGACACGGAGCGCTGGCTGGGTTGGGTGGAGGCAACGACAATGTGACCAGGATTGTCAATAAGAGGTTTATGAGACAGACAGCCGGGGAGGAGATGGTCAGTATCATGGGAGGAGGGAAAGAATCCATAAGCAACGGAGGAGCTGCAGCATCTGGAACTGAGGTGTGGACACTGGAAATGCGTTTTTGTTCTGATCAGTAGTTTTGCTAATTTTATACCATTTACATTGAATAAAATGTATCAATAAGATAATAATGTCACAGCTGACAGCAAATAATTAATTATTTTATTTTATTTTTAAAGCTCAATCAAAAATCTAAAAAACATTCATACCTGCATGTTTTGGTAAAGAAAACATCTTTCCATTTCCCAGGATGCACCCTGTGACTGCGCTGCCCAGTCTTCCTCCTTCGCCCGACCATCGAGAACCGCAACTCGCCATTCGCTCGGCCAATGCAAGCACCGCCCACACGAGTCTCCTGCTGCAACCGAGGAGAAGGGAGACACCTGCAACGAGTGACGACACTTAACACTGCCACATTCGACACACACATACAAACAAAGCAACACTGATTCCTCACAAACACTGTACACCACTGCCATGAAAACACTTTCACACCTCTCTGATGTACATATACACCTACAACCTGCCACACAGGCGCACTGCCAAACATAACACACGCACACACACACACACACTGCTAGCACACTGCAAAGACTGCCCCACAAACGCACTGCCACATGCACGCATTCATAAACACACACACACACACACACACACACACACAAACACACATACATACACAGAACACAGGCAATATTACACTTGTCTTGTCCCATTCTGATGCCAAGGACAGGGAGGACCGAAACTCCAACCAAGAAGCAGATCCCACCATCACAAAACTACCAGCAGGACATAAACCATTAAACACACACATGATGTTACACACTAAACTAGAAGAACAGCTACAAACTGAACCTAACAAGTAAAATTACGATGTCAGGACTGGCCCGACCCCAACCCTTCCCCCCACAATTTACAGAGTCGCAGGTACTACAAATGATCAGTTTGGACTGTAAAATCCACCTTGATGACATCATGCTGTCGAACCAGCAGCCATGTTGGATTTACAGATAAACAGGAGAAAGAAAGGATGTAGTCCCAGTTTGAATACGCCTTGAATGTGCATGTGTTACTTTGTGAGCTACAGCTAACACCACAGAGGAGACATCTGTCACAGCTGGAAAGATCTTCTGCATCGTGCTAGAAACTCTGAAACCATCTCACAGGAGTAATGTGGTGGAAAGACGATTTCTCTCTGAAGCTTGTCATACACACACATGCCATGCTGGGGAATGCAATCATGCCTTTTTGATGGATTAGCACAATAACGTTCTAGCGAGTGTCTCCAACATGGATGGGAAAAACGCGACATCTTGATGACACATCTGCTTCAGTTGCAGAACAGTCTTTAATGTTTCTCCTCATTCAATTCAAGGAATATTGGACTACATATCCCAGCATGACCAGACTTGGACTCCATTGATGGATGTTTGGACTTGTCAGCTCTATAAATGAAACCATAAAACTGATCTGAGTGGACCTCCTACCATTGTTGTTTAGTAACAAACCTGAACAACAAAAAGCTCTTCGATCTTCAATGTAACTGTGTTCCCAGGACTTTGGCCACAAATACGGGGACGTTTTGTGGCATTGTAGCCATGACTTAAACCTTGTAGATGTAAGAAAACCTACTTTAAAAGGTGTTACCTTCCAGAGTCTGATTAGGAAATGTCAGTTTTGGTTTGAATCTGTTACAGCAGGCAGAAAGTGCCTGTTGGTTTCCTATTTCTGTGACATTTCTTCACTGATATCAACGATTCATTCAAAAAACTTTGATGAACGCTGATGATCCGGTGAAGAAATGTGGTGTACAGTCCTACAGCACACTGTCCTGAGGCTTTTCAGTTGGTTACACTGATAGGGGACCATTTCTGATCGATTGCAAGGTTAACCTAAATGCCCATCTGCAGATTTTACTTGACATTGGATAGACATGCACTGATATCCATTTTTCACTTTACCAGATTCTACCAGAGTGCCTCAACCACTAGTCTGAGGTCATGCTACAGATGCCCGAACCAACACAGAAAACATATTCCAAGTAATGAAATTTAGACAATAATGATATTGATACCCATCAGCTTTATCAGTGCATCCCTACCCTCTACGCTTCATGGCATCAGATATCATGTGTCAAACATGCTCATCTACCCACGACCAGAAACGCTCGCTAACTCTAAACCGTATCCAAGGAGAATTCAGTCAATGCATTCCTTTTATTAGAGTCTTTTCCAGATGTGTACTGTATGTGCGTGTGAAGTGGATCCTCTTCAGATACTCGCCTGTTACTTCCTCCTTTCTTTCCACTCCTCATTCACGCACAACTGTCCTTGTGTTGTTCTACTACACCGACAGCGTAGCTACTGTACAAACCTTATACGCATTTTGAAAATGTAGCATTATGACGCAAACTTGGTAAACAACGAGCTAAGAGCTGTGACTGTCCACCTGCAGTCAGAGTAGTTAAAGCACTGACAGATTTTTACTTTTAAAGAAATACATTTGTGACATTTTTTATTTACTTAATTGGATGTTTTCAAACTTTTACTAAATTAAAAACATATATCCACTTTGAACTACTATGTGGCAGTCAATTTTGATGACGTAAAATGCCTTTAAGTAGGATGTCTGCACACGGAAGAGAAGTGTTTGGGAAAGAAGTAGAAGACTGAATGCTGTCAAGAGTCTTATTGTTAAATTGAAAAAAATGAAAAAAATATTGTAAACTGAAAACAATCATATTTGGAGGGGGGGTTTATTCCATTTGTTTCTCCTCTCCCTTCGTTTGCCATGTTGTTCTCTTTCTAATCAAACAGATATTCAAAGTGCCTGTCAGATTTCCTGTTAGTCAGCTCACACCAAAACTGGACTCATGTAAAAACACACAAACAAACCCAGCAGGCCTTTTTTTTAATGGGTAAGGTTGTTTTTATGCACATAATTGTGATCAGGCTGTACTAAAGCTACAATAAAGTACTGTACCACAGTGGAGGAAGACAAAAAGGTTTACAGGTATAGTAGGATATAGTATATATTAACTTTTTTTATACCAAGGGTTATTGTATTTCTGGAAAGTAAATTATTTTTGTTTTGTTTATTTTATATGGATGTGTTTGCTGATATTTTAGCCTGTTTTTTCTATTCTTTCTATTTAGTTATCATGGTGCTACTTAGTGTAAAGTCTGCTGTGGGCCCGCCTCCTTCAACAAGGCCTCTATCTACCCATCTACCTATTTAAAAATGTCTCCTCCACTGTCTTTGTATGAACAGTTGAGCGTTTCTCCATCTCTGCACACCATTTAATGACTCAGCAGTTTGAAATAGGGCATTACAGTAACAGTGCATGTATTTAAATAACACAGTGAGGAAAACCCACAGTCTAAATGCTGCTGTCTGTCTCCACTCCAGCCCTCACTGCTGGTAGAAAAGCAACCGTCTGGAATCGGTCACCGCTTCAAAAGCTGCTGGCCTGATTGCCACAGGAATAGGCCGTCTTATTTTTTGACCACAAGTTTTAGCCCAGCTAGTCTGATTGGTGGTGACCACAGAAATCTTATAACCTTGTTTCCTAAAAAGCACAGCTAATAAGGTTGAGTACACATCCATTCCTTGCTACATTCCATCATATTTCCATCTTTTTTTAGCTACATCACGCAGTTACTGTCACTGATGAGTAGTAACCTGATATTAATACAGGTCATGTGCAGTATTTAACAATGATAGACAAGGGGAAATGCTGAAAACAGAAACTGGTGCTGTTGGTATTGTACTGGTGCAGATAAGGCAGTTTATTGAGGCAGTCAGCTCAGATAGCTTGCTAACAAGCTAACGGGTTCACTTGGCATGTCAGAGCTAATTTTTCCTAACATGGAAAATGCTTTTAAGAAATACTCCACTGAAAATCATAAACTTGTCACCCAGGAAAGTGTCTGTGAAAATGAATTACAGCAATGACAACATAACCAACTATTTTGCTGCCCTCCATACATTCAGTATGTTTCCATGTTTGACTGGTTGAAGCATGGTTAGCTGTTTGCATGTGTTGCACACAGTTACGTATGCTAACACTGTTGCTACACGGTGTGCTTAAAGGTTTTCGGTGGAGTATTCCTCATCAGGAGGTCTGGCACATTTTATCAAACCTCATTACAGATATACACCAATGACCACACCTGCTCCACATCCAGTCAAAGTCGAGCGCACAGTTTCAGAAACACGAAGAATGAATTCATGAATGACACCAATACAACAAAGTTGGTAAAAAATAAAAATAAAAACGTACAATTAGCCAAACATTGGTAATGATACACTTCCCACATTTAATAAAAACCTGCCACTAATGCAAGCTTTTTATGTGCACAAATCAGGCTAGCTGACTAACTTGCCAACATGTTATTATCTCCACTCAAAATAGCTCACACACATTATCAAATCACAGTAAGAGAGAAATAAAAAAAACAACATAAATTTTTCTGTTCACTGTGGCTCATAAGCTGGAGGTCTCCATTATGGCTGCCGAATATCTCTGCCAAAATTCTCCGTATAAAAAGAGTTGGTCGACATTACAGAGTGTAACAGACAGAGCCAACTGAATGCAGATTGGCAGAGGTCCTGTCTGCAGTAACCACAGTCCAATAATGACTCTGTCATCCCACAGTCTCTCCCACCACACGGCAGGAGAGTCTCACACTACAAAGGAACCTTTAACACCAATACCCTAATATTAGGTTTGGCATCGTTTCTGCAAAACTAAAATAAGCCATTCATTTTGGATTCACTCTTCAAAACTTTCCATCTCATTTAAAATTCAAACATGTAACATGAAACTACAACGGATGCCACTAACAAGGTCAAAACATGAAATGTGATTTTTAATTTAAAAACTGTAAAAATGCAACACCTTCAAAATAAAAGCACAAACCTGAAACCAATCTACTTTTGGCATAATTTACTAAAAAATATTAGGTGACTAAAAATTCAAAATTTCATTACATATATTATTTAAACACTGAGACATATTTGTATTTTCAAAATATTAAATGTTGCCTGACTCAACAATGTGGCAAGTCTTCATAGTGAGAAAGTTTTCTAGATTCTGTTCTACCTCTTACACTTTCTACACCAATATCATACACTGAGACATCAAATAACACAGAACATACAACTCATGTATCTTGAATTTAATTGTGCATCAATATTTATATGGAACATATATATATTCCTATTGTCATTTAGTCTTGCTGTCAATGAGAAGGTCACTTTGTGCCTTTCCTCTACAAAGATGTCTTTAGGTTAAATAAAACTATTATTTTTCTGCAAACATTTGGCTCCAACTCCAACTGTATAATAATGCCAAAATCCAGATTAAATATATCTGGAGTTCAGATTAAATGTCTTTATTAGGTGTAGGCTGATTTGTGTTAATATTAATCTTCACTTGTTTCTCTACTGCATACATTCTGACGGACAATACGTGTTACAAGCCAACAGGGGATCTCAGTGTCGAGGTTTCGAGAGTACAGTATGCCTTAGAAATTAGTTTGCTTCATTTTCGTGTGACCAGACCTCCAAATGGTTGAAAATTCGGACCAAGGTTACGTTTTTGGTTTGGTTGTTGAAAGTTAAAATATGATTTTAACACATAAAATAATTGGTTTGTATTAGTATTCATTTTTGGCTCTTACCGGTATTTACTGCAACTTGGATGTTTTTTGTTTGTTTTTGTACATACTGTAAAAATCTGAAATGGCGCAGTCAACATAAGACTCAAATCTCTCTTCGACTCTGATGTCATCTGTCAGCTCTGTCTCCGCCTCTCCAGCCTTTCCACCTGCCTGTCAGGTGTTACATTTGCTCCTCCCCCTCAGGTTATAAGTACTAGGCATTGCAGCCAAAGGCAGACAGTTTTACAGGTCACACAGCATCACCAGCCAATGACTGATGAGTTCCTACAGGTTGCATGGCACAAACCATGAGTCTCATTGTTCCCTGCGTGTCTGTAAGCCTGTTATAGAAGCTACATGAATCTTTCCAGCCTTTTTAACATGTTTCCATACCATTCATATGATTATTACATCCTGGCAATATGTACATGAATTCTAAGCTGTTCATAATGTTAGCTAAAATATTACCTAGAGAATGCCTGTATATTCGCTTTATATAACCTACTCTTGTCTTTTTTAATAATGTTTGGTTCTTGAATAAAAGGAGAATGCAATGAAAGACAAATAAAATGAGTACACAGTAAGGAAATTTGTCCCCTTGTATTGCGACTTGAAAAGAAAGGAAAGGTTTGTACTCACTCTGTCCTTTTTGTTTCTTTGAGAAAAGCTGAATGTCAACAGCTGATCCGAACCAGGTCGCTGCGGAAGTATGTAGCTCTCTCCCTTTATAGACCACACTTGAGCATTTCTTCTGTACATAGGTGCATTTTGAAGCTGATGAAAAAAAAAAAGGCAGCAAACATGAAACGAGTAAAATGAGAACATTTGATCCAAGCGGATTTTTAAAAGGTTGGGGATTTTTTTGTTTTTTCCGACCAATGTAGCTTGTAAAACAAGATATTATAACTGCCTCCTGTTTGTCATAGAATTCACAAATAAATGTTTGTTGGAATTTAGCAGCGTTTGTTCTGTCTCGTCATTTTGTACATATTGCACACAAAACGGTCACTGTCGTCTTCCCCTTTCTTTCCAATCCCCTTCCGTGTTTCAACAAAAGTTTACTTGCTAGTAGTCAATATTAACTGCACAGTTTGGCAGAAAAGTTGTAAAACACCAAACATGACTATGACGAGGAAAGGGGAGTAAGGAAGATATGATTAAATAAGGACAGCATAGAGAGGAAGAATACTGTAGTACCAAAATCCTCATTCTTAAACATTAAAAAACAAATTAGGTTCAGGAAACTCACTTTCACACTTTCTGAACTGATAAAGTTTAGGCAGCTAAAACTACTTAGTTGATGTTAGGGAAAGATTTTCGAGATACTGTTGTTGCTAGATGGGGTGTCAACTGTGGCCCAATCATCCATCTTCCTTCCTAAAGGCCTCGATACACTGTGTTTTTGTTTAAAAGCTGACAATCATGAGATAATCAAGGTGACATCTTTGGTTGTTGTAGTCCTGGATCACAGTGTGAAACATGGTTAAGTTCTGACGATGTCATAAAGTTAGTACCAGATTCTCACAATCTAACTGCTGCTGCAATCCGTGTAACCCACTGTGGCATTAAATGATGCTTGCAAAAGGCAGTGCCAACATGAAGGCCAAAGCTTGTTTTCACAGATGGATGATGCAAGTTGTCATCAGTGGGTGGATTCTACTGACTGTGGCTTACCATGGGGTTGACGTTTTTGCTTTTGAGAGATGTCTAACTTAGATGATTGCAATGAAATGTTTCCCCTTCAGGATGAATTGTATTTACTTTGTTGAACTTACGACTTAAATCAAGTGCCATCATCAGGTCAAAGTTTTTAATTCGTCCAATACTTTGGTTTATAACGCAATACATCATCGGCAAGTTAGCATGGACATTAAAAGCATGTTAATTTGAAGATATTAGCATTCAGCTCAGCCTCACAGAGCTGCTACATGGCTATAGTAGAATATTAACATCACAGTGCTATAATCCACACATGTAATTACACACATATATGTACCATGTACCTATGTAATCTGCCATGTAAACTATTATCATGCAGTGTACAGGTGCCTTTTATGATGGAGAATTCTATGCAATCAATGCCGTTGTTTTTCTGGTGAGGACAGTCTTACCTAATGACTTGGATTTGATATTCTTCTATCCGGTTAGACCAGGCCTGGGCAATCTGTTCCACAAAGGGCTGGTGTGGCTGCAGGTTTTTGTTCAAACCAACCAAGAGCACACAGTTTGACCAATCAGCTCTCCAAAGACTGAGGTCAGTTGATTAAATGAGTCAAGTCTGCGTGTGCTGCTGCTTGGTTGGAAAGGAAACAGCAGCCTCACCGGCCCCTTGCGGAACAGATTGCCCAGGTCTGGGTTAGACCCGTCTTTGTTTTGGTTACTTGTGGATGTTGGGTCATTTTTTTTCTACCTTGTTTCACCCTACAAATGATCTTAGAGGTTAGGACCTTAGCAGCAGTTTAGCAATACACCAATAAGCTGATGTTAACAGTGAAGACTTCAAAACATTCATTAGTTTCATGAAGAGAGGAAATATCCCCAATATCATTATAAGGGCCAAGAAACAAATGTAAATAAAATAATACGTTTGTTAGTGAGACCTCCTCGGGATACTGAGACTTCACTGGAGTCACCTTCACTTTCTGACCCAGAAACGTTATGCGTGCAGTTTCATTCCCACATTTGGGAATAAAATGATGTTAACATGTCTCGGCTGTGAAAGTGCATATAATCTCCTTGAATACAGGAGAGCTTAAAACAAGTCCTAACCCATTAGGTGGAATGGACAGATGGTGTTTTGTTGAGACAAGATCCTGAGAACACACACAATATGAAAGCTAGAATTACACAGAGAAAGTAATTAGGCAGCAGTTAACTCCCCGTTCCCTGTAAAGCAGCCAAACCTGAAGACTTTATTATTTTTCTGTGAAGCTATATTAATTTTGTCTCCTTCTCCATATGGCTCAAAGTGACAAATCTGGCCTGTTTTGCAAATCTGTGTAGGTATGAAGGAAACAAGAAATAGAGTGAAATTTGATTGGGATGGGGAAAAAAAATAAGATTCAGAAGAAGAAGAAAATAGCTTGAAGGAAAGGGCAAAACTGAAAGAACAAGAGGTCAACACTGAGTGTGAGACAACAACAAAGAAAGAGAAAAGTGAGCGAAACTGAGTCTCAACCTGCTGCTGGCTTTGCGGGAGGGGATGGAGAAAATAAATGGGAGAAGAGAGAGTGTTAACAAGAGTCTACAGCCATGGTAGCAGTTCTGTGGGGATGTACTTGAGCACAGCAGTGCTTTGAGCTAAATGCTAATGTCAGCACGCCAACATGCTCACAATGACGTGTTCACCTTCTGAGTTTAGCAACTTAGCATGTATCACATGTATGTACTTGGACACAAAGAAGAGACTTTGCTGTGTGTATGAGTTCAAAATTCATAATCATAAATCATAGAACTCACAAATTAACCTACATTAATATTAACTGCATAACTGCCAATGTGCATATCAGTGCACGAGTGAACAAAATATAATAATATATCATGAATAATATAGAATATATATAGAATAATATAGTACATTAAAGGCATTGTAATGCTGGGGTGTACTATCTATCCAACATTACTGTGGGTCCCACACATGCTAACATTAGCTTATTAGCTCGAAACACAACGTCCATTTGAGGCTGATGGGAATGCCGTGTTTTACAGGTATTTCATCAAAAAGTATTAGACAAAATGTCGTGACATTTAACTGAGAACCACAAATGTCAACCTCATGGTGTGGTAAAGAGGCAAACTCAGGTCATGTCAATCCCCCCCATTGTTCTACAGCACTTTCAAAGTCATACTTGGTTACTGGTTTAAAAGCTTTATCATTTGCTTGTCGATGTTTC
The DNA here is from genome assembly GCA_028641955.1 of Protonibea diacanthus. Taxonomy (NCBI): domain Eukaryota; kingdom Metazoa; phylum Chordata; class Actinopteri; family Sciaenidae; genus Protonibea; species Protonibea diacanthus. The sequence continues at coordinate 19,093,078 of CM053984.1, forward strand.
GTACACTATTTTGATGCCGACAAGGGAGCTCTTACCACTGCAGTCCAATTATTTTCAGACTAGTCTTGGGCTGAGCACGCTTTGTCATCCATAATAAGCCTTCACTGGACTGCTCATCAATTAGGCTACATTTAAACTGAAAGCAGCACTGCATCAAACAAAGGAGCTGCGATGGCGTGGGTGTATTACAGCAAGTAGATGAAATACAAAACAGGAACTTGAGTTTGAGTTTTAATGTTAATCAGACAAGAAACAATGGTACGAGGTTAGAAATATTATAAATAGGATGATGTTGCGCTTCAAATGCTGGAATGTGAACTGGTGATTGTTGGACTGTACTACAACAGAATCTGACACCTGGATCCACTGTTTCATTGATCAACTCTGCATTTTTGGTGCCTTCTGCACCGACGCAGTGGTCTCATTGTAATGAATGAGAAGGCTGCATTTCTTTTTCCAGGTATAATGGGGCACATTTGGTTCTACTTCCTTCCTACAACGTCTGGGTATCTCATTAATTCAAGTATATCACTTCATTAAAGCTGTTGCTGTGTTCCCTCACTTGTAATACTTAATCTCTTTCCTTCTCTCTTTCATGTTTTTTCTTTCATCTGTTGTCATCCTTTGTCTTGTCACCGTTTACAGCTTCAGTTCTATTTGCTCTCTCTGTCTGATTTACTCCCACTCTCTCTTTCTCCCTCTCCATGTCCTACTTATGGGTGTAAAAACAAGGTCGAGAAGGACGCCAGCAGCCCTCATGGACAGACAGGAAGTGACCTCACCATAGCAACATTCACAAACAAAGCAACCACTTCCTGTTTTGACTGAACTAACACATCAGAGAAGAAATAGTATATTGCTAGTCCTGACTTTAGCCTTGGAAAATTGATACATTATAAGAGAGATTCTTTGGACTTGTAATGTTATACTTTTTTCATTTTTTCATGGCAGCCTTATTTGATATTAAAGTTTGTCCAGATACCCAAAATGCAACAGAATCACTGCTCCTCTGAATTTAAATAGTACATCCTGCTTGTTTGGTTTTCATTGTTGTTTTTCACTGTAAATGATCCAATCCATATGTTTAAACTCAACCTGATCAATTCAGCTCGAGATTTCTCTTTTTTTCCTTTCGCAGAACATTGAGTACTTACAGATGAGGGTGTTATCTAAAGATCAATGTTTCTAGTGTTTACTCATCAAACTGAAAAGACTAGTCAATCAGGGCACATTAATATTTCAACAAGTATAGATTCACCTCGACTTACAGCTTCAGTTAATTCCATAGATTTTCTTCAGTGGGCAGTTTAACTCTGCTCAAATCTCCCTGCAGGAGTCAAACTAAGCTGTAGATTTAACCACAGTCCTTGTTAATTCAACCATCTTAGGATGTGGGATTACAGGAGGTGGAAATACTACAGAACATTGTGCAAACATACCTTTAACTTTTTGTCGAACTTTTGCGTGCTTTTATCTTTTCTTGACTTCTACCTTGAAACCTAACCCCGCTGATTTAAATCCCACAGAGAAGTCATTTTGACTGAAGTCTGGGAGCACAGGACATCATGCTAACCGAAGAATCAGACTCAGGAGGCACTTAAGTTAAAGATATAGATCTGTGTGTGTGTGTGTGTGTGTAGCTAAACTAGGTCAGTACTAGAGGTAGCTAGAGGAGGTTTTAAGAGCCTCTCACCCAGAGTGTATCTGTCCATCTATCTCTTGGAATGGGTTGGTGGAGCATAAAATGAGCGGAACACGAAAAAAAAGACAAGAGGTATCCATCACAGGTTTTTTTTTTCTTTCATTTCAGAAAGAATCTTAATTTAATGACATTAGATCCCTTGTCAAATATGTTTTTTATCCAGTCACTGCGGATGCATCATGCCACTGAACCTTCATCTCAGTTTTATGAAAGAATTAAGCTCTGTATTATTGTTACCACAAACAAATCCCATACAAAGCCCCAAACCAACAGCAAATTATTTAAAATCAGTATTGTCTGAGCAGATAAAATAACCCGTAATCACCTATCCTGATCAGGGTCGGGGCGGCTGCAGCCGATCCCTACAGTGTTAGCTTTGGCTTTATTTGTTGACAATATATGCAAACAGAATCACACCAACCTTTAAATTCAAATCAAAGATGACTGAGACGTGATCACATGTTAAATACAAACACATCCAGGACCTGTAAGCTTACACTATGAATTGCTGCTATGGGAGGCTACTAAAACAAAAATAATGTGCTTTACAGGAGGCCTACAGGAGCCTTACATACATGGTCTAATAAAATATCCAAATCGACCTTAAGTCATCCATATGCTGCTTGAAATTTAACAACGAACAACAAATACCTATAAATTCATTAGACTATCAGTGAATCATAAAGGACAGGACACCAGATCAGCCTACACACACACACACACACACAGGCAGACACACACAGGAATGCAGGTACAAACACAGGATACAGTCAATGAGGCTCCAGTAATTAAAACTGAATGCAGAGAGAGGAACTCAAGCTCTTCACTTAAGACCAAATGCACACACGCACACATGCACACACATCCACTATCACTCTCACACACACGGTTAAACATTTGCCAAGAAATTTGGTGAGGGCCAAATCTTCTCTGACAGGAAAGGAGGGACTTTCCTTTCACACAACACTCCCTGAGCATTGTCAATTCACTATTACCTCAAATGAAAACACAAACACCGGACTGAATAATAAAAGACAGATCAAGTAGCCGTGGATATCTGCAACAATAAGGCAAAGAACAACAACAAGGGATTTTCTTCCACTCATATCTGACCTTTCCCAACTCCATTGTATGTCCCCGCGCCTTCTATTACAGATTATCAAACCATCATAGGAGCCTTTAAAGGCTGTATTGATAGCATGGGTTCAATGCAGAGGGGTCAGTGAGTGCAAAGAACAGAGAGACAGACAGACAGACACCAGTACAAAGTGACTGTACGCTAAGCCCCCACTGTTACTGTTACTTGGCCAGTCAGCATGTACTTTACAGTAAATATACGTCCACCCATCTGTTTTAATGCACATTTTCAATAAGTGCATAGAAATATGCATTGAGAGTGACAATGCAATGGAAACAGATATGAAGCATGTGATTTTAACATCCAGTGAACCTTTGTAACCACTAAGGAGACTAAAAATAGCAGCAGGAGGAAACATCAGATGTGTGTGGAGCGATAAGAAAACTCTAACATCCATCCATTTTCCGTAACAAAATCAGAGTCGTGGGGAGGTTGGAGCCGATCCCAGCTGGCATTGAGCAAGTGATGGGGTACACCCTGGACAGGTCGCCAGTTCATCACAGGGCTGACACATAGAAATAAACAACCATTCACACTCACATTCACAACTGCAGACAATTTAGAGTCACCAATTAACCTGTTAAGCGTATGACTTGGACTGTGAGAATCCAGAGAGAAGCTGTGCAGACACGGGGAGAACTCCACATGACCCCAGCCGGCTGGGGTTTAAACCAAGAACCTTTTCTGCTGTGAGGCGACAGCGCTACTCTCTCCCACCGACCCTAACATTCTAAGTGCACACATGAAACAAAGATAAATGTCATATTTCTATTAGTTTCCATTAGTGTTTAGCACTATTTGAGGTTTGACAGGAGCTCTTTTTGTGTCTGCTCTGTCCGTTTTAACAGCAAATGTAAAATAATTCACATCTTGCTTTGAATAAATTGGGAAAATTTTGTAAAATCTGGGTTGAAGTCTGGCCATTGACTGGGGTAGATCTCTATACCTCTTCCATCTCACATAATATTTGATTTTTTTCATTGATTAATTGTTGGTTCGGAAAACTGACAATTTTGGTTAGCGACTTCATCTCCAGGTATATTATTTTCTTGTCTGTCTCATATATTGCATTTGCTCACCACATACAATACATGATGTCATGCTAAGTCAGCGCTGCGCAATGATGGAAAAATTAGTCAAGCTGAAAGGCCCAAGGAAAAAAGTCAGCACACTCACTATGAAACACGTTGAAGACATAGAGACACATTGTGCTTACATTTCAGGATTACTGGTTAGCACTGGGATAGTGCCAAATGAAAGAAAGACAAATGATGTTTATTTTTTTCTAACATAAGCAGTTCAGGAAGAAAACCATATTTGAAAAAGAAATAAAATGTAGAAAGATTTGAGACAAATTTGAAAGAAAGCCTTGAGAATGACGATTAATTAACCAAACTCGGATATAGCACAACCCCAACTGGTTTCCCCACAGTGGATGTGACGAGGTGTTTTTTATACTCAATGAACACAGCAACTTAGATGACTATTGACTGCGGTTAGAGACCATTATTCAGAAATGAGAGGAGGTGAGGGTTGAATGAATAAAAGGGAGATGAAGAGAGATGGAGAAGAAATGCAGTGAAAGATGGGAAATATATAAAACACTTTTATACATTATTTTATGTATGTCTGTATATTTCATATAATTTATATTGTGCCTACTGAGCATCTCGGGCTTGAGCTTGGATGCATAGTTCATTCTGTTAGTATATTGACTTGGGTTATGGAAAAGGACACCCCTTAAAGCAGAGAATTAATTTTCTGCATCAATAGCTGTGGTCTCAAATTCATATACACTAATCCAAACAGACTTAATGTGAATACATCCTCCCTCTAGTTTATCCATGTATCTGATATTCAGTGTTTCCATGGAGGAAGACAGGACAGAGTGTTCATTATATTCTTATTTGCTACGGCTCTTTCAAGGTGGTGCTTGTTAACTCACACCGCTAAAGCAATTTACTCATAATGCAGTTATACATGCAGAAATGCACCATATATACACACTTATATAGACATCTTATTGAGTGCTACAGCGCAATCATGATACAGCATCTGTCTCTCTCTGTCACACACCAACATCGACATGATGTCACATATCACACTATGAAAACATACCGGTATATTCACACAGTGTATGATGAACGATGGAACTGGACCTCTCTAGGTGTTTGGTCTGTATGACGCAGAAGATAAGGATGTAAAGCGTGCTGCATGCATATAAAGAGCACTGTATGATAGAAACAACAACAAGGAGAATTATACACATTGTCTGAATTTGAATCAGTGGTCAGGTTACTATGGACTATGGCCCAGGTTCAAAACTAGCCACTCATAGGTGAGAAAAGTTTGCAGTAGAAACGTGCACTTAGGGATGAGTAGACTGAGAAGAAGATGTTTATTCTACCTGAGAAAATCACGGGAAGTTTTTGGACCTTTACATGCTTAATCCAATTTTGACATTTTGCGAGTGAACCTCTCCGACTTCAGTAAGACTTCCTTGAAAAGATCAACATGAAAGGAAGCTGAATCATATCTGTATGTGTACGTATGTACTGCAACAAAGGAGAACTCCAACATTACTTTAAAAGCCTAAGTCTATCACTGAGGGTAAGCTGCCATCTTGTGGCAGAACTACAATATTAAAAAATATATATAAAAAATATTATAACATTATACAACACATTCACTTTAAAACTACAAAACTATCAATTAACACACAAAAGACAACAAAGAGGACAATGGTGACAATAATGTTTGTTGCTCTGTTAATATGACGTTAAATGGTTTCTTTGTGGTAAATTGTTATAGAAATGTTTCATCCTGATAATGGACGAAACATTTCTTGAAATCTTTGATAAAACTATGTAATATTAAATATTTATCTTGACAGTGCGAGCTTATAGGCAACATTTCTCTCATCAATTTTTATCGAGAAGAACACATTAATATTACATACACACATACATGCTGTAAATTATGATATTCACACTGAATCCAACATGTCATAAACTCATTCATGGCTGCTGATCGTTGTCAGTCCAAAAACCAGCATATGGGCACATTACTGCCAGCAAATGGCCTGGTGTGGAGCAGCAGACTGTAGTGAATTGTACTTAGGTCTGAATACTACTTTGAAGCTGTTTTAAGACTGAAGTACTGAAGTGCTCAAGACTGCAAGTATTATACGGAGAGATGTCAGTGAAGTGATTTCAGACACATTCAGCCTTGGTTTTCTTAGAACGTACTGGTATGTGATTCTTTTCATTAACTCAAGAAACTGATATTGACACTAAACTGCTCCAGTGGAGGAAGCGCCATCCTGTGAATGTGAATGAAGCAGCTAATATATACACAGGACACGGAACAGAAAAAAAAAGAAAAAAGAAAAAGAAAAGACTTTTATGATAAGTCAGCCATTAAGTCTCCCCCGTGTCCCCTGACCTACACCGTCACACACTGTATAAGAACAAGGCCACCTCTCCTACAGTCGTGCTCCCTCGCTCCTCTGTTGCCTTTTTTAAAAGTGCTGGGAGAGAAAGTTCCCATCTGTAGTAATTATGAGAGATGACTGCAGCCTGGGCAGCTTTACTGTTGTCACAGTGATAAACTCCGAGTGGTTCTTAGTGATGTAATTATATGCTCCAGCTGAGCAGCTTCTCTGGTGGCTCAGAGCGATGGGGTGGCAGGGTCAGACCTGAAAGCAGAAAATGATGACAGAGCTTTAAAGGTTAAACAGGTAGAAGTGCAGAGGCAGGTCCTTTTGGATTCCTCTATAGGATTTGAGAGATATGAGGGAGCAGATAGAAAACTGGGGGCACGCTTTGATTTAGAAAATGTCAGAGAGGTTAGCAACACAGTTTACACTGTAGCTCTTTGTACTACTGTATGTAAAGCCATGACTATATGAACCAACCTGGGGTTTATGTAGCTAACATGAGCTCTGGGCCCCTATTGACACATCACCACCACCAATAAATCATAATTAAGTGGGAATATGCACTCTGAGAGCACAATTGAAACTAATTATGGCAGACAGGTTTGTCCCCACACCTGCTGCCTGTGAGCACAGTGAGAGGGACAGACCTGACCACTGTTGGCAGAAAGACTGTGCAGTGTGCCACATCACCTGCAGACTGCTTTAATAATTCTGTTATCTTAGCACATTTTGCAGGGACACCAGCCTTTTTTCCCCTTTTTTTAGCACATCTTTTCTGTACGGCAAACTGCAGGGTTTCCCTTTCGCTCCATATTTTGCCAGCTGTGCAACATACTTTTAACAAGTGAGTTGTTACTTTAAGTTTTAAGCTTTTCAATGGACATTCCATGTCTGGCTGTCCTGCTAGCCTGTGGGTTTGCTTATTCATGAGGATTTTCTGATTTCAACTAGGATGCTTGAGGGAAATTAAGCAGTACCATTAAACACTCAACAGGAGTTTGTTTAAAGTGTTTAATGTGTGCCACCTGCATTAATTTCCCATTTATCCTGTATAATCAGAATCCTTACAAGGATTTCAAGGACCTGTGAAACCATAAGCAGTCTTGATGACAGCTTGTTGACCAAATTTGACTGTAACCTACAAGAAACATTTTCATATATATATATATATATATATATATATAGTGCTTTACATCTCTAATATATCTTTCCACAGATGACATCAGGTCTTTATCTCTTTGTCTTCTTCTATTCGGCCAGTGGAATGTGGACTGCAACGCAGAGCAATTTCTGCTTGTCAACAACAAAATGTAAGAGTAATACTTTTCTTTTTCTATTGGTTTTAAACCATAACCCTTAGTCCTATTACAGCTATTTGAACCCAACATGTTGTCAACATTATTAACAAAATTTAAATGAGAATGTGTTATTTGTAACAACATAACAGCATCATTTCTACATTTAGGTTGAGTTCAGGGCTAATAACATTTCTTTTGTGTTTAGGATTCGCCCTCCTGATTGGACTCAGTTCCACTACAGTTGTTATGTTTCACTTTGTTACAAAGGACTGGACTGATGCAGAGGTAACTTTTGGAGCAATATCAGTTATAACTGAAACACTGTACTCATGACATGCTTTCAAACATCTTGACTAGACTGACTTGTCTAGACCACCTGCAGTTCTATCGGTGATTATTAGACATTATTAGACACAAGAACTTGGATTGGAGGCCAAAGAAGGTGAGTGATTGAACAGTGAGTGAACAGGATCTGATGCAACTATCCCCCTGATATTTATGAATTTGGGAGTCATGTTAAAATGATGTTTACTCTTCATCTCAAGTGTAATTTGGACTACTAAACAGACAAAGTTATCTCAGGAAACCTCAACATTCATTCCGTTTTTTTTAGCATCCTATTTAGCCTCATTGTGAGATAGACATCATTCTCAGTGGTGGTAAATTGAGTGAACTAACCCTTCAACCTTTTTTTCAGGAGGGTGTGTGGGTGTGGATTGATGGTTCAGAGTTTGTGTTCAATCACTTGGCAGGTGGGCAGTTCAGCAACTCTGCACAAGAAGAACAGTGTTTGGAGATGATTATTTTTCACCTTTGTCTGATTTAATTTGTAGAACCAAGATTCTCTGAGGCTGCCGTGGATGCAATCTAGTAGAGGTGTCTTCACCTTTTTTTGCTAAACGTAAAATCTGTGCTGCTGAATAAGCTGGTAAGAAAGACAAATTCTGCAAAAAAAAAATTCACATTTTCTGTTTTAATTAACAAACATAAAGCATTTTATTACAACCAACAAGAGGATAAATGCATTACTGAGGACCAACTGAAACATCTGACAGTAGCAGATCTTTTTTTTTTACACTAACTTGTTAAAGAAAATCTTAAGGAAAACTAAAAAAACAAAAAAACTATTTTGATAATTCCATGTAAAACATTCAACAAATCTTTCAAGTTTACATACTCTTTCAAATCCAGGTCCTATAGATAACATGATTATGTACAATATTTACATCACATAGTACCGTCAAAATTACATTAATGACATTTTTACACTTAATGTTGACAAAACAAGTTAATAAACCAAGCAAGCACACAGTAAGCTTGACTTTTACTTTTATGTCTACATAATTCAAGATGACATAATGATGATGTCAGTCAATCGCGGGTATCTGGAAAAACATTCAGAGAATGAAATGGGAACAGCTTGTTCATTATCTTTTGCTACATAAAGCTACTGGCTAACTGAGGTTGTTGAATAGGCCTAAACAATTCTTGCTTGTAGTGAAGTACATTTTAAACCACAACCCCAACAGTTTCCATGTAACGTGACAAGTATTTCCTTTGATGCAATCACATGTTTAGGAAGAACATGGAGAAACTCTTTGAGGTCCAAGGTAAAAGGCATTGTCATTACAGCAGTATGTTATATTGCACAAGCGAGCCAGCATTCAGGAGAAAACAAAAAAGAGCTGAGATGCATAAAAAGGACATTTAGTGTTATAGACATGCACCTCTATTCACAGTATTCATCAATGAAGACGAAGGTAGTTGTCCTGCCTCCTTCAGTGTGTGTGTGTGTGTGTGTGGATATGACTGATGGTCATGAGAGCGGGAGGGTACAGGGGGCCACAGTGATTTTGTTTTCTGTTCACAAGGCTGTAGCAGCAACATTTGCCTGAATAAAATATATTTAAAACAGCATGCAATGAGTGTAAGAGGGGTATACTAAAAGGACCTGTCCCACAGTAGTTGCACTAAAGCCAAGTTTGTAATATTGACCCAACTTTAAAAGATTTCTATAACTATGAAATATCTCAAGTGCAAGAAAGGCAGTTCTAGCCTAACATGAGAGGAGTAAGACAGCAGATAAATACTAAGTCCTTCCTAACTTGCCTCTGTCTATTTACTGGGGGTGATTTTGTCTAGTCCTGGCCAGGCGGGGATGTAGTAGCGAGGCAAAGTGCCTTCCATGAGCCTTTCCATCCACAGCCCCAGGCGGTCCAGTTTGTGATGGATCTGCAGGGTGGATATGCTGCGGGATCGGTTGGATTTGCGCGATGGGTGGTCGTCGCGGGAACTGGACCTCGACCTACCGCCTGAAGTGCTCCCTTCATCTTCAGATGACTTACCCTCCAGGTCTTCCCCAGTGTAGACGGGCTTAAACAGACAAAGATACTTCTTGTGGCCGTTAAGTGCCAGCACGTAGCCGGTGTAGTCCATCTTGTGGTTTCCCCCGTCATCCTCGTCCGCATCAATCTGCGTGGCGTCCTGGGCGTATTCCAGCAGAGTGTTCATCCACTGGCTGTGCTTGTCAATATTCAGGAAGGAGAAATGCAGCGTCAGGCTCCTAGGAGAGTGTTGAAAGAATGAATGTGATGATGCATCTATAAACATGATTGTTTAACACTCAACCAAAGCTTATATAACGGAGTGCGGATTTGCTTCACACAAGGAGAATGTTTAGCTCACCCTGTGAAGGAGTAGACCTCTTTGGCAAACTTGCTAAGTAGGATGTTCTTGGAGGCGTCAGTGAGAACCAGCACTATGTTCATGTGCCCCGGCCTCAGCTTCACCAGGTTGCTCATGTAGGTGATATCCGTCAGCTCCGTCACCTCCACAAAATTCTTCTTGGGGGGCCGACTACTACAGCAACAAACAACAAAAATAAAAACTAAAAAAACAGAAATGATGATAAATTCTACAATGTATAAATGTATATTTCAATTATAAATGTACTCTTGCCTTGAACTACTACCAGTCCCTGGTGACCCGTTTTCTGCTTTTGTTCCATCTTTTGCTTTTGGCTTAGTCTGTTTATCATCACTTGAGTCACTGAAAAACACACACAGAAATGTTTTCGCCTTAAGGGGATGTACAGGCATAGCAGAGAAAAATAAATAGTGTTATTACTTGTTGTTTTTCCAGCTTTCGTTATACTGTCTTACAGGAATCCCAGGAGAAGGTGATGTTACTATAGCTTTTGATGGTCAAGTGAAATGTGTTTATGGTGAAGCAACCAACCTGAAGGCCTGAATGACCACAGTCCCAAACAAGATGAACAACGCAGAGAAGATGAGGGACAGAAGAGGCATCATCTCACGCCTGCAAATCATCACAGATGTCTCATCATGTATTATTCCATAAGAGGTGGAATTATATATATATATAAAACTGAATCTAAAATTATCTCTTCCTACCAGTTGTTATGCAGAATATCGTCAATGACTTCAGAGAGGTAATCATAAGATGCATAGATCCATCGGATTACAAACATCTGTAGAGTGGGAGTATTTATATATTCAGCAGCAGGAGTGATGGTCGATATTTAACAAACAGTACTATTTTTTACTCAGAGGGAACATACAGAGGCAAACTCGTTGTTGAGCTCAGGCAGCATGGCGTCATGGATGAGGATGGACGGGTCCTTCTGAAGTCGCTGCAACTCCTCCAGTAGACGCTGCTTGTCTTCCTCGCTGCCGTTCCAGGCCGTCACCGGCTTGAACAAGGCCTTGCCTGCAGCGTTACGCCTCTCCAGGATCACCACCTGAGTGAAAAAAAGCAAAGCAGTCCAATAATATCCGTCCTGAACGATACACTTTTTATGAATTATGACGTCAAATGTCTATTCTGAAGATTACTTTAGAAAATAACATTAAATAAAAAGCCATTTGAATGTCCTGTTTTAAGGTTTTAAGGTGCAATTCAGGGATAACCCTTTAAATCATCCACTTGTCTCAAATACAATATATTGTTCTACTTATTAAAAAACAAACAAGCTGAATTCATTTCACACATTTGATTCCCATGTCCCCATATAGTATATCTTGTAGATTCACAGTGGAGCCAGCAGCTGGATGACTGTACCTGTGTTGGGGACTGTTCGCTGTCCTTGTTCTGCATGAGGATGTCACAAAGAGGTTGTTGTAGCCGTTGGTACACGTAGGCAAATCTCACAACCTCCCTGGCATTGGTGGAGGCAAATGAGAGAAATGCCTGGTTCCCAAAAGAAAAGGTTTCTTCGTCTCCTGTGATCAGCAGGACACAGTATCTGAGGGGAGGAAGGACATTAACTAGTAACTTAGCAAAGAATAATAAACAGTGTGAACAAATGTTAAAAAAAAAAATAAGTGTTAGGTTCTCTTACTTCCTGCGTCTATGGAACTGTTTGACAGGACAGAGCTCATCAAAGAGCTTCTGATTGACCAGCCGTGGCACGAGGAGAAATTTGTTGTTTGACATGAACTCATCGATAATTTGCTTTTTCATTCCTTTGGCCTGCAGAGAACAAACATCAAAAAAAGTGAGTGACATTTCAGCAATGAGCACAAGTTCAACTAGTTCAGCCAAGATCAGATAAACGTGGAACTACTTTCCCCGCTTCTGTGATTTACCTGTATAATGTCAGCAGGGTTGTCAGTGTTCTCTTTGAAGACCAGCATGGTTGGAGCGTAGGTGTTAATATTGAACTGTTTCTGCAGATTGGCGGTCTCTGAAAGACCCTGGTCCACGTAGCCAAACTGCAAGTAGTCCTTATAAGCAAAAGCTGTCAGCTATGGAGGAACAAAGATGAATTAGTGACATGTTTCTGTTAGTGATGCACTTACTGTCAGGGGTATCTGGAATACATTACACATAAATAAGCCTACTTTGTACAGTAGAGGAACTACAGGCACTTGGTCGAACAGAAGCACATGTGGCTTGTTGAGCTCATGCCAGCTGTTCAGGAACTGCAGGTCATTCGTGTCAGTGACCTGAAATAGAGAAAATGTAAGATTAATTTTGAATTTACAAATCTGTTCACCTCTGTTACATTTTGCCAGTAAAGCAACGCTTTAGTCATCCTTCCTATCACAAGACAGACAGACATTTACCCGCTCCACAAGTCTCTGAGGAAGAAGGTCCTCTACAAACTGCCGCAGGTGCTCCTTTGCTACAGCGTAATGGAAAAAAGTCACTTTGCCATTGATGACGCCGAGTATTGATGGGGTGCGATGAGCGCCGAGGTGATTGGCTAACCGTCTCTCATAGCCAACATCCACCACACCTATTCCGACACCTGCAAAGACGGGATATTCACAAACAAACAACACATCAACATTTTTGAACTCGCTCGGTGTAATTCCACACACGACAGCTCTGCTGGATAAATACGGACGATTTAAAGGTTCATTCCAAACCTAGAGTCTCCATCTCCTGCACCACCTCCTTCCACACAGGCTCGATGTGGATGCAGCTGAAGCACCAGTCGGAGGTGATCTTTATCAGGTACGGCCTCTTGTAGCTGTCGGGCACCACGTCGTTGACATACTGATTAAAGTGCAATATGTACTTGCTGTCAGCAAAGTCCCTGTGGTTCTTGCTGTTGAAGGGAAAGTTGAAGAAGGACTCGTCAAAGTAAAAGCTGTCATGGCGATGACCGTGGCGGTTGCCGCCGTATGGCTGGGTGTCATCAGTCTGTCCGTAACGGTCATAGTTGGCACGTTTGTCCTCATTAGACAGGATCTAGATTTGAGGTAGGACAAATATGAGCATAGCAGACATCTTCCTCTCATGTATGTTACTGGATTTCATCACAGCTAGATGCTAAAGGTTACCAGCTGCACGACATAGTGAAGAAATGATTAACCTCATAAGATTTGGTGATCTTGATGAACATGTCCTCAGCACCTGGATTCTTGTTTTTATCCGGATGCCTTGAGAAGAAGATGCTCATTAGTTAACAGCTGGATTGAGGTTTATAAAAAAACAGCTCAGAGTCGTGTGTAAATATTTACCATTCTTTTGCAAGACGCTTATAGACCTTCTTGATCTCAGCTTGGCTTGCGGTCCTAGTTACTCCTAAGATTTTGTATGGGTCCATCTCAGGCCCGGCATGGGTTGCTCCTGTCAGCAGCACTGAGAGGACCACCACTACAGCCAGCTGCACAGACATCTTTTCCCCTGCCATCACTGTTACCTGTAACACATGAGAACAACTACCACCATCAAGAGGATTCATCCGGAGGATGTCTGGACCTGAAATCATGACACAGCCTTTAGCTGACATGCAAACACAGTGACGTTAGCCTTGTAATGATGCATAATGATGAAGACAAGCGGGTAGCTAAATATGGTGGCATTATAGCATGCTAACTACAGAAGCTATGCAAGCTTGGTAACATGTCAGCTACAGCAGGAGACGTTACAATATTTGAATCCTGCTGACAGGTCACTGGGCTGTAACATTAACGTCATTCACCGACAATAAAAAAACGTTCACGCAGTTTTATGCGTCGCTACAGTAGCTTAGCTGCCTCTCTCAACGCAACAGCTCTACGGTTTCCAGTCACCTCAAGCGGATGCGGTCAGCCGGCACTACGCCACATATTTGGTGAAGGTTCGGATATTCTTCAGCTTGTTGGTCAGCGCTGATGTGAAAAGACAGCCAAGTGCAAAGGGTGTGTTCAGCAGCATCCAACAGTTCCTCCCCCCCCGAGGGCGAGCTGACAACCTGCTGCTACGAGGCTGGAGTAGAGAGACAGGGGGAGGTGCTCAGTGTCGAAAGTGATTTTGGGAGATTGAGTATTTGGTGACACCTTACGCCTGGGTTGTTTTTAGTGTGTTCGTTTTGTTGTCAGGCGCGTCGTATTTTTTAGTATAAAAGCATTGAGGCACGGTTACTGTATGTAAGCGGCGCGAGGTGTACATTAAATCAAACGCACCCTGTTTTTTTCTCTCCATGCTCTCTCAATTGGCCAATCACAGACAGCGGTGATGTAAACAAGGAAATGGAGAACGCAACTGAGCTTAAATACGAGAAATAAAAAGGAAACTTGTGATATTTTGACAGGAACAGGCGTCATTTCTCGTTCGCAAACAAGTGGGAGCATTTTAGGATATCAACTGTAGTCGGAACAACATTAATTAGTAACAGCGCTTACGATATTTCTCAGTCTCCCTCACTGAGGTTGTTGGTAGTGAATGGAGGAACGACACAAGAAGATTCTTCAGCGCAACAGGACAAATCTCGTGAGAGATTTGGACCCATCAAAAGTCTATGATGGCCTTCTTGAAAAGGGCGTTTTCACCCAAGACATGATCGATGAGATAAAGGTGAGACAGTTGTGTGTTGGTCACGAGAGTTTTAGGTTATTTCTCTGTTGTTTTTAGAGTGGTTATGAAGGGTTACAGGTGTTTCGGTTTAACGAGCGACCATGTTAACTGGCGGCCGTTAGCCAAATGTATCTGTGGTTCTCCGTTGAAAACAGGAAGAGAATACGTAGCTGTTGAACTAGACACCAAAGACAATTTAGGTGTTTGGTTTTTTCTTTTTTTTTGACATTGTAACGCTAATGTTAAAAATAATAATAAACAGGCATTCACAAGGACAGCTACGTATCATCCTGTTGTCAACAGCTGTCGTAACTACGACAACCACCCTGTGAACTGGCTGACCGTCGCCAGTTAACAGGGTCGCCCGTTAAACCGAAACACCGGTAAGACACCTGTTAACTGTGTCTCCTTTCAGAGCGCTGGGATCAGACGGGACCAGGCCAGACAGTTAGTCATAGACTTAGAGACCCGTGGGAGCCGAGCCTTCCCTTTATTTCTGGAGTGCCTTCAGGAGACAGGTCAGCACAGTTTGGCAGAGCTGCTTCAGAATGGAGCTCCACCAATTCAGCTACAACCTGCAACACCCACCCTGGTTGTTCGCCCTGTCCTCCAGCCTATCCCAGTTTGTAAGTGTGTGATACTATGGTATATTTAATT
The DNA here is from genome assembly GCA_028641955.1 of Protonibea diacanthus. Classification (NCBI taxonomy): domain Eukaryota; kingdom Metazoa; phylum Chordata; class Actinopteri; family Sciaenidae; genus Protonibea; species Protonibea diacanthus. The sequence goes on from CM053984.1 coordinate 19,108,620, forward strand.
AGCACATGCCATAAGCACTTTGGTGTCCATTGTTGCTCATATATGTGCTGTTTTTTTTTTGTTTGTTTTAACAGCCTCTCCAATGGATGTGGATAAGCACATAAAAAATGAGGTCCCTCTCAATCCAGTACCCAGACCCACTACAACACCCAGCCCATGTAAGTCATGTGATCACTTTACAAATTGGCAACAGTGTGGGAAGTTGAAGATGTTTAACACATGTTGATGCTTATGCCACAGCACCTGAAAGGGAGCACATAAGACCAAGGCCCCAAGGCAGACCTCGACGGGATAGCATCCAGGTGAGCACCATTTATTTATCATTCACTTTATAACCAAGGGAAAAACCAAGGCTGCTGCAAATCACTGTTGTTAAATCTCCTTCTGCGCTGTCTGTTTTCTGTTTTCTGTGTACGTGTGTGTGTGTGTGTGTCAGTGCTATAAAATGGACGCCAGCCCATGCGGACATTGCCTCATCATAAACAACGTGGAGTTTGAACCTCAGAGCGAGCTGAGCAGCCGTAAAGGGTCCAACATAGACTGTGACAAGCTGGAGAGCAGATTCAAAGCGCTCAACTTTATTGTGGAAGTAAAGACAAACCTGAAACAAAGAGTAAGAATCACTTATTGTTTCTGTGTCCTGAAACCTCTGTGTAAACCTGTGTGTGTGTGTGTGTGTGTGTGTGTGTGTGTGTGTGTGTGTGTGGTGGTTGGTGGTGGTGGTGGGGGTGGGGGGGTGGGGGGGTGGGGGGGGTGAGAGAGCTTGTTGTTTTGAAACTAACAGTCATCTCCACATTTTAGCAAATCAAACATGAGCTGTCAGCTTTATGTAAGATGGACCACTCACAATATGACTGCTGTGTGGTCATCATGCTGTCACATGGGACTGAGGTACGACATGACATTATTACACCAGCAAATATTGAAACGTTAGTGGATGTATTCCATCCAGTGACTCATCAGACCTAATTTATGCTCACATTTGTTTTCATAGGTGAGTCACAGCCGCTTCCCTGGTGCCGTGTACGGTGTGGACGGACTTCATGTCCCGGTTCAGAACATCACAAACTACCTCAACGGCAAGAATTGTCCATCTCTACAGGGCAAACCCAAACTTTTCTTCATCCAGGCTTGTGGAGGAGGTAGCTAACGCTGAATATACTGTTGAATAACGCCGTAAAAAATCCAGAATCCCACTTACATCACACATACACTTGAAGCAGTCTCATAGGCGCACATTTGTGCTTGTCCTTCAGGTGAAAAAGACACAGGCTTTGAGGTGTCCCCTGATGAGGTCCAACCATCCATCGGTGGAGCAGATGATCAGACAGACGCCATTCCGATGTCATCTAGCAGTGACTCTCTGAGCATGTCCGATGAACCGGATGCCAGAGCTACACTGCCCACCCCGAGTGACATTCTGGTGTCATACTCTACTTTTCCTGGTGTGTTTGTGTAGCATTTATGCATCTGTGTTTATTTTTATTAATAACACCATCTTCCAGATGCTAGTCAGACCTATAGCTATAGATATATTTGCCTCGCTGTTTTTGTCTTATTAATCCCACTTTGACCATCTGACAAATGCAGGTTACGTTTCTTGGAGAGACACCCAGGCGGGCTCCTGGTACGTCGAGATACTAGACCGCATTCTTGAGGAAAATGCTGCTACCGATGATTTGGGCACAATGTTGATGATGGTGAGTTTCTCTTATAAAGGCAGCGAGTTCATTGAACCTGAAGCTGAATCTCTGTGACAATTTAGACCTTTTCGATTTAAACAAACACACATGTGATTATTGACTGTTCTTATTTCCAGGTTAACCACGAAGTCTCCCAAAACTCTGCAAAAGGCATTTACAAGCAAATGCCTGGTTCCTTTAACTTCCTCCGCAAACTTCTCTACTTTCAAAGCCAAGCGTAGTGGCAAACTTCAGGTCCACATTTCACAGTTTCACTTTCAGGGAATTTTTTCAGTGTTGAAAAGCATGACTGTAATTTCTTACAATTATGTCTCAGCAGAGTTGCAAGGTGCATGTTAGCCTTTTACTGGTACAATCATGTCTAATCTGTTTGTCATGTCTTGATGTACTTTTCTAACTTTTCTAAATGAACTTTTTGGGTGAAGGTGCTGGAATGAAAATGTTAATGTATTATGAAAATGTGGTTCACATTATTTTTTTGTATTTATCGTGTCTTATTGTCACTCATCAGCAGTTAATGTTCAAGAGTCGACAATCAACTTTGCTGACTTTTAGATCAAATGTTTTTAATATACTGATTTTGTTACCAAAATGGGATTTTTGTGGAGTTATTTTGTAATTACGAAGGTGCATGAAAAGACTTTCCATTGACTAAAAAGTAGTCCAGTAGTGACCTCCAGCTATTAAACTCTGCACTCTGACATAAATCTCCACCCACCAGTAGCGTTAGTGTTTACATGTCTCTAAAAGACAGAGGAAAATTATACAGATGACTTGTGTATGTCATGTTGTTAGCATTAATATGGCTTGCTGGTGTTGCTACCCCTGAATTACAATTTGCAACTGCAAGCTAATTAGTAGTGTTTACTACTTTACTAGTAGCTACTCCATTAGCTGGTGTTTGTGAGTCACAGAAGTCTTGACAAACACCTTCTATGAGTCTTTCATTTCCCTCCACTGCCACCAGAGGGCTGCCATAAAATTTGAAATGGCACAGTTATAATTCAATCAATCACCTGAGATCAACACGCACTGTTTTAAACAAAGGTTTATGTCGAATCTCCTGAGCTGAACACACTCTGAAACAAGTCATGAGACAAACATAACCATAATGATACCGAATGGGAGTCCATGGTAGCCTTCATGTTAATAAGATGTAATAATGATAATAAAAATAATAATCTTAAGTTAGCCTCTCAGGAATTCTTTAATCGATTCAGCCATTGTCTCACTTTACTATCATGTTTCTAGACCTACAGAAAAAGAGAAGCTTTGAATATGGCAAATGTCGAATAAAATTAGATAGATTTAAAGAAAGTGGATTGTTTTGTTTTTTTTTAGCCAAACATTAATGGTTCCCAGAAGAAGAAGCCTAAAGCCTTTTTTTAAAGCCACATTTCACACAGTGAGATTACCCAGAAGTATCAAACCGATGTCATCACGGTCAGACAGCAGGCCAACACCCTTCAGCGTGAGCTTGACAAGGAAATCAAGTCTGAGGAAAAGCAGTGTGAGGAGACCATCAGTCCGGCAGCGCTCCGTGAATCCCAGAAAGAGGCTGAGGAAAATGTTCCCGAGAGGACAGCAGAACCACCTTCTGTCTGGAAGAGAGCCATCACTTTCTGGGGTTGAGGAAGCCAAAGAGGTTAAAGAAGAACAAGGAGGACTAAAATAACATCAAGTTTTATGGGTTTTATCCAGGTGCTCTGGTTTCCCCCACTTGGCCAAAGATGTAAAAAAAAAAAAAAAAAAAAAAATCCAAATTCAGATATTGCTATATTTTGTAGTTTTAGTTGTTAGTTGTACAGTTCTTGTCTTATCTCAGTTTAAGATGACACTACAGAAACATGTCTCGTGACATGAATCAGAATCAGAATCTTAAGGCTCATCTCAAAAATCAATATCTGTTTAAGTGCACACCATATTAGGAACATTTTTAATGTTTAATTGTATAAATAGATTCATTGCAATCTTAAAATCCATGTTACACTTGTTTAACCACTAACTTAAAAACTTCAGTAATGTAATGACAGTAATGTTAAAGCCAGACAATCCACCATCATTTTCAGGGAGTTAAAAGTAGGCCAAATAAACAAAGAACCGAGGAGGAGAATAATTCCAGTATTTAGATCATGGTGATGGATAAGCAGAGTCTTATTAGAATGAAACCTTTTCTTCTATTTTTCATTTAATAATATGCTTCATTACAGACTAATTACAAATAACTCACTACAGACTGCCTATTAGATGGTTTCTCCTCCTCTTCAGCTTCAATCCTGTTAGCGCAGGGATGAAATCTTGAGAAAATTGAACAAGTAATACACCAGAAAATCCCTCAGAAATCATTTAATTGCATGTCCTATTTTGGGTAAACAACAACAAAAATAAATTAATTAATTAAAAATGGCGACTGTCAGAAGTTGCATTCCTATGTCAGCACTGCAAAAAGGGAATGTCCGAATGTCCATTCAAGTTTTCTAATCTTGAAATTCGCAGCTCAGTTGGTGGAAGCCTCTGTTACTTTGCTCTTTGCTTTGTTTTTCAATAGGGGCTGGAGCCATAGAGCATACACAGTATGCAGTCCTACTCCTCCTACTCCCTCCTCCCTCCCTGCTAGGTAGGCGGAGGTGGTTGTGATCAGCAACTAGATGATATTAAAAATCTACACACAGGAGGGTTAACTCAACAACAGAGTATACTTTGATGTAAACAACGTCTATTGGCCCTAAATTCCAAAACGAAGAGGAAAAAATGTGCAATGTGTTAGACTGAAGTAAGTCTAAAGATGTAACACAGAACTGATTGACAATTTATACTGTATGCTATAGATAAAAGATAAAACCAGGTGGGGTTACTTTGACCTCAGAGGACAAAAGGTGTATGGCAATCGCAAGGACATTATGAGGGTATGTGACCACATTCTCTCATATTAACATGTCTGGATCCTGGCAATTACTTTGCTCTTGTGTTCTAAATGTATCTCTGAGGTTCTGGTTAACATTGTTTTATGTTTATTTGCAGCAGTGGTTTTGTTGCAGTTGTTGTTTCTGTTTAACCTAAGAAGCTGCAGCACACTTACAGTTATCTGGCTTGGGTACATACTAGATTCCTATCAAATTTTAGACTGAGACTACAACACTGTGTTTGTGGTAGAGGCCACACATTAAACCTTTAACAATATAACAAATCTTTTATTGACTGCTTGATTGCTTCAGGCTGTGCCCCGAAAAAAAACAAAAAAACATGTGGTTTCTACAAACTCTTAGTTGATATTATAGTTGTTATCATAGTTCATTTTGTACTTTTTTGTGTATAATTGTAATAATGCCAATATTTTATTGGACTGTTGCTCTTCTCAGCTCCCAGCCTCTCTCAGCTCCTCTGTTTGTGCGTTGGCTTGGTTCACTTCAAACCGCTCTGGCCTCTTCGGTCTGTGGTCTGACTGGATGTCTGCCATTCCTCATTGGATTGCAATGTTGTTTTATTTTCATTTTGGAAATTATAGCCAGTTGAATTGGAGCCACTGGAGACACAAACTACCCTAAATCTGAAATGAAAATACTGAGTGTCTCTGTTCCCACCATCAGTCTCACCTACAACTAGGACGTGGAAAACCGTGCTCTGCTTCAAGAGGATACTCAAGAAGACCATGATAATAAAAACATAGGTTTTGTATGAATAAAGACATTTTAGATTGAGATTAGATTGAGATTGAGATATGTCCTATTGCTTTTAGGACACAGCAAAAAATATACTATCCATTTCAAACCGGAGAGGCATTTGTTCTTTTTCTAACAAAAATCTAACAAGCTGTTTCTTTTTCAGTGCTGTCAGCAACATGCCTGCTTGTAAATGCAGGTAAATATCTCTGTGTAAGTGCGTGTAATACGAGGATGCATGTGCTCCTTTCTGGTAAACTAACACTTTCATGTCTGTTTTTTGGTGTCCCCCGCAGAGACAGTTACGACCTGTGAAGGCGACAATGTCCATCGACTAAGCTGTGGTAAGACTCTGTGTAATCTAAAACTTTCTGTCCAGCAGTGCTTCCATTTATTTTGGCAGCACTAAAGAACTGGTTTGGTTTGTAGTCGAGGTTTTCTATTTTCAGCATCTGACTCGACCAGTATTTTAAGGAATAAAGGTGTTGGTTTTTTTTCCTGCACTATGAAGAGAACATGATGTGTATATTAGGGTTCCTAATTTCTCTCTCTTTGCTGTGTAACTGATAATGGAGTGATCAGTGTTGAGGCGGTACTATACGGACGTGCAGACAGTGTGATGTGCAGTGAGGGAAAACCTCTGCAGGAGGTTTCTGAAAGCTGCTCTCTGTTGGGCACTGTGGATATCCTCAAGACAAGGTACACACTTGTGTTATCATTGCACTAAACTGAAACATGAATTCATGCATGCAGCTTAAGAGAAAAAATCGCTTTATGGCTCATAGGATGCCGTCATTGCAGCTTACTTGGTTTGCACCATACAAACTTATTACTTCCTATTCCTAAGATTTGTTATCAAATTCATCAAAGAATGTTGAAATATTTCATCTCTTACGCTGGCCCAAGTTGCACGGTGTATCTCAGTTTTGTTGTGATCCTGTTTAAATTGTGCTCTTTGTCTTCTGCCTGCAGGTGTAATGGAAAAAAGGTGTGTGAAGTGACTGAAAGTGTGTTTGGAGCATCTGATTCCTGCATTTCTGCACCTTTAAATATCTGCAGACCAAGTACACCTGCCTCCCAGCAAGTCAGTCACATGTCATGAAATGTCATGCATGAAACTGAACTTTTCATGTTTTCCACTTCTGTTTTTCTGCCTGCATAGCCAAAGGTTTTGTGACACACCTTAAGTATATGCATATGCATACCTTTTTACTCTGATGGGACAGTCTATATGCTATTCCTGATTTTTCCTCTTGACTTATTTCTACTTGGGATTAATATGTTTTAAGCTTTTGGTCCTGCTTTCACTGATTCAAACAGGTCAGCAGAGGGCTACAATGGATTTTTTATTAATCTGATTTTAAGATCACACAAAGAGTTATGATTTTTAACATAAAATGCACCTATGGGGTTAGTAATGCATGTTTAAGGCGATTCATGTAATTTTCATAGTTCACCTAGTGACGTGAGCATTCCGTGGCACAACTGCAGCGTGGTAAGATCATGTTTTTGTTTTTTCTATGCATGGTGCATTATTATCAAAAACATAAGCAGTATTTAATCTTGAATTTTTATGGCACTTCAGCATCAGCACCGTTTCTCTGCTATTCCTGCTCTTTTTGTCAGATGTTGGGCAGATTATTCATGTCTATGGAGCTGATTATGGACGCCGCGACCAGACCACATGCTCATACAAACGGCCTCCCTCTCAGATCCAAAATACTGACTGTTCAAGCCCGACCAACATTGTTTCTCACAGGTACACCTGGCCACTTTTTGTCAACTTATACCTCATGTTGGAGACTGTGGAAATCAAAAGCATGTATTTATTTATTTTTATTTAAAACACCCAGATTTCATGTGCTGCATCTCACATTCAAATCTGCATTTACACGTCATTCCGTCTCCACAGTTGTAATGGGGAAAACAGCTGTACTGTAAAAGCAAGCAACTCACTGTATGGAGACAGCTGTTTAGGTACTCTCAAGTACCTGGAGGTTGCTTACATATGTTATGAGTTTAAGTAAGTCTGTTTCACCCTACTGAAGCTACTCTGTGGTCCAAATGTGAAATACAGCATTGCATGGGAAATGGCAATGATCTGTGTTTGAGCAATAATCTTTGCAATGATAAAAATTCAAAAATTTTGTCTCTATTCATCAAAAGAGTCTATTAATCAAAACAGTCTGTGCTCTTCACTGTCACTGACCAGTCACTGGCTGCGTTATTCCAAATATCTTAGGTAAATCTGTTTCTTTTTTGTCTGTTTGTTTGTAGATCCAGATCCCAAACCAGAGGAGTCAACATGTATTAAATAAAATACATTGAATCATCAGAATGTGTCTTGTCAATTTGTGATTAGGTTTTTCTTTATTTTTCTTTGCTATTTGCTAATAATTATTAACCCAAAACCGAATATACTGAATAACTGAATAATAACTGAACTGAATAATAATACACACAACCTTCATGAATCCTATCAGATCAGAAATATCAGATTCTGGTTAAGCTACCTGCACCACCAGGGATTTTCAGTGTCAGGTGTTTTTTTGGAAAGTTCAGAGACAATAAATAACAATAGGTGCTTTTTGAGGTTTCCAGGAAGTCAACAGACAAAAACATATGAGGTAAATAGTCACGAAAGGACGCAACCCGACGCCACAAGACAAGAATCTGCAGTCTATGTACATTTGACAGACAGGTAGCAGGGAATATGAGAGGCATGAAGTGAGTGAGACAGTATGAGTCTGTTTGCTGACAAGCTGGAAAAACGCATACCTGAGCTGGAGGATGATCAAACAACCAAACACCCTTGTTGAATTTTGCAATGCTGTGTGTCATTCAGCTTTAACTCTCTTTTGTTGTTTGCAGACTTTCGGACGTCTGACCTTGTGGTATTTCTGTAACTTGAGTGGGAGTATAGCGGCACCTTCTCACTTCTGCTCATCATCCTGGCCCACATAGAGTCATTGTCCCTGCTTTAATTGTTCGCACATTTACCACAGATAGATACTGATTGTAAAAGGTCAAGCTATTATTTTGCACGTCAGACTGAGACAGTTCTCGCCGCAGCAGAATAAATACGAGTGTGTCTGTCAGAGCCACCATCAGACTCAGTGTTCGGCTCAGACTGGATCTTCTAAAAACCATGCTGCACTTCAGACTCATCACCGCACTGTGTGAGTACAGCTAGAGCACTAGCTATGGGGGATTTATTTATGCATTTTGAAGTTATATATCTGAATCTGTTATATATCTGATATATCTGAAGTTTGAAGGTGCTGGTTGGAGTCATCATTGAGACTGTGTTGATATCCTTGTTGTATAATACTGCACCAAAATGAAACCCTATAATTCTGGTAGTATCTAACTTCTGAAGTAAGGTGGAAGAAAGGGTTAGGTTAGGGTTACCTTCAACCTTTATTTGGTGAAGGTTGATACAGTAACAGTAGCAAATACGCCCTTGTCTGCCCAGTTTTTAAAGCTGACCTAAGCATACTTTGCTATTCGATGATTTTATTCTTAGAAATGCTTGTAAAATTCTCAGGAACATAGAAAGGGCATTTGGAGTAATAGAATTTTATACCAATTAGATTCTGTAATTAGAACTGCATAACATTCAACACCAGACGTAATATAATCGTATCCTGTTGGTTTCAGCTATTTCACAAATGTAAATCAAGTCAGAGGACCCTGATTCTTATTTTGTGATTTGGACATGAAGCTCAAAATTTGTGGGTGGAAATATTTGATTTACTTCACATAATCATTGGCAGGAAAATGTTTGAGACTGTGCTGTTTCTGCATTGGGTTATTCTGAAGACTGTCATATATTGTTAGAGTGGATATTTTGTTTGGATAAGTGGATCAACAACATGTTTTTTTTCTGTCTTCATTTAGAGATAAGTTACTCCTCATCAGTTTGTTTAGATGGACTTCAAGTCCATATATCCTATATCATAACTTGATATAATTTAGTAGTCGAGAATAATTTGTGTATGAAACAAAAAACAAAAAATAAAAAGGGACATTTAGAGGAGGGATCCAAAATGCTTGGGGAAAAAATAATAATAAAATAAAATAATAATGATAATAATAATTAAACCAAAGACAATTACTGGCCTTTTTCAGAATCCTGACTGGAAAAAGAAATTAAAAAGTTAGTTATATCAGTTTATCTTAATTAAAACCATCTATCTTCATCATTTCAGGAGGGAATGGAATCGATTAAGGAAAGAATGGGATTCCAAGTTTTATAAGATTTGTCAGAGCACCCCCTAATACTGTACTTGATTTTTTCTAAGTGTAGGAATGACATTAGATCCTTTAGCCAAGAGTTAGGGGAGGGAGGATTCTTATCCTGCCAATGAAGTAAAATACGTCTGCGGGCTACCAGAGATGCAAAAGCGATAGAGTTGCTTTACCTGTTGGCATAGTGTGTGAATTCTTCAAGCACACCAAAGATGGAGGTCAAAGGACTCCAAAACACCAGTTTGTTTAGAGCTTCTGAAAAAGTATTGTAGAAAGAGGACCAGAATGAGCCTAATCTTGGACAGGAAAAAAACGTGTATCGCTGGCTGGTAACAGAGAGCATCTGTCACATGTATCACTTGAATTAAAAAAAAAAAAAAAAAGTATCCTGTGTAGGACCTTGAACTGAATTAATGTCAGACTGGCATAAGATGCAACGATACAATAAAGAGGTTTAAAGTGACTTTGTAACACCTGAAAATGTTTGACATGTTTTGTTTTTTTCAGTTCTGACAGCAACATGTTCACTCATGATAGCAGGTAAATAATTGATCAAATGTGGTATGAACATTCTTCCATTTATTTTCTACATACAGTATGTGGCATAAACACATTTCAACTTATATTTTCATACTTTTTTTTTTCATTTACATTTTAACATTTTAACATACATTTTATTCTAACCCTTGTTTCTTCAGTGGTTTCCACAGAGAGAGTTGTCACCTGTGGCAACATCTACAACGTCCAGCGCCTGAGCTGTGGTATGACTGAACTTCAATCAATGCTTATCATTACACATTACACGTGAACATTTTTGGTGTATTTTAGGGGACGGGCAACATAGACCCAACATTCTGCTAGTTTATATAACAATCACCTCAGCAGGTAATGTCACTAAGTGCAAGTCAGTGCCTGGATTCCTTGGTTGGAATGAAAAACTGCACTGACTTGGTGCTCCCCATCTCCATCTATCAACAATTGCAAACTTATGGCATCACAATAATTTGAAATATGCTTAAACATCAAAAATTCTACATTAAGGGCATTTTAAAGTTGAGCATGTAAGAAAACATGTCCATGTTTATGTTAGAGGTGAATATTTACAATTTCCTTTCAGGTAATAACTACATTTCCATCTATAATAATATTAATCTTTGGCTCCCAGAGCTTGACAAAACCTTTCCACTTGCCCTTTGCAATGTCAGTTTATCTTTCCAGACCAATACAATCCAAAAGCTCCCTTATCCACATCCTCAATGGTGGTGCGTCCATACTCTTCCAACATAGTGCAATAGCACTCCTAGCTTGTAGAAGTCCAAAAGTTAGTCTGTTTTGATGTCATTTGAAGTCATTTAGATCGATTCCAAGCACATAGAATTTGGCATTTAAGGGGTTGGTTTTTATAGCACCCACCCAGAAGTTTTGGATTTTTAGACACTCCCATAGACAGTCAAAATGACAAACATACCAATATAGTATGTCCCTACAAACAAATATTCCCTCTAGTCTTGTTTTTGAATCCCTCTCTTGGTGTGTGACAGATATTGGAGTGATCAGTGTGCAGGCAGCACTCTATGGACGTGCAGACAACGTGACCTGCAGCGAGGGCAGACCTAATGATCAGCTTGAGAATACACAGTGCTCTCACTCTGGCACAATGGACATCCTCAAGAAACGGTACACATTACATGTGCAATAATATTCATGCACTTTACCAACCAGTCTGCATAAATGAATGTCCTTTTTTTCAATGTTAAATCTTTAACACCCACCAAAGAGAAGACCTATAGATTTAAGATATAATTGCATACATGTATAAAGTTGAGAAGAGTAGGGGACCAAGCACAGATCCCTGAAGTACTCCAGTACATAGAAAGTAATTCTTGTACTCTCGTCCTTGCCGTGCCATTTTTAATGATAATAGAAGACTCAAACCATAGTAGTGCTGTACCAGCGATGCCTAATTCAGATGGAATGAAGGAGGATTTGGTGTTCGCTGTGTCAAAGAATGCCAACAGGTGTAGAAACACATGAGAGCTGACAACCTAGCATCTCTTCCCCACTGACAGTAGTGTAATTTCAGTGGAATTACTTACTGGTTTGGTTTACATTATTTTAAGAGGGGAAGTTTGGTATTTGGAGGAAAACTGCATAGTCTTAAGCATGCTAACTTGTTTGTAAACTTACCATGGCAAATTTGAACTTAACTATGTTTAGGTTTCACGTACACTAGCATGCTTTTTGGATTTTTGGCTGATTTAGTGCATTTGTTTTTTAGGCAACCTATCATGAAGCGTGGTGGCAGTCAAGTCGATATTTTGACATGTTAGGACTTATCTTCCAGGGACTGAGTTATTGATTCTAGACTAAATCTTGGAGCACTGATATTGCAATCCCTAGGGCCCTGCAGCTATCTATAATATTTTCTTGGGGTCATAGAACAAAACACTATAGAAACCAACAATGACATTATACTACACAATAAAATGCCCTCAAGTCTATGTTTCATAGTGCACTAATAATGCACTTAAAGTGTGGGAACTACACAGTAAGGTCTCTCTCTCAAGCTACCTAAGTATTTCATGCAAATTATTTTACTTTGTGCTTTTACTTTGTGCTAAAAACATGCTCTTTATGGTTTTCCTCCAGTTGTGATGGCAAGAAGACCTGTGAACTAAACATAATGCTTGTCCGTACCTCTGATCCCTGCTTTGGCACCTACAAATACCTGGAAACCAACTACACATGCCTCCCAGCAAGTTAGTCACGTCTGCATGAAACTACAGTGAAACAAAGCTGCAGGTTTTATAGTGTGATTATCTAAAGTGATTTATTCATTTCACTTTGACAGTTCACGTCATTACGTGCGACCAATCTTTGGCACATTTGTATTGTGGTAAGATTACATTTCTCATGTTTTTCTGTTACATCAGCATAATCAAGTTTCTGCTGAAACAGAACTTCAAACTGAATATTTTAATACCTGCTCCTTGGTTGCCTGCCTCTTGACTACATTCACACCTTATCTGCCTTGTCAATGTGTCCTCCTCTTTTTTATCAGATGTAGGGCAGGTTGTATTTGTCTTAGGTGCTTACTATGGACGTAGTGACCACACCACATGCTCTTACAAACGGGGTGCCTCTCAGCTTGAGAACATCTACTGCTCACAATCGACCCGCATAGTAGCTGACAGGTACAGTTGCTCGATTTTGTTAATATAAATCAAGACTTCAAGAGACAAATTGCTAAAACAGATATTAAGAAATCTGCTTTACCATGCATCCTTAAAATGGGTTAATTGCAATACACTTTCCACTCCTTTAAATAAAATATTTCACATGGTCCAAGGTGCATTCAAACCTGTTTTCACTCACGTAACTGTATCCACAGCTGTAATGGGAAAAACAGCTGTTCTATCAGGGTGGGTAGCCCACTGTTTGAAGACCCCTGTGTCGGTACTCACAAGTACCTGGAGCTGTCTTACGTATGTGAATGTAAGTATTTTAAAAGCTGTTCAGTCTAAATTAAACTAAACAGCAAGTTGCTTGTCTGAACTGAATATTTTCTGTTCTTTCGCAGATCCTGAGCTCACTCCAGTGTAATCTGTTGTGCATACTGAAAGTTACAGTCATGTCATATCAATAAACGTGCATTGAATGAAATGAATCTGTCAATTTGTCATTTTCTACATTATATTATTTCAATGGAGACCAAGTGTTCAACCCTTATCGTCTCGACCTTCTGTTTCTGTCTGATCCATCTTGGACGTACATGAACTACAATGAAAATGTAAATACTTTAAGTCATACAAATCTTACAGTACTACAAATAAGTGACAGGTCCAAAGTTGTCAGTTGATCAAAATGTATTTGACCTACAGATGAGCTGTCTCCAGGCTGTAAATAATACAAAAATAAGGATATTTTGACACACGGTTTTGTCATGTTGATCAAGCTTATAGGAAGCAGGAAGATTTATTAAAGTATTACAACATGTGGTTCAAAAAGCTGTACATTAATCAGAAATGTCAACATTTGGCAACAGCCAAAACATATTATAAAAATCAAACTGCTGCTGGAAGATTTAATCACAAAAAATAATTTTAGATTTTCTGCACTCCCTGATCAAAGGGATGTAATTTTTTGTTACCTGTTGTCAAAACTTACCCTTAATGTCCCACAATGTTAATGATAAATAATAAAATGAAGTCATGTAGCATGTGAGTGAATGTGAATGTGAGTGTAAACATCAGAGGTTACTAGCAGCACAACTACCAAATGACGGTCAAGTTGCTGACGTCTTTAGAGAGGTCGGTCTTCGACGGGTAGACGACTTTCAGGTTACCGTCTTGGTCGACCGTTCGGACCTGCTGGATGATCAACTCGCTGGAAGTCTCACAGCTGGAAGCCGGCTCTTGTGGGGTATCCCCTTCCCCGTCTGATCCCACCTCTTCCTGATGCTCTGCCGTGAACTTGTTCAACTCTGCCATTTTCTGTGATAAAACAGGAAATGCTCTTTAAAGGCCTGTGTGTGATTTGTTGTTGCATTCCGTGTGTCAAAAATAAATCTACCACTTATCGTGATCATAAATCTCTGCTAGATGAAACTTTAAATAACCCCCCCCCCCGCCCCAAAAAGAAAAAAACAAGACACACAAAATGTCTCCAAAATCCTTACTACATAATTTAATACAGAATGCACTACATGCTAATCATTAAAACATAATCTATAATCTAAAAATCTTGTTTAAGGCGTTAGTACAGAACAAAAAGTCAGCATTTCTTAACGCAACTTCAGATGCCAATTAAACCGCGATTCTAAAATGTTACTGCCAATTATATTTCACAAAAGAGACCTTAAAATGTTTTTCTTAAGAGTGCTTCAAGCTCTTCGAGGAGCAGTCTCAACACAACGCAATTCCAGCTGTGAGAAGCTTCTCCTCTTCCTTTGTGTATTACATTGGGGGACAAGAATGTGCACCAAAAGCACACCCATGAATTGACTGTAATTCGTATTCACTTACTCATGTTTCTGGTATGAACACAGTACAGACTCAGAACCTACTTAGAATAAGTGTGTGGTATAGATTTTGGATATTCTAAAGCAGAGCCTAAACATTTAATTTGTCAGTTGTTAGAGAGCAAGATGTCAAATTAACTACAGGACATATTCTCGTGCTGTGGAACTGCGTGATCAAAATGAGGATTCAGTTAAAGAAATATAATGATGGGAGTTAGAAAACGTGACGCTTACTACAATCAGAGCGTCCATAACATCTTTACAGGTCTGCAGGCTGGTTGCACTTGTCACCTCCAAGAACAACTCTTTGGTCGTCTTCTTGATCTGCAATGTGATTATTTTGATTACATCATGAAAAGACACAGAGACACGCTGTGGGTCGAGCTCAGGCACAGAAGATTAAGCAGACATTCAGATGTGTTGTTTTCCAATGTTTAATGTGAAATGCTCTCTTATGCGAGGCCACAATTCAAAAAAACCAGGAAGTAAATAGACATACAAACCTTGGTTTTCTCACTGTTGGTAATAGGTGGGAATGAAATGACATGTCCCTCTGCATCCACCAGGCAGGGATAGAGTGTTTTTCCTTGCAGAATCTGCAGATATCTGTTAAAAAATTAAGAAGTTTTATTTAGAAGAAAAACTTGAAAATTAGTGATTTACAGGTTTAATTTGGTGTGTGTAACACCGGAGCTCAGTGTGTGTCAAGTAGTTGCTTTGTCTTTATGATTTATCTCTATTCAGCTGGCAGAAAATCATTGAGGAATTTCCTTGAAGCAGACTGCGATGCATTAATCACAGATTGAAACACACCTACTGTATTGATGACTTTAAGTCAAACATGTCAAGTATCATAATCAGCTATTTAAATACGTCATTAAAACTGATTAATGAAACACTGAGGTCGGTATGAATCAGACTAAAGCTGTGCTCCAACATACTTATACTGCCCTCATGTGTTCAAACATAACAAGGAAGTTATACAGATGTCTTGTGTCCTCCCTTGACTCCAGCCTGCAGTCAACCAATGAGGATCTTTCAAAATACATTTCCAAAGCTTGTGCTGTACAGAGAGTCATAAGTTGCACTGACTTGTGAAGGCCGGTGACGTTCTGCCTCTTCTTCTGCTTCCTAAGCTCATCAGCCTCCAGTTGAAGGTGTCTTATCAGCTCGACGGCTGTCATCTCCTTCCGAGCCAGCGGCACAATCTAACAAATAGTGTGTTTTTAAGTGAAATTCAGGTGTTTTTCAGTGACAATCACAATGGACCACACAGCAACTGAACAGCAAATAAAATCAACTGCAAATTCTGGCTGTCATAAGAACATAATGAGCCAATCAATCTGCGTCAACATACCTTCAGCTGAGTAGGTGGTTTGACATCATAAATCAAGGGAGTTTTGAGAAGCTGCATGTCATGAGTTGCAATGGTTGCGATGGTCCTTTTACCACACAAGTCATCGTGAAGCTTGGTCTAGAAAAACAAACAGATGAGTGTTTTTACCGTTGGTTATTTTATTCATCATTCACCACTAAAATGTTCAGATGTATGCCACCATGTGAGCAGTCTGATCTTACCTGAGCCACCAGGAACCGTTTAAGAGCATTCCCAGGCTTCAGGTTCATGCCTCTGACCACGCAGCACACCAAGTACGGTCGAACATCTTTCACCTCTGCGCTCACTTTGACTGTGAGTGCTGTAGGAGCATCCGAAACATGGAGAACCCTCACCACCATCTTGTTCAGTTCCTCCACCTCGTCCTGTTCGTCCGCCACCTTCTCCTTCTTCTTCCTTTGCTGCTGCCTCTTCCCCCTGTCTGCACTGCGACCCCCGTCTGCCTCACCTCCATCCTCTCCCTGTCTCCCTTTTCCTTTTCCTCTGAGGTAGTCGAGGATGGACTTGGTCTGGCAGCCGTTGACCATCTTTTCCAGACGTTTGTCGTTCAGCTTGTTGCCTTTGAAGTTGATCTCCTTGAGCTTGGGGCAGTCGCTCAGATCAGAGGGGATCTCTCTTAGCTTGTTGTTGGAGAGATCCAGCACCTGAAACGAGAGGGATGAGGAGGACAAAACCAAGTGTGTGAGATGAGTTTAGCACTTCGGAAAAGAGCATCAGCTTCCCTCAAATGTTTTGAGTGTTATGCAAAGGAGTGAAACAAATAAGCAAATATGAAACATCGTTAGCTACAGTTTAATACAAGATTAACACCAAGAATAGTGACAACTTATCTTAAAGTCAGGGTACATTTGATCCACTCAGATGCACTTTTCTCAAAAGGTCCAGTGTGTATGATTTAGTAAAAACTCTGGCCGCAAAATTCATATCAATTCATAAAGGTCATATCTGGAGTAGTTTGTCTGTTCTGAGCTACTGTACAAAAATGGCGGACTCCATAGAAGAGGACCCGGTCTTACTACAGATATAAAGGGCTCATTTTAAAACAACAAAAACACAACGATTCTTATATTCAGGTTATTACACACATAAATACTTACAAATCTTACACACTGGACCTTAAAAGAAAATCGCCACTACTTGCTACGTACTTAAACATGACGTCGTGTTGTTTATGTGTGTGTTTCAGTGATGAGGAGGAGGTCGGTGGGAGTGAGGTTTGACACACCTTCAGAGCAGCTAGCTTGTGAATGTCTCCACTCAGCCGGTCGAAGGAGTTATCAGAGGCGACCAGCGTGCTGAGGAGCTCCAGCCGCTCGGAGTAAAAATCAGCGGGGAACTCGGCGATGTTATTCTTAGAGATGTTGATGGTGGAGAGCTTGGTGCACTGGCTCAGTCCCTCTGGCAGGACCTCCAGGCTGTTACAGCTCACATTGAGAGTGTTTAGCTCCTTTAACTGAGTGATTCCCTCTGGTAAAACCCTCATGTTGTTGACGGAAAGGTCCAGGACCTTCAGGGACTTCAGGTTAGCGACGACATTCGGGATGGAGGCTAGCTTGTTCCTGCACAGGATGAGGCTTTGGAGGTTTGTCAGATGTTGGATGTCCTCGTGTAGCTCTGTCAAACTCGGACATTGACTAACCTCCAGATAATTGAGCAGTGTGAGGGAGTAGATAGCAGAGGCGAGCCCGCCATTAGAGGAGATCCTCTTGTCGACAGCTGGACCCTGTAAAACCAGTTCACGTCTCTTCCCTGTCGCTGCTTTCTCAATTTCTGGCCAGTTCTCCAAGTCATCCATGCTGCTAAAGACCAGACGCAAAGCTAGCCGAGAAAATTAAACATATGACATCCGTTTGTGGATTTCAAAATAAATTATTATGTTCTTGACATATATGTTTGGTGATGATAAATATTAATGTATGCCTCAATATAGCAGCGAATTAAAATGAAAACAAAACTTCAACAACTTTTAAGGATGACTATTGCTTTAAAGACTTTGATTATTGCAGAATTTTGAACTCTGCTTTTATTTTGGAGCCGATGTTTAACTTCCTGTATAAACTGTGGCCATTTTGTTTTGCTACATTTTTTTCATCCAACTTTATTCAACAAAATAATAGTACATACCAGCAGAGACGGCGTATATATCTTTATATAGAGCATCTGATATTACATGACAACAATGAGAGATGACGACAACAAAAAAAATCATACATTTAATCACACTCTTGTTGTGTTCAAGTGTCCCAGTAAAACAGACAGTGAGACATCATTTATTGTGTTTTCAAGATGTTTTCCTCTGGATAAAGTTCATTGAAACTCCTGTTAGTTTACGAATGTGTTGTTTCATTGACAAAGCCAGACTGCCACATTGCCTTCTCAGGTGGAGGTGCTGTAGACAAACAAATATCAGTGCTTTTTCTGGAGTTACATGTCACAAACCAGCAGTGACAGCTGAATATAGGAAGGAGCAGCAGCTGATCGTGTGTACAGTCTCAGCTGTTTGTTGAAGAGCAAAGAGCAAAGACTGGGTCCTGCTGTTGACAGCTGCACCACACTGTTCAGCCACATCGCGATCCATATTGAAGGGATTTGGGTTTTGACTTGTTTGGCTGGTAGAATTTTCCTTGTGACGACCTGGTGGTCCTGGCTCCAGGAGCACCATATCACCGAACTTAGTGCGGACAATTCGATCGACATAGTCCGCTGCAGCTCAGAGCCCTCTTGAGCTCAAACGATCCTCCAGCCCTTCAGCCTCCGGTAGCTTGATTACAGGCGCGCGCCACTGCACCCGGCGAGAAACCTCTTCATTCATAGAGAGTTTGGAGTTCACAAACGTGAGGTCATCCGCGAGCACGCTTAATCAAGCACGCCCTTCACATAACTGTAATTAGACATGTATTTTGATCTAAACTTAATTCATCAATGTGACTCTGCCAAACTCCTCTTGAGGATTTAGTTGGTTCAGTTATCACTGCATTCATATTTGTTTCAACGCATATTGATTAACAATTTATAAAACAGATTTGCAACTGACAATAGTCATATAAATCGTTATACTAAAAGCTGGCGCCATCACCATAGCAACGGTCGATGAGGCTCATGGGAAATTGTAGTGTAGATTGAAACAGACAGATTGAATCACTTAATGAATGGCCCCATCTTGAACTACCTTGATGACGTCACGTTTAAAAAAACCAAACCCCTATGCACGAGAACAGATGTCGCCGGGTGCAGTGGCGCGCGCCTGTAATCCAAGCTACCGGGAGGCTAAAGGAGGCTGGAGGATCGTTTGAGCCTGTGGCCTTGAGCTGCAGCGGACTATGTTGATCGGGTGTCCGCACCAAGTTGGTATCGATATAGTGCTCCTGGGGAGCCCGGGACCACCAGGTCGCATGAGGGGTGCATCGGCCCAGGTCGGACACGGAGCAGGTCAAAGCCCCCGTGCTGCCTAGTAGTGGGATCGCGCCCAGAATAGACGCTTAGTGCAGCCTGGAGTAATACAGCGGGACCCAGTCTTACACTCTTTGTACCTTCAACAAACAGCTGAGACAACACACACGGTCAACAACAAGCCCTTCTATGTTCAACAGCTTCATCACTGCTTGGATTTTCTTGTTGCCGTGAAAACCCAGAGCACTTGTGTTTGTTTGTCCTACAGCGCCTCCACCTGAGGAGAGTGAGCAATGAGCAGCAGTCACAGCAGTCAATGAAAACAGCACACATTCAGTAAACTAACAGGGTTTTTCGTCACTGATTCAATGAACTTTATCCAGAGGAAACATCTTGAAAACACAATAAATGATGTCTCACTGTCACACTGTTTTCCCATTTTTCTGACAGTTTTTTCTTTTATTTACCTAAAATAGGACATCTAATTAAATGATTTTTGAGGGATTTTGCTTCTGTCCTGCTGTGTTACTTCTCCACGAGGTCTGTGACCCCTCAGTGATTGCTTGTAATATTTGCTTTGCCATCAGCTGTTGGAAGTTCTAAAGTTAGCACCAAATTAAAAGTTTGTCTGACAGCAAAGTTAAACACTGAAACTATTCTTAATATGGTGTACACTTAAACAGATATTGATTTTTTGAGATGAGCCTTTATGTAACAAAAACATATTTTTCTGCTGACCCTGTTCACAGCAGCATAGCTCTACTTCTCTACTGTAGCTAGAAGTATCTCACACCTACTCAAAGTACACCAACTGTACCTTGTAGGTGTCATATGTAAGATCTGAGGAGTATTTATTTCATATTTTTAATCAGTTTAAAAAAATGAACCTTCCATGAATTTCTCAGTTGCCTATGACTGTCAAGGACAAAAAAGAAATTACCATAAACAGTTGGAAATAATAAAATATTGATGTTGATGTTGACAAAGGGGAGTAACTTACAGTACACCTTTTTTTTTTTTCTTTTTTCTAGTTTTTTGTTTGGGTTGATGTTGGGTGATAGTGTCTTTGGCCATATGGGGGAACCAGAGCACCTGGAGAAAACCCACAAAACTTGGATGTTATTTTTAGTCCTCCTTCTTCTTTAACCTCTTGGCTTCCTCAACCCCAGAAAGTGACTGGTTCTCTTCCAGACAGAAGGTGGTTCTGTCTCTGGAACATTTTCCTCAGCCTCTTTCTGGGATTCAAGGAGCGTGCAGGACTGGAGGGTCTCCTGCTGCTCGCACTGCTTCTCCTCATTGACTTCAGTCTCCTTTGTGTATTAAAGCACCAGTGCAGGGCTGATGATTTCTGTTGCTGGCATGGCTCATCCACATTTGTCATTACGGCTGGTAATTCTTGGGGCTCAGCCTTGAGCTCAGTGGAGAGCTTCAGGTTGAGTGGGAGATCTGAAAACTGAGCTGATCTCTGTTCTTGTTCTTCTGCCTGGAACTCGTTGGTGAACTCTTCCTCATGGATGATGGGCCACCTGCAGCTCCTCGTAGTCCAATTTGCAAGAGTTTTTCTTCCTCTCTAAAATATTGTTTTCACCATTTCAGCATGACTGCTATGACATCTTGAAGGAGTACAGCTTCTCCAGATGGGGACTATACTTGTCAAAAGAAAGATAACATAATTGATTTCTATTGATTTTTATATTGTATAAAACACATACAATCAAGGTCAGATTAACTTGTTCGGAGTCAAAGAACAAAAGTTTACTGCTGCCTCAATTGTCCACTCCTCCACCTCATTCATGCCTACCTGCTGCCTCCAAGTTCATATAAAGTACACAGCAGACCTTACATTGGTAAGCTTCATTGCTTCATTGTTTTCCTCACATCAAGAACTCAACAAGGGACTGATGAACACATTCCGGATGAACACATCTGGCTCCAGGTTTTCGGTCTGTCAGTTTGATTGTGGTTGTTTCATTAAATACAATTTATATAGAAATATATGCAGTCATGAGGCAAACATCAACTGAAATAATAAAGATGATGATGGAACTGACACAGGACCAAGGTTGATCTGGCAGGCGACCCACCTGCATCTCCCTCCACGCCCACCTACGAAGCCTCATTCTACAACCTGAGGTCACCTCCACCTGCAGACTCTGGCAACAGCTGTAGCCACCAGTGTCAGCCAAGAACCTGCAGATAACGACACACACCTACCAGCTTCTGTCGAGAACCTACAAGCCACCTCCACCTGGACAAATTGGCAGAAGGTTGTAGTCCAAAACTCCACCTACCAATTAAATTAAATTAAATTCAAGTCATGAATGGTTAGCTCCAAAAACTGATGAGCAGTTGGCACTTTGCATGGCAGCCAATGGCATCAGTCTATGGATGTGTGTGAATGGGTGAATGACATATGATGTAAAAGCAGTTTCAGTGGTCAGATGACTAGAAAGGTGCTATATAAGTACAGTCCATTTACTATTTTTCATTTTAGTATATTAATTTAAGCAAAGCAAAGTAGAAATTGTTGCTGGGCCTCCTATTAATGCCTTGTTCATCCTCTGTGCAGCTGCCTGCAGTTCCTGTGCTAGAATACATCCTCAGGTTTTCTGTGATAACGTGATTAAACACAAATATAATTATTTAATATACATCATCTGAGCAGTTCGATCTGTCAATATCAGTTTAAAACTAGACTTTCACATAATTACACAACTGTTGCTGTTTGTTACTTGTTATTGTATCTGATGAGAATGAAGCTTCAACTGGAATAAAAATATATCTCACTGCTCTAAACTAGAGAGTCTGTTTGTTTGTGACATGTGTCATTGTACTCCTTTACAGTAAATTATTAGTTTATACTTGCAGCACCATTAGTAATGCATAGTACTATTTACAATAATATAATATATAATACCAATATATGTTATGTAATATAATAATATTATAACATAATATAGTATATATAATATACAGAATATGTATTATTTTATTTAACAAATGTATTACTTCATAATCATTCAGATACGTTAAAATAAAAGTCTGATTAATTATTACAGACATTCGAGACAGGACACATTTTAGAACCAAACAGACAATATATTGTTATTATTATTATTATTATTATTATTATTCAAACATTCTATGGTGGTTGTTATGTTTTGTATCCAGGTGCATCATTTTAATAGATCAGAACTAGAGAAAGTTCATAACTTGAACATAAACAAAACCGGACGCTCACGAAAAAGTTTATCTCCTGTTTCACCGACAATTAACGGAAAATTAACCCTTCAATCGTGGGATTTTTTTACATCCACTGACGAACAAAAAGCACACAGACAGTGAAGAAGGCCGACCAAGAAACTCCATCATGGAAAATGTGAGATTTGATTACTTTTTAATTGTTTATATCGATTTTACCGGACTGTACCGATCAATCGATCTATTCGTTTGAAAAACAGGCATGAAATGGGCCAATGATTTATGACAAATATTAAGATTTAAACGTGCTAACGAAGTATTATCTAATTAGAAATGCGTTAATTTCCATACATCTCCAGAACATTAATGTGAAACACTTCCGATAAAATCATGTTGACGTATCATCGAGTGAAAAGGATTCAGAGGATTTGCATATCTCTTTTATTTCTTTATTTTTAAAATTAGGAATTAAATATGAACAAACACTCGTGTATTGTAAAATGACATATATTTAACAAGACACTGCATGAAGAGGGTCAAAAATATTAACAACCATATCACCATCAAACTCCCAGCTGATTAGATACATTAAGATAATTATTTTTAGTATTCTTCCTGACATTTTATATTAAAATTGTAAATCAGCTTTCTTGGTGAATTCAGGGAAATTCCACAGACACATATAAACAAAATATTTACGCATATTTATTTTCATAACAAATGAGTGTGTTTTAGCATTATCTTTTACTCTGTCTGAAAAAGATATACTTAATGGAGACAAAATAGTCCAAAATCAAATTGACCAGTTTCAGTATGCAAATCTCAGCTGAAACTATACTATCTAATAAATAATTGATGTCAATGAACATTGAACGTTGTTCGAGGGGAGTTCAAAGTCTTTGACTTGGAAAGCCTGCACTAGAGGTTAGATGGGCACAGCCTGTCACTTCTGTTCCCTGGTAGATAAAAGGTTCTGTGTTAATGAGGAAAGAACAGAGCTCTATGGGTTGAAAGGGCTCAGACATTTATGTTGCTCAAATGTAATTATCTAAGAGAAGTTTATTTTTTGCAGGAAATGTGAAATTGACATTATTCTGTGCTGTTTGTTGCATATTATGTACTTTGTAGCCTCATTCTAACGTGTGTGTGTATTGTTTCAGTGTAATGTGGCAATTGAAGACCATAACTACAGCCAAAAAGACACAAATGTCTGCACCAGTCAGGCAAAACAGCCTGCAGCCCACAGAGACTGTCCAAGGCAGGACAACCAGGTTAGAAATCTGGGTTTTATTTAATACATTTACTTCTTTAAAGGTTTATGTCCCAAATTGTTCAAAATGTCATTCTCCAGAACGAGAGAGCAGAATGCCTGACAAAATGTAGAAATCATGACAGAATATATTTCTCAACACTGAGTGTTTTGAGACATCGCAGGCAGAGATTGCACTGCATATTATTATATATTTTATATTACTTATTATATTTACATGAGTGTAATAAGAAGGCATTTGCATCTAATCTTTTGACAAGTTTAAAACTTTGCCTAGAACTTATTAAGTAAGTAAGTTTACTGGAGCCTGACATCCTCTTTCTTCATTCCCAAAAACACCAGCACTCTGTTACACCTATCAGCCTGCCCAGAAGAAGGGAAGCTGACAACTGTAGCCCAGTCCTTCCCAGCCGCCTCCTGGGCCTCCAGAGCTGCTGAGTCAAGTTTACCTTGCTTACCAGTCGTTGGACATGCTGAGGTATGATTTAGACAAAACTCTGTGTTTCCATGTAACGTGAATTTTCATGACGTGGATCATAATTGTTTAATTTCTGTTTCTCTGCTCTCACAGGTACAAGAATGGACGATCAAGGCCCTGCACACTTTAGAGCTGGACGTCAGACAAAACCGCTGTGGGAGCGGTTGGGTCGTCCAAGCTTCACGACATCATTCAGTGAAGATGGACTGTGACTATCGACCAACGCTTTTGGGGTCGATGAGTCCACCTCATTATGATGTGGACATTTCTGATGAACTGCCTGGCAAGCCACATAAGAGAAGCAGGAAGTAGAACAACCTCCTGCCCTTCATCCACCCCATTGAAACCTATGATCCACCTGAAAACTCAAAATGATAAAAGACAACCAAAAGATGAACCCAACTCAGAGAACTGCATCCAAACACCACCTGAAGCCTCCTTTAGCTTTACCTGCATGCCTCCACCTGCAGACTCTCACCTCACCACCTGTAACACAAGCCTCTGACTACCAACTCAGCCAACAAGCTACAGGCCTTCTCCACCTGCAGGCTCTGGAAAACAGCTGACTCAGCCATCCACCAACCAGCCTAACCTACAACCTACCCACCTTCAAATTCCAAACACCACCCACTGTCTGTCTATTGTCCAATTGTGCCAACACAATACAGGTGTCCTCCACCTGCAGATTCTGACCACCACCTGTAGCAAGCTCTGCCAACCACTGTCAATGACCTGCAGGCCAACTCCACCTGCACATAGTGGCAAGCAGCTGACTCCTAGCCCTCCACTGAAAAGCTACAGCTCACAACTTAGAAGCCTCCACCATTAAATTCTGAATACCACCTCACACAAGGCCTCTACCTGCCAGCTTTTACTAACGACTCCACAGGCCACCTCCATCTGCACGTTCTGGCAGCAAGTGCTGTAGCCTGAACTCCACCTCAGCCAGCCTCTGCAAAACAGCATGCATCATACCCCACTTGCAAGCCCCTAGAAAAGCTTTGAATCCACCCTCCGCCTGCTCTGCCTCTGCCTGCAGGCCACCTCCCCTGCAGACTCTGGTAAGCAGCTCAGTCTGCCTCTCTGCCACCAGCCTACAGCCTGCCTCCACCTTCAGACTCTAAAAGCAGCTTGAGCCTGACCTTCCACCCACCTGCCTCTGTCCCCAGGTCGCCTCCACCTATACTGTAAGGCGCAGTTGCATCTTTGATCTCTCCACCTGCCACCTCACCCTGCAGCCTGCCTCCACCTGCAGATTGTGGCAAGCAGATGCACCTTGACCCTCCACCTGCCAGCCTCTTCCACAAGCCTACAGCCCACCTCCACCTGCAGACTGTGGAAAGTAGCTGTACCCTGACCCTCCACCTGCCAGCCTCTACCAGCCTGCAGCCTCCACCTGCAGCCTCCTCCATGCCACCTCCACCTGCAGGCCCGGGCAAGCTGCTTGGACCCTGACCTCCACCTTCATGCCTCTTCCACCAGCTTCTCCTGCAGCCCGCCTACCTGCAGACTGTGGCAAGCAGATGCACCTTGACCTCACCTGCCACCAGCCTCCTGCCTCCAGGCCGCCTAAACCTGGCAGACTGTGGAAAGTAGCTGTACCCTGACCCTCCAGGTGCCAACCTCTGCTCTTCCACCCCTCTTCAGGTGGCCACCACCTGCGGACCCTCCAATCAGCTGTACCTTGAACTCTCAACCTGCCAGCCTCTCCACCAGCCTACAGCCCACCTCCTCCACCTGCAGACTGTGGAAAGTAGCCGTACCCCTGACCCTCCACCTGCCAGCCTCTTCACCAGCCTGCAGCCTGCCTCCACCTGCAGACTGGCAAGCAGCTCGACTCCTGACCCTCCACCTTCCTGCCTCTCTTCCACCAGCCTCCGCAGGCCGCTTCCACCTGCAGACTGTACAAGCTGATAACCTTGATCCTCCACCTGCTGCCTCAGCCTCTTCCTCCAGGCCATCTCCACCTGCACACTCTGGCAAGCAGCTCGACCCTGACCTCCACCTTCCTGCCTCTTCCACCAGCCTGCAGGCCGCTCCACCTGCAGACTGTGACAAGCGGATACACCTTGATCCCTCCACCGCCAGCCTCAGCCTCTTCCTCCAGGCCATCTCCACCTGCACACCTGGCAAGCAGCTCGACCCTGACCTCCACCTTCTGCCTTCCACCAGCCTGTGCCCGCCTCCACCTGCAGTTCCGTGACAAGCAGATGCACCTTTGGACCCTCCACCAGCCTCTGCCTCCATGCCACCTCCACCTGCAGACTCTGGCAAGCAGCTGTATCCTGACCTCTCCACCTTCCCTGCCTCTTCTACCAGCCTGCAGGCCGCCTCCACCTGCAGACTGTGGAAAGTAGCTGCACCCGACCCCTCCACCTGCTGTAGCCTCTTTCTACCAGCCCAGCTCCACCTGCCAGCCTCTGCTTCCATGCCACCTCCACCTGCAGACTCTGGCAAGCAGCTCGACCCTGACCCTCCACCTTCCTGTTCTTCTACCAGCCTGCAGGCCATCTCCACCTGCAGACTGTGACAGATGCACCTTTGACCTCCGCCTGCTGGGCCTCTTCTTACCAGCCTGTGCTCCACCTGCTGGCCTCTGCCTCCACACTCATCTGCAGAGTGTGGCAAGCAGCCGACCCTGACCTCCACCTTCCTGCCTCTTCCACTGTGCGCCTCCGCAGGCCGCTCTCCCACCTGCAGACTGTGAGCAGCTGCACCCGGACCCTCCACCTGCCAGCCTTCTACCAGCCTGCAGCCTACCACCACCTGCAGTCTGTGACAAGTAGATGCACCTTGACCTCCACCTGCCAGCTGCCTCCATGCCACTCCACCTGCAGACTCTGGCAAGCAGCCTCCGACTCCTGACCCTCCACCTTCCTGCCTTCAGCCAGCCTGCAGGCTGCCTTCACCTGCAGACTGTGACAAGCAGATGACCCTGACCTCCACCTGCCAGCTCAGCCTCTGCCTCCAGGCTATCTCCACCTGCAGACTCTGTGAAGCAGCCTCGACCTGATCCTCCACCTTCCTGCCTTTTCCACCAGCCTGCAGGCCGCTCCACCCGCAGACTGTGACAAGCAGATGCACCTTGACCCTCCTCCACCTGCAGCCTTGCTCCATGACACCTCCACCTGCAGACTGGCAAGCAGCCTCGACCTGACCCTCCACCTTCCTGCCTCTTCTACCAGCCTGCAGGCTGCCTCCACCTGCAGACTGTGGCAAAGCAGATGCACCTCTACCCTCCACTTGCTAAAGTTCTTCCACTCACAGCATGCCTCCACCTGCAGACTGTGGAAAGTAGCTGTACCTGACCTCCACCTGCCAGCCTCTTCACCAGCCTGGTAGCCTGCCACCACCTGCGTCTGTGACAAGCAGATGACCTTGACTCCTCCAATCGCCAAATTTCTGCCTCCAGCGCCAATTTCACCTGCAGACTCTGGCAAGCAGCTCGACCCCTGACCCTCCACCTTCCTGCCTACCAGCCTGCAGGCTGCCTCCACCTGCAGACTGTGGAAAGTAGCTGGTACCCCTGACCCTCCACCTGCCAGCCTCTTCACCAGCTGCAGCCTGCCTCCACCTGCAGACTCTGACAAGCAGATGCACCTTGACCTCCACCTTCCTGCCTCTTTCCACCAGCCTGCAGGCCGCCTCCACCTGCAGATTGTGGAGCAGCTGTACCCCTGACCTCCACCTTCCTGTTTCTTTCCACCAGCCTGCAGGCCGCCTCCACCTGCAGATTGCGGAGTAGCTGCACCGACCCCTCCACCTTCCTGCCTTCTTCCACCAGCCTGCAGGCCGCCTCCACCTGCAGACTCTGACAAGCAGCTGTACCCTGACCCTCCACTGCACAACCTCTGTCTCCACCCTTCAGGCCTCCACCACCCAGACTCTGGTCAAGAAGCACCACAGATCCTCCACCTGCCTGCCTCACCTCCAGGCCACCTACTCTGCAGACTCAGATCCAGCCACTGACCTCCACCTGGGCGCCTCTTTCTAACAGCCTGCAGCCTGCCTCTCCACCTGCAGACTGTGACAAGCAGATGCACCTTGGACCTCCACCTGCTGCAGCCTCAGTGCCTCTGCCTCCAGGCCACTCCTACCTGCAGACTCTGGCAAGCAGCTGTACCCTGACCTCAACCTTCCTGCCTCTTTCCACCAGCCTGCAGCCTGCCTCCACCTGCAGACTGTGGCAAGCAGATACACCTCTACCCTCCACTTGCTGTGCGCCTCTCTTCCACCAGCCTACAGCATGCCTCCACCTGCAGACTGTGGAAAGTAGCTGTACCCTGACCCTCCACCTTCCTGTTTCGTCCACCAGCCTGCAGGCCGCCTCCACCTGCAGACTGTGGAAAGTAGCTGTACCCTCTGACCTCTCCACCTGCCTGCCTCTACCAGGGCTCAGAAGCCTGCCACCACTGCAGTCTGGCACAAGCAGATGCACCTGACCCTCCACCTGCCAGCCTCTGCCTCCATGCCACTCCACCTGCAGACTCTGGGCAAGTGCCTCGACCCTGACCACCTTCCTGTTCTTTTTCTACTGCTCGCAGGCTGCCTCCACCTGCAGACTGTGTGGAAAGTGGCTGTACCCCGACCTCCACCGTTGTAGCCTCTTCTACCAGCCTGCAGCCTGCCTCCACCTGCAGACTTGACAAGCAGATGCACCTTGACCTCCACCTTCCTGCCTTCACCAGCCTGCAGGTCACTTCCACCTGCAGATTGTGGAAAGTAGCTGTACCCTGACCCTCCACGTGCCACCTTCGACCAGCCTGCAGGCCGCTCCACCTGCAGACTCTGACAAGCAGCACCCCCTGACCTCCATGTGCCAACCCCTGTCTCCACCCTTCAGGCTTCACCACCTGGGCGGACTCTGTCAAGCAGTTGTACCATGATTCTCCACCTGCCAGCCTCTTCCACTCAGCCTGCCTGCCTCCACCTGCAGACTGGTGGAAAGTGGCTGTACCCTGACCTCCATCTTACTGCAACTTCTTCCAGAAGCCTGCAGCCCGCTCCACCTGCAGAGACTGTGACAAGCAGTTGCACCTGACCTCCATGGCAACTCTGCCTCCACCCTTCAGGTCGCCACCACCTGGGCGAGCAGCAGACCTCAACCTTCCTGCTCTTCCACCCAGCCTGCAGCCTGCCTCCACCTGCAGACTGTGGCAAGTATGATGCACCCTCACCTCCACTTGCCAGCGCCTCTTCCACCGCCTCCAGCACGCCTCCACCTGCAGACTGTGGAGGCTGTACCCTGACCTCCTCCACCTCTGCCTGAACAGCTCAGGTCGCCCACCTGCAGACTGTGGGAAAGTAGCTGTACCCCCGACCCTCCACCTGCCAGCGCCTTCTTCCAATTGTCAGCTCACCACCTGCAGTCTGCACACAGATGCACCTTGGACCCTCCACCTGCCAGCCTGCCTCATGCCATTCCAATCGCAGACTCTAAAGCAGCTGGACCTCTGACCCTCCACCTTCCTGCCTTCCACCAGCCTGCAGCCCGCTCCACCTGCAGACTGTGTCACAGATGCACCTTGACCGCCCAATCTGCCACCCTCAGCTACCCTACTCCCTACCTCCACCTTCAGGCCACCACCACCTGCAGACTCTGTCAAGCAGCTGTACCATGATCCTCCACCTGCCTGCCTCTGCCTCCAGGCCATCTCCACCTGCAGACTCTGGCATCCAAAGTCTGGGATTCTGACCCTCCACACCTGCCCTCCTCTGCAGGTGGAAGGTCAAGGTGAATCTGTTTGTGACAGTCTGCAGGTGGAGGCTGGCTGCAGGCTGCGGAAGAGGCTGGCAGGTGAGGGTCAGGGTACAGCTATTTCTCCAGCCTGCAGATGAGGCGGGCTGCAGTCTGTTAGCAAAGGCTGGCAGGTGGAGGGTCATGCGACTGTCTGCAGGTGGAGTGAGGGCTGCAGGCTGTTAGCAAAGTCTGGTAGGTGGAGGGTCAGTCAAAACTGCTAGCCAGAGCCTGCATGTGGAGGCAGCCTGAAGGCACCTGTAGACTCTGGCAAGCAGCTGTATCCTGACCCTCCACCTACCAGTTCTTGGTTCTCAGCCTGCAGGCTAGTGGTGAGATGTATGGTGGAGGGTCAGGACTGCTGTTTCCATCTGACCCTCCATCTGACACCCATCTGACCCCTCCATCTGCCAGCCTATTCCACCAGCCCAGCCACCTCCACCTGCAGACTGTAAGGGCAGCTGTATCCTGACCCTCCACCTGCCAGCCTCTTCCACCAGCCTTCAGACTGCTCCCACTGCAGACTCTGAAAGGAGTCGAGCCTGACCCTCCAACTGGCAGTCTTCTTCCACCAGGCCACCTCCACCTGCAGACTGTGGAAAGTAGCTGCACCGACCTCCACCTTCCTGCCTCTTCCACCAGCCTGCAGGCCGCTCCACCTGCAGATTGTGAAAGTAGCTGTACTCTGACCTCCCACGCCAATTTCTTTCCACCAGCCTGCAGGCCGCCACCTGGGCAGACTCTGACAAGCAGCTGTACCCTCTGAACCACGTGCCAACTCTCTGTCTCCACCTCTTCAGGCCGCCACCACCTGCGGATTCCTGTCAAGCAGCTGTACCATGACCTCCACCTGCCAGCCTCTTCCACCAGCCTACAGCCTGCCTCCACCTGCAGACCATAAGTAGCTGTACCCTGACCCCTCCATCTTACTGCTCCTTTCCCAGAAGCCTGCAGCCCGCCTCCACCTGCACTGTGACAAGCAGTTGCACCTGACCTCCATGTGGCAACCTCTGCCTCCACCTCAGGCCGCCACCACCTGGGCAGCAGCAGACCTCAACCTTCTGCCTGTTCCAATTGTGGCCTGCAGCCTGCCTCCACCTGCAGACTGTGGCAAGCAGATGCACCTCTACCCTCCACTTGCCAGCCCTTCCACCAGCCTTACAGCACGCTCCACCTGCAGACTGTGGAAAGTAGCTGTACCCTGACCTCCACCTTCCTGCCTCTTCCACCAGCCTGCAGGTCTGCTCCCACCTGCAGAGACTGTGGAAAGTAGCTGTACCTGACCCTCCACCTGCCAGCCTCTTCCACCAGCCTGCAGCCTGCCACCACCTGCAGTCTTGGATACAGATGCACCTTGACCCACCGTAGCCTCTGCCTCCATGCCATCTCCACCTGCAGACTCTGGCAAGCAGCTGACCTGACCTCCACCTTCCTGCCTCTTCCACCAGCCTGAATGCCCACCTGCAGACTGTGCTTCAGACACTGACCGGGCCCACCTGCCACCTCAGTCACTCCCACCTTCCCTACCTCCACCTCAGGCCGCCACCACCTGCAGGACTCTGTCACAGTTGTGAGCCATGATCCTCCACCTGCTTCACCTCTGCCTCCAGTAGCACTCCACCTGCAGACTCTGGCATCCAGTGTTTCCGATTCCTGACCCTCCACCCACCCTCCTCTGCAGGTAGCCAGTCAAGGTGCATCTGTTTGTGACAGTCTGCAGGTGGAGGCGGGCTGCAGGCTGGTGGAAGAGGCTGGCAGGAGGGTCAGGTACAGCCATTTTCCACAGTCTGCAGATGGAAAGGGCTGCAGTCTTGTTACAAAGGCTGGCAGGTGGAGGGTCAAGGTGCGACTGTCTGCAGGTGGAGGCTGCAGGTTGTTGGGGCAAAAGTCTGGTAGGTGGAGGGTCAGTCAAACCGCAGCCAGAGCCTGCATGTGGAGGCAGCCTGAAGGCACCCAGCCTGGCAAGTTGCTGGGAGCCTCTGACCCTCCACCTACCGCTCCCGGGCACTAGCCTGCAGGCTAGTGGTAGAGGACGTATGTGGAGGGCTCGTGGACTGCTGCTCCCATCTGACCCTCCATCTGACCCCTCCACTGCCAGCCTATTCCACCAGCCTACAGCCCACCTCCACCTGCAGACTGTGGCAGCTGTATCCTGACCCTCCACTCCGCCAGCCTCTTCCACCAGCCTCAGATCGCCTCCACCTGCAGACTTCAAAGCAACTCGAGCCTGACCCTCCAACTGCCGTCTTCCACTCAGGCCACTCCTACCTGCAGACTCTGGCAAGCAGCTCAGCTTCAACCTCCACCTCCTTGCCGCTGGCCACTCTCCACCTGCAGACCCAGACACTCCATTCTAATACCAACCCTCTTGCCAACAACCTGTAGGCCACCTCCGCCTGCAGACTGTGACAAGTATATAAGGGCCTTGGAGTGTCAGGTACAGCTGCTTGCCACAGTGTCTGCAGGTGGAGGCGGACTGCAGGCCTTTAGCAAAGGCTGGTGGAGGGTCAGTCAAACAGCTGCGGATGTTACCAGAGTCTGCAGGTGGAGGCGCCTGAAGGCACCTGCAGAATGCAAGGCTGTATCCTGACGCTCCATCTGCCAGCCTATTCCACCAGTCTTCAGGTCACTTCCACCTGCAGACTCTGGCAAGCAGCTCGAGCTCGGACCCTCCAGCCTTTAGATGCCACCTCCTCCACCTCCACCCTCCACCTACTGTACCCTGACCCTCCACCTTCCTGCCCTTCCAACAGTCTGCAGCCTGCCTCCGCTTCTGCAGACTGGCAAGCAGCTGTACCTCTGATCCTCCACCTGCCAGCCTCTTCCACCAGCCTGCAAGCAGCTGCTGCCCGACCCTCCTTACCAACCTCTGCCAACAACCTGCAGGTCACCTCCACCTGCAGACTTTGAAAACCAGATAGTGGACTGACCAGCCGGGTTGGTCAATCTGTGCTAAATCCTTCCACCTGTAGAAAGTGGCAGAAGGTTGCAAGATCCACTTTCAATTCAATTCAATTCACTACACCAATTCAATTCAATTCACCTATTTCACCAATTCAATTCTAATTACAATTTATATAGAGCAGGTTTATTAAATAATTTACAGAGACGCAACAATCCCACCAGAGCAAGCACTTGCAAGGCAGAAGCCTGATCATCCACCTTCAGTTTCAGGCCACAACCTGCAGGTGGAGGTGAAATGCAGGTTGTACTGCAGTGGTAGGTAGTTAGTTCTATGTATAATGCAATGTAATTGACCAAACTTGACCTTCTGTTTGTCTGACACTGTCTCTGTTTTGTGTGTTGCCAGGTGCACTCCAGTCTCCTCTCACCTGGCTGTCATCTCACCACCTGCTGCCTATCCAAATATCCTCATATAAAGGACCAGTTCACCTTCCAGACTGTGCCACATGGTTCGGGTGTCCTTGTGGTAATTACAGAGCGTGGGCCAACCTTGTGAAACTTGTGTATTCATTTTTTGAATCCTCTGTTTAACCTTGCTTTCCCCTGTGCTTCAGGGAAATCCGCCAGTCATCCATCCAGCTCAGTCTTATCTGAACACCTGCTCCTGAAGTTTATTGCCACCACTGCCTTGCACTGTTCTGATCTCTACCTTAAGACCATCCAGTCACCCTGCTCCTGAGTTGGGCGCTATTAATTTAGTTGAATAAACTGTATAAAATGTATTCTGTCTTGTGGTTGGTGTTTGCAGTTTGGGTCTCTACTGTTCATTATAATGATCTGTGTATATAGTATCGCATTTCAATCAAGTAAAGTGGAAATTAGCTGCTGAGCCTCCTATCAAGGACTTGTTCATTATCTCTGTGCAGTGTGTGCAATATTCCTGTGCTAGAATACATCCTCAGGTTTGCTCTGTGATAATAGGATTAAACACAAATATATATATATTTGTGGTATATATATATATATATATATATATATATATATATATATTAACATAAATCATCTGGAGCACACTGTCAATATCAGTTCAAATTTGGACTTTAACATAAGAGACTGAGGAGCAGGTAAAACAGGACCCATGTGGAGGCCTTCATCATAAGTTTGTTGGATGTTGTGCCTAGAGTACAAAACAAATGCCATGAGTAAAGTAATTCAATGCAGAGTTGAAGTCAGAGGTGAAAGCTGCTTTGAAACTTCTGCTTAAAAGCTTCAACACTCATGACACAGAAAATACACTGAGGTGGAAATCCAAACTAAGAAAAAGAAGCATCATAAATAATGGACTCATTTAATTTGTCGCTGGAATTCCTCTGACAAGAGATAATAAATTGCACTAATTTGATTCGATTATTTGCTTGTTTGTATATAGACACTGCAGGTTTAAAAATCACAGAGATGTGAGTTGTACCACCTAACCGGTGACTGAAAACAAACAACAGAAGTGTTCAAAGAGCTCAGTCTGTACACACATCCACACATCCTGACAAGAGGCCTAATTAGATATCAAGTGGAACAGCTTTGTGGGTGAACCAGGCTTCACTAAATAAACCACAGGCTCAAATATCAAACATATTAACAGACCTAAAAGTTCGGAATCCAGAAAAGGTTCAAGGCTTTTTAAACCTCATCACACCTACACATGATGTGTCCTGTAACAACCCTGATGTATTTATTATGGACAGACACATCTTCATCACTGCTTTTTTCCTTCATCTTTAGATATCGGTATTATTATGATTCATTTTTTCAGCCCACAATATTGTCAAAGTTTTATTCTGCAATATATTATCATTAGTGTCATGTGAATATCTATCATTTGTTTACGTACAATACAAAATGTAGCTATGTGTTAAATTATTTCTGATGTGAACAAACGTTTCCAATTAATGGCCCCATCTTGAACTACCTTTGATGACGTCACGTTTAAAACTCAAAACCCCCTATGCACGAGAACAGATGTCGCCGGGTGCAGGGCGCGCGCCTGTAATCCAAGCTACCGAGGCTGAGGCTGAGGATCGTTTGGAGTCAGGAGCCTGAGCTGCAGCGGACTATGTTGATCGGGTGTCCGCACTAAGTTCGGTATCGATATGGTGCCCTGGGGGAGCCCTCCGGGACCACCAGGTCGTCTTAAGGAGGGGTGCATCGGCCCAGGTCGGACACGGAGCAGGTCAGTGTGCTTCTCCCGTGCCGCTTCAGTAGTGGATCGCGCTTCGTGAATAGACGCTGTAGTGCAGCCTGAGTAATACAGCGCGGGACCCAAGTCTTTTTACACTCTTTGTACTCTTCAACAAACAGCTGAGACAACACACACGGTCAACAACAAGCTCCTTCTATGTTCAACAGCTTCATATCACTGCTTTGGATTTTCTTGTTGCCGTGAAACCTCCAGAAAGCACTTGTGTTTGTTTGTCCTATAGCGCCTCCACCTGAGGAGAGGAGCAATGAGCAGCAGTCACAGCAGTCAATGAAACAGCACATTATCTGTAAACTAACAGGGTTTTCTTGTCAGTGATTCAATGAACTTATCCAGAGTGAAAACATCTGGAAAACACAATAAATGATGTCTCTCTGTCACACTGTTTTCCAGTTTTTCTTGATATTTTTTTCTTTTATTTACCTAAAATAGGACATCTAATTAAATGATTTTTTAGGATTTTGCGCCTGTCCTGGTTGTGTTATTTCTCCACGAGGTCTGTAGACTTCAGTGATTGCTTGTACATTTGCTTATTGCCATTGTTGGAGTCTGTGCTAGCACTAAATTAAGTTATCTGACAAAGGTTAAACACTGAAACTATTCTTAATATGTGTACACTTAAACAGATATTGATTTTGATATTATTTCCAAGTAACAAAACATATTTTTCTGCTGACCTCACTACAGCAGTGCATAGCTCTACTTCTCTATCAGCCAGAAGTACTATACAACCCCACTTCAAAGTACCACAATCAAATTTTGTAGAAGCTATATGTAAGAGATTCTGAGGCATTCTGTATTTATTTCATATTTTAACTAGTTTTTATTATTAATGGGGTGCACCAGCTTTGTTTAGAAGCTAAAAATGAACCCTTCCATGAATTTCTCAGTTGCTTTACACTATCAAGGACAAAAAGAAACTACTATAAACAGTTGTAAATAATAAAATATTATTGACGTGAGTAATCCAGTACACCTTTTTTTCTTCAGTTTTG
The DNA here is from genome assembly GCA_028641955.1 of Protonibea diacanthus. Taxonomy (NCBI): domain Eukaryota; kingdom Metazoa; phylum Chordata; class Actinopteri; family Sciaenidae; genus Protonibea; species Protonibea diacanthus. The sequence continues at coordinate 19,144,878 of CM053984.1, forward strand.
TTTGGGTTGATGCTATGATAGTGTTTTTGGCCATATGGGGAACCAGAGCACTGGAGAAACCCAATACTCTGATGTTATTTTAGTCCTTCTTCTTCTTTAACTTTTGGCTTCCTCAACCCCAGAAAGTAGATTTGTCTTCTTCCAGACAGAAGGTGGTTCTGTTGTCCTCTCAACATTTCCAGCCTCTTCTGGGATTCAAGGAGCGTGCAGGACTGATGGTCTCCTGCTGCTCGCACGCTCCTCATTGACTTCAGTCTGTTTGGTGGTTCAACACCAGTGTGAAAATGGATGGATTTCTTCGTTGCTGGCATGGCTCATCTCTGCTCCTTCTCTGCCTGAACTCGTTGGGTGAACTTCTCCTCATAGATGATGTGGGCCACCTGCAGCTCCTCACATAGTCCACTCTGTGCGAGTTTTTTCTTCTTCCTCTCTAAAAATATTGCTTTTCACCATTTCAGCATGACTGCTGCGACATCTTGAAGGAGTACAGCTTCTCCAGATGGGTATTCATAATTTGCTCAAAAAGAGAAGATAAATACAATTGATTTCTATTGATTTTTATATTGCATAAAACACATACACTAAGGTCAGATTAATTTGTTCGGAGTCAAAGAACAAAGTTTACTGCTGCCCCAATTGTCCACCTCCACTTCATTCATGCTCACCTGCTGCCTCCAAGTTCATCACACACAGCAGACCTTACATAGTGCAGTTTCGATTGTTTTCCTCACATCAAGAACCAACAAGGACTCTGATGAACACATCTGGATGAACAATATCTGGCTCCAGGTTTTCAGTCTGTCAGTTTGATTGTGGTTTCATTGAATACAATTTATAGAAATATATGCAGTCAGGAGGCAACATCAACTAAATAATAAAGATGATGATGGAACGACGATTACAGATTCGCTGCTGGATCTGCAGGCTTACTCCACCTGCAGACTCTCCACGCCCGATCTACGAGCCTCATTCTACAACCTGGGAGGCTGCATCCACCTGCAGACTCTGGCAAACAGCTGTAGCCACTGCAAGGCCAGCCAACAACCTGCAGATAACCACACCTACCAGCTTCTGTCAGAACCCACAAGACACTTCCACCTGACAAATTGGCAGAAGGTTGCAGTCCAAAACTCCACCTACCAATTAAATTAAATTAAATCTGGTCATGAATGTTAATTCAAAAACTGATGATAGTTGGCACTTTGCATGGCAGCCAATGGCACTGGCCCATATGGATGTGTGTGAATGGGTGAATGACATATGATGTAAAAGCAGTTTCAGTGGTCAGATGACTAGAAAGCAAATATATAAGTACAGTCCATTTATTACTTTTCATTTTAGTATACACTTAAGCAAAGCAAAGTAGAAAATTAGCTGCTGGCCTCCATTAATGCCTTGTTCCTCATCCTTCTCTGTGCAGCATCTGCAAGTTCCTCTGTATAGAATACATCCTGTTTTGTGTGATAACGGATGTTCAATAAATATAATTATTTAATATACATCATCTATAATACCAACAATATCAGCTTTAGTAAGTAGATTTCACATAGCTGATAACAACTGTTGTTAGTTATTATTGTTATTAGATCGATAGATGAAGTCAATTGAATAAAATATATCTCAATGTCAATTGAGAGTTCTGCTTACTGTGACACGTGTTATTGTACTTTTACAGTAAATGATACTTATATTTGCAAAGCCACAGTAATGCGTAGTAATTATTTTGGCAATACATAATATATAATAACATAATATATGTTATGTAAATATAATAATATTATGACATAATATATTATATATAAGATACATGTATATATATTATTTATTTAATAAATGTATTTATTTCCATAATCATTCAGATACGTTAAAATAAAAGTCTGATTAATTATTATGACATTCAAGACAGGATATATTTAGAACCTAATAGACACAAATTATTGTTATCTAAAACATTCGTACAAAGGTGTTTTGTATCCAGGTGCATCATTTTAATAGATCAGAACTAGGAAACGCACTGAATTATAACAAACCGGACGCTTCACGAAAAGTTTGTCTCCTGTTTCACTGACAATTAACTGAAAATTAACCCTTCAACTGGTGACGCATCCACTCGACGAATAAAAAAGCACACAGACAGTGAAGAAGCCGACCAAGAAACTTCCATCATGGAAAATGTGGAGATTTATTTAATTGTTTTATATCAATTTTACCGGACTGTACCTTCCGGATCAATCGATCTATTCGTTTGAAAACGCACATGAAATAATGATTTTATGACAAATATTAAGATTTAAACGTGCTAACGAAGTATTATCTAATTAGAAATGCGTTAATTTCCATACATCTCCGGAACATTAATGTGAACACTGATAAAATCATGTTGACGTATCATATCGAGTGAAAGGTTTCAGAGGGGATTTTGTATATCTTTATTTCAACAACCAGTAAATACTGTCAACAGACAAAGAAAAAATAGAATTAAATATGAACAAACAACTCGTGTATTGAAAAATGAATATATATTTAACAAGATACCAGAAAGTCACCATCAAACTTCCCAGCTGATTAGATACATTAAGATAATTATTTTTATTCTTCCTGACATTTTATATTAAATTATGTAAATCAGCTTTTGGTGAATTCAGGGAAATCTATAGACACAAATAAACAAAATATTTATTACTTATTTTCTCATAACAAATGAGTGTGTTTAGCATTGTCTTTTTACTTGTCTGAAAGATATTTTATGGAGACAAAATAGTCCAAAATCATAAAATTGACTAGTTTCAGTATGCAGTCTCAGCTGAAACTATACTATCTAATAAATAATTTATGTCACGAACATTGAACGTTGTCTGAGGGGAGGCCAAAGTCTCTAATTTTATGCCTGCACTAGAGGTTAGATGGGCAATAATGTCGTCACTTGTTCCTCCCGTAGATAAAAGTGTCTGTGTTAATGAGGAAAGAACAGAGCTCTATGGGTTGAAAGGGCTCAGACATTTATGTTGCTCAAATGTAATTATCTAAGAGAAGTTTATTTAAGGAAATGAATTGATGCATTATTCTGTGCTGTTTGTTGCATATTATGTACTTGTAAAGCCTCATTCTAACGTGTGTGTATTGTTTCAGTGTAATGTGGCAATTGAAGACCATAACTACAGCCAAAAAAGACAAATGTCTGCACGTCAGTCAGGCAGAACAAAGAAGCTTGGGTAGCCCACAGAGACTGTCCATGCTGCAGGGACAACCAGGTTAGAAATCTGGGTTTTATTTTAATACATTTATTTGTTCAAGGTTTATGTCCCAAATTGTTCAAAATGTCATTCTCCAGAACGAGAGAGTTAGACTGCCTGACAAAATGTAGAAATCATGACAGAATATGTTTTCAACACTGGAGTGTTTTGAGACATCGTGACAGCAGATTGCACTGCATATTATTATATTTTTATATTACTTATTATATTTACATGAGTGTAATAAGAAGTGCATTTGCATCAATCTTTGACAAGTTTAAACCTTTGCTCTGTGAACTTATTAAGTAAGTAAGTTTACTGAGCCTGACATCCTTCTCTTTTCATTCCCAAAACACCAGCACTCTGTACACCTATCAGCCTGCCCCAGAAGATAGCGGACAACTGTAGCCCGTCCTTCCCAGCCGCCTTCTGGGCCTCCAGAGCTGCTGAATCAAGTTTACTTGCTTCTACCAGCTCGTTGACTTCTTGAGGTATGATTTAGACAAAATTGTCTTTAAAACGCAGCACGGATATTTCCATGAAATGGATCAATTGTTTCATTTCTCGTTTCTCTGTTCTCACAGGTACAAGAATGGACGACCGCGTCCGCACACTTTAGAGCTGGACGTCAGAGTCAAAAACCGAGCTGTGGGAGCGGCTGGTCGTCCAAGCTTCACACATCATTCAGTGAAGATGGGACTGGTGACTACCGGGACCAACGTTTTTTGGGGTCGATGGAGTCCACCTCCTCATTATGATGTGGACATATCTGATGAACCACAGCCTGGCAAGCCACATAAGAGAAGCAGGAAGTAGAACAACCTCCTGCCTCATCCACCGACAAACCCATGATCCACCTGAAAACTCAAAATGATAAAAGACAACCAAAAAGATGAACCCAACTCAGAGAACTGCATCCAAACACCACCTGAAGCCTCCTTTAGCATACCTGTATGCCTTCTCCACCTGCAGACTCTCACCACCACCTGTGTAAATACAAGCCTCTGACTACCAACTCAGCCAACAAGCTACAGGCCTTCCTCCACCTGCAGGCTCTTGGAAAACAGCTGACCTCAGCCATCCACCAACCAGCTTCAACCTACAACCTACCCACCTCAAATTCCAAACACCACCCACTGTCTGTCTATTGTCCACCAGCCAACACAATGCAGGTCTCCTCCACCTGCAGATTCTGACCACCACCAGAAGCAAGCCTCTGCCAACCTTCTGTCAATGACCTGCAGGCCAACTCCACCTGCATATAGTGGCAAGCAGCTGACTCCCGGCCCTCCACTCAGAACAGCTACAGCCTACAAAACTTAGCGCCTCCTCCACCATTAAATTCCTGAATACCACCTCTACCACAAGGCTCTGCCTGCCAGCTTTTACTAACGACGTACAGGCCACCTCCATCTACACATTCTGGCAGCAAGCTGCATGACCCTCCACCAGCCAGCCCCAAAACAGCATGACTGCAATCACTCTGCAGCCCTAGAAAAAACTTTGAACCACCCTCCACCTGCCTGCCTCTGCCTCCAGCCTTCAGGCCGCCACCAACGCGGACTCTGGCAAGCAGCCTGTCTACCTCAAGCACCAGCTCACATCCTGCCTCCACCTTCAGACTGGCAAGCAGCTTGAGCTCGACCTTCCACCCACCTGCCTCTGCCCAGGTCACCTCCACCTGTATACTGTGGCAAGCAGTTGCATCTCTTGACCCTCCACCTGCCACCATCCTGCAGCCTGCTCACCTGCAGACTGTGGCAAAGCTGTACCTTGAACGTCCACCTGCCAGCCTCTTCCACAAGCCTGCAGGCCACCTCCACCTGCAGAATGGCAAAAGCTCGAGCTGACGCCTCCACTCCGCTGGTGACTCTGGCTCTGCCTCCAGGTCACCTCTACCTGCAGACTGCGGCAGCAGCTCGACTCCTGAACCCCACCTTCCTGCCTCTTCCACCACCCTGCAGCCTGCCTCCACCTGCAGACTGTGGCAAGCAGATGCACCTTGACCCCTCCACCTGCCAGCCTCTTCCACCTCAGCCTGCAGCCCACCTCCACCTGCAGACTGTGGCAAACAGGATGCACCTTTGATCTCTCCACCTGCCAGCCTCTCCACCAGCCTGCAGCCCACTCCACCTGCAGACTGTGGAAAGTAGCTGCAATTTCACCCTCCACCTGCCAGTCTCTTCACTACGCCTGCAGACTGCCTCCACCTGCAGACTGTGGAAAGTAGCTGTACTCCCTGACCCTCCACCTGCCAGTCTTCTTCTACCAGCCTACAGCCCGCTCCACCTGCAGACTGTGGAAAGTAGCTGTACCCTGACCTCTACCTGCCAGTCTCTTCTAACAGCCTGCAGCCTGCCTCCACCTGCAGACTGTGACAAGCAGATACACCTTGATCCCTCCACCTGCCAGCCTCAGCCTCTGCCTCCAGCCGCTCCACCTGCAGACTGTGGAAAGTAGCTGTACCCTGACCCTCCACCTGCCAGTCTCTTCTACCAGCCTGCAGCCTGCCACCACCTGCAGTCTGCCAGACAAGCAGAATCACCTTGACCCTCCACCTGCCAGCCTCTGCCCATGCCACCTCCACCTGCAGACTCTGGCAAGCAGCCTGACCATAACCCTCCACCTTCCTGCCTCTTCTAACAGCCTCTGCAGGCCGCCTCCACTGCAGACTGTGGAAAGTAGCTGTACCCTGACACTCCACCTGCCAGCCTCTTCTACCAGCCTGCAGCTCCACCTGCCAGCCTCTGCCTCCATGCCACCTTCAACCTGCAGACTCTGGCAAAAGTAGCTGACCTGACCTCACCCCTCTCTGTTCTCCACCAGCCTGCAGGCCGCTCCACCTGCAGACTGTGGAAAGCAGCCGCACTCCCTGACCCTCCACCTGCCAGCCTCTTCTACCAGCCTGCAGCCTCCACCCGCCAGCCGCTGCCTCAATGCCACTCCACCTGCAGACCCTGGCAAGTAGCTGACCCTCTGACCTCCACCTTCCTGCCTTCCACCAGCCTGCAGGCCACCCACCTGCAGACTGTGGAAAGTAGCCGCCGTACCCCACCCTCCACCTGCCAGCCTCTTCTACCAGCCTGCAGCCTGCCTCCACCTGCAGACTCTGGACAAGGCTGTACCCTGACCTCCACGGGCTAACCTCTGCTCCACCCTTCAGCCCGCCACCACCTGCAGACTCTGTCAAGCAGCTGTACCATGACCCTCCACCTGCCAGCCTCTTCCACCAGCCTACAGCCTGTCTCCAACTGCAGACTATGGAAAGAAGCAAATTCTGACCTCCACCTTCCTGCTTCCACAAGCCTTGGCCGCCTGCCTCCACCTGCAGACTGTGGCAAGTGATGCACTCTTGACCCCTCCACCTTCCAGCCTCTTCCACCAGCCTACAGCCTACCTCCACCTGCAGATCCAGACAAGCATCTTGAGCCTGACCTTCCACCCACCTGCCTCTGCTCAGGTCGCTCTGACGGTATACTGTGGCAAGCAGTTGCACTTTGACCCTCCACCTGCCACCACCCTGCAGCCTGCCTCCACCTGTAGAGTGTGGCAAAGCTGTACCCTGAACGTCCACCTGCCAGCCTTCTCACTGTGTAGCCACCTCCACCTGCAGAATGTGGCAAAAGCTCGAGCCTGACCTCCACCTGCCAGCTTCTGGCTTCTGCCTCCAGGTCACCTCACTCTGCAGACTATGGCAAGCAGCTGACCCTGAACCTCCACCTTCCTGCCTCTTCCACCACCCTGCAGCCTGCCTCCACCTGCAGACTGTGGCAAGCAGATGCACCTACCCTCCACCTGCCAGCCTCTTCCACCAGCCTACAGCCTACCTCCACCTGCAGACCAGACAAGCATCTTGAGCCTGACCTTCCACCCACCTGCCTCTGCCTCCAGGTCGTCTCCACCTGCATACTGTGGCAAGCAGTTGCACTTTGACCCTCCACCTGCAGCCTGCCTCCACCTGCAGACTGTGGCAAAGCTGTACCCTGAACACCTGCCAGCCTCTTTCCACAAGCCTGCAGGCCACCCTCCACCTGCAGAATGTGTGGCAAAAGCTCGAGCCTGACCTCCACCTGCCAGCTCTGGTTCTCTGGGCCCTTCCAGGTCACCTCTACCTGCAGACTGGTGGCAAGTAGCTCCTCGACTCCCAACCTCCACCTTCCTGCCTCTTCCACCACCCTGCAGCCTGTCACCTGCAGACTGTGGCAAGCAGATGCACCTGACCCCTCCACTCCGCCAGCCTCTTCCACCAGCCTGCAGGCCACCTCCACCTGCAGACTGTGGAAAGTAGCTGTACCTGACCCTCCACCTGCCAAGTCTCTACCAGCCTGCAGACTGCCTCCACCTGCAGACTGTGGCAAGCAGATGCACCTTTGACCTCCACCTGCCAGCCTCTTTCCACCAGCCTACAGCCCGCCTCCACCTGCAGACTGTGAAAGTAGCTGTACCTGACCTCCACCTGCCAGTCTTCTACCAGCCTGCAGCCTGCCTCCACCTGCAGACTGTGGCAAGCAGATACACCTTGATCCTCCACCTGCCAGCCTTCAGCCTCTCTGCCTCCCAGGCTGCCTCCACCCGCAGACTGTGGAAAGTAGCTGTACCCTGACCCTCCACCTGCCAGTCTCTTCTACCAGCCTGCAGCTTCCGCCACCACCTGCAGTCTGTAGACAAGCAGAATCACCTTGACCTCCACCTGCCAGCGCCTCTGCCTCCATGCCACCTCCACCTGCAGACTCTGGCAAGCAGCTCGACCCTGACCCTGCACCTTCCTGCCTCTACTACCAGCCTGCAGGCCGCCTCCGCCTGCAGGCTGAGCAGGCTGTACCCCTGACCTCCACCTGCCAGCCTCTTCTACCAGCCTGCAGCCTCCACCTGCCATCTTCTACCAGCCTGGGCAGCCTGCCTCCACCTGCAGACTCTGGCAAGCAGATGGACCCTGACCCTCCACCTGCCAGCTTCTTCTACCAGCCTGCAGCCTGCCTCCACCTGCAGACTGTGACAGCAGATGCACCTGACCCTCCACCTGCCAGCTTCTGCCTCCATGCCACTCTCCACCTGCAGACTCTGGCAAGCAGCTCGACCATAACCTCCACCTTCCTGCTTCTTCTACCAGCTTGCAGGCCACCCCAATCTGCAGACTGTGGAAAGTAGCTGTACCCTGACCCTCCACCTGCCAGCCTCTTTCACCAGCCTGCAGCCTACCCACCTGCAGACTCCTGACAAGCAGCTGTACCCCGGACCCCTCCACGGCCAACCTCTGTCTCCACCCTCAGGCCAGCCACCACCTGGCGGACTCTGTCACAGCTGTACCATGACCTCCACCTGCCGTAGCCTCTTTCCACCAGCCTACAGCCTGCCTCCACCTGCAGACTATGGAAAGTAGCGCTGACCCCTGACCCCTCCACCTACTGCTCCTCTCTTCCACAAGCCTGCAGCCCGCTCCACCTGCAGACTGTGACAAGCAGATGCACTTGATTCCTCCATGTGGCAACCTCTGCCTCCACCCTTCAGGCCGCCACCACCTGCGACTCTGTCATGCTGTGCCATGATCCTCCACCTGCCTGCCTCTGCTCCAGGCCACCTCCACCTGCAGACTCTGGGCATCCAGCTCGATTCTGACTCCTCCACCTGGGCACCTTCTTCTACCAGCCCAGCCTGCCTCCACCTGCAGACTGTGACAAGCAGATGCACTCTTGACCCTCCACCTGCCAGCCTCAGCCTCTGCCTCCAGGCCACCTCCACCTGCAGGCTCTGGCAAAGCAGCTCGACCCTGACCTCAACCTTCCAGCCTCTTTTCCACCAGCCTGCAGCCTGCCTCCACCTGCAGACTGTGGCAAGCAGATGCATTCTTCACTTGCCAGCTCCTTCCACCAGCCCACAGCACGCCTCCACCTGCAGACTGGGTGGAAAGTAGCTGTACCCTGACCCTCCACCTTCCTGCAGATCTTTCCACCAGCCTGCAGGCTGCCCACCTGCAGACTGTGGAGTAGCTGGGTACTCCCTGACCCTCCACCTGCCAGCCTCTTCCACCAGCCTGCAGGCCGCTCCACCTGCAGTCCGTGGACAAGCAGATGCACCTTGACCCCTCCACCTGCCAGCCTCTGCCTCCATGCCACCTCCACCTGCAGACTCTGGCAAGCAGGACCCTGACCTCCACCTCCTGCCTCTCTTCCACCAGCCTGCAGCCCGCCTCCACCTGCAGACTGCACAAGCAGATGCACCTTTGACCGCCCACCTGCCACCCTCATCTACCCTACCTCCCCTACCTCCCCTACCTCCACCCTTCAGGCCGCCACCACCTGCAGACTCTGTCAAGCAGCTGTACCATGATCCTCCACTGCCTGCTCGCCTCCAAAGCCATCTCCCACCTGCAGACTCTGGCATCAAAGCTCGATTCTGGACCTCCACCCACCCTCCTCCTCTGCAGGTGGAAGGTCAAGGTGCATCTGTTTGCACAGTCTGCAGGTGAGGCGGCTGCAGGCTGGTGGAAGAGGCAGGAAGGTGGAGGGTCAGGGCAGCTACTTTCCACAGTCTGCAGATGGAGGCGGCTGCAGGCTGTTAGCAAAGGCTGGCAGGTGGAGGGTCGGCAGTGATTGTTCGTGGCAGGAGTGAGGGCTGCAGGCTGTTAGCAAAGTCTGGCAGGTGGAGGGTCAAATAAAACTGCTAGCCAGAGCCTGCATGTGGAGGCAGCCTGAAGGCACCTTGCAGACTCTGGCAGCTGTATCCCGACCCTCCACCTACCGCCCTGGCACCAGCCTGCAGGCTAGTGGTAGAGGACGATATGGAGGGTCAGGATCAAGCTGTTTCCATCTGACCTCCATCTGCCAGCCTATTCCACCAGCCTACAGCCCACTTCCACCTGGGCAGACTGTGGCAAGCAGCTGTACCCTGACCCTCCACCTGCCAGCCTCTTCACCAGCCTTCAGACTGCCTCCACCTGCAGACTCTGGAGCAGCCCGAGCTCCGACCTTCCAACTGCCAGTCTCTTCTACTAGGCCACCTCTACCTGCAGACTCTGGCAAGCAGTTCAAGCCTAACCGTCCACCTCCTTGCCGCTGGCCACCTCCACCTGCAGACCCAGACTCTCCACCTACCAACCCATGCCAACAACCTGTAGGCCACCTCCGCCTGCACTGTGACAAGCATATATGGCCTTGGAGGTCAGGGTACAGCTGTTTGCCACAGCTGCAGGTGGAGGCGGCTGCAGGTTTTAGCAAAGGCTGCAGGTGGAGGGTCAAACAGCCAGATGCTTACCAGAGTCTGCAGGAGTGCAGCCTGAAGGCACCTGCAGACTCTGGTAAGCAGCTGTACCCTGACGCTCCATCTGCCAGCCTATTCCACCAGCCTTCAGGCCGCCTCCACCTGCAGACTGCTCTTCAAGCAGCTCGAGTCCGACCTCCACCTGCCAGCCCTTCTTCCACCAGCCTACAGCCCGCCTCCACCTGCAGACTGTGGCAAGTAGCTGTACCCTGACCTCCAGCCTTTAGGCTGCCACCTCCTCCTCCACCTACCAAAAATCCCGACCTCCACCTTCCAGCCCTTCCAACAGTCTGCAGCTCAGCCCACCTGCAGACTGGCAAGCAGCTGTACCCGATCCTCCACTCCGCCAGCCTTCTTCCACCAGCCTGCAAGGCAGCTGCTGCCCGACCTCTTACCAACTCCTGCCAAAAACCCGCAGGTCACCCACCTGCAGACTTTGAAAAACAGATATGGATCGATATTCAGCCACCTACCAATGACAGCATTGGTAGGTGGATGGTCAATCTGTAAGCAACCTCCACCTGTAGAAAGTGGCAGAAGGTTGCAAGATCCACTTTCAATTCATTTCAATTCAATTCAATTCAATTCATTTCAATTCAATTGATTCAATTCAATTCAATTCAATTTAATTACAATTTTTATATAGAGCAGGTTTATTAAATAATTTACAGAGATGCAACAATCCCACCAGAGCAAGCACTTCTGGTAAGGCAGAAGCCTGGATCATCCACCTCCAGTTTGTAGCCACAACCTGGGCAGGTGGAGCAGCCTGGTTGTAGTCCAGTGGTAGGTGTTAGTTCTTACCTATAATGCAATGTAATTGACCAAACTTCACCTTCTGTTTGTCTGACATGTCTGTCTCTCTGTTTTGTGTAAGTGCTAGGGTGACTCCAGTCTTCCTCTCTCACCTGGCTGTCATCTCACCACCTGCTCATCATCCAGCCATCCCTGCTATATAAAGGACCGGTTCAACCTTCCAGACTGTGCCACATGGTTCGGTGTCCTTTTGTGGTAATTACAGAGCGGCCAACCTTGTGAAACTTGTGTATTCGTTTTTTGAATCCTGTTTAACCTTGCTTTCCCTGTGCTTCAGGAAATCCTGCCAGTCATCCATCCAGCTCAGTCTTATCTGAACACTCGTTCTGAAGTTTGCTGTCACCAAGTCTTGCACTGTTCTGGATCTCCTACCTTAAGATCTCATCCAGTCACCCTGTTCTGGGAGTTGCGCCATTAATTTAATTCGAATAAACTGTATAAATGTATTCTATCTTGTGGTTAGGTTGCAGTTTGGGGTCCTCAATGTTTATTAGAATTATCTGTGTATATAGTATCGTAAAGTAAAGTGGAAATTAGCTGCTGAGCCTCCTATCAAGGACTTGTTCCTCATTATCTCTGTGCAGTGTGTGCAATATTCTGTGTTAGAATACATCCTCAGGTTTGCTCTGTGATAATGTGATTAAACACAAATATATATATATATATATATATATATATATATATTAACATAAATCATCTAGAGCACACTGTCAATATCAGTTCAAATTTGACTTTTAACATAAGAGACTGAGGAGCAGGCAAACAGGACCCATGTGGAGGCCTTCATCATGTTTGTTGATGTTGTGTCTACAGCACAAAACAAATGCCACAGAGGCACTAATGCAGAGTTGGCTCAGAGGTGAAAGCTGCTTTTAAAACTCTGCTTCAAAGCTTCAACACTCATGGCACAGAAAATACACTGAGGTGGAAATCCAAACTAAGAAAAAGAAGCATCATAAATAATGGACTCATTTGTAATTTGTCGCTGAATTCTCTGACAAGAGATAATAAATTGCACTAATTTGATCTGGATAATTTGTCCTGTTTGTGAGTGTATATCACCCGCAGGAAAATTAGATTCAAAATATAATGATGGGATTTTTTCAACACAGTAGAGGTTTAAAATCACAGAGAGAGACCAGACTGAAACAAACAACAGAAGTGTTCAGAGCTCAGTCTGTACACATCCACACAGTCCTGACAGGCCTAATTTAGACAACAAGTGGAACGAGTTTTCTGTGGGTGAACCAGGCTTCATTAAATAAACTACAGGTCAAATATCAAACATATTAACAGACCTTAAAAGTTTAACCAGAAAGGTTCAGGCTTTAAAATCTCATCATACCTACATCTTTAAACCTCTGATGTATTTACAGGACACATCATCTTCATCACTGCTTTTTTCTTTCATCTTTTTAGGAGGTCGGTATTATTATGATTCATTTTTTTTAGCTCCACAATATTGTTAAAGTTTTATTCGCAGCATATTATCATTAGTGTCATGTGAATATCTATCATTTGTTTACATACAACGTACAAATGTAGTGATGTGTTAAATTATTTCTGATGTGAACAGATCGTCAATTAATGGCCCCATCTGAACTACCTGATGACGACACGTTTAAAAACTCAAACCCCTTATGCACGAGAACAGATGTCGCCGGGTGCAGTGGCGCGCGCCTGTAATCCGTTACCGAGGCTGAGGCTGAGGATCGCCGGAGCTCAGGAGCTCGAGCCGCAGCGGACTGCGCTGATCGGGTGTCCGCATCTGTTCGGTATCGATATGGTACTGGGGGAGCCCGGGACCACCAGGTCGTCTAAGGAGGGTGCACGGGTTCAGGTCGGACACTCTTGAGCAGGTCAGCCCCCGTGCCGCTCAGCAGTGGGATCGCACCTGTGAATAGACGCTGTAGTGCAGCTCGAGTAATACAGCTGGACCCAGTCTTTTTTGCACTTTTGTACTCTCAACAAACAGCTGGGACAACACACACGGTCAACAATGCCCTCTATGTTCACCAGCTTCATCACTGCTTTGGATTTTCTTGCTTGCCGTGAAAACCTCCAGAAAGCATCCAATTTGTGTTTGTTTGTCCTACAGCGCCTCCACCTGAGGAGAGGAGCACGAGTGAGCAGTCACAGCAGTCACGAAACAGCACACATTCAGTAAACTAACAGGTTTTCTGTCGTGATTCAATGAACTTTATCCAGAGGAAAATATCTGAAAACACAATAAATGATGTCTCACTGTCACACTGTTTTCCCATTTTCTTGACAGTTTTTCTTTTATTTACCTAAAAATAGGACATCTAATTAAATGATTTTTTAGGATTTTGCGCTTGTCCTGTGTTACTTCTCCACGAGGTCTGTGACCCCCTCAGTGATTGCTTGTAATATTTGCTTTGCCGTCAGCTGTTGGAAGTTCTTCCTAAAGTTAGCACCAAATTAAAAGTTTGTCTGACAGCAAGGTTAAACACTGAAACTATTCTTAATATGGTGTACACTTAAACAGATATTGATTTTTTGAGATGAGCCTTTATGTGACAAAAACATATTTTTCTGCTGACCCTGTTCACAGCAGTGCATAGCTCTACTTCTCTACTGTAGCTAGAAGTATCTCATACAACCCCACTTCAAAGTACCACAACTGTACCTTTGTAGGTGTCATATGTAAGATTCTGAGGCATTCTACATATTCATTTCATATTTTAATCAGTTTTTATTGTAAATGGGTGAACTAGGTGTACTGTAGCTTTAAAAATGAACCGTTCCATGAATTTCTCAGTTGCCTATGACTGTCAAGGACAAAGAAAATATTTTTTCAGTATTATTTGTGCTGTGTTATATTGTATAAGATCCACCAACATCAAGATATTAGACTTTACAAATAATGTGTATGTGTGTTTGCGAAAATCTACATTATTTAAAATCCTTATGGCTTTTTTTTTTTTGCAGTTCACATAACAGCTGTAAGTTGCTTTTGTACGTATTACCCCATACCTCCACACAATAACTGATATACAGCAGTGAAGTGAACAAAACAGAATATATAGTGCTTTGTGATTTATAATGTATCTTGTTTTTTCTATGACTGTGATGCTCCTTGACAGCTTTGCTTGTGTATATTTTATATGAGGTTTCCAGTTGCCATCATGTTATATGACTAATTTCCTTTGGGAATACAGCTGTGGTAAGGTGTGAGTGGACAAGTGTGAGAGAGAGCGAGCGGGTGGATGGAGGAACTGCAGGGTAGGAGTTAGGTTAGAAATAAATGTACCGTGTAGGCTACAATGTGTGATCAAATAAAAAAAAAACATGGTGTCTCAAAAGGAAAGTGAAGGGGGTTAACCCCGAACTTGACGTGCAGAAACATAGGTAACAATTAGAATTATGATGATCAGAATGACTATTATTTCATTTAAAATGATTATGAATCCTTAATGCAATGTGTATCATTTTCTCAAAATAATAAAATACATCATGGTTTGGTGCCCCCCCCCCCCCAGTGATCCCCCCAGTACCCAGTGGTTTGTCCAATTAGGCTACACCAGTCAGACACCTGACACTAGCCCTAAAGCAATGAAAACATGGCATCAAAAAGGCAACAGGAGTCTGGTGCAGAGAAAAGGAAAAAGAAGAAACAAAGGGATGTGGGGAAAATGTTATTATTTAATAACATAAAAATATTGTTTTTCAGTTGTAATATTATTGTTAAGTTGTTACATATTATTGAAGCAGATTACAATTTTACTGTTATTTGTTTTATTGTTATTGTAATTATCTGTGTTATTTATTTAGTTATTTTTTTTTTGTTGGGTTGGGGGGTGACCACAAAGCAATTGCCCTTAGGGAACCAACGGCTAGCTGGGCCCTGTTTGTCCTTGATAAATCTGGGGCAACTGGACTTGGCTGTAGATCCATGAAAACGTTTCACCTCTTATCCAAGAGGCTTATTTAGTTCTGACTGACTGCTGGGGAGACACAGTGTGGGATCGTTAACCAGGTCATTGTTTCCACTTGGTTCGTTGGTGCTTCTTGTTGTTGTGACGACTGTCAACCGAGTCGTTAAAGTCACCTGAGCTCCGGTGTGGACGACAGTCGTTGGACTCACCTGAGGTCAAGTGTGAACTGTTGAGTCTCCTGGGAAGGGATGAAAGGACAGGGCGTTGTAGGTGGGGGATAAAGAGAAAGAAAGAGAGAGAGATATGTAGAGAGAGTATCTGAAAATCTTGAAAACAAAAGAAATGTTAAAGTGGCCTAACAAGAACAGATATTAGAAAGAGGCATTGACTTCAGAGGGTTCATTAAGCGTGCTCGCTGATGTCGTCACGTTTGTAAGCACCCAAACCCTCAGTTTCATCATGGCTTTTTATTTTCCTGTTGCCATGAAAAACCTCCAGAAACCGCATGTGTTTGTTTGCCATACAGCGCCTCCACCTGGAGGAGAGGAGCAATGAGTCACAGCAGTCAGGACACATCCGGTAAACTAACGATGTTTGGTAATTAACTAAATGTATTGGTCTGAAATGCAAATGATATAAAATATTCAGATGATTGTGAAGCGGCTGCTCATGAGAACGTATTTAAGAAAAACAATACAACCAGAGATGTTAAAGTTGGCTTCAATAAATCACAGAAGATCCCAAAACCAACGTGTTCGTATCTAAAACTACATCGACCACAATCCATTGCGACCGACGGCAATTTCACGTTGCGCATGTGCGCGGAGGTTGTTGTCAGTGGTGGTTATGGAGATGAAATGGGACTACGAGCTGTCAACATTACGGTGATGTTCATGGTAAGATATCTTTGAAATACGTGGAAGAAAACTTTTATTCAGTCAAAAATATATATCAAGAAAAGATAGCACACATTAAATGGCAGTTGGCAGCACGTTTATGCGATTTAATCCGGTCAAAATACCTTTACAGCTACTGTAAGACTAGCTATGTTGGCTGATGGAGTAGTCAACAGTTAGCTAGCTAATGCCCCCCGCCCAACATGTGCAAGTCAGCAAGAATGACGTCTCTGTACTCTCCGAGGGGGTGGTGTAAATCCAGGAGAGTTTATTTTCCCTGAAGGGAACCATAAGCCAAACTCCATGCAGTAAACTGTATCTGTGTTATGTGACAGAGATAAACCCCTGAACAAATCTTTAAGCCTCTTGTATTTGTTCTGTTCTTATATTCGCTACACACCAATGTTGAATAAGGTAGAATTTAACATTGATAGCCAACCAACATTTGTTTAATAGCTTTAGTGTCTTTCTTTTTTTATATATATTTATGGACTAAAATGTTATTTATTAATAGTAAACACTGGATAATAGACCTTTTACACAGCAGCCATTTTCACAGGTGTTTCCTTAATTAAGGTTCAGTTCCATTCAGGGTCAGGGTGCTGCTGTGGGGCATGTTGGCTCACTGGAAAATCTCTGCTGCAATAAATGGAACTGAACCTTAATTAGTATCATTGCAAACACCCGTGTTTACTCTACTATTTCATGTCAAAATGGGGGTGAGGGGGGTTGGAGAGGTGCTAGTTTACCTCCTGGGCACTGCCAAGATGCCCTTGAGCAACGTACCAAAGCCCCAACTGCTCCCAGGGTGCCGCTATGTGTGGCTGCCCATCTCTTTACATTTGCATGTCTATGAGCCCTTTTGTCTGTGTGTGTGTTTGTGTGTGTGTGTGTGTGTTGTATTTCAGGTGAAATGCATGTAAAACTTGAGTGGAAAAAAAAAGAATTTACCAGTATAAAAAAAGATGTTTAATACCTGGACACAGAGAGGATGTAGTTTCTTGTTTTAAACTAGACAAACACTATAGATTGGTACAGTAAATTTGTTACTAATTGTCAGCATAATGGAAGATGGCACGGTGTTGCAGTGAGTAGCACTGTGCTCTGGGTACTCCACAGTCTGGTCAGGTCAGGTTAATAGATTAACTGTGGACTGAAAATTGGCCATAGGATGTAAATGGTTGTTTGTCTCTATGTGTCTGCCCTGTGATGAACTAGCACCCAGCTGGGATAGGCTCAAGCCCCTGCAACTCTGATAAGTGTAAGTGGTTATGGAATATGTATGGATGGAGATGTTCATAAACACAAATCTGTAAAATAAATAGATAAATTGTGGACTCAACATCATCTTTATATTCTTCATGGTCTCTAGATTTTTTTTCTGTACTTTATAATATTAGATATCAAAATTATAAGATGTCTTGTTTGTGTTGTATCAGTGTCCAACAGAGGGATGCCCAGAAAGATAGGATTCATTGTGGTCAACTCTTCAAGTCATGAGGACAACTACAGTGCCAAGGAGCTCATGGTCCATGCACCCACAGTCAATGGCTGGAGATCTAGCAGGTACACTAACACAGCACTTTACTTCCAAAAGCATGTCACATTCATTCATGATAACTTTGTCTTCCTCAGAGGCAAAGAGGACTACAAACCTGAAGATTTCTTAGATCACATTCCTCCATCCTGTTAAAGGAAACTCAACATTATTTCATTCAAATAATTTGCAGGCTATGCTCCTATCCTCAACACATCACCCTCCAGCTGGTGGAGAGAAGCAGGGTGAGGAAGCTGCAGCTGCTGGCCCACCAGTACCTGATCCCAGCCAAAGTGGAGTTTCATATTGGAGACACTCTCCCTGAAACCTGCACCCCAGGGTTCCCTGGAGAACTTCGCAGACTTGGGTAATCTACAGATTTGACAAAGGTTTAGTGTTGACTGGCACCCTTTTTTGTACAACTGCACAAACATGAACATAGGTCATCGTTTTGTTTCTGCTGGCTTTTTTTAGAGACTCTTATTCAGGCATCTTGATGAAGCTCACTAGACCCTCAGCTTTGTTCCTTTGATGTGGTTTTGATTTGTATCTCACTCACTTTACCATGAAGGCAGTCCATGCAGATGAGCTCTGTGGGAGACCTCCTGGATCTCAGAAAGGCATTTGATAATCTAGGTTATGGCATTTTTCTGCATAAATGAAGATCCATTACAGTGACCCAGATATAAATTAGGTCCAATAACATCTCACAGGTAGATATCAAAAGGTGGATGTTGATGGATGAGTGTCTGGTCTGAGGTCAGTGCATGTTAGCAATCAGAAATATACCTGTCATCACCTTTGCCCAAGGCACTGGTTCACAACTTGAATTGGTCCAGGTGTGCTGCACAGGTGCTGGCCACTGCTACTAAATATCTAGTATGAATCACCCCCACACAGATAAATAAAGTATGGGTACAGTATATCATGACCAGAGGAGTTAAACTGAACAGCAACGCTATGCTCTCACCACAGGTACGTGTCTTTGTCGGACAATGAGAAGACAGGCTTCAAAGCTCGTGAGCTGAAGTCAGTCCATGTTGACGCCATTGGAACATACCTGAGAATAACTTTCCACAGGAACCATGTCAACCGTTACAATCAGTACAATCAGGTACTTTGTTAGATGGTAGTGATGACTTACACCTACACCTTTTCACTGCCTCATACTTTTGTCTGGTACAGAGGACTGATCCAAACTATGAGCAACATGGTTTATGTGTTTGTTTGTGAGTTAAAAAAAATATTTTGGTTGGTGTTGCTTTCCAGGACTAATTAAGTTACATTAAAATGACATTGTGTAGATAATGGTACAACTCCCAGTTACATGCCAGCCAGCTACTATTGCTTAGTGAAATAGTTGGTGGTGTGTGATTTTGTTCTGTAAAGTATTATGTACCTCTTACAGGTTATATTACCCAGAGTACAAAGTTACATACAGTAGTGTAAGAACGGAAAATTATTTAAAATCTGTTATTTTACGGTAGAAGAGATATACAATGGGGTATACAACAAAACAGGAGACACATTCAAAGAGAAGTGTGTTAGATTATTTTCATTTTTAATAGTGCTGAAATGATTAGTTGAATAATCACTTAGTTGACTGACAGAAATGTAACTGATTTAAAGTGTTTTATTAAGTATAAATACGTGAATATAATGATTAGTTTTCGTTTCTCAATATTATATCCTTGGGTTTTTAATACAAGATAGGAAGACATCACTTTTGGCTCAGATACCATTTGATGGGATTTTAACTTTTTTTGAGATTAAATTATTCAAAAGAATAGTCAGTAGTATAATCAGCAATGAGCGTAGCTCAATGATTGCATGTCTCATTTTTAAACATTTAAAGGCTGCTCTTTGCAGATTTGTAGCTTCATAATAACTGAAGTTTTGATTTCAGTTACAGATAGCAATGCCAATGTTTCTGAATCATTGATAACAGATTATAGATTTTTATTACTATTATTTATTACTCAAATATAGGACCAAAACCAACAGTGTGTGAGTCAATTTCTCAGTGCATCTCTCCTCTGAAGATTTAAATCTTTATATATACAGTGTCATTGGACTAAATAATTTACTAAAACTGATGTTTTGAGCACACATTAGTTAAATAGGTGAGCAGATTTGTAGGGACTACTTTCAACAGCAGATTGCCACACAGTTGGTATAGGATAGTTTATGTGGGATTCACTCAAGTGTGTGTGCATGGGTTTTAGAAAAACAATGAAGCTCTAAGGACTAAGAGAGTACACAGCCAGTACTTGTTAGCAGCTTCAGTTCATTGTTGGCTTTAGTCTTTTCATGTGGTTTGTTGATAATAAAACTATAGAATACCACCAGGTTTTAAGCTGCAGTAAAATAGTCACACTATTAACCACCCAGTACTCACTCATTTATCACATGTACTTTTTGTTTAACCACCTCACCAACATCTGTTTATAATTTCAGGTTGCTTTGGTTGCCATTAATGTTCTGGGAGATTCTTTGGATGGCAATGCTTTTAACACAATTGTAAGTGAGCACTCTTCTTCGCCCGTCACCCATCACTGAACTTACACCTGCACGGCAGTAGGTGGTGCTGTTGTGCTGTGATTTTGTGAGACATTGCTCCATCATTAGCCACTTAGGATAGGGTTGACTGATGTTTCCTCATCCGTCCACTGATGCTATGACAAGTTGAACTTGTCATATTAAAACAGATATGTTAAACAAAAGAGGTCAAAGTGTTCACACACTTTATATACTTTTTCATATATTTGTATTATTTGTCCGTATGTGGATGTACACAATATAATGCAAATTCAGTACAATGTTCCTTATACTGGAATAATGTGAAGATATACATATATAAGTGTTTTATGTCATATCAATATCAATCACTGTTCCAGAGACTCTGCATATTCATGTCTATACGTACACGTGTTAGCCTGATTGGTGTGCGTGTATATGTGTCAGGAATGTAGTAATGAGACACAAAGGGAGGACAGTATGTAATCACACAGGGGGCCTTTAGTTAGCCAGTGTAATCAGATAGTTGTGCGGACGGACAGGTCCTGGAGGAGAGAGAGCACCTTAAAACACACACAGACACAGAGACATGGAAAGACACGGACACACACTCGCACAGATTCCAGTGAACAGGCTGTGCATTGTTGCTCCATTAATCCGACTCTGAGCACCTCCACCACAGCGGTGATCTTGCCTGGCGGGTCGACTAGATCTTGGATCTTGTTCTTTTATATCTGTTCTCTGGGTGGAAGTTATGTTTGTCCTGTGGAGGGAGACTGTGGTACAGTTACAGGGAGAAAGCTTATTTAAGTGTGTGCCCCTTTAAAATGTCGGTTCAGCATTAAAAATGTGTGATCGTTGATGGTAAACAGAAGCGTTTTCATTGTCACAAAGATGCTGAAGCTGCCCTCCTTTCTTCCATTAACTCCATCATGCTATAAATCAAAACTTTTTACTCTTTCTTTTTAATTGAATTTAGCCATCAGCCATTTTATCATTTGCACCTGTGCTTTTTCTACTATGATTGACGGACTGTTGAATTCATAGCATGATGTTTTATTTCATTATTGAAAATGACTATTTTCTTCTTGGCTTTTATTATACTTTACTGAGTCTTTATCTTTCCTTGTTAGCAGACTGAGGTTTACTGAGGTTTCTAGTGGTCTTTCAGGAAAACGTGTTGCTCTGTAAATTTTGACATGTCCTGTCACTCTGAACAATTTACACAACACACTGTCACCGATTTCCATTTGTTATTGCTTTGTTGTAAAGGAATATCGTTCAATGCCCGAGGAGTTGTCCAAAGCAATAAGGTGCGTGTGTTTCTGTAGGTTAACTTTTAAAACTAGTTTTTCAGTGCTGTGCCCATGGCCAACCAACTTCCCGTTAACCTCTATTGTGTTGGGTTGGTGGCAAAAATCTCTGAGACCGATACCTCAAAACATAGACAATTAACAAAAACTCAGATCTATTCTGCCAGAAGATGATGCGACACATCATCATTTGTTACTCAGTAACTATGTTATCAGAAATAGTGACATTTAAAACTACGTTGGGCTGCTCTTTGTGTTCATTGAATATAATTTAACTTTCACGTCAGTCTCCAGACTGTACATTTATCTAATCTATATTGTTAAACAAATGGACCGATATTGGTGTTGTTCCTACTTTTTGCTGGCTAAGAGGAAGTGGTGCTCTGCTTTACCAGGAAGTTTGTCATTAGTTAAATAAAATGCTTATCTGCTGCTTATGCAAATCATGCAAGAGAAATACCATTAAGATATGATTTCCTGTGTATATAATGGCCAGATTTCAGCTGATAGAACCGTACATGTGACAAGTGACATAGTGACATATGTGACATATTGGCCATAGTGTTGATTAATGATTGGGCTTGTGTGTATACTCGTATTACTACAAGTGTAAGGGGTTTGGTGAAGTTAGTCAGGCTGACCCTCACTTTTGAAAGGGGCAGTTTAGTTGGTTCCAGGTTAAGATAAGGGTTGAAGTTAAGGGTCACGTTAAAGCTAATAGGATTAGAAAACAATGAGCACAGTAATACAAGAGTATATATGCATGTGTGTGTGATTTGTCCATCTGTTTACCCCCAGCCAAGCAGAGAGCAGCTGATCGAACACTACCTCAACAGTACCCAGCTGGAAGCAGCCTTGGACACGACCTTCATGGGGTGAGACTAGGCCATTGAACCCTGGTTTCTTTGTCTTGTGACAATAACATTGTTCAACAAAGCCATTTCATCTGGAAGCAAACCAATAAGGCGTTCAAGGTCACTCACATTTGAAGACAATGCAGGTGGCGGCCCACGAAAAGAGGACATTTCGAAATTGTTTTTTTCTTTTAATATATCAACCCCCAAGGGAAGTTTCACCTCAGGGTCTCACTCCTTGGGGGTTCGGTCAGTGTTTTTCCGCTTTGATCAGGAGTTGCACAATACCGAGCCCGTTTAACTGATGATGACACATGTTTTTTACACTGGCATTATCTCAAATGAATTTGGACACTAAATGAGCTATTCTGTCGAAATGTTTCACAAGCATAACAAGCTTAGACCTTACTGAACGGTGTTGTCTTGTAGAAAGAAGTGTTTTAATGTTTCACTTCATTTAATGTTTCCAATGTTTGTTGCGTCCTGTTCTGCACCCAGCAAATGTGAGTCCATCTCCCCCTTGGACGACCTGGCCTTCGACATGTACCAGGACCCCGAAGTTGCCCACATCATCCGTCTCTTGGACCAAAAGAAACAGGACATGGTCCGGCAGGAGAAATACGAGCAGGCCAAGAATCTGAAGCAGGCCATCGCAGACCTGCAAAAGGTACTGTAGCTGCTATGACACAGACTGGACGACTACAGTACATAGACACCAAATATTTGTTCACATGACTGAACAGTATGCACCACAAATACCAGGTGTGTTCACTCTGCAATGAGAGAACCTTATAGTTTTAATGAGATTATAAGGGACTTAAATTTCTTTTTTACATTTCAGTGTGTTAATTACTGAGCTTTAGAGGTGTGGTTAGGTGAATATGCGAACAATGGACATAGCTCTATACTGAACACAAAGACGTGACAAGGGTATAATTTTATAACACAACACTTAGCAAGAAATTGAATGAGCCAAATATTTTTTACTAAATGTTGAACTATTTGTTTAAGCGAGGTGAACTCCCTGCATGTTTTTTGTTCCGTTCTTCACTCTGTTTCATTCAGTTATTTTAAAAAAGGTTTTTCCTGTAACAACATTTTGAAGTTCCGCTTCTGTTTTCTGTAATCTGTAGCATGTGAACACAAAGGCACATTAGCATACACATGCTAAATCTCTCTGGTTTAATGAAGATACATTTCCATACATTTTCTTATCAGGGTTACAGGGGTCACTCTGAGCCAGTCTCAGCTAACACTGGACGAGAGCTCGGTTGCACCCTTTATACTTTATATACTCTTTATACTTTCATTGGTTACACCCTGCACAGATCACAACTTAGTAATTATTATTCATTCACAATTTAGTGTCACCAATTAATCTATTAACCTGCATGTCTTTGGACAGAGGAAGCTGGATGTAAGCCACACACTCCCCAAACATTACAAACATTAAGTGCATGAAGATGTAGATGTAATTGTAGCTGATGATAATTTTGTATGTTTTGTATGTTTTTGAAATTTTATTCCTTGTGGATGTATTTTGACATTTTGGTGTTGCTACTTTTACTTCAGTTTTACTTTTCACTTTGACTTTACTAAAGGTCCTGAAAATTCTTTATTTTTTTCAGTGTAATTATTCACTGAAACAACAGAATACGTATCTGCTGTCTGATAGTGTCTGATACTAATATCCTGTGTTAGGCACAACAACCAACTCACATTTATATGCACACATTACATAGTTTTTAAACAATGTGATAAAGGAAAGTGTGGTTTGATTTTTGAGAAACTGGATGTTCATAATGTATGTCCAGGCACATCCAGGCCATGTACAGTAAATCACAGTTAAGGAAACTATAAGCATTCTTCTGTTGTGAAATAATTCCGTTCCAGATGTCACCATAAACACACTGCCACTGCTGCTGTTACATGAAGAATTTTCTCTTTCAAATCTCAACTTTGTGAGGATGGTATGCTTTTTACACATATCCAGTGTAATTTCACCACTGTCTGTAACAGTAGTTGTTAAACATTGTTCAGATTCCTGTTACAGACCTCCTTTGTAGACAGCGTTACCATGCTGACCATGAATTCTTCATAAGCTCAACAGCTGTGGTGATAGTCCTCGGGTAGTGTCTCTCCCACGCCCAACCACAAGCCTCTCTGTAACCAGATAACACCATACATGCTGTTGTAGGATGTTAGAAGAGGCCTCATCATCACATCCTCAGGATGGCATGATGTGTTAAAACATATGACAGATAATGTGTTTCCTTCTGTTTGATGGCTTATCAAGTAGAAAGAACTACACCCAGAGTTTCTAAAGATAAACTAAAAAAACTGCTGCCGTGTTTGTTGCACCACTCGTTTTTTTTTTTTTTAACAGCGAATGAAGGATCACGATGCGTTGATGTTCAGACTGTGTTGCTTGGCACCTGGTTAGCTACTTAATTCAACTTAACGGAATTTCCTTACAAAGGAATTATGTGTCTAACTTACTGGCAGTTGTTGTCATTTTTCCAGCCTGTAAATTTTAATGATTCATCATATGGCACACTTACCCTAAGTGGCACTAGGGTTGTATTATTGTGCAGGGCAGAATGTCTCGTGTCTAATCCAAGTCGATTGCCATACTAGCTCCAGCTCCAGTTAGGTTTAAATATTGTTAATAGTAAGTTCAACCAGGAAGTTGGCCCGTGAACTATGATCGATGTATTGGAATTTTGTGTTTGTTTCCACCCCCTTTGTTTCTTGACCTGTTGACATTTTTTTAGTATTGGCACTACATTCCCAAATCATGCAGTGCAGGCTCACTTTGTCACTGCAGGCCTGTCTTTACTCCCTCCTGTCCTGGGCTCTTTCAGGTGGGGGAACGTTTGGCTCGATATGATGTTGAGAAACGATGTGCCATCGAAAAGGAAGACTATGACCTGGCCAAGAAGAAGAAGGAGTTGATGGAGGAGTACAGGAAGAGTGTCTACCAGCAGCTGGAGGTCCACAACCTGCTGGACATGACAATGGTCAATCACCAAACAATGATAACAATGTTTCACAGATGTAGTGACAAAAACAATTCTAAGGTGTTGGTGTAAAATAAGACGACAAATTACAGTATATGAGGAACTGTTTTTTTTTTCTTTCTACCATGTCACCAGATCACAAAAGCAGTAGATTCATCTCCAGCCCCAGAGCCTCCCTCCCTTCAGCCCTCTCCAGGGCACCATACAGTCCCTACCAAGCCCCTTGTGTCCACAGACACATTTAGGAAAGAGAAAAAAACAAACACTCCTCAAAGCGAGCAGTCAGATGCAGAAATTGTTGTACCCAAACTGAGCAGCCAACCTGACACACCCAGCACTCCTGCCGCAGCACCAAAGATAGACGTAAGTGCCACTTTATCAGATGTGTTGATGACACAACACATCATGCCACTTAAAAACAGCAACAACCTGTCTAATACTCATCTGTTGAAGTCTATGGATGGTCAGTGACAATGCCAGTGTTTACTCATTCGTGTTTTGCTGTTAAAATAATCTATGCCACTGTAGCACCTTGTGAACACCTCTCCTGCCTTTAGCTTCTGTAGTGTTGGAATACAGAGCACGTAGGGAGATTATGACCAACAGGGGCTTTTATGCTTTACTCACCACCTACAGAGACCAGCCCTGCTGTAGGTTTGGGTTTCACTATTTAATTAAAAGCGTGTAACAGTTGGCTGACTGCAGGGGCTGCCAACCTGGCCTCAAGGCAGGGCTTTGAACCTTTTACGGCACCTGGGCAGAAGACAGCGCTGACTGGGTGGTGCTTGGGTTTGTATAGAGAGGGTTAAACATTCATTGTCATCATGAAGTTGAATGCTTGACCTATTGAGTATTCAAATGCTAGTGGTTGGTGAAAAGAACAAGGACAGAGGTGATACATTTTTCAAAAGCATGGACATCGTTTTCAGGCTTGAAAGCGTAGATCAGTTTTCTTGAGCCCTTGACCTGAGAAATCTCTAAGAAATATTTTATTTTGTCTGCGGAGAAACATATATACAGTACCTATAAATATAGATAAAATAAAATGTGAAAGTTGTATACTGTATTTATTATATTTCAGGCTTCAAATACCAATGTGGTTGTTTTCTGCTGACAGGTTACCAGTGTGCCTTATGATGAGAGGCCGCTGCCAGCCCTGCAGAGGAGAGATCAGCCTGTGGAGGCCATCCAGAGCCCTGCAGAGCAGCACTCCCCTCAACCTGATGGCCAAAGGACTCCACACAGCCCTGAGATGAGTGGAGAGCCAGAGCCCCTGACAGAGAAGGTCCAGAGAGAGGCTGGCCTTCCAATAGAGGTCTATGGAGAAAGACTGGTAGGTGGAAAATCATGAGCAGTTAAGCTAGCCAAGGGCTGTGCTTTCTCAGAGCGTTTTATTTCTGCATATGTACTCCCAGTTGTATTTATATTGTTGTGTTTGTCAGCAGATAAGTACTGCCGTAGATAAATGCCAAAGATAGAAAATATTTGAGATATCTTTCCCTGCCAAATGTTTTGCCCTCATTTCTTTCCCAGGTAGTTAGGGCATATTCGAAAACCTGGTCTTACAGAGAGGATGCTCTCCAGGCTGTGCACAAGAAGCTTGTGGAGCTATCACCCACCACACCCAGAGAGGAGCTGAGAAGCACGATAAGAGCTGCAGTCTTCTTGGTCAAGAAAGCTCTCCTGGATAAAGTATCGTCTGTGAGTCTTGCCTAAAAAATTAAATGATCTGAACAGTAAAGCAGCTCCATTAAGCTGCTATGGACATGTTTACTCTCACTGTCAAAGTCATCTTTAAATCATGTTTTCTGGATTCCAGTTACAAACAGAATTAATGTTCATGTTAGTTCACACTCACACATGCACACTCTTAACAATGCCCCCCCTGTACCATATGTGACCCCAGTTCTCTCTCCCAGAGCTGGCTTCCTTTAAAAAAACAGTTTTGACAAGGATGCCCTTGTAGCCCCTCTTTCGAAGTCATCTACAGCTTGTATGGTAATGAAAGGGGTATTGCCTCAATAATTGTAGTGATTTATTTTCTTAGCTACATGGACAGAAAGCTCTATTAAGATGTTAACTGGTTAATTTCCTCTACAAATGTGCTTCAGTTGTATGCATGTTAAATAGGGAACTCTGGGAACTCAGTGGTCCAAGTATTACATCCTGAGCCAAGCATGTTTTTTATATGTATATCTAGTGTAGGTCTACCTAGAAAACGCAACATAACGAAATATTGATAATGCACAGATAAATGAATTGACCTGTAAAAAACAGGTTAGTTGGCTCTTTGTTCTCCACTTTCTGGTGGATTTGTCTTGTTGGCTTGTTAGCAAGTACAAAAAAAAAAATAAAAAAGCACTTACAAAACCAGCTACTGACTGTCACTCTATATCTACATACTCTTACCCACACAAACTAAACATTGCCAAGTCTAGCCTCTCTGTTAATTGACATCACCCTGCTGCTAGCTTTTGGAAAATCCACTAAGTTTGAAAACGTCCACTGGCTCTTTCATAGGTTTTCCACGCCTCCTTGAAGCTGCTGCGACTACTGCTGGGCCAGCTGATCCCAAGTCTGGCACTGGGGAGGGCCGAGGTGTCTCACTGTTTGGAGCAGACCTGGCCCAACCTGCTGGCCAGGACTGGAGAGTCAGCCAGCCGGCTCCGGGAAACAGCCATTGCTTTCATACAGGTACTGTAACACACTGGACTGTGCTGGTTTTCATCAATTCTTTGATTCCTGTCTGTCTGCTCTGCCTCCTTATCATCTTCCCTTGTGTAGAGCTCTGTGAAAGCTTTTGTCTGATAATGTTGGAAAATTTTTACTGCACTAAAGGTGCAGTAACTTGTGCAGCAAAGCAAGCAGAAGTGTCACACAATGTAAAATACTGAAGATACTGAAGAGGTTGTTGTTGTCCTTGGTGATGACATCTTTCTGATTTGATAAACAGTTTCTACACATACCAACAGGGTGGAAAATCTTGTAGCAAATGTAAAAGCTTCTAGTACCCTCCCTATCCCATGAGGAGAATTTCAAGGGTGGAACAGTGACCAAAGACATCATGACAGCAATCCCAGACACATTAGAAATCGAAACCGTACAGCAATAAAACCAATAAATGATCATAAAAAGATTACTATAGATATACAATAATACAATAGTAAGGTTGGAGGAATGGGAGTATTGGTGTTCGCTGTTGTAAGACAACCTTGAAATAACAATACTGTCACTGCAGTGTGCTTATAGACCAATCATGCACAGATGAACAATGATATTGTTCTTTTATATTGTTCTACGTCACTTGCTCACTGTTAAATATAAGCACCTTGACAGACAGAAGCTAGTTGAGTAGAAAGCTATGAGAATGGGGAGGGAAGACAAAACATCAGAGATGTTTTTTTCAGTTAGAAATTACAGGAAAAACAGGAAAAATTTACTATCAAATACCATGAAGAAGTCTGAAATTAAGACTTGGACAACAACAATTGTCTTTTGAGTTTTATTCTTGTGCAAGAGGAGCACAGGGCTCACAGAGTCATCATAATCTGCAGGAAATACACTGTACTAAAATAGTAAGACTAGAACTAAGATATTTATACATGAAAAGAGAAAATCTAATTCTTATTGATGTCAGCAACATCTCATTTCCTAATTCTTGGTATGAACCCGCTCTTAAATGGCATCGTAGTTGAGACTTCATAGGTGCTAAATTCAGACAGCTGCCAGACAAGTGTTGGATGATACACACAAATTAAATACAACAGAAACAGTCCAAAAAATAACAATAAATTCAGCTTTCTATTAGATAACAGAGTCAGTAAATTTCCATTGCAAAGATTCAAAGACTCTTTCCTGTGCTTTTACTATTTTTCTTAGTAAAAACATGCCTTGATTCTTGCTGCAGAAAAGGGTGGAGCTGTTATGGTAGAGAATTTTGAGCAGAATGAGGAAGTTATTCATCACCGTTAAATGATAAATGGATGAATGTCATATCCCTCTTATCTTTAATTCATTTAATTCATTCATTACCTTTTTACTATACAGGATCACACTTTAATCAAAAGAGTTTCTCTACATGTCCTTAAGCCTGTTTGGTTATAGACTTGGGGGAGGAGAGATTAATTTATAATGGCAAAATAAATGTGCAATGCATCATCTTTGACAGACTATTTCACTTTCACTGAAGAAAACAGTTGTATAATGTCCTCTGTGGCTCTACGGGAGCTTTTTCAAGTTATTATATCAGGGTTATCTTCCCCAGCGGAACAGACAGCACTGTGTCCCAATTCTTAAAATATATAGATGACCAGGCCAAATTCCCGATGAAACCAATTGCATGAATAACCTTGATGTCAGTGATGTAATAATGTCATTGGTATGAATAGTATTCACAGCAGATAAATACACATAAACCCCCTACAGTTAATGACTGTGAATTCATGCACACGCAGGACCAGCTGTTTTTGTATTTGCATGTAAACACAGATAATGGCTGTGGTTAAAGTGAGCATGTTTTGTCACTTCCAGATAAAATCATTCTCATTGACGGTACCCACGAGTCTGCGATCAAAACATTTACTGAGGAGACACTTTATTTACATACCCAACAGTAAAACATTCCTTTCACTCTCCTTCCACTTCCCTCCAAAGGCAAACTTTAGATTACCCATGCATGGTACTTTTATTGATCTCTTTATTTTTGGACTGAGGCAACAGGAATATAAGCTACTACTTTAGCATACTGAAAGTCTTCCAAGAAAGACATGTAACTTGATAAGAAGTGCTTGACACTTGTGTTACTTGTCATGTCTTTGATGTATTGTATATTGTTGAGTGGCAGACAAGAAATGTGGACAGAGAGAGAGGTGGGATGACGTGCAACAAAAGTCCCTGGCCAGATTCAAATCCAGGGTGATGCTGTTTTGGTACTATGCATGCTTCACTTTAGATTAGTAGTAGCGGTAGTCTTGAGGTGTTATAATCTTGAGGTGTTATAATCTTGAGATGTTATAATGCTGTGCCCTGGCCTTCAAACAACTGCCTATACTGCCTCCGTGTAGCCTGTTAGCGTGGGCGTTTGTTATTAGTGCATGTACAAGATGCTCAGTCCCGTCTCATGATACTTGTGGGTGAGGACAGGAAGTGTTACTGGTAAACTGAGTGATGACGTACAGTATTTAATGAGGTAATTGTCCAACTCTATGTGAACATGTGAAATGTGCATTTGCTGAGTGGAGTCTGTTGCATAGCTGCGTGTGCGATGCGTAGGAAAGGGAGGATGTCTTTATGACCTACAGTAGCTTCTGTTTTAGTGAGTTCAACTCAGGCCATTACCTTGAGCCCCAGCCCTCTGAAGTCATTGCCCAGCCCCTCTGTCTCTGTTTCTGAGCTCCTTTAGCGCAATGACTGAATGCCTCTTTGTATGTTGAGGACAAATTATATGTTTTTTTTGTGTGTGTGTGTGTGTGTGTGTGTGTATGCTCTCCCATGTTTCCGACTTACATTCCACTTCCCTGAAGAGGCTGAAATGGCAAACAGCTGAGAGAAGCCTTTCCAAGAGCCTTCTTCCGTCTTCCTTTAATTGTACACTTGTATTCTCTGTCATGACTTGTCTCTCTAACAGATGCTTGTGCTGAATGATAAATCACCATGTGTACCATCACACAGATATATTTTGTCAGTGGCCTACAGCACACTACATTACTTATTATAACACACTTTAAGTCTACAATGACATTGCTTTCCTTTTACACTGTAAATTTCAAAGTCTCTTTCTCATGTCCTCCTTGTAGGAAATTGCTGTTTTGAAGGATGTACGCACACTGCAGGTAATCCCTGGTGAGCTGGTGAAGCCCTTCAAATCCAACTTCCCCTCGCGGCTGGCTCAGAGTCGGGCCGAACTTCTGGAGAAGCTACTCACTGAACTAGGTGCAGAGAACTCTGGCTTCAACCTGGACAATGTTATGACGGTAAAGGAACATGCTAAATATATCTATCAAGACCTGTTGGCTCAAAAGCACAAGTTAATTATGTTGCCATGTTTGGAAACAAGCACTTGCCTCTGAAGTTGAGAGCAGCGTTGGTTTCTGTTACTCTGTCAGATCTTGAGGTAATGAGATAATTATTCTGTTATCTCAAAAGAAAACCGCAGCATTCCTTTTATATCTGTAAAATATCAAAGGTACATTTATAATGAATTAAATATTCGCAGCAGCCAAAAGAATGCCACAGTGGATATCAGCTGTCAAAATCTAACAGGTCTTCATAGATTATATACTATACTATACTAAAGCTGCCAACAACTGTCCTACTCTTTCCAGTGTGGAAACAGCAGTTACAACACATCCTCTATAACATGATAGCACATGCACTGTACAGAGATACATACAGTATAATGCCTGTATTATTCCACTTTAAAAGTAGGCACCCATCAGGTGGATTTTCCATTACATTTGGCTTAGTAATTATGGAGTGACTAACTGAAAGGGGAGCAATCCCTCCCTGGATTTCTGTGGCCATTCAGTTCGCCCAAACAGGCTGTCAGTAAGCTCCAGTCGGCTAAGTCAATGTTGTCACCATTGGCATCCATTTTACGTCCCCTGCACTCTCGTGGTTTCCAGCAGTGACCTAATATCTACGTGCAAACTATCCAACTGTTGACCAAGCCGGGCAGGACAACAAGTTGTCCCGTCCTCCCCTCTCTAGTTTACGACCGGTTCTCCACCCATCCCCCTCCACTCAGCCCTCCTCTTGACTTAACACGGCTTTTTATCAGTGAGAGCAAATTGTTAGGTTTGTCTTCTGCGTTTCTCTGCCTTCTGAAGCCAAAAGCCACACAGGTGGCATTAGATGGCCTGTGTTTGCATGTTTGTGCATGCTTGCTCAGAGCCTGTCCCCTTTGTGTTGGCTGCCTCCCATGTTTGCCTGGGAAACATTTCCAGTCCTGATTGAGATGTGACAGGAGGCCCGTGCTTTAATCCACTAGCTTGCTTGTTTATCCTGAATGTCACATTAAACAGTTTGACACATACAAGACAACAGGTTACATAGAGCAATAAGCAATCATTGTCTTACCTCTGCAGATGTGTTTTTTTTTTTTAATGGAGTGTATTTTAAATGTCGTTTGAAACACAGCATTGCTACTGTCACATCCAGGGCTCACTTGGAAAAGACATTTTGTAATCTCAGTGTAATCTTACCTGGTTATATGAACATTTTATAGTAAAAACATTTGGTTTTAGTTTGCCTACCATCTTAAAGCAGTTACTTTATTACTCCTTGTTAACTTCAGACACTATCATTAAGCCCTGATCAGCCACCAGAGCGAAGTGCAAGGCCATTGGAACTGTGGACAAATATTCCCAAGGTTCTAAAAGTGTTTTGAATCCTTGATGTTTCTTACTGTGGATGTCCGAAACTAGGCTAACAGAGACAGTTAGACCTTGCCTGATACTATTACATGGCTACAAGAAAGATTAATTACTGAAGGCCCAGAGATGCTACTTAATTCTGTGAGGAAAAAAGAGATTCCTCTCAGACTGTACATGGAGACAGATGCACTAGCTAGCACAACAGAAGTAACACAACAGGCATGGGTCATATCTTTGAATTGATTTAATACGCCCTAGAAACATTGTAAACGACTGAGTCCTTCTGTTCACAGCTGAAAACTCTACTGCCGTTTGACTCTTTTAGCTCATGTGACTAGGCCTCTTGACAGCTCTACAGTGTTAGTCCAGCAGTGGCCTACACATTTTTCCTCTGCTGTTACCTGGGTGATCAGCTCAGGGGCAGGAGCCGGAGTGGGAAAAAAAGAGGAGGTGATTGAATTTCCTATAATTAAAATGAGAAGCAGTCAGCATAGACAACAGAGAATAATGGTAAGCTAGTTAAGCCGGATGAACAAATGATGGGTGCCCTTTGTACAGAGTTTACCTTAGGATGTTAATGTCACTGGTGGGATTGCCATTGTTAGGAAATAGGCTGTTTTTACAATATAAGATTCCCCCTTCAAGTGTTAATCCCTTACTCTGATTACAGAAACTTAGTTTCTACACTACTGAATGTTTATGAAATCTGGACTACAACAACTACACTAAAGCGTGTGTACTGATGGTATTAGTGTAATGATAGCATAATAATAATCCACAGATCAGTTTCTAGGTGTGTAGAACAGTTGTTTTCATTATTTATCATTTAAGGTTAACTCCAAAGAAGTTTCATGCTAACAACAAAAGAACATCTTTTTTTTGTCCAATAAAAGTGTCTGATGTTCAGTGGGTCAAACCAAAGTTTAAACGGCCTAATGGTATGTTTGAACAGTAATACCCAGTTAATCAAAATAGTTGCTCATTGTTCACATCTTCATAGAAAGTGTGTTTTTCTCTGTCAGTTCTGTACGGCAGCATTGGAGCACAGTGCATCAGCAGTGCGAGAGCTGGCAGTGCGCATCATCTTATCCATGTACCAGCAGCACAGAGCTGCTGTTCTCACCTACCTTCCACCCAACGATGCTGCCGCACGGAAGAACTTTCTTTACAAAACCCTCTTTGATGGCTTTGCCAAGATTGATGGAAAGCTGGTGGAGACTCAGGCAAGAAGTGTTTCTTTTTTCTTCACAGCAAATAGATCTCTCATTGGTACTTTACATCATTTTCACTGTAAAAAAGAATGTTTCTGTTCTGTCATTATGTTTCTGTTGAGAAACATAATGAACAACATTTGTTTGGGTGTCTGTATTCACTGTGTTAACATGATTTGCATCAAATGGCCAGACCGAGGGTGTGTCCACTCTCCTTTTATTTCAAACAGATTGTAGTCAGCAAAGAGCAGCTGGTAGATGGACTGTGAAACTGTCAGACCTGGCAGATGGGAGCTCTCTGTCAGTCTGAAAAGAGTTGAGCTTTGTATGGGAGACTACATGATGTCAGACTTTTTGTTTGTTTTAAGCCTACAGTAACAAGGACGAGGAGGCAGAGAGATATAACTGCCTCTACTGCTTACAGTAGACCAAAGCCACAACAGCCAGTTCTTTCTGTTTGTCACTTACCTGTTAAACAAATTAGTCGTACCAGATCTGTTGATGAAATAAGATATAAGATATAGTGTTACTGAATAACCTGTGCGTAAAATTGCACTAGCAACAGATCTGACTGTCTTTTCCTTCAACACAAAATGCACTATAGAAGAGCATTTGTTGTTGTTTACTAAAGTAACCACTAATGCAACCAGTAAACAAGTCAGCTTGTGTTGACTCACTGACATAGTGCCTTATTGAATTACAGTAAAGTTTGTGAGTCATCCAGTTTAAGTTCTTACTGGCATTACTAGAGGCCGGGCCTTCTCATGTAATGGCCATGCTGTTGAGTGGCGCTCAGCTGCTAAAATGTCTGATCATGCTCTCATTTGCGTGAGTCGTTGCCAAAACAACCACAACGACGTCACTGCAGCTCGAAGAGTATGTAGAGCTTCAAGCCAAGCAACTTTAAAAACACGAAAAATATTGAAAATAAAGAAAGCTGCCGTTGTGACCAAGAAAGATCTGTCACGCTGAATCGTTATTAACAGGATAAAGAGGTCATAAAAAGGAGCCGACGTGGAGGAAAATGAACATTTCAACTGACTGTGAGGCTGATGTCATGTTACTTTTCTCCCAGACTTTGAAGAAGGGAGGCGGTCAGCAGGATGGGCAAAAAGAGAAGGAGGAGATCCACTCTCTTCAGGAGCAGCTGGCTGCCTTGAAAGAGATCACAGTAGGTGGAGCTGTCATCACACTCCGATGACATCACTTCTTGTAATTGCCACTAATTTGTATTTATGATTACACACACAAACTGGTAGAATATATCCTGTCTAGGTGGTCTGAAACTCAGTTGCTCTCATTTCCACCAGTTCCACCATTTATTCAAAGCTGCCTGTGTCTGAAGTCACTGTTAAAGTTGCGTAGAGCTTTTCTTGTGAGATGGCATCTCTTTGGGATAACTATCCATACTTCTCTGTCTGCTTGTGAAGGAGAGAGGGAATGAACGCACCAAAGGACAAATGCCCAAGAAGGAAAGTCCCAAAGTTGAGAAAGAGTCTCAAAAAGCTGGCAAAGGTACACACATCTAATAGAACGAAGCAGACAAAAACACCTCAGGAGCTTTACAGCGTCTGCTTTTGTTGTCTGTATGGTACCTCTCTATAATAACAGGAACAAAGGCTCAACCTGAAGGCAATATAACACTATCAACCATGACACTGATGCTGCAAGGCATTGATGCTGGAAAACAGTGCACGCACATAACCATTAACCAACAGCAAATATAACACCGGATATTTTGATCAGTTTAGTGGCAATCTGGCATAAGTGTAGTCCACCTTCACATTATATTTTAGTTCATTAAGGCCTGTGGTATTTCTTTCTGTTATATGTGTAGTTATGACAAGTAACTGATCTGTCTTCTTTATTTCTAGCTGTTACAAAAGTGCCCCAGAACAAAGTAACAAACACTGACCTCCAGCAGTCCATCAACTACCTTGACAAGTAAGTGACTCAATGGAATAAAAAAAAGATGTACATAGCATATCGGCCTTGTTTTGTGAAGTTTTCATACAGTCAGTTCTTTTTATTACTCTATTATTTTCATGTCAATAGTGTACCAGTACTTAGGTCAGTGCTTTGAATGAATGTGATCTGATCTTTCAGCTTGTGTATATTCTGCGGTAAAAAGGATGAGTCATTCACAGAGGATGGATTGGACCTTCACTACTGGAAGCACTGTCCTATGCTGAGACGCTGCGATGAATGTAGACAGGTAGACTGGTATATAAGTGCTGACATGTTTTCTGCCCAACTGTTTAATCACCACTTGTGTGATGAAGCTTGAAGACTTCACGTACATCTCTGCGTTGTGTTCACAGGTAGTCGAGATTGCCAGCCTCACAGAGCACCTACTGGGTGAATGTGAAAACAGGTCCAAGTTCAGCCAGTGCCCACGGTGCTCAGAGGCCGTGGCCGCTGAAGATCTGACTCAACATGTCCAGGGTCCCACCTGCAACCGTGAGTTCTCACTGTCACTCTTTCATGCCATTGGAAAACTTTTGAAAATGTTTAATGTGATGAATATCATGCAATTTTAGTGAGTCTTCTTTTTTTTTATTATTATTATTATCATCCTTTTTTTCCTTTGTTGGTGACATTGTAGACACAGACTGGAAAAATGGGGAGACAAAGGTACCAGTGCAGAATTGCAGATTGCTGCACACACTATAGACAGCAGGACTGTATTTGTGGCCCCAAAACACACAGTGCAACCACACACACACTGCTCATATCGCAGGAGGATGTAGAAGGCTGCGGTACTTCTGTTCTGATCTCTGCAGCCGCAGTCACATCAGAGGGAACAGATGAGGCTGAAAGGATTATGTTATGTCGTAATTGTTGACGCTGGAAGACATTACATATTATATTGTATGTATGTGCTGGGACAGAAAAATCTGTACATTATTATGGGAAAGACATGATAGTTGGAAAAAAAATCACCCTGCAGAGCCGACATCCTATTTCATATTGTTCCACCTGTATTAATCATTCTGAAACTGGAACACAAAAAATGTTAAGGGTGACTAATATTCATTGCTACCCTCTAAAAGAGGCAAAACTTCTCTGATGTCACTATTTTTAAGTTACATAACAGAGGAACAAGCTGTCCGTGTCAAATAAAATGCTGGAATAGAGTTCACTAAATGAAAAACCTAAAAGATTCAGGGCTCTGTCACACCTGTACTACAACCAGCTGCACATCTTGCTTGTTTTGAGGGTGTTTTTCAGTGTGGTCTACATTAAGAGAAACACAGTTCCACTGAGGTCAGGTCATTGACTTGACTATTCAAAAAGATTGCACAAAAAACAATTGGGTGTATGTAAGAATGTTAAGAGTTAAGATGCTTGTCCTGTTTTGTCCTTAAATTATGTAGGATTATGTAGCACCATGAATCTTACACTATGTTGGAGCTACTTGAGTAGCGATTCAGCAAGCTACCTGGTAACATGTTAGTATTAGCCTGAGTGAATGTTAGCTCAGTTACTAACCAGACCAAGAGTGAACACAGTTTATTCAAGGGACGTATTAAAAACACAGACAGCTGTCTCAGGATTGACTGAAAACAAGACACTCTCCCCAAAAGAGGATCACGGATTTCCGGGAAATCACTGATCACAGTGATTCCAGTGAAATGAATTGATTTCATAAATGTTTGTGTGTTTCCACGCTGAAACCCCCTGACTCGTTAGCAACATCCCAACAAAACATATGTCATGGTTCTGGCTGTGCCCTCTCCTTGGCTTCCATTCGGCGCTGTGAACAGAGAGGTATAACATATCTGGTTTGAAAAGTTTAACTCAATCAGTGTCATCGTCAGTCTCATGTTTACATACTCTTGGCTTGACAAAGCAGTTCAACTTCATTACACAGCTGTGAGGCTCAAAAAATACAGAAAAACTCAGATACACCATTACATTTCCTGAAACATTAATCTACCAACCCCAGGTTCATACAGTAAACCCCTTACTGCTTCCATGTGTTTTTCTTCCTGATTTTCTGATACCTTGACTGTCCACATTCTGGACTTTTTAGGTTAACCTAGGTTTAGCATCCATTGCAGCTCTTTTGATATAATTTATTGAATAAGTACAGCACTTCTGGTTCCACGATGAAAGAGCTTCTATAAAATATGAAAGACATGATATGTTCAGAATATTTCAATGAAGGATGATAAAAGTCAGTACTTTTCCATAGCGGTTTTGGGTTCCTGAAAAACTGCCCAGCCCTGTTACCAGTATTTACTACGTGACAGCTGATGTCAGCCGTTCTTATAGGATTTCCTGTTTTTATTTCCAGAGCAAGTCGGATACCAGTTTACTATTAGTGTACCTAGCAGCCTGAAGAAAGAGGCATACTGTATCAAGATTTATACTATGTTTCAAGCCATGTTTGCATACATAACTGACACCAAGTGAGCGTTTTGTATTGCTATAAACTTCTCTCTTGCCGCTGTTGTTTCGAGAGAAACTTGAATTGTGAGTTAGGGTAGATTGTGTATACCCGAGTATTCCCTTTACTCAAAGGTGTATTGTATTTAAAGCTGTTCTCCTTCAGTGTTTGGAGGACTTTTTCTGTAATTGGCTTAAAGGTGTCGTGTTTCTATTTCAGCCCCCATCTCGGGTAAAGGCTCCAACCACTGTCCTTTGTGCCACAACAACTTCATGCATGGAGAGGAGGTGAGATGCCTTACATGCAAGTTACATATGTTAGATCACTCCCATCTCCGCAGCTATGTTTTCTTGTAAAGCAGTGGCTCGATTAACGACAACCTTCATTTGAATGTCGCAGTAGTACAGTCAAGGTATTTATTTTATGCAAAGCTGCTTCCTTTACAGCATTACAGAGATACAGAGCTGCTTCCTTTCATTTTTTTTATTTAGTAGTTGAAACTGAATGTGGTGACTCTTTCACAGAACTTGGGCCTGAACTCCGCTCAATGAGCTTTTCTGTTTGTTTGTTTTTTATATCAACACAGAAACTCAAAAGCATGTAATATTAGGCTTGAGGAGCAAACAGGTGTTGAGGTAAAACACCACTTTTGTTGGCCTTTAAAGACTTCAAAGGAGGTGAAGCCTTTCTTCTTAATGAGCTGTTTCATTTGTCTCGAGATGAAGTCAATCACATTCTTCACATTCCTATTAGCTACAGGAGAAGTAAAGACAAAAATCTCCCAATAAGCTTATTATTTGTTTTTCTTATATTCTTTTTGTAATCATGGTGTTTAATATAAAGCAGTTCTTTATAATAATGCACTTTATTATCTTTATAATGGACAAAGATGAATCATTGTCTTGTTGTACAAGTTAAGGTTTCCCTTCATTCCAGCAGTAGGTGGCTTGGTGCTGTGTATTATGTCGGGAATTTTTGACCTGTAACAGGAAAAGATCAGAGTTAACGATTTACTTTTACGTTTCCCTCTAAGGCTTTTTGGTGATATTGAAGATTACATTGCAGTGTACAAGACTGTCTGTCCCACTGAAAGATGTAACAGTGTCACCTTTCATTTGTCTTCTGTTACATTTCTGTCACTGTGGAGTCTAATGAATCATGCAAGCTGTCTTTCAAGAGGCCACAAGAGCTCAGTCTGACCAGCACCTGTCCCAGTTTACATCAATGAAACATCTGGGCAAAACACTGATACAAAATTCCTGATTTCTGATTTGCTGATGAAACGTGTAAACTAACTGATAAACAAACAGTAGTGAACATAAAGTAATCGTTTTTTTGCTGCTGTCTGTGGCGTTTTTCGAAGTTTTCCTTGCCACTGTCGCCAAATGTTTGCAAATGGTGTGAACTATTGGGTGCGGTCTAGATCAGCTCAATAGAAAAAGTGCCCTGATATAACATACCATATATTATATTATGAGATGAAGTCTACATTTAGTAATACATGGCAGACGCTTTCTTATTATCAGCTGACGGAAAACACCTGTTGTAACATCACTGATTGGGATGTGGCCACATATTCAAGCTGTGCCAGTAAGGCAGCTTGCACAGTACTGGAACAATAGCAACAAATAACTGGATTTGTATTAATTACAATTGTGTTATTTGTGCTATGATGTAACATTTGCTGCGAAGAACACAGATTACCTTTTGTTACTGTGCTTAGTGAGTCTTTTGGTTATTATTGCGGATGGTCTTTCATGATTACAAATAAAAATACATCTTTCAGTGCTTTTACTTATTTAATTTATATCCCTGAAAACTATTTGATGTCCAACTGTGGTAAGATATGATATGCCCAAATTTACACTTAGTATTCAACCTCTGTTGTAATTTGTGTTCTCCTTCAGAATCTCATTCAGTCTCTTACCTCACACACACCCTTTAAAAATTAATGAAGAAAAAACTGACAGAAAGTCACACTCGCGCTGACAGATCACTGAGCGTTGACCCAATGAAAGACTGCAGTGTTAGTGGGAGGGAGGGCAGCCATTCGGGCCTTGACTGGGCCTACAGTCACCCGCGGTTGCCCCGATCGAGAAAGTACCTGGGAGAGGAGCGGACTCACTGAGCTACTTTGTCCCCATTCCAGGCCTGGAAGGCTCACCTCATGGGCAGAGAGGGCTGTAAACAAAACTCACGCAGGACTGCGGTGTCCCAGAGAACCCAGCCAGCACAAGGTAAAGCATTCATACACCCTCTGCTTACACCTACCTCCCCAACGCTCACTGTGAAAGCTGTACAAAGTGCCCATGCTTGTTGGTAAAAATTTCATGTTGCAGCTTTTCCTGCCTCAGAGCACAGAATGAGTCACATAAAAATAGAGACCGATTTCATTCAGAGCCCAGTTTAGTGGGTGTTTGTGTATCCATCCTGAGTGATATTTTGCAATCACGGCAGTGCTTGTAAGCAGCTTATTAATGACACGTGCAGTTACAGTTTCGTCATATCACAAGAATCTAGCTTTTTGTGCAGGTAAGGTAGACTTGGATTAGTCCAAATGCCCAGGATTTTGTTGACGGACATCTCACATTACTTTAATAAGCATCTTGATGCCAGAGTGACCGTTGAGCTTGTTGAACTCACTCACACTGTTATCATTTTTCAGCAAAAGCTACTCAAAGTATTTATATATCTATATATAGTATAGTATAGTATTTATTCTTACTGGTAGAGTCCACTTCCCCCTGCAGGGTTTAACATTACATATTCATGTACATGGAATTCATAGGAAACAATAGTGGACATGATACCGGAGACAAAAGCTGATGAGTTGAGGTTTACCATTGCACAACACTACTGACTGTCTCCTTTAGTCATCTTTATTAAAATGATGCTTCTAAATGATGATTATTGATTATTGATTATATGATGCCATGGATCCTCTTAGTTTGTTTCTTCGTGGTTTGTTCGCTGTGAAACACTTAAATAACCCGTTGCCAGTCGTTCTTATTCTGTCACATTTATGAAAGAGTAGTTTGTCAATGTGTGTTAGCTGCCCTCAGCATTTCCCACCAATAACCCCAGCTGTCACCAAATCAACCAAGATTATTTGATAAACAATGCTGTTATGACATGATATTTATGTTCTGCTATAATTTATTTGTAAAGTCAATGTATATAGTGTATTGTATAGTGGATGAAGCTACGGTTTGTTTCTAGTTGCTGTTGAGTCATTGTGCTACCGTTTGTTGAAGTTTGGTGTTTGTTTGCTTTTTTACATTTTCTGTACAAACGTGAGTTAAAATCTGAATACAGAAGTTATGCATGGCATTTCCACGTTTGATTAAGTTATTGATTTGTTGATTTGAGTTTGCTTTTTTTTCTAATTCCCATTTGTAGGCTGACGGAACACACTTCCTGTGTAGTGTAGGCCTTGTGATGTGACCGCAGCATAGACTCAGAGTGTATAGACGGAGAGTCCCAC
The DNA here is from genome assembly GCA_028641955.1 of Protonibea diacanthus. Taxonomy (NCBI): domain Eukaryota; kingdom Metazoa; phylum Chordata; class Actinopteri; family Sciaenidae; genus Protonibea; species Protonibea diacanthus. The sequence continues at coordinate 19,186,681 of CM053984.1, forward strand.
TGGTAGCCTCATTTCTGTGAGCTGATCTCATCATGGAACCTGTTTATGGTCACATCACAGATGATGCAGGCCGCTTTGTTTACTACTCAACTATACATAAGGGGGGGTTATTTGATGAAGTTCTTTCAAAGGTTTACTGTAAGGATTTTGTGTGTGTGTGTGTGTGTGTGTGTGTGTGTGTGTGTGCCCAGGCAAGGCTGTTGGCGGAGCCAGGCTGAAGCAGGCCCGGTCTGTCGGGGCCAGAGCTAGGCCCATGGGAAAAGGCAGCCGGATCCCAGCCCTGGCACCCCTCGCCAAAGGACAAACACCAGGAAAGCATTAAAACTAGGGACCCAGAGGAGACAGCCAACAGAGCCAAACATCTGTGTAGTAACCAGGGTGGAAAATTAACTTCTCAAAATGTGAACATCTACCAGCCCCTGACAGATAAATGTTCTAATTCATTGAAATGGGTCCCATATTTCCTGGTCTGGAATCTCCCTGTCTTATCAGCTTGCATTTTTGCATCCCTTTATCAGATCTTCCTGTCATGGTCAGTGACAAAAAGTCGGTGCAGAGAAGAGTCAGCTGGACTCACCAATATTAGGTATCTTGCCTCTTTTGTCTTTTCTCTATACGATCAGCCTCTGGCATCACAAACACACTGGTTAACATAAGCACTGATATAAACTCACAGGCACTCAGTTTTAAGGCTGTTTTTCATATGTTGCTCACTGCCGTTTGGAGCCTCTGTGGTGGGGACTTGTACAGCTTAAAAGGCGGTACATCAATTTAGTAGTGTACTTCCAGGTTTTTTAACGGAACGGAACAGTGGCAGAGATATCCTGACTTTTAGTCCTTCGTCTTCTCATTAGACCTTGTCTGTGAAGTACAATACCCACGTCTTACAAAGTTGACACACTCAGTTTGCAAAACTGGCTTTCTGTTATAAATGTGTTGGCTCAAAGCCCAGGCCGAGGTGACGTCAGAGTGGTGTCATCAGGATTATTTTCTCAGACTCGACAGAGCTCCTCCAGAGCCACAGAAGACATTATAACTGTTTTCACAGGCTAGTAAACTAACCTCTCTGTGTAAAATGTGTGAACGTTCCCTTTAAAGCTGCTCAAGTTCTCCAAAGCTGCTAGAAATGTGAACATTTATCTAGAAATTGTAATAATTGACTATTTTTTTTTCAAAAAAAACGACTTACAACTTAGCATTGTTAAAGTGATATTTAGACCGCAAACTCAGGATATAAATAAAACTAAAATGAATTATCACTTTTGTACAGTCTGAGTTTGCACAGGATGAGTCAGGTCAAGAGCTTCCCATGGTAATGTCATTAAATATGTAATCAATCACTCCATCTAATAAGAGGACAGTGACAATGACTGATACTTAGAAACCTTGTAGAGGCAGTAATGAGAGGAGAAGAGGAAGGAGATCTGGTTACAAGCAGAAGACTTTTCCACCCTTGGCAACACAATGCTTCAGTCTGACAGCCATTGACAACCTGAGTGCAGTTTCACTGTCAGCATCACGCTTTGCTCTGTTCATTTACATTTTCATTTCCTCCCTGAAACAGATTCAATGAATCAGCACTTTTCCAAAGGGTTGATGCTTCACATTTCGCTATAGTATAGACTTTATTTATTCTTAATGCCTACTGACAATCTTGTATAGATAGCACAGATTTAAATGCTCGACTTGACTAAGGAGAGGAAGTACACCTTTAACGTAACAGAGTTATTCAAATAAAATAAAAACACAATGGAGATTAATGTACTGTATGCAGTAGTATTTTTATGACACGTTTTTCTTCAAGACAGCTTGATTTGTGCTGATTTAAGCGGGCCCAAACAAACACCTTGAAGCACTTCAGTGGCTTTAAACTGATTTGAAAGACAACCTCAGAATTTAAATGAGTAAGATTTATCCTTCTGTTACTTCTGTTGTGTGTTATGACCATGTTGATTGTAATATGAAACATGAAACATCCCTAAAGTAGTCTGAGGTTACTCAGTGTACTTTTACAAATTGTAATAATAATAAGGTGAATCTTTATTATTGTGTGTGATAACTGTTGTATTAGTGGAAAAAAGACTAACACAACACAAATATAGTTGATGTATAGTATAAGAGAGTATATTTGGTTTTTAACCTTCCAGTCCATCACGTTGGCTTTAATATGCTTCTGTATTGTTTGTGTTTTTATGTGCAGTCATCAGTATTTTCTGAATTATAATTTTGTCATGAAATTGCTATTTTTTTTCCGCAAAAAAAGTCTGTATTTGTTTAAATAAAGCTACATTAAGCTGAATGGGTGTATGTGTGTGTTGTTCCTGAACTGTTCACACATCAACATGAATTACATGTTTCAACATCCATTATGTATTTACACAGTTGATAGAGAGCTCCACTTTTATTTACACAAATCACATATTACAGCCCTTTTGGTGTCTTTGGTTTGTGCCTCTGTAAATCATACACAAATGAATTAATACATACGAAATAAAAACAATATATTAACTTACAAAAAAAATGATTTGATTTGTACAGTGTCAGTAGAAAATAATCAACTATGAACGCATCCGTTTGCTCCACGCTGTGTGCTGTGAGTCCACAGAGTTCACTTTGACAGTCACACTGAAATCCTGAAATCAGGATGTGAAGATCAAATCAGCAGTTTCAGAGGAACACCTGGATGTAACATGTCAAGTCTTATTCATGCCTGCACAAACAGACACTAAAACCATTACAACCGTGTCTCTACATCAACATTGATGGAACTCCAGTCGGAAATGGCACCAAGAGTAAGAAGCCTAGAAACGTTGCTGGGAAGTTTGTGGAGTGGTAGTGGTTTCACAAAATGGACAGAAAATCAAAGTAGGACTAGTGGAGTGGGAATCCCAACCTGTTCATGCGACCGTTTTCATTTGACATAAAATCAGTGACAGTTTAATGACTGGACAAAAATCATAGCTCTGTTTCCCTGGTCACTACATGACTCATCGAATTCAATAAAGCTCATCATGTGATCATGATCAGCTAAAAACTGTATTCCAGCTGTCAGTTCAGCTCCGGCCAATTCATTCATTTACTGATGATCATATGGAGGTCTTTTTGGCGCATATCAGATCCTTGTTGTACACCACGCTCCACATCCTGAGCAGCTCCTGCGCGCTCAGCTTGTGCACCACAATGAGGTTTTTATAAAAGCATGGCTCGCTGTTCATGGGGCTCACCCTGCGTCTGGTGATGCCGAAGGTCCTGAAGCCCGGGTGCATGACTGGGGCCAAGTGAAGCTTCTGCAGGCACATTCCCAAAAACACATCGTCGATCGGGTACAACTCCAGGTCCTCCGAGACCACAAAGAGCCTCCTGGCCATTTGGGAGGACATCAGAAACCCCCCACCTCCAACATAAGGGGGATATGGCTTATCGTACAGCTCTTTGGGTATGTAGTATTTGCTCTGCCGGTTTCGGATGGGGATCGCCTTGGAGATGGTGTCCCCAATAAACAAGTCGGCTTCCTTGTGCTCCTCCACCTTGAAGCCGATGAGCTCCAGCAGGTTGTGCGTGTTCACGAACACGTCATCGTCTCCTTTGAAAATGAACTGCACACCGGAGCAGTAGATGTTAAACCATTTGAGAAAGTTCACCTCTTTCAGTGTCAGGTTGAAGAAGGTGTCCATGAAGTCCCACTGGAGGATGTCCCCGTAGATCTTGTCCTCGTACTCGATCAGTTTCTGGAGGTTCTTGGTGTCTTTGCCTGTCGTCGGACTTCCCAAAAGAAATAAAGTCTTGATTTTCTTCCCATCCACCGTGTGCTCCTTACCCCAGGTTTTACGCACCGCCTCCCGCCGGTCGTGCTGCTCGATAACGGACTTCACCACCATGAGGAGGTGCACCTCTCCATCCGTGCATTTCTCCGGGTGGTTGAGGATCATGGGGAAGTACCTGCAGTGTCTGTGCAGAACAAACTGGTGAAATCTCGGATCCAAGCGCCGGAACCAGTCTTGGTTCTTCACCGACGCGTCCTCGCTGCAGTTGATAACCTGCGTGTCCCAGAGAGCCGGAGTCCCGTTGGAGACCCGTTGCGCATCCAAACCGTTGCCAATCGCTGGAGTGTCCGGGCTCACCAAACTATTTTTCACGACTGCCTTCTTGAATGAAAAACACTCGGAGCCGCACCAGCCGGTATCCCTCATGTGTTTGACTCCCACTCCGTCCTTTTCTGCCACTTTCAGCTTGTGGATCATGAGAAAAGACGCAAACACCAGAGACAGGCTCAGCAGGGGTTTTAGCAGACCGACCCGCTTTCTCCGAAAAAGGTTATCCATGGCTCTCACAGACCCTCAGACGCTGAACCTTTTGCCTTCATAGTTTTTTCACAACTGTGCGTCCGTCCCTGATCAATTGGACCCCAGAGGTCGCGTCCCCGGCTGCGTGAGAGCGCTGACACTGAAGTGGCCCCGGGGCATCTTTTGCCCATGACGGCGCTTGGTGGAGTCACATGTCGCCTCTCGGTGCAGAGAGGTGATGCCTGATACGCAATATGCCCCCCAGCCTCTACCTCTCCCTTTTCTTCTTCTCTGCCCTCCGTCTATACACAGACAGACTGGAGACCTGTTGCATGAGACCTCTCTCTCCCCACCCCTCCGACCCAATATCTCCTCCCCCTAATGATCCACACTGATCTGGGATCAGCAGGCTTTCCATTTCTCACACACACACACACCAGGTGTCCACCTCTATGGAAGCCAGGCCATCAAGATAGAAATAGTGGAAACATCCAACTTTTAAAAAGTGTATTAAACGTTACACAGTGTATATGGTTATATACAACCTAACCAGGGAGTGTAGAGCAAAGGCATAATAAAAAGGTTGTAAATAAATCACTGATTTCACGGCAGCGTTATACCAATAAGAAATATTAGCTTTATTTGGCAAACAAATAAACAAAAAATGGTATCGATACAGGATAAAAATGCGCAGTTTTTTTTTCAGAAATGTACAGGTGTTCTGCTCTGAATCTTTTCTGCATTTTAAAAGAAATATTTAATCTAATTGTGACACCTCATCAACCTCATTTTCCAACAGTTATTGAAATGGAAAGCTCCGAACTCCCCCCCCCCCCCAATATAAGTATATACGTGTTTCAACTATCTCAGTGTAATATTAGAAAGAGTACAGCATCTAATTGGAAAAGCAATTTTACAGGTTTTACAACAGATTAACTCAGCATCACGCAGCATTCTTTACGCTGCCACACAGGTGGATTTGGAAACTCTCTTCCGCCACCTTGTGGACACTGTGTGGAATAACGTCCCCTGACATGACCCAGTTAAAACTAAAACGATTAGAAGTGAACTCAAACAGCATTCTTCTCTTTCACACTCACAAGGACACTCGTGGACTTGTCATCACATCTAATGTCAACCACAGAAACAGACCAGCCTCACGAGCTGACTCCCTGCGTCAAGCTGCGCCGTTTTGAGTAAGTGAGTGCGCAAAAAGCGGAAATCTGGGGTCGCCTTCAAAATAAAAGAATTCAATAAGAGGAAATACGATGAACGTGTGTATTAAGTTTGAGAAATACTAAAATGACGACTCGTCGTGTTACAGTGAACGCATACAAACAAAGCTTGCAAATAACACACTCAGTCAGGGAGAGTACACTGCGGCGCAGACGAGATGATTTGACCTCTGACTGAACCTCGCCGACCGGAAACACACTGAGTGAGGCGACGACGCCACACATCGCTGAATTACAGTAGTTGTTTGTAGCTAGTAGCCAAAGCCGGCTGCTCTGAAAGCTAATAACGAACAAGGTAGTCCAAACTTTAATATCAGGGTCGCGGAAACCCCCCCCAAAAACATTACGCCGGCAAATGGTGCACAAGGTAGGTGTTTAGCCAGGTTATTAACAACGGGCAGCTAGTGTCCGATAGCTCATAGCTATCACGCTAGCTTTATTAGCTTGTAGTCGGTATGTCGACATCGGTTATTGGACTGTTTTCTGGCTCTAGTTCAACCTGAGCTTTTCCCTGAGCTGCAGGTTTGTGGTGTAACCACAGCATGGGTAAGATGTGACCCACCGTAGTCATCTTTCGCCGCGGTGTCTTTATTATTAAAGGACGGTACATAAGAACATGACTTGTCGACAGCTCAGTCACTTTACAGGACACACGGATGTTGTTTTAACAGTAACAAATATTAATGGCTGTCTGTCATGAATTTAAACTCGGCAGGGTTTGCACACGGCCAAAAACAGTGCAAAATGTACTGTTAATCGAAGAAAGCCTGGAGTCATGGCGTGGTGTTAAATTGACAAACTTTTGGGTGGAGTTTGGTCAGCGGAGGGTTGTTGGAGGGCTGAAGTGTAATCTGAAGACAAGATGTCTTAAAAACATCAGCATTAGTTGTCACTGATAAGGTTTTAAACACGTGTCCAGCACAGATGTGACTAAAAGTGTGCATAACGTCCTTAACATGCTAAACTCAAACGGCACGACAGTGATTATCCAAGGCAGACACACTTGATAGACATACCATGTGAGATAAGCCAGCCTTATGTGTTTGCTGCTATGAAACACCTCTAACATCTCCATGCTGTTGAAGTTAGACTGTAAAGATGGCTCACATTAAATAATAATAAAAAAAAGCCCAATAAATTCAGTGTAATCCACTCTTGTACAGGGCTGTGTTTTGGAAAGTTACTCGGCTCGTGATGAAGTTGAGTGAAAACTTTAGCTGAACAGTTGTTAAGCAGGAGCCTCGGAGCTGCTGGTATAATGACAGCTGCCTCCCTGCTGATTGAAATCATGTTGACCGGTTGCTATAATAGCCTCAAAGGATTAAATGCCCCCCATTGTGCTGCTTTGCAGATGTCTGGTCAACTCGGCAGCTTGAAGCCCAGAAAGAGGAAAAGCAGTGCTGAGGTCAAGAGCTCCAGAAAGGTTTGTGTTGACGTGTGTACAGGAGAGATGCTCCGAGATAAAGAGTGGATAAAGTTCTGCTGTGTTTCACTTTTACAACCGTTAGGCTTGCTATTCAAAACGTGTGTTGTGAAATGTACTGTAACAGACTTTTTAACTTGGCGTCACCAGGCTTCTGCTACAAGGAGGAGATGTGTGAGAAGTCCAAAGGCACACTTGGCATCGGAGAGCAACGCAGCAGTCAGCGGTTACAGTAAAGCAGACGGCCCTTTGGAGAGACTCTCTCGCATCAGCTGCGAGTGCCACCAGTCTGCAGGCAGGAAGAGATGCTCGGCTTCACCAGAGCCCGAAGGACGGGAGGGCAAAGAAAACGAGCTGAGGACGGGGCTGGGTTTGGACAGCTGCAGGGTAAACGGCACCATGGACAAACAAGAGCCAGAGGACATGGAGTGTGAAGAAACTGGCAAAAATCTGTTCCCAGATGACGACAGTAATCAGATTCTTCCTGTGGAGCAGTTCTTTGGGAACTTGGATGCTGTACAGGTGAGGCAGTTTGGATTATCTCCACAACAGGGACAAACAGGGGCTCAGGTTGGATTAAATTGCTTTAAACAAAGTTGGTGTAGGGGAAACATTTCCCAGCTGACGGCCAATTTTAGGAGTGGAGGCCGACTTAACATAGATAAAGCAGCTCTCACATCTGTTGTGTTGTGTTCCAGTTGAGCTCAACTGCCGCCTGCTTGTGGCGGCAACCGTTTAATGAATTACAATTACAAATTTTCCGCAGGACTTTCCTCAGAGATCGTCAGCGACCTCTGCCCGCGTTCACAGGGAGAACAGGAGGCGGCACTACTATGCGCGTGAGGACAGCGATGAAGAGGAGCCGGGCCTGGGCAGTATGCGGCAGGACGACAGAGGGGACACTTAGCGAACAGTGACTGCACTGATGACTGTGTTGAAGTTGTGCCTCTCAGCACTTCGGAAAACACATCTAGATTAAACTACCTATTCAGATGTTGCATTCAATCATCCCTACAGTTAGTCACAAATATACAGTCTGTGTGAAACGACGCTCGTGAGTCACTGGTGATGAAGTTGCTCCCTGCGATGTAAGTAACCCGACGTTGAATCTGCTGTTGGCTGACCATCACTTACAGACAAGTCAGTATTATCTGGGTATACTGTATTTGCCTTAAACCTGCCTCCAGTACCCACGTCATATGCTGAAGTGACCGGACAAAAAGTTCAGACATATTTGTGACTATAACACTTTCTTGATGGTAGTGTTCAGTTTATACACACACACACACACACACACACACACACACACACACACACACACACACACACAACACACACACACACACACACACACACACACACACACACACACACCACACACACACACACACACACACACACACACACACACACACACACACACAAACAAACACACACAACAAAAATGCCTGAATATTTGTTGTCAGCCTGAATATTTTATTTCCCTTTATTTTTCAAACATGTATACAGTGATGAGGTTAATATAGTCACATGTGCAGGAGTGCTTGCTTTTATTATTTATTGCTGAATTTCTGCTTACACACGCCGGCGGTTCATTTATCTTTGGTCTCACCTGGAGGGTGTATTGGCACGACACTTTTAGGCACATCGGTCTGCGTAACATACATAACGCTACATCATATGAGCGCTTGAGGAAGCTTATTTTTTCTGTTGTAAACTGTAAACTTCCCCACGCTGACGAGATGAGGAAGGAGGGTACGTGCGTGCCAAAGAGCAGTTCCATAATGAGCTTCTAATATCGCTAATTCATTGTTTAACATGAATGAGCCATTGTTCACCAAGTGTCTAATATTCCTCCTCACCATATATTTGTGTGCTCATCTTTTTGGCAGCTGCTTAAACAACACAACCGTCTGTGTGTGTGTGTGTGTGTGTGTATACTGCACATGTATCAGTGCAGCTAGTCATTTGCCCTGATTGATTTGCAAACATAACAAATGTTTTTTTTTTTAAAAGAACCTTAAATCATTAACGTTACTGATATGTCTTCGATGTAAGTGAACTGAGGATAACTTTGACGTTAACTGTAATTGCACTTTGGCTGTGCACATCTTGTAATATTTTGTACATAGCTGATTATTCTGATCATCCAATCAAATGTTTGTTATATTTTTTACTGCCTTATTTATGCGAAATGCTTTTCATATTCTTCTATGCAACTCTCTGACTGAGTGAATGCCTCGTCCATCAAGCAGTCGTCGTAATCGATCCATGCGTTTTACATCATTGTGCCAACGCGAAGAACAAATAAATGTTTTTCATGATTTCCGGGTTTGTTTCAGTGTGATTACTTGTGTTTAACAGCCTGCTGTCAGTCTGTATAAAAGCTCTGCAGGCTGCTCCGGCTCAGAAATAACATAATAGGTTTTTTTAAAAAAAAGTGAGGTAAAAAGACAAAGTCAGCTTGTTGTGGATCTGATCTTGCTACAGTAGACCTGAGATCATCATTCACAGAATTGATTAGTCTAATATTGCTGTCACGGTTCATACAAACACTCATTTTTCAGAAGTTAAATATTCACAGCAATCGCCTCTTCTTCACTACGACCTTCTGCTTTCCTTTCTGCGTGTTACCGGCTCGTCTAAAAATCTCCTTGGTGTCACACTGCAGGTTGTGAGCTCCTTTCTTGTGGCACACGATGTGAACCAGCTTCAGGTTTTCCCTGGTGAACAGCATGCGGTAGAAGTAGTTCAGGTTGACATCGACGCTCTTGTGACTCTGTAGAGCGTCCAGCAGAGCGGGAATGACCGTCCTCTTCTTTTCAATCCTGGACACAAGAATAAGAGATATAGCTGTAAGATATCTTGTTCCAATTAATATTTAATGTACTGGTAGCTCTACAGCTGCATTCTCAATAAGACCCTCAGAATTTGTTTATATCACATCACTGCCTACCAATGCAGGATCTGATTCTTCAGCATAGTCTGGATATGACTGGTTGATATGAAGCCATCTTGTCCATTTCTTTGATAATAAATATAATGATTGTGTGTGAACTATTTCCATTAACTAGGACCTGCTTTCTGCAGCAAACTCCCATCACTCTGCCTTGTGGTACTTTATTATTGCAATCTTTAGAAGCATTTTAAGAATTTTATCTCCATCAATCTGCTAGGATTTTAATTACTGGATGATATTCACCAGAATAAGGCCAAGACCCTCTCTAACTAGAGCCTTTCTGGCATTTGAACTTACTCGCTGAGGCAGTTACACCCTTTATTTTATTTTATCGCCCGGGGGAGAGGTTTCTGCTCTGACAGTCTCCTGGTGTCAGATAATTCAAATACTTACACGTGCAACATGTATGATGGGGTCAAAAAGGCCCTGAGTGTATTTAAATTGCCAGCTAGGCTCGGTAAGCACTTTGTGGCGGTAAAATAGTTTTGTGTCCAACCTGTGGTCCAGATTCCACGTGCTGAAGAAAACCCTGCTCTCTTGGCTGCTGTAGGGGTTTATGGAGTGAAAAGAAGGGCACCGTTCCTGGTCAAATGATCCCTGAGGAGCGAATAAGAGGTGAAAACATGAGCAAAAGCAGGTCCAGCTCTTCAGAAAAAAATCACACTACAAGACATTTTCTTTGTCCCAGATTGTTATCATGCTGACACAGGATGCATATAAAACACTGACTAACCGACCTAAGGTGGCGTGTACTGATTACAAAACTGATACTCTGCTGATCTTAAAAATGTATCTGGGACATACAAATCAGGCCAAAAGTCGGGATTTATGGAGTTATGGAGTTTCTTGTTCATTCAGCTCTGATAGTCCCATCAACACTCTGGTATGTGGTGTATATTTCTTCCTGTAATACCTGGCAGGTAAACCATCCTTCCTGAGTACAGAGGCGATCTGGCTCCTCTTCAGTCCTGTCAAAGTAGCTGCCGTTGTTCTTTGCATTCTTCAGCATCTCCGCCAGGCTCTGTGATGCTTTCTCAAACTCTGCCCTGACTTTGGCCTTCTCTATTGTCTTGGTGGCTTCTACCACCTGAGAACAGAGGCAGAAAAATGTTAGATGTCATGCCAGCTGGACGCCTGAGGATCCATTAACAGAATTGGGGCTTTTACCTCCTTCATGTAGCCTCGTATCCTGCTTTCACAGTTGTACCTCATGTAGGCAGACTTTGTCTTAAATCGAGCGTCAACGCCTGAAACGAAACCCCACTTTACAACACACTCAACTCAACAGATACATCTGGACTCACAATAAGTGTTTTTTATTGCTAAATTAGTTGCAATATCTGCTTTCATACTGTACTAATTAGAAAATGATTCTGTCGACATATTAACTGTATAAATCACTTCAGGACCAATTGTTACCAACACGTGTGACCCACATGTGATCACTTGTGTCCAGTGCACATCTCTTCAGTCATCAGTTACTGCAACATCTACTCAATACAGACTTTGGTGGCAGTGGCAGTTTAAAGCTTAATAAAACATTAGAAAGTCTGTCCTGGGAGACACTTGGTTGTTCACTTTAAAAGTGACAGCTGTGTAAATAATGAAACAAGGGAGAGAAATTCAAACCCTGCATCACTTCTCATATTGGTATAGATGACTTATCAAGGTGTCAAGAGGGTGTCAATTCTCGGTTACAGAAACTGTTGCCACATTTCTGATGTGAGACAGGTGGTGGAAGCACACTTGGACCATTCGACTGTTATTTTGGTGGAGCACACCATGAAGCTTTCAGTCAGATGTCTGATGTTCCTCATTCTAAAGCCTGTATCATGCCTGAGATGTGCAAGTTAATTATAAACAGTCAAAGCTTCCCAGTTCTCAAACTGAAAAGTTTATTACACCCGACAGCATGAAAAATGTGGAACAAACACCAGACTGAGTTTTGTGTTTCACAGAGCCTGACTGCAGAAAGAATGTTCGTCCTAAGAGAAGAACGAATATAAAATTTCTGGACCCTCCACCTTTTAGATTATGAAATATCCTTCCCTCCTTTATCTAAGTTCACATTCTAAACAGAACTAAACATGGCCACAACTCAAGGAGTTTACTGTATTTGTAATTTGTCACAGCAGAAAAAAGTGTCAGCGACAACAAGCGCTGTCTAGCACAGTTTATCTTCTAAACTTTTTGACATTGTTGTTGCCATTTGTTGAACTGAATCATTTATCATGAGGTAAGAATATTTGTGTTTTAACATGCAAAGGATCTTTAAACAAGTATTTCCAGGGTTTTTTTGTCATTGTGGCAGCAATATGTTGGCATACTGACCCATAAACTAAGCACCTCAAGTGCGGCTAGCCAGAATCTCTACTGAACTTTGTACCTTTGAACCAGTCTTCATCGTCCGTTCTGTTCTCCAGGTCGGATCTGTCCTCTAGGTTCTGCATCAGGTCAGTCAGGATTTTACGCATCTTAGGAGCTTTCTCATCGGATAGGAGCCCTTTGGCCGCTTCGATGATGGCATCGCCGTACAAGCTTGCGCTCAGTAACTGACTGATGTCATACACAACTGGAATTAGAAACACAAGGTTTATAAGGGGTGTTCATAATTAAAACTTTCGTCTCGATATTCTTAAATGTTGTGCGAGGTTGATTCACCTCCTCCGCTCCATGTCTGATCTCGGGAAAGAATGACAAGTTCAGTGTTGTCCGGCAGAGTCTTGAAGTATTCATCTGTCACTTTGGTCCCGTCATCATACAAACAAACATGTGCACCTGAAAGTGGCAACTGGAGATGAGGACGACATAAAAAAAAAAGTTTAAATTCAAGTCAGAAGTACATCCATTTTAAAGGTTCTTTTAATTTCGAAGGACAAACTCTCACAAATACTGAACTTATTCTGTAAAATGTCTTAACTTACACGCTGGGGATGCCCACCGTCTCTCACTCATTATCTTACACGACAACCAGTGTGAGTACAGTGATATCAATCTATGGTCAAGCCTACCCCAGAAGTAGGGACAAGCCTGGACTACTGTTTGCTGTATCATCTCAAAAAGCTGTGTGCAGAATGTTCAGACAGTCTGGACACGATAGAATCTTAATAATATGCAGCTCGTGTTGTTTTTTATAGATAGAAATATTATCTTACACCAGTGACACAGTCTGTTCACATTAACGTCATACGTTTATCTTGTGTTTTGGTACACTGAGTTTAATCGATATGAAACACACTTGGTCATATGCAAAATTTTTTTTTTAAAAAAGGAACCACATGTTGAAAATGATCTTTAATATGAAATATCTGCCTTGCCACTTGTTTTGGCATATACATTATATTTATACACACTGGTTTGTGGTAATGTACAGTATATACTTTGTTAATAATATATATATTTTTTAAAGTTGTATCTGTAACCTGTTGCTGCCTCTCTGGTCTGTTTGTGTGCTGCTGTCATGCTAAAATTCATACAGTCTTATCTAATATGCAGATAACTGTGTCAGGAACATGTGAGCATATCTCTTGTCCGAAAGTTATGTGAAAATGATTTCTTCCCACAGTTTGGAGATTCACCATTATCTTTTTTATCACTGACACACTAAATTCAACAACCGTGTCTGACCGTGTCAGGTGTCTGACTGTCCTGTCCTGACATCCTCAAACAAGAGAAAGCGGAACAGGCGGTGACTTTTACAACCGTTAAAAACAAAGCCGAGGACCACATACCTGTAATAACTTGCAGCCTTTTTTAAGTAACTCCTTCACATCCTTTGCTGCAACTCCGTACTTTCTGCTGTCATTGCAACTCCTAATTTTCACAGGTTTAATTTTCCCGAAGAGACCAAACATCGCACTCCTTTCAGTTTTGTACCTACCGCTTCCGTTCTCTTCCTCTACAGGCTGCACGCACGCAGCGCTGCTGTGCTGCTGCCCTCTACTGTTTGTCTTCCGCCACTGTCTTTGTTTGATGGTAAGGTTCACTAAGTATTCAGATATTTCACTGAAGGAACGATACCATACTAAATAAATAAATAAAATGATGATACAATTACTACTACTACTACTACTACTACTAATAATAATAATAATAATAATTATTATTATTATAAAAATGCCTTATCAACTAAATGAGAAAAAAACAACTTTAAATACTCATTATGCAGTCTTGCCTTAATGTCAGAGTCATTTTATTAGGTATTATTAGGCTTACATTTTATTACATTGATTCGTTATTCATATTAAATTAGTAAACAGCATTTAGTACCTCAAATGTACAGTGGCTGGTAACTGCAAAACAAAATTTCAGCACTTGTAAAAGTGTTTTGCATTTTGTAATTTTGTTGCCATCTTACAAATGTCATGTCAAGGTACTGACTGGTAACATATGTTTTCCACGTAGGACAGAAAAAATGGGAGGCAAAGATGTTCTGTTCTGTTTATATTTAGAAAGTGTTGAGCTACTATAGGAATGTCATAAGTAGTCAATAAATTTTGGATCCAGAGGAACCAATCATATAAAAATGTCCCATAACTAATAAAAGCAATAAAACAGTTGAGTAATGCCCTCAACTTTCACACTTGACTTCTTGGCTGTGGGAGGGACTCTTTCTAATGTCTATTTTGAGCATGTGCAGTATTACTCACATGGAAGCATTCATCCTATCTTGGCTGTATCTGACATTTTTTGGGAGATTGTCTCTAAGGGCAGCCATTTCACGCAACATTTGAATGGATCCCCCTTTATCCCAGACACAGACCACCAGGTGAAAAGAAATAAATAAAGTTTTGGAGCAAAAAAAGCCACAGCCAGAATACATATTTACAGCTTCCTGTAAACAGTAAATGTTACTACTATAGCTACTACTACTATTACTTTAAATAATAATGTTAATAATTTATAATATCATATTAAAGTAATAAATAATTGTTTCGGTTATGCTTATTACAAAGTTTATTTATTGTAAATATGCAGTAAGCTTTGCTTTGTTTGTCATATTTACTGATAACCGTGGGCTGTACTCTAGACCTGCATGGCAACGTGAACATTACCATAGTAACTGATGCAGTGCGATGGGCAATACCAAATGAGAGGTTTACAGGTTTAAAGATGCCAACTGCGAAATTTTATTTAGATGTTCAGTTTAGGGATAGAACGACACTTTGCATAAACGCATTACTTTTTACGTGAAACCAATACAGTTGTATTATTCTCTTCACTCATGGATACTTTTGACGAAGTCATTGGTTAACTCGAGTAACCCCTATGCGCTGAGTAGGAGAATCCGATTTCAATATGGCGGCCGCGGGTTTGAAAATCTGAACAGGCAGAGAAGATAATATTCGTAGTAACATCACGGCTGTGCTCTACTATTCTGATTTTTTTTTTTACAATGTTATTCTCATTTTTCTAGTGACAAAATAATATGGTAAAAACAGAATACATGTCAACCATGGCGGACGGCTGGAAAGAAGTACTTGAGAGAAGCCGGTTGGTTCCCCCGCCCAGGCAGACTGTCCGCCTGGCTGTGGAAAGCCACTTCACCCAGTCCCAGGGCTTCCAGCTCAGCCTCAGCCGGCTCACTGCTGCTCACCTCCCGCAGGTGACTGCTCACAGCTAACGCTAAATGCTTGGTATAGATGTAGAAACAGTTCTGCTCACTACAGAAATACCGTCGTGGTTAAACGCACCTAAATGCTACGTTGTTTGTAACTGTGTGGAGTACTGACTTTGGGCTGTCATTGCATAGCAACGGTATGATAAAGGCCTAACATTATACTCTATCTCGCCCCTATACTTAAAAGAATTTGCAAAGCTCCGTCCAAAACTTTTATTATTGGCGGTTACCTTGCATTTTATTAAGCTGTCAGTTATGCTGACGAAATAAAATACCAGTTTAAGCCTCCTGCGGATCCTCTTGTAAATTTGGTTTAGAGATAATCCACCAAACGCCACTCCAGTTAATCTTAACTGGTACAGTTGTTCCTCACTAAGTGCTTGCTGCCTCCATCCATTGGAAAAAAAAGTTTTGTGGACAAAGTATTAATTGGTGCATTAAGTGTATGCAGAATTTAGGGTTTATGCTTCAACAACTTTGCTGTTGATGTTTCAGCAACTTTAACTACACTGAGGATTAACCTTTCTGATGTGGGCGTCTTCTCTTTTCACTCACAGGAGGTGTCAGAGGGGGAACAAAATGTGACCTACCAGCTGCGAGTGACCCTCTTTGATAGAAATCACCAGCAGTTCTTTGGGAAAACATGGAAGAGTCGACCTCAGAGGATGAAAAACAACAAGATCTCCTTCAATGAGGTAGCTTTATTATAACAGGCTTTTACTGAAACGAGCCCGGATGACACACAGCTGTGCTTTACCTTAAACTCCTCGTGATGTTTTGATAAGGAGTGATGATTATATAGTAAAATCGATGCCCATTCAAGCATAGATTACATTTATTTAGAGCAGCCATTATTGAATTAAAAGCATCTCAAAACATCCACCACTCAAGGCTTTAAATTACCGGTGATGATTGGACGGTGTTCTGCTCCACTCTTGAGAGTGTTGCCAGCCTAAACACAGCAAGTTACAAACTGCTCTGATTGCCAATAAGTGATTCCAATTGTACATTTGCATTTAGTCACGTAGCAGACGCTTTTATCCAAAGCGACTTACAGAAAACAATCAAGGTACAGTGTGATAAGAAAGTGTTAGTGCAACAATAAGTGCTATGACAATTGACAAAGTTGTATCTAAATCCCATGTTACTAGTGGTCCAGTCCATTTTCTCAACATGCAAGTTGAAGATAAGCACATTTTTATGTAAAGCAACAACTTGTGAGAAATATGACAGGAGGATTCTACAGAAGAAGATTATGGATACAGTACAAATTACATCAACTACCATTGCTTTGTGGTAGATACAATGACTCAAATGCTAATCAGGCAAATTAGTCTTCAGGTAGTTCTGGAGGTCAACAGGTTAATAGGTTTTAGAATTTAGTAATTAAATTGTCAATACAGCCCCTAACAATAGCAATGTTTAAGTTCAGAAATATAACATCCATTGGTCAGATCACATCAGAATGTGGGTATGGTTTGATCAGCTCACAGTGATCTGTCAAAATAAGCAAACAACCCGACTAGGGATGGGAGATATGGCCTTATTAATCCTTTATTATAATTCTATGCTTCAATAATTTTCTGAAATATCAGTAAAGTAATAGAATACTAATCCAATGAATTAATTACCACAAAAGGTAATGTATCAAATTGATGCAAAAGTTCCCCAAAAATCCCTTTACTGATTTGTAAAACTGCCCGATATAGGAGGAGGAGTAGGAGAGCCATGACAGCGTATTTAGTGCAACAGTACTAAAAGGATGGTCACACAGATGTCAGTCAAACACAGTTAAAGTATGGTCATGTTACATTTCTATCCTACAAAATTGTCCCTAATTTGGCCCCTGAAAGAGGGTGTGATATCAATTCTCTGGTGGGAGTGATGAATAGATATTGATCAGAGATCACAAACTGTGAACAATATACAGTATAAGAGCTGTTCTACACTTTGTAGTCTGACAGCGTGATAATGTACCTGTGAATCCAGCCGGTTAGCACTGAAACTGAAAAAGCCTGTTCATATTCGTCCATTGCACTTGCTTCACTAGAAGTGAATGGAGACAGGGGAGAAAAAGTGTGTAATTTGGAAGTGTATCTGTTTAGATGAGGGCTAATCACCCTTTGTGAGTGGACCAAGAGTGTGTGAAACAATTAAGGGAGTTGATAACGTATCGTTGTTTGGCCGTACATGTTTAGATGTCAATGTTCTTGGAGCAGTTGTGCTTGGCTTTGCATTTCTGTAATCTTTTTACAGGTAAAACCCTGAAAACATCTCATTCACGCCTTCTGCTTGTTGTGAGGCCACCAGCAGTGAAATGCTGACAGTCTCAGATAGTTGAGAATTTGCTGTGTTTTGCTATTTCAATTCAGTCTTTTTTCACACTCCCACTGAACAGATGTGATTGAAAAGATTGATTGATTTCCAGGCTGCATGTACTGAGTATTAGAATTTAACATCTAATGGTTTACCGAGCAGTATTTTGGCCTCCTTTTAATGTGCTCACAGTTGCAACGCATTAGTTCCTCGCTCATCCTCACATGTGAGCAACAACAAACACACGGCATCTCGCTGTCACTGTCATTACAGGTTTAACTTTAACGATCGACAGGTTCAGCGGCCCTGCTCAGAACCAGCGCCGGTTTGTTAGCAGCAGGGACACGAACCCTGTGAGGAGTGCAGTGAATTCAGAATGAACTATTTCGCTTAACCACATCCATCAATCACATTACAACATTACAACTAAGTTGTGTGGAGACTTTGGCCATGGCTGTATTTTGCTTTAGACTAAATTGCAGCGCTGCACACTGAGGCAGGCGGCCAGGCACCCCAACCAACTGTTCGTTTTACAAGCTTTAAGTGCATTTATGCTGGTGTGCTGTAGATTTGTTGAATCAGGTTGAGAGGATTTAGAGCGAGAAGTGTTATCACTATTTAGTTTGTTTGTTCAGCTTTTATAACATGGTGATTGCTTGTAGTACTCGTCCCAGCTTTCTACCCTAGCATAATTTTATTAAGTCTATTTGAATAAACTCGATCATTTCAGTAGAGTATACTTTTCTATATGAATTCTCAATATTTACAACATGAATCTGTATTACCTACTTTTGCCGTAACGTGATCAGGACTAAACTTTTCATACTTCAACAGAATTTTACTGCCCTTTCTACTAACTCTTTTTTTCCATAACTGCTTATTCTTATCACTGTTGCTGAGGGTTGGATCCAACACCAGCCCATATTGGCCGAGAGGCAGGACACACCCTGGACAATTTGCCAGTTCATCGCAGGGCTGACGCAAACAACCATTCATGCTCACACTCACACTTACACCTATGGGATATTTATAGTCACAGATTAGCCTATTAACCTAGGGGCCAGCGCAGTGGTGCAGTGGTTAACACTGCCGCCCAGCAGGCTGGGACGTCCCTGTGGGAAGTTTGCATGTTCTTCCTGTGAGTGCGTGGATTCTCTTTGGGTGCTCTGGCTTCCTCCTGCAGTCCAAAGATAGGCAGGTTAATAGGTATTATGAACTATTACTCAGTAATACACATAATGCTGTGTCGGTTAGTGGGTTAATTCATGTTTCAAGTGACAGTAAATTGATTGACCCTTTTGATAATTGTTTAATTATTTTAATCATCCAGTCAAAAACATCCAAACACAATCTGATTACAGCACCATTTAAAGACACCATATTGAGCTAACTTCAGATAGACATTGCTCATAATCACTTTGACATTTTAGAGCCTCCACCATCAATCTGTTAATTAATACATACATCATGCATCTTTATAACAAGATGCTTTCCACCACTGACAAAATCACTGGAGTCAACTGCTTGTTGTGAGCCTGAAGCACTGCTCCTCTGGTGATGTGGTAATAATTTTAGTTTTGTTTCCTCATGCCATCACTTTTAGCTTCATTTTAATGCTTGTATGCAGATTGTGTTGCTGAAAGCAGTGTTTGTTGGCGACATTATCAAGACAAACGGGCAACTACAACCATTAGGACGTCATTATTTTATGGTTTGGAGGTAAATTTGGTGTACTTATGGCAGTATTTATTGTAATTGAATATCCTATATTGAGAGGGATAGTATTTCTGCTGTGGTTGAGCTCCTTTAAGGGAGAAATACTAAATACTTACTGATTTATTGACATGGGATTGTAGTTTTCCCCGTGAGTCAGTGAATAAAGTTGGCCTGCAGTTTCAGTTAAATGTGAAGTCCGAATTAAGTCTACTGCTGATTTCAACAATGGTTGGAAAAGGTAAGAGTCTTTTCTCTTCTGTAATCATGATTAGAACAGAACAAAGAAACACTTTTTTTGATGTCATACTATGTGACGTACTCTTTGAAAGTTGTGCTTTGATGATGAAATTTCCAATTACTTCTTGAAAATGCTAAGAATATCACAGCTACAGATGACTCGAGACACAAAAGACGGAATATACGGTACTGATATTTAAATATGCCATAAATCAAATTGTCAAAATGGTATCCATTCAACTTGAAAGGACTTTGTTTAGCCAGGCACCCTCCGGTCTGTCATTTCCATGCTGCTTTGGTGGCTTCTTTCCTGTACAATAGGTAAAGCTAAAACTGATGTCTTCGAAAAAACTCTTTACATGTCATTGTCCAATCCAGAACTTTTCTAGTCAGATGTGAGGAAATGAGATCTAACTGGGCAAACCTACGGCACCACATTACTTAAAAAAAAAAAAAAAATCCTGGTTTAAGCCAAAGATGCTCAGTGTGATACAGTTGGTCAATGCCACAGAACTTTTGAGAACTCAAATTCATTTAACTTAGATTGATTCTTTATTTTGGTTTATTCCATCAGCTATTGGCCATCATAGTAGTGCCTGTGGCTAAAAAAAATCAAAGTAAGACCAGACTCGTCACTTGTTGTTGAGGTGTCTGACAGATGTCTGAGACAAACAGTGTTGAAATAAGCTACTTCTTCAGTTCACACATTGTCTATCCCTTCACCAAGTTCTATAGGAGAGCACTTTTTCATTTTTAAAAAAAGAAGCAAAACATCTTAAATGTTAAATGTTGTCTTAATACAAGCAACCTTACAAGAATGTCTAATGATGAAATGCAATCTAAAATAGACCAGCTTTTCATTGTATTAGTCAAAAAGATTACAAATCTGGTGAGATATTTCATGCCAAGTTGTGATATCATTTCCCAGAATGCAGCAGGCACAAGTATTAAGTTTGATATCCTGTAAAGCCTCCTGGTGACGAAATGCTATATACACAAAGCAACTAGTGAGTCCTTCTGGTCCTGGTAGTAGTCCTGGTTCTGGTAGTATTGAGCCCCTTTGGTGAAACAGGAAACAAAGGCAGGAAGTCCTATAAGATGTAACTAAACAACCATCAAAAGCAATGAAAAGATGTGTTACTGTCACACTATCCTTAGATTTAGCAAATGAAAGCAGCTCATCAACACAAAGTGCTTTAGAATGACAGTGTCAGTGTCAGTAAAACATTAGAAGCAGACCCTTTGTGCTGGTTCATTTTCGTAAGAAACTTTACTCATTGTCTTTTTGGTAATTAATTTCCTATAATTAATTGCAGCCTCTCATTTGGAGTAATATTCATGCTGGAACAAACAAGTTATATCTGTGCAGGAAGGGAGGAAGAATGAGGAATCAAGGAAGGTTTTTCTCTATGTATGTAAATCCACTCCATTTGGCAGCCATCTTTCATCCAGGCACTTTTGGGGATCTGCCCATCAGTTTGAGAGAACAAAAAGTCGAGCAGCGAATATTTGTCCCCTCTGTTATCTTACCTTACCTCCTATGGGAATCAAAAGCCAGAAGCCAGGTTCAAATAGACAACTGCAGCTCTGCTGATAGAAGTTTTTTGGCATCTTGTTGCAACAAGAGTCACTATTTAAGGAAGTATTCCTGCTAGTGGATTGCTTGAGCCTTGAACGAGTTGAAAGATGCAGTCTAACTACATAGACCGCCAGAGAAGTTTCTTGGGGAAGGGTCATCAGTTTTGAACTACAAAATGTGCCCCTATGTAGTCTCGTCCCTTGAAAATGTGTCTCCCAGCATCATGTTTACCATCCCTTCCAAGTCACTCTGTTATTTTTGAACAGATATCTGGAGAGCAGCTGGATATCTGTGTTCTCTCTCAATCAAACATCTGAAGGTCTCTGCACGTCCTGGTTGGCGGCCAGTCACCCACCGCTTTATGATTGCGTCAGAGCACTGCTGAGCTCTTCTGTAGCCTGCAATGTTGAAGATGCCTGATCTGCTTACAGTGTGAGCTGTTGTACATGCTGTTTTGAGAAAATCTTTTTAATGGAAATCATGAGCTGTAGCTGGCTGACAAATGCAGAGTGTTGCATAAGCCTTTTTTTTTTTTTTTTTAACAGACACACCAATGAGTCACAGCTATGGCACATTTTGATTTCCAGTTTTGTCACCATCTGTTTTCTGTCCTTTCCTCTGCTTGATGTTCCTTTGATCGAACAATCTCTCACAGTGTACGGCCTTACTTTGATCCACCATTATAGTCATAGCCTGTATAAAAACCCACTTGGTATCCCAATAAGCGTCCTAATCCCATTATCCATCCAGGGTAATAATATAAACCACATCATATCCTATCAGGATGATAAAGTGGGCCTGGCCCTCTCTGTGTCGTGCCGCAAGAGCTGCACTAGCGTTTTTTATTGGATTTGGCCCGATGCACTCGCATTCATGCTGGTGTTTATGAGTGGCAAATTGCTGTTTGATATCCAAATAATGTCAGAGGGGGGATCCTCTCCTGAGTTACAGGAGCTCGGTGAAAATTGCAAGGGCCCCCCCCCCCCCCCCCTCAGTCAGCCATGATGGATTGGTTTTAATATCGGGTGAAAAGCAAAGATGCGAAGTGATTAAAGAGAGAAAGAGAGGGCCTTACTAAATCTATTTTCTTGCTTTGTGCCTGGATTTCTTTCTTCCCGAGCAGAGACAAGACGTCTTGACAGTGACGACGTCTGCTGCCTTTTGTGTGCTGCCGCTTTTTTTCTTTTTTTGAGGTGCCAAGTCTGACTTATTAAGCTTTTGTTTTGAAAGCAGAGTGCACATTTCAGGAGAGTTTGAGAGGTTTGTCAATGCTTTAATGGTTTTCGGATTGCGTGAAAACTGCTTTTATGTATGGGATACAGCAAGTATAGCATAAGAGAGAGAAATCATACTGAAAATTTAGGCCCTTAGTTGTCTGTTTGCGTGGCTGCACAGAGTGAAATCTAGGTTACTGTACATTCCTTTTCACTGGTCTCTGATGCTGAGGGAAAGTAAGCCCATTTTATCTTTAGTGTGCCTTTACAAAGCAGTCTTTCCACAGCCTGTGAACTAATGTCCCTTCTTTGCCTTCTTTTTATCGTGTGACAAAATCCAGTATTTCCTAAAACACACTACACTTACTCTTTCTCTCCGGTTGCTGGTTTTCTCAAATCATGACTCAGATTATTAAACAGCTGTTAGGATATTTTCTACAGGGTGGCTCTACTTGCTCTTCTCTAATGTAAAGTAGTGGGAGCTGTGGACAGTAGAGGGCAATGTTGTGCTACAGACGGCACAGGCGGCGGAGTTGAGAGACTAGAGGAGGCAGAGAAAAATGTGCATCCTTCTGCATTGTCTCTCACTGTGATCACTCCATTTGAACTCCCTGCCTTCACAGGGAGCCAGTGGTTTCTTCTCACATGTGCAACATTATCAGGCCGACAGCTGGGCTTCGGAGAAAAGGGCAAGTTTTGTTCCTGTCTGTGCAACCCCTGTTTTTGTAGGTCTCCAAATGCTGTTTGGCATGACACAGGTAGCACACACATATAAACATGAGTATTCCTCTACCCTTCGTTTCTTTGTGCCTCCTCTTACCTTTGACCACTTGGCTACCCCTGACTCTAAAACCTCTAACCTTAACCTTACCCCAAACTAAAGGGAGAGCAAAGCAGAGTGAACTATCATGTCTCGAGCCCCCACAATGCGATGGAAACAACACGCCTCACCGCCATACACGGCAACACGCGAACACTTCAAAGCACTGAAAAGCAGAAGAAGACAGTGCACCGATGGGAAAACATTTGGACATCAGTCATGCAATTCCCCCACTTTTGTTTTTTGAATAGTTGTTCTCTAAAGAGCAGGCTGCTTTCAAAGTGAAGATTCCCATATGGTTTAAAGTTGGAGTAATAAAAGCGTAGCATTCACATTCATCCTGCAAAGCACAGGTTCCTCCTTTAAGTGTTCAATAGGTTGCCAAATTTAAGCTGTCAGTGCTGTAACAAAGCCAGTTAAAGCCTCCACCCCTTGCATTTTTTTTGCCTTGCTCTCTAAAATGAGACACACACTCCAGAAAGCCTGGCTCAGCTGAAGGAAAACTCCTGTGAATGTGGTATATTTGTTATTGTGGGCAACATACAGAGTGTTTCACACTCTATTACGTATGACTGACTGAGTAAACCGGCCCCTGGCTGAGTGACATATTTTATGGATATTTCATATCATATTCACTGCATAACAATAAGTGTACAGAACAACTGATAAACTGTGCAGTTAATCAACAGCGAACACAATAACCACAGGAGGTTCGTGTCAAATGAGTGACTAAAAAGGAACTTTTTTATATAATTCTCTGTCTGTTATATGTCCTCTTTATTTCTAAGAATCATACATACTTTTTTTTATCTGATTCATTTATTTATGTATTTTCAAATTCAGTGTTTTATTTTTCCTGATGCTTGGCCACTGTCCTGTTTGCTCTTTGGAATGAGGCTGTTTAGCAGAGAGTGAAGGCTCTGTGAATATGGCTTATGTTCAAGGCTAAATGTGCAGATACTTGTTTTGTGTTGGACATATATCTGTGGACACTGACAAATAAAATAATTAAATCATCTCTGAACCGGAGTCCTGAAATGGACAAAATGTAGGAAAAAGGTCAGCTTTGGGGGTCCATGGTCTAGTACCACTGACTTTTAAAGAAGTCTAATATGATGCCTATAAAAGCATGCAATGATAATGCCATAGCTGTGTAAATAAAGAGCGTGTTTTATATGTATTACTATAGATACTATTTCATAATTCTGTAAATAAAATAGGGACATTATCAAAAGAAATGAATTGTTATTCTTTGTGTAATAACTCTCATGCATGTGCAGCATTTGCTGGCTTTCCATCCATCCACTATTTTAAGGTTAGCCCACTCTTCTAGCCCACACATTTTAACCTGTTTGCTATAAAGTTGTAAACAGCACCACAATATAGTCACACAGTGATTACATGCATCATTAGCAGATGGCCACATGTAGGGAAAGCCTTCAGTTAAATGAATGAGTGGTAGTCAAGTAACGGTCCAGACCTCTGTAATAATCTCTCAGAAGTAATTAGGTGTTAATTGTTAAGTGTTTAGCAAAGGAAAAAGCAACAGTAGTCACATAAAATAATCGGCAGCTACAGTGTGAAAGCATGTTAGCAAAATGTTGCATTTGAATATTTTGCGTTAATTGCTCTGCACACCCGTGATCCACCCACACAGGTGTTTTCACTTGGCTTGGTCAGACCTGTCGTCAGCACTTGATTGACAGTTCAGTTTACACTTAAGTATGCTGAGGTCGGCGACATCACGTCATTTCCAGCGTATCTCTGCCCAATGTAATCCCGAGCAGAGGTGCAATTAGACATGATATCAACTTTCCGGGCACGCAGAGCCTTTAAGCACCAATGTTCATTCTTGACCTTGGAAATAGTTTGACAAAACAGTTCAAACTCAAGCTCCACTTAATATTTGTCGTACAGAATCATGTCTTATGGTAGCTGAGGCAGAAAAAAAAAACAGCTAGGGGGTTTTGACTTTTGATGTCAGACATCCTGCAGTGAAGGAGACAGTGAGAGGGCCAACTGACTAGAGATGTGACCATGGACAATATATGGTGGTTTGAGGCTGTACTATCAGCATGGTAATTTCCTCAAAATGACTTCCTGTGTAAGCATGCTAATGTTTTCTAGTTATTTATTTGGGTTATCACCATAATCACAAAACAACCTGATAAATGACTTGTTTTTTCTTTTAAGCATGTTGTTTTAATCAATTTCACAGAACATCATTATTTCATTAAATTAACCTTTTATTAGGATGTCTAATGAATGTGTAAGTGTGTAGGTGGTGTTTGCTGTAATGGTGCAATTATCACCTTTTATTTCATATGCATGGATAACACTTTGTAGCCTATGGCTTCTTCAACCTGTTGCTGCAGATTTACATAACTGCCTTTTGATAAAAAGCCCTGTTCTTCGCGTGTGGAAAGCTTCAGAGACTGTCAAATTGACATGGCATAGACACGCGCGCACAGCACCACAGAGACCGGTTATTGACAGCAGTCCACGCCGCCTTGCCGTGTACGTGCTCCATTGTCTTCGAGGCTTAAGCGTCACACCTGGTTGGAAAGTGTTGTGCATAGCTGTAATTATGCCATCCGTCTGTAAACTGTCAGATTTAAAGCAGAATGTTTTTGTACTCTTTCATGAGCTGTGTGTTAAACAGCAGCTAATGTTAATATGGATCAGGATAAGCATTTTTGCTCTGCAAAAACAACTGTACTGTAATGCTGTGTTTTTATGTTTTTTCCTATGTGTCGACACCTTCACCCCATTTGATATTCAGCTCGTGTAACTATACTTTTTCTCATTCATTCCTAGTTTTCCACGACAACAAATACACATTAACAGGGAATTGTAAACGGTACCACCACTGTGGCAAGTGTGTTGGTCGATACGTGTATTGACCAGGGAAGCGCGGTGGTGCAGTGGTTAGCACTGTCACCTCACACCTCACAGCCTTGGCCTCTTGTCCAATGCCAGCTGGGATTGGCTCCAGCCCCCGCGACACTGATAAGGATAAGCGGTTACAGGAAATGGATGGATGGATGTATTGACCAATATAATTGTAGTGCTTGGTAGACCTTTCATATGGAGAACAGGGGGAAGAGTAAAAATATTCTTGTTATCAGTGTTAGCCTAAAGGAGAGTGGTAATATTCTTTTTACTGTTGACAATGAATGAAGCCTGATATATCTTATTAGTCTGTTCCATTGCATTGTTATCCAAAAGCTGGCACTAGGTGACATGTAAGCTTAGGCGGGATCTATTTTTTTTTATGTACAGTACCTTCCTGACATTTCACTGGGATATATGGTATATGACAGTGTTGTTTACAAAAAAAACAACAACAACATAACAACACCATAACAACAACGTAAGCTGCTGGTGATAGAGGTCATAGTAGCATGCATGACATTGTCTAGTTCATGACCACAGGACTTGTGTTGTTGGGTTCAAATACTTAAAGCTTGTAGAGTAATGAATAGATAGGAAATAAGCGCCCTACCTCTGTAGATTCTATAGGCGTGTTGCGGCAGCGGCAGCCGACACATAGGTGGACTGAAAGATGATGCGGGTGGTGGAGGCAGACTTGACAGCTGAATAAAATCATGTGGTTAATAAACTGCGTTTGTAGTTGGAAGAAGTCATCTCAAGATAAAGTTATATGTGGCAGTATTTTCATGACTTCATATACCGCTCACAGTTTCCATCTTTCTCAGCTCAGACGCCTGTTCCACCAGTAGAGATTGACCTCAATACAGCGTCTCTCCATATCAGTTTAAAGAGGAACATCAGTATTTTTGACCCTAACCCTACCCTTGGGGTTTCTAAATATCCTGGTATACTGGTAATGACACGTTTCTTCATTCTTATCAGCACAGGTGCTGTTTATTTTGTCAGTGCCCAGCTATTTTGGGAAATGACACATCCTTTAAAACGATTTTGCAGTACATTTTTTTTAAATTATAGATTGACTTCTTCTTCAGCATCTAGCATCCGCTAGAGAGACCGGGTAGGGAAGTCCAAGTATTCACAGACACACCAAAACATTTCTGGTTTTTGTCCTTTTCATGAAATTTGCTGACAACATAAAACCAGCCTTATCCTCCAACATATTGAACTATGCTCCCGTATAAATGCTTGTGAGCCCAAACCGGCCCAAAGGAGTCGTGCAGTCCCTCCTTTGAACTGCTAAGTGCCCAGATAAATGGCCAGCAGTAAAACATTGTCTTGTTACGTTCTATCTTCTATTCTGTGTTGTCTTTTACAAGGCATGGCACTTCCTACAGTAAATGTGGTGAGCCCATGAAATCTGCCTGTGTGAAAAGCCATATGATTGATGGACAAAGGAGCTGCTATGGCAGTACAGACAGGCCTTCAGCTTACCTCGGGGCTTAATTCCTTCTCCCTACTGGCATGCCACACTAAGAGATATACACTTCAATTATACATGGGGATGGTGGGAGGTGTAGGCTCTGCTGCCTTGCTTGAGAACTGATCAATATTTCAGCTCCAAGGGGACCAAACATCTAGCAGAGCAACTGCTGCTTAACAGCTTTACACACTGGAGTGGCACAGCCCGAAATACACAGCGATATACTGTAGGTGTGTGTGATCGAGGGAATTCAGGGGCCACAAAAGCTGCTGCCGAGGTGACAGTAGGGAGAGATGAGAGCCTCGAGGAGGTGTTAGGTGTGTGTGTGTGTGTGACTTATTTTTTACTGTGTGGTGTGTATTGACTGAATTCTTACTTGACTTACCCGACTCTCCTTCCTCCATCCCTATCTCATTTCTCCTACCGTCACCTGAGTTTTTTTTCCCCTCAACACATGCAAACACACACCCACGCACACACACACACACACACAGGCACACACAGTGAGCTTGTCCATATGCCACTCTGCTCTCAGCACTCCCGGAGGTTTGCATTGCCTGTGTGTGGGGTAGAGTTGCAAAGAGAGACACTGAGACAGAGAGAAAGAAAGGAAGAGATTCTGTCTGTCTTGTACTTTGTTGTTACAGGCTTTGACATGTCAATTCCAACTTGAACTTTTTGTGTCTGAACTCTGCCAGTGTTCCTCCGATTCTTTCATCATTGTATATTTCCTGCATTCCTTTGCTATTGTGATGCAACTTCTGAGCACTCAGTCAGTGCCCACAGTTTGTCTGTGAGGCATTTCAGACAGAATTTACAAAATGTCAGGAGACCAAAACCCGGGTGACAAACTAAGACTTTACCCAGCGAGTGCTGAGATCTGTCATTGGCAAAGCTGGGGGATGTTGTCGAATGCAGGATCTTTGGGTTTTGTTGGAGTCAGTGACAAGGCAGGAAACAACACCACTTACACTAAAAACGAGGAACAGGGACTTGGGGAAAAGGTTTAGGGAGTTGTGCTGATGAGAAGGTTTTCATTGTGTGCTGGAATGCATTATGGAAACAGGAGTCAGTGTTGATGATGACAACATGTTTAAAGTGTCACTGAAGCGAGTTAGCTATAAGGAGAATGTCAGAGTTACTACACTTCTGCTGTTTCTTTCATCTTGTTCATTTCTCATCCGCCGCAGATCCAGGGCATTTAGCCTGTCAGGACACATGTAACTCATAGTCAATATTCCCTCTGCTTTCAGGACCGTAGTCAGCTCTCAACTTCATCCATTATTCTTGAGACAGATTATCTGCCTTTGTCAGTGTCTGTCCTCTTCATAATGTATCTAGAGAGAGAGAGTTTGCTTGTTTCTCTCAGATAATGTGAATAACAACGTGTTTTCACACAGCTTTTGCTGCACTCACTGTGGGTGCATGAGGACGATGAGTTTAGTCTAAAGTTGCCAGGTCTTCCAGCCATACATTATGTGACAATCCTAGCAGGCCAAAAATAATGCTGCGGGCCGCATGAAATCTGACCATGGGCCGTGATTGGCCCCCGGGCCGGACTTTGGACATGTGTGCTTTAAAGGATGTTACCTAAGGATTCTGGGGACCCCTCCCCATCATTTTAATAGCACTGTCATCATGTCAAGCCTCTCCCTTGACCAGCATTTTGACTCACGTCGATATTACAAAAAACGAATGCAAAGATTTCCTTGACATTTCTCCTTTCATCTTTTTAGAAATCTAAAGACAGATTTCCATGAAATTAACTGAACATTTCTGCTCCTCAGATCCTGAAAGAAGCTTTCATCTTGTGCCACCCTCCAGCCAAAATGTCAGTTTTTCTTTTCCATTAATCACTAACCATCAAGAAATCTAAATGGTAGCAAAGCTCTTAGACTTGTTAGTTTTTTAAAAAATGTAAACAACCCTTAATTCTGCAGTTTGTGCAGTGTTTCCCTGCGTGACCTTGACTTGCTTTTAATGTTGCTTCTCTGCTGGACATTGCGAGGACCCAAATCATAAGCTCCAAAGCCTTTGAGTGGCTCATGATATGAATGAGTGAATTTTTCAGGTGCAGGAGTACAGGCAAACTTTGACTGAATGTAGTCAGTGCTAGAGTATTGGGTTTTAGTTGTGTTCATGCAGGACTGGCATCCTAATCTACAATGAAAACAAAAGGTCGGGCAGTCCTAAATGGCTTCACCCGTTGTGTTCTGTAGTCTTAAAATAGCCTCAGATGGAGATTTTTGAAAAATGAGAAACAGTGCTCAATGAAAGTCCTTGCTGGATAGAAATCGCATCACTGTCACCCTCATTCCTTGGAGGGATTCCACATAATTGGGCTGTTTCTCCAGTAATTGCTGCAGTCCTTTCATCTTTGGCTGATAAATCAGCTTTTCTCTGTCCCCCACCTGTTCTTTTTCTCTTTTTTTTTTCTTTCTGTGTTTTGTCCTTATGACACAAACTTTTATATCAAATCATATTTTTTTTTTTTTTACTTCGGCCACATTGTACACCTCAGGGGACGTTCAGTGTCTCCATTAATGCAGTCTAAGCTCTCCTCTTTTTTCCCTCGTGCCAGTCACTCAGGTGATAGAAAAAAAAAACACCTTTTCTGCTTTCAGCTTCTCAATCAGCTCCATTACACTGCTACCTCTTTTTTCACTCGTCATGAATCAGGTTTTCACCAGCTGCCTCCTCAGATCCTGGACAATGACCTAGTTAACTGAGACTCGTCCGAGCACCAGACGAGCCTGATGATCAGTCTAATTGCCATTTCGTTTCACTTCATTAATCAGTCTGACATCGTGTTTATGTTAAACCTTTTCTGTTTGGGAGGTGATGTTATTTTGCTCTGATCAAGCAGTAGTTACTGACATGTCTGTCTCGCTGGTGTTTTTTTTTTTTTTTGAGTCGTCGACACAGAAGCATTTGGTATGGAGAAGTTAGTTTAACATTTTACATGCCGGTCAGGAGTTGCTGTTCCTCCTTCCAATGACCACTTTGGCTGCATCAATCCCTTTTTCTTTTCATCACTATTTGTTGTGGCAGTTTATCTGACGCTGTTTTTCTGGGTCTGCCGCAGGAAGACGATACCTCCATTCTTAATCCCAAACTGCAAAGCTGTGACGAGCACAGAGCACAAAAAACTGGAGATGATGGCAGCGATTCAGAGGTCTGAATTTGGCTGGGTCCAAATTCTACTCAGACTAATTGGGACTTATTTTTAGAATTTGTTTCTATGACTTTATGTTGATTCTTGGACTTGTATTGCTGTCCTATTTGCTAACTGTTGGCTGAAGTTGCTGTCAGTGTTGCCGTTTTCTCTCTGTTTAGGATTAATTATCCGGTTCTGATAGTCTGTTTTAGTTTTGGGCAGGTTTTCCCCATGAGCCAGTTTTACATCTATTTGATTCAACTGTCACACATATGCATACTTAGTCCTATCTGCCCTGGCTGCGATCTGGTGACATTACTGACCGTAAGGACACCTGGAGCCTCCGTCGCTGTCATTTTCTCTGCCTCTCTATCATCCACACTGCCATCTCTCATCTCTTCCTATGCTGGTGACAGTCATAGAATTTCACACCAAGAGGATTTGTGATGCTGATACCCGCTGGTTCTGTGCCTGTCAAATGACTTACTGTATCTCTCTCCTCCTCTCCCTTTCTCTCACTCTCTCTCCTCCACTTCAAGGAGTTGGCTATGCTGCCAAAACTAGTATCAGAGCATTACTGCCAAGAATTTTCCTGAGTGCATGCGCCTGCTTAGTTTAGCTTCATAGGACTTCATGAGCTGAGCTATGACTTTGAGTTTTTGCCTTTAAGAAAAGTCCCAGCGTGAAGGCACCTGCTATATGATAAGTGTAGTAGGAGCTCACGGTTATGTACACTTAAGTGTATAAATGTATGCATTAAAGCCTGGTGGTGTGTTCATGTGCTTATTTCTTATTGCTATGGCAGCCTTTTATCATCCTAGACACACATGAACACACCGTCACACACAGGACATGCATAAAATGTGAAGAGTTAATACAGGCATGCAGACATATGGAGTTAGCCCATTAACTGAATCCCAGGTAGCTGACACGAGTGCTCCCTGCTTCCCAGCCAGCGTGTTGGCTAAATGGAAATGCACTGTTTGCTTTTCTTTTCAGAAACCTCCAGGGGTCCAACAACAGGGCCCTGTCAATTACACTCCAGTTGCTCTGGACCTCTCTATGCAAAACCAGTGCCCATTTGCAGCTTCTTTGTTTTGTGCAATGCCCACCAGTCGAGCCTTTGAATGACCACCTCGAGAGAGCTGGAAGAATTAGCCTCAGCTTTTACACTCTCATAGCACTACGAGAGGTTCATAATTGCTTGTTTAGCACACAGTCAGTAACAGCCAGTAATATGAATCTGTGAAGCTATTACACAAGTTTCTGTTGATGTTTTCCAAAAGCAAGAAACTGATTAATGCTGCAATACAGTTTTTGTTAGCACCTCTCACAATAAGTCAACTTCATAGTTTAGTGTAGTGCTACTAAAACAGCTGTCAAACCAGAAAGAGAAATATGCCTGTAGCAGATGCCTTATCTTCTGCTATCTACAATGACTGCTTTGGTGTCGTAATTGTGTGCTCAGGAGTTTACTCTTTTACTGATAGGTCAGTAGGGCATTCAATATTGTTCAAACTGATAGTGGAGCTCTCTCTACTGGATCACAAGTCAAAGTACTTCAGTCTGTTGTTCTTGTTCTTAATTTTAATCTACAATTTGAACATTTTTGTCATTACAGTTTGAATATTAACCATGTTCGAATTTTGAATAAATAGTCACATCCATAATCTGTATTGGTAATTTATCCTACCAGCCCAACACACCCTAGCTCCAATATATCTTAAACTGGCAAAGCTCCATCCACAAATATCCTCCTTCACACTACAAGAAGGGCAGCATGATACAGGTTCATTCCACTATTTTACCAGGATACATTTCTTATGCACTGCAACAGCAACTGAAGCCAGTTTAGGAGTCAAATGATTCAAGCCAGTGCACCAGAAATGCCAAAAAGAGCCACAATTGGATCCAGCGTATGACATACTGTATGGTCTTATGGCTCTATCCCACCAGGCGCCATGTTCTGGGAGTGCCACAGCTGCCAGAGCTGGGTGTTGCCATCCTATACAATGTTTGTGATCCCACCAGAAGCTGCAGCATGCTTTAGAAGTGTCTGCATTCTGTGTTGCAGAGAATATGCGACTGTTCTATTTTTGATGGACACCATGATCAGCCATGTCAGTCAGCACAGAGGAGATTGAGCTGGCCTGAAGACAGACACAGAAATGGCATAGAGAGTGCGGTAAATTTTCAAAATAAAACACCCGGAGCAAACTTACCACTACTCTGAGAAATAGCCAAAGGGAAACTAGTTAACTATGTACCATATTTACTCATGATATGAAATCGAGGAAAAATGATCAAATCTGAGCAAGTGTGCTTTTTAAATGTTCCTGGAGGGGTAAGAAGCTGCAAGGAGAACGGACCAAAATAGTGATCCAGGGGTTATTTAGCTGTAATGTCCAGAAATTGCCCAGTCAACCAGTTTAGGTAACAGCCACTGAACCTGTATGTTTTCATACAGTTGGACAACATGCAGACATTTAGAGTTGTCATTATGTTTGCAGCTGTAACCACTATCACAATCTTCTCTCTTTATCCCCTCTCACTTTCACTTTTCTACCAAAGCTTGCTTTACATGTCATAACATTGCTCCCTCATGCTATAATTTGCCTGTTTTCTGTGATACTTAAGTTCTCTGTCACCCACAAAGGGGTCTCAGCCAAGCCTCCAGAAGCTGCAGACAGGCTGGCTGGTGGTGACAGTGACTTCAAGCTACATGCCTCCGTGCTGATGATGTTTTAATGTCAGCCCATTGCCGTTCGCCCCTCTTTACTCAAGTTGGGGAGGGGGTGGATATTTACCCCTGCGAGAATCGATTACTGCTTTGTTGACAGTCGCTGCGGAGTATAACCTCTCATTAGGTCCAACATATGCTGCGCCTGGCATTGCTGCAGATGCAAGCTGTTTTCTCAATGACATCTCCCAGCGCTCCTGGGGTGTTGGGAAGGAGCAAGATCTCATAACATTGCCTTAACGTAAAGTTCTTTTAAAAAATACAGTGCATTATTTTGGTCTCGAAATAGTACAGATTTAGAGCTTTGGTTAGGCAAACTGATGTAAGTGTCAGTGGTGAATGTGTGAATATTAGAACAAATATGCTTCCATAGCTAGTGTAACAGTATGTCCAAATCAGTATTCCCCTTGTTCTTCTTAATTCACTTGTGCATATCAATAAGTTATCTAGTCTAAAACAAAACAAAACTTGATGTGTGGGCACATGCCTCATTTCCTGTTAGTACAAAACATTACAGCACATTCATTTTTAATTTGCAGCACTACCTCACAGAAAGATACACAATGGAGGTTAGTAAATGTAGCATGCGATTAGATATTTAGACACACTGTGTTTCTACTGGATAGAAGTTGTGGCTTCATCTTTATTTCTATTTTTTAATTTTGTCAATTCAAATTTTATACATACAATCAAATATGACTAAAATTGAATCTAACAAAGTCTGAAGAAAGACATTGTCAGGCCAGAACTCAAACAGGACTCACAAGCTGAGGTGTCAGTGAGCAGACTTATTTGGAGACAACAAAACCTCTCGACAGAGTGATACTACACAAAAGGCTGTGAAAACTAACCTAAAGGAGTCTCCCAGAAGGGGGAACTAGGCCAAACTAAAGTAAACAAAAAACACTCCTAAGGAGGAAAAACTCTATACTGGTTATGCAAAATTATCAAAATCAAAATCCTCTCTCAAGGAGGAAAATCAAAAGGCTACAAAACATTCACTTAAACCACGACTAGACAAACGGTAAAGAAACCAAAAACTCTATGTTGAATCACAATACATGGAGAATAAGAATCTCAGTACATTTCAAATCGTCCCTCCAAGGGTTAGGGTCATGGTTATTTCCTGTTCCTACTATCACTATGCAATAAAGACACAGGCTGTCCTCCCAAAATAATAATAGTGATAATAAGAATTGAATTTAGTGTTACTTGCTCTATCTGGAAGACTTTAAAAAGAAAGAAAGAGATCAACACAGCAGAGAGAAGAATTGCCTTCATAACAAATCATGGTACGGTGTAGATGAGAGAACAGTGAGGTTTCTTTTTATCAGATCAATAGTAAGAACAGGAACATAGCAGTAAACAACCACTTGAAGCTGAAGATAATAATACTTTTAGTGTTCCTGACATTTGCATAACTGCACTGTTTATCGACTATGACAACCAACTCAGTCGAAACAATTGGTTGAACACGAAGCACCATCGCGCTCCGCCCTTCCCTGAAGCCAGATCTGAAGTCTCCAGCTCTGTGTTGGAAAACGATATACAATAAAAGTATCCTGTGCTATTGTGGGGAAAACTGAGATATATTCAGGTAGAAATATTTATTCAAAAGACTTGACACTATTTTATCCTTAGTTCAACTTGTCTGTCTCAAAATATTCATAACCAGTCACGGCTGTTTTCTCGAGTGTCGACTACATCCTTTGAAAATCTGAATTATTACAAATTGAGTAAGGGAGATTTTTGCTCTGTGGGTACACAGTGTTTGTTTATTTATTTTTTTTTCCGGAGATTGGAATGGAATCAATTTGGACGTGTATCAAAGCAGTGAGCCACATGAAAAAGGAATTCTACCTTTGAATTGGAAATCCGTCGTGAACAATGTCCACGGTTTACATTGCTCTGAAGCTGGGGACTATGTCTTTGACCACAATGCAAATTTCACATTATCACAGGGGAAGGAAACTTGGGTGAACATGATAGAAAATAAGGATCCCCTCCTCTCAATCTCTTGTTTATACATCATGGGATAGGTTCAGAAGAAGTTCATTCAAAGATGAGGCTTTGATTTTGGAGTTTAAGGTTGGAGGGAAAGAAATAAACTGAGCGAAAATAAAGTTTTCAATCCATGAATACTGAATCACATGTATCTTGGGATGGGGGATATTTTTACTTTCTCAGCTCAGCCTGTGTTTGCTGCTAGAATATCTGTCTGAATTCTTGCTCAGCTCAATACACAGTAAATGCCGAGTACCTGAGAAGATGTACGTTACCATTACTCAGAAATTGGGAAAGTGTCAGAATTGAGCAGAGATATTGTATTAAGAATTTATAAAAGTACATTTCTCTCAAACCTTCCATTGAAAGCTGAGTGATGAAAATGTCATTACAAATTCAGAGCATCTATGTACAGTTACCAGTCATCCTCACTCCTCCTGTTCTGTCTGACTGGCCTGTGTTGACAAGGCCTTGCACGAAAAGTTGTCAATGTTGAATCACCACCGCTTTCAGCAGACACACCGGTTTGTTAGCTATTTTGTGAATTTCAACATCCTTGTCTGCAAGCCAAAGTCCAATGAATAAATAAAAACAAGGAAACAGACAAATAAGTAAATCAAACCATGGCTTGACAAATATCCTCCTCCTCCCACGTTTCCAATCTGTATTCAGCAATGTTTGTATTTGAAAAAAAAAAAAAAACTAGCAATTTAAACTCACCCTGCATAGAGATAAAAGACAGATGTGGCCGAAATAGGAATGCCTCTGAGGTTTTGAATTTGAATATACAACTCTGTGGTGGCTGATAGCTGGGTCTAAAGATGAACAGGCTCTGCCACAGTGGGCTGGGAGAAATTGACTCTGTATTTCAAGGTAGCTCATGTCTACTTATACTGTTTTTTTCTGTTGACACTGTCATGTCCTTCTTTATGGGTTTGAAAAAAAAAAAACAGGCTTTATTGAGCTTGGGGACCAATGGATCACAGAGAATTTGTGGGTCTCTTTATCATATTCAGCCCAGTGTGCATGTAAATCAGTGTGACTCTCATGTAGGTAGGCTATTATTTCCAATTTGAATGGCAGATCAGAGTCTGTAAACAATTGCATCTACCTGGCACAGGCTACAAACAGGCTCCCAAGAGGCTTGACTGTCTTCCTCTGATCATGGGTAAAAATAGCGAGGTCAAACTCACACGTGATCCTCTCCAAACCAACCAAGGGGACATTCAACCTCTTGAATGTGAGATTTCTGTTGTCACATCCCCACCAATCAGGTATTCTCATCAATCCAAGAAGTTTGTCAGTACAGACATCGACACCAGTGTGTCAAGTTGATATGCCATTTCCCAGAAGTAATTCTCAACATGATGTTTATTGGCCGTTATTATAGTAGGTTATATAACTCCCATGACCTTAGTTCTTTTTGTCATATGCTTACTCTCCCTGCAGCCAAAGAGCATATAGAAAATGTGGAGAATAGGTCTGCTAATGGGGGAAAAGTACTGTATACATTACCAAAAGTTGCAGGTTTTGTTTACTGTTTCTCTTGGGCACAGATGCCCCATATACCAGATAATTCCTAGAATAAGCTGGTATATACCTAGACCTGGGACCTGGTATCATTACGGAACATAAACTACATGCTCACTTATGGTAGTTACAGTAACCAATGGATAATACATTAGTATCATCATCGTCTCTTATCAAGTGAAATGTGTTGGTTTCGCTCCATGTACTTTCACCACTTCTTTTGTGTGGTACTAACTTTGTAATTAATACAACGTGTGTTCATAAGATTTCTTACGACGATAATACATTTCACAATAATCTTTAGAACAAAGCACAACAACACGACTGAATAGCAAAATCCATTTTTCAAATCTTTTTAATCTGTTTGGTTCAGTTCAAATGAACCCTGGTGCATTAGTCCATTTAATGCTGTTTGGCCTTGTATAAGTTTAACTTTGGTGCGTACCAAATGAGTTGACCAAGAACCACCTGAAAAGGAGGGTCTTGGTCAACTTTCAAGTGGACTCCAATCCTACTTCATGTATTCTGGCAGGTTACTAAATCCATTAGAAAGTGACATAGACATAGTGATGTCACTATATAGCTGTTTGACATCATTCGTAACTTGTAGTCAATTTGCAGTTTAATAATTTTTATAGCCATTCATTTTTTCTTCTGAGCTCTTTGTGACACCAGAGAACATAAATATCAGAGTGGTAAACCTGCTGACCTGACCGCAATTTGACTATCTAAGGTGAACCTGAACATGAACCAGACTGCAACTAAAATACAACAACATATGATTTCTAATTTCTAATTCAGTGGTGCTTGGCCCTAAATCACTGTCATTGTCATATTAGATAAAATCATATTAGATAAAATCCAAGCTGCATTCTGAACAAATCAGAGATGTAGGACTGATAATGTCTGCCTTCCCTCCTTGTGTCCTGTGGTTCTGTAGGTCCTGTATTTCCATACATCTCTGCGGTTGCCCAGCACGGTGGTGGTCCTGGAGTTGGTGTCCTTGTCACCCAGGCCAGACGGCTCCCAGCATGCCCTGGGGCGAGGCTTCACTCTCCTGGAGCTTTTTACCAGCAGACCAGAGGCTCAGGCTGCTGATGGGGACAGAAGGTGATTAGTCCAATCTTAATTACGCCAGTCACACATTAATGAGGGTTCTCGTGAGGAGATGGTTGAAGGACAAGTTTGTTTGTGTTGAAGGGGCTGGCTGCTTGAATATCATCCAGGGACTGCAAGTTTATTTGGTCTAATATACTGATGCATGTTAAAGCTTTGCAATAATATGTAGCTCAGCTGTAGTAATCTTACTTTTTTACTCTGCTTGCTTGCAGAACTACCATTGTACTTGCTCTGTTGTCAGCAGTCAGGATTTAGAGGGAAGCTAGTTTGGTTGAGAGACACTACCTTTAAACGAATAATTGCTCTACAAATGTTGCTACACAACAGTAGACACATTTGGCTACACTCATTCATTCAGGCATACATGTTGGTTTCTATCTCTCAGGCTGAGCCTACACCACGGATCACCAAGAGGCCTCCTCCATCCGGTGCTGAAGGACACTGTTGACTGTAAGGACCTTTTTATATATCCTGTTTTACTTCAGATCTGTTATAGTGTTTGTCCCTGGACTGATTCAGCAGGAAAGCTGACAGGGCCACAGTATATGTATGTAGGGCTCAGCAGTATTTATTTTCAGGCCAGGAAGGCTACCTGTGTTTTCCAAGGTGAGAACCTTGACAATCACACCATCTGTAGACACACATGGCGACAGTGTCGACAATAAGAGGTGCAGTGTCACCCTATAGTTCTGTTTTTTGCGTTGTTATAGCAAGAGAATGAATCTGTATAGATATACGTATCAACTGCTCACAAAGTAAAATGATCAATTATCAGAGTTCATTTTCTGTCTCATGGCTTATGCTATGAGAAAGTAGTGGTTTGAGTAGCAAAACATTCAACTTATCTAACCCAGCTCAACTGGCACCAATCCTAAAACTTCGCTGACTTGGAAAAACTCCCAGCACAAGTGTTATGAGAAAAAACAAAATAAATACTGCAACTCAAGGAGAGATATACCCCCCAGTGTACAGTAGATGCTGCGGGAAAACAATAAAAAGTGCAGTATTATGGGCAATGAAATGTGGAGAAGAAAACACAAGATGAGGGAAACAATTAGTGAGAAGATCAACAGGCATTGTGACTGTACCATAATGTGAAATTACATAAAGATGGGCTCCCTGCATTCTTTGCCAGGTCTCATCACAGAGAAATCGGTCAAGTGCTGTGTAAGGTCAGTCTAAAACAGAGGAGTTGAAAAGACTCGTTCCTTGCATTTGGCTTAAAATGAAAGTAAGAGAGCCAGCAAAGCCTAACTCTTACCCTAACCTATTAGTGATTATCAAGACCACCATGTTTTCTTTTAATCACAGTTTCATGTACTTTTTAGCTATAGACCTTTTAAGACATTATGTGAAAGTTGTGTTGAAAGCCATCCGATTAACTTTTAAAGATCCTTGGACTCATGACTATTGCATACTGTATAAAGTAGGTAATGAAGAAAGCTATTACTTATGGTTAATTAATAATTATAACTGCGGATCTCTTTGCTGGAAGTTGACAGTTTGGTTATTCTTCAGACTACGGGCATGAGTTGTTCTGGGAAATTCACAGTTATTGAATGGATAATCAGTCTCTTTCAGTATTAGACTAGTGTCAGTTTAGCAGCTGAGAACAATTCTTGAATTATTGAGTTAGCTACTGAAGCTCAGGATCAGTCTAGATATGTCCTCGCTTGGCCTAAAAAACCGAAGCTATGAATTACAAAACACTGTAATGCCTCACAGTATGAATAACACTGTACCCAGTGAGAGCCAGAGTTCCTGTCTTGGCTATCATGTCACATGAATATTAGAAAAGCTTCTCTCAAACGGACTTTTGCGCTCGCTGAATTATTAACCACACGCCTGTTGTTTAGTGGAACATTGCTATTTTGTTTTAAGAGCTGTATTGCCGCCACTCTTGATGCTTTCATGATCAGAACCCTTTTCCATTTCTTTATATCACTTTAATTCTCATCCACTGTGTCAGGGGCACATAGTCCCTGCATCTACTGCTTGATGTGAAGCATTTTGAGTGTGGATTTGTGCTGGACTGAAATAAGTACATTTTCTTTTAGCGGTCATTCATGTCTGATTGTGTGATAGAATTATAATGAGAAAACATGCCCTGCAGGCTAACATTATTTTTATTCCCCATTCATTACAAATTCAAAATTATTCAGCGTCCTGGACTTTGTTTTTGCTCCTGATAGAGGAATAATGTCTTCATTACTTCTTGATGTGTGGCAAATGAAGTTGGGGTTAAAAGTTGAAGTGAGTAAAAGTGAATGAAGTTAAACTATAAATGGCTGCATTTCCACATGTTTAAGTGTTAAAATCACACACCATCATCATTACAATGAAATTCTGTCTACAGTTAGAAAAAAAGTTAGGTTATATTCTGCATACACTGTACACCTTCAATTTCTTGATAGGTGTGTAGGAGACAGGAGAAGAGAGAACTCCAGCACACTGTCCTTTTACTTGTAATAATCCTTATTAGAGATACAATTTTTCGGCCCTTACCCTTAGGCTTAAGGCTTGCCTTGAGATATAGTCCTAAAACCATACTCGCCCACCTTGAAACCTCAAAAGTAAGGAGGATTCCGAGGTATCTGGGGTTCTTTCCCCAGACACTCTGTTTCCTGCATTCTTAATGATGAAAATAACTAAATAAATACACAGCATTTTTATGCTAATGTGGCGGATTTTACAAAATGCACGCCCCCTTTCCATGGCACACCCATCAAGCATTCTTCAACAAACGCAGATGTTTGTTTGGTGTGCAATGGCAATCTGTCCTTGTTTGGAGATTTTTGGTCAGATTCGACATCTTCAATCTGTGTTTGTTCGTGTTCGTTTGTGTGTGCCCACTATCAAATGATAAGTAAATGAGAGGTGCAGTCCCTGTAATCATTATTTTAACACTACTTTATAGAAGGTGGGACCTTGGAACAGCCTGTAGTAGCCTACTGCTCTGGTGCAACTCGACAGAAGATTAAAAAAAACAGATCTGTCTTCATTTGCCAGCTCATGACAAAGACGAAAAGCTCCCTTGTGTTGGTTGTCTTCTTGATAACCACTGCTTGCCCCAGATTTTCTCCTGATATTTCAGTCACATGTTTTGTTTGGATTTGTTTGATCGTTGTGCCATGAGCAGTTTTAAGCTCTCTTTGGCGTCACATGCACGCCAGGAAGCAATATTTGGTGTAGCTGTCCTGTTGTCTGGGTGGAAACACTGATAACGAATTGGACGAAAGCACTAAAACCACTCTGTGTTGGCTGTGGTGTTGTTTTCCCATGTGGACAGAGGTGATGCACAACTAACACCAAAATAACACAAAAAAATGTGACTAACCACTTGTAGGCTGTGATGCACTCTGAATTGGAACTCTGCAAAGTCATCACTGCGGCAATCACTAATTTTCTTATCGTAATTAATTAATGTTATTATTGTTATCTTAATTTGCAATGGTCGAAATGAATACCATTCTAAAAGCTGTGTAATCCAGTGTAAACCAACAGGGGTGTGTGCTTGCAGTGTAATCCACCAGCAGTGTGTGTTCCATTCCTAGAAGATTACATTGTAACATGAACTGTATAACCGTATTAATTAATTGGCTAGCGAGTGCAGTGTGTTGTCTGATGTAGCTGCATTGCATTGAGGCCCAAGCTGACCAAGGTTCAACAATTATCTGGATATTTCTGACGTTTTTTTTCTTCTTTCTTTTTTGTGGTCTTTCCTATGCGTTTGGACCTCTGCTGAGCCCACACAGTGGTCTTATTAAATGAGGAGGCTATATTTTTTAACACAGTTCAAATGCTGGTGTAAACATGATATTTACTGCTCCTAGTATGCCCGAGGAGTCTTATACACATAGCCTTAGGCCAGACAGAGTGAGGTCCTGTTTTGTGATTTGTTACTGTGAGAAACCAGAGATCTGTATTTTTCGTTCTGTTGAATGTACATCCTGAGCTATTACAGCTTGGTTTGTTGACTTTGTGTCATTGGAAAACATTAAAAAAAGCTAATGTTGAATGCCAGGTTATAGACTAGCATAATCTATTTGATCTTTAGCACTGTATATACATACTGTATGTTTCCCCCATATGGCAGTATAAGAAGAGCAAACAAACCTCAGTCCCATCATTTACACAATGGTGCTTATTTTCCATTCCAAGGCCAGCAATTGTACTCACACCTCAGGAGTACACACAGGTAGGTCAGCATTCTGTTCGCTGTTTGCAGTGTGAAATGTGGTCTTTGTGTTCACACTCCACTGAGAATTGTTCGTTGCATCACAACATGCAGTAAAAGATAAATTTGATACATTTTTTCATGGAATGATTCCTCCACAGTAGGAATAAAAACTATGATCAATGTACTTGATGTGTATTTACTTTGGGTCATCGTGGTTGACAGCCAGGTTCAAACTAGACATGTTTTGCATCCTAGACTGCTGTTGATGGAATCATTCATTTCTAACTCAGTTTCAAAGAAACAATCAAAGTTACTCTGCACAGTTTCTTGAAAAACCAGGAGATTCCCAGAGTTATTAGTATTCATGCTCTGGTGACCATAAATGTCTATAAAAATGGTAATCCATCCACTGCAAGATAGTTCAATCTGGACATAGTCATTGCCATCCCTTAGTGCCCAGCCTCTAGGTTTTCTAAAAATACATTGTTTGTGCTGCTGATGTCAGATTGTTATTGATGCCAATATGTGATGAATGTTGAATTTTTCTTTTTGTTCGTAGGTATCTGAATATTTCCATTGTCAGTGTAGAAACCTTGAAACTGTCACAGGAAGCGCCTCTTCCACATTCAAAATGTTATCTGTATGCAGGGTAATGTTCGAACAAAGACGAATGAATGGTGTCATGTAGGCATGGCAAGATCAGTCCTTCCTTTACTGCAAGGTAGAAACTACGTTTTCCACACAAAAGACCAGCCAACTTTGTTAGCAGCAAGTCTTACAGAACAATGGACCATCTGATCCACAGTAGTTATTGGGATACTGCTCAACCCTGAACTTGGCAAACAGCAAGAGATAGGTATTTTCATGTAGTAGCCAGTGCTATGATGGCATGTCGCTTGCATGCTAGCTGGAACATCAACAAAACATTCCTGTGATTTGGGAGCCAGCAACGGCTTTAGCAGGACTGGACAGGGATAATAATTTAGCCTGGAAATCCAATGTCAGCCCAGGCACACTGGGTTTTTATCGTCAAAGGGTTTTTCCTGGATTTCTTTGAGACAAATGTGGCAAAAGCTGGAGAGCATGCTTGGCGTCACCTTCAGCTCCAGTTTCGTCCATTTTTTCATCAGATTGATTACTGCACTCTGTGAGCTAGTTGAATGTTGTGTTGATGCTGTATTTGTGTGAGACTAGTTGTGTGCGATGACAGGGAGAGATCCTTAAGTTAAGAGGAAAAATAAATAGACTGTACAGTTCTGGTTTCTTAAAGTGAATACAGAACAATCAGTCCAGTCAGTCCAGGTTGATGGAAAATCCATCTTGGGCTTTAGTGAAAGGAGTACAACATGAATCCTTTTCACTAAAGGTTTCTTGAAGTGCTAGAATAAGACTAGTTGGGACGGCCTGGTAGCTCACTGGTAGAGCATGTGTCCCATGTATAAAGGCTCTAACCTTACCACAGCGGCCTAAGGTTTGAATCTGACCTGGTGATCTGATATGGTGCTTTGCTGCATGTCATCCCCCCCTTTGTTTCTACCTTGCTGTTAATATCAACAATATAGGTTATAAATAAAAAAATAAAAAAATTACGGCTGGTTATGTTCCGTATTTTTATTATTGTCTACAAATCCAACAAAAAGACTAATTAACCAGTTATTGATCTTACTAACAAGTATTGCCCAGTAGTTAAGAAGTTACAGCCTGA
This sequence comes from Protonibea diacanthus, assembly GCA_028641955.1. Classification (NCBI taxonomy): domain Eukaryota; kingdom Metazoa; phylum Chordata; class Actinopteri; family Sciaenidae; genus Protonibea; species Protonibea diacanthus. Next base: position 19,230,893 of record CM053984.1, read on the forward strand.
TATATCTTATTCCCCTGTTAGGGTTGTTGTGTAAAAGTTATAAACACACACCAGTGAACTACACTTTTGCAATGGGTGACATGTTGCCTCATTGCCATGGATACGGAAACTAGTTCACTTTAATTCGATACCACTACTTAAACTTCCTCGTGTCGTAAATATTCATTAATGTGCTTAACTTCAACTGCAAGTCATCCCGAGGAAATGCACTACTTAGTAACTAATGGTGCACAGCTGTTTTAGTAAACAACTGAGCCTTTTTAAAACTCTTTTGTTTGTGACTTGGTTTTTTGGTAACTCATGGTGCTTGTGCATAAAACCCAATAATTCAGTTATTTTGATTACAAAGCATCCATGCCGGTACAGCACTGTGGATAATGATGTATTTCCCCAGTACTACATTAGTATTACTGGTGGACACATAACAGCACAACATAGCACTTTTTTCCTTCACTTCTAATAAAGACATTTAGCCAGTGGTAGTGGAAAATAAATCACACACTTTCAATATTTGCAGGCAGGCAGGAGACTTTTCTAAAGCTCTTATTATATAAGTGCTCTTATTCTGTAGGCCTTTATCACAATGGTAAATGAACTGCCAGTTAATAAGTGAACAGTTTGGCACACAGTTCACTGGATTAAAAAAAAAAAAAATAGTGCCCTCCTTTTTCATTTCAGCTGAGAATTGGTTTTGAATTAACAATCAGCTTTGAATTAGACTGCCAGATTCCCAAAAATTCTCACCCATGGGGACGTATTGATAGACAGAGACAGATTTGTTGACTGTCAGAAATGTACAGAATACAGAATAATACCATCCTTCTGCTTTAGCAAGCATGTAAGACAACTTTTATTGAAAAGGCATAGATATACTGTGTAAGGTGGCAACGACTCTACAGTATGTTTAAACTGTAGTGTCTGTATGTATGCATTTATTGAGATTTAGTGCACTGTTAATGCCACCATTTACAACAGGCCTTTGCAAATTGCAGAGAAATGCCACTGCCAGGATGTGTGCCTGTTTTTGAATATCAAATGTGTAGTGTGGTTTGTGTAGGATCAGTTGGGTGCCAGTATATACTGTAGGTGCGTGCCAAACGTAATGTGTATATGTTCTACTGCCTCAGGACTTAACACACACACTCCTCATTTAGGCTATGAATGGATAGAACTAGATGGAGAAAAAAGAATAGAGGAAGGAAGAAAGTAGAAAGAGTTTGTCTTTGTTTTAGAGGACTGACTTAGTGGAAATAGGAATGCAAAATAACGGGATACATAAATTCTCTGAACTCTAATTATAACGATTGTCATGTTTTTAAAATGCACGTCATTAGATTATATAATTGGGGTGATAGATTAGATGTGAGACATAGGCGTTTCATCTGGAAAGGTGATTTAGGATAAACGCTCTTTTCACTTTCCAGCAGGAAATAAAAATACATTTGCTCCTTAGGTTAAACACAGTTTTAACCTATGGATTACAAAGCAGGCAAAAGGGTGTAAGATCAGGGGAGAAAACACGAATACAGAAATATAAATTGGAGACCAGTCGGTCTGAATTGAAACAGAAAAAGCAGTGAAACTAGGAGAAAAGGAAATAGAGTGGTGATGGCACAGAAGTCAAAACTTCTCTATTTTGCAGAGCTGGAGTCAGGGTCAAGAGGCAGGAAATGAAAAAAAGGAGAGACGGACGAGGGAAGGAAGTTGCCTTGGGGCCTTTGAAAGTCTTAAAGGATGGGAGGCAAAAAAGGAGGAGGAAACAGGCAGGGCTTACTGCCTAGTAAGCTCATTGGCTTGATCTAAGCCTCTCTTCTCAACCAACTGGGAAAAAAGGGGAAGGAGTAGAGAGAAGAAAACATAGAATGAGAAGGATGGAGGACTGCTGTAGGGCCCTCTTAGTGTGATGAGAGGACAAACAGATGGTACATTGTGTTCACATTAGCATATCTTAATTTGAAGCAACACCACTATGCATCAATTTATTGTGTGAGGGGGACAGAAAGGTAGTGCCATGACAAATTTTGTCACTGATATACCAAAAAGCCTCTCTGTGGCTATGATAAAGAGGTTTGCTAGTGCCTTCAAAGGGGTTTTGCCTGCATTTGTAACTCTAATACATCCCACAAAAGTGTTTGTTTTCACCACCTACGCCAAACTTTATTGCTGTTTGGCTGAACTTCAAACTTCCAACAAACATAATGAAGTTAAACAACACTTTCCCCTGTTGTGCCTCCTTCACCTAGAACCTCTTCCGCTTTAGGCTTATATTAAACCAGAACAAATCCGCTTTTAAAAAATCATCAACAATGTTTAAAATAAGATTAGGTTTTTTTTGGGTTTTTTTTGCAATTTGGCACCCCTACAGTACAGGTACACCACTGTCGCAAATATGGACAGCTGTAGAAGTACATTTGTTATGATTAACTTCACATTATGATCAAAACAAGTGAGTTTAAAAATTTGCTGACACAGGCAGTCTATCCTGCAGCCTCTTATTTGGTGAAGATCTCGCCAGCACCTAAAAGCGAATCCAAGATTTACTCTTGTCCAGCGGCCACTTACCTGGTCACTTCCTCATTTCCTCTTTCTTGCTTCCTCTGTTATTGTTTGTCTCTTAGCCTCTGCCAGGCTGCTGTGTCCACATTTATGCCTGCTTGGGTACCTCCAGTTCTGGCACGACACAGGCTTCATTCCCAGTCAGCATTTCCCACTGTCTCCCCTTTGTTCTGGGCCTGAAAATCTCCTCCTCCCAGTGGTCCAAAGCTCCTGTTCTAGTGGTGTAAATGCTAACACTCCCCCGGTGCCTTGAGCTCCCCGACTGGGCGGCAAGGCTAAGTTAACTGAGCTACAGTTAGTGTACAGCAATTGACTGTACATAGTGCAATTTAGGTTTATAGAAGAGTTTTTAGAGTTTGTAAAGTGGCTGGTGCCATTTGGTTGTGCATGGTGGTGGGTGGTGGGTGGTGGGGGGTGTTAGTGTCCACAGTTTGTAGGGGCAGACGGCAGAGAAGGAAGGGGTGGCAGTGCTGGGAGAGAATTCAGCATCCTGACTGCCTGGTGGATGAAACTGTCTCTCAGTCTGCTCGTTCTAGCCCGGAGGCTCCTCATCCTCCTCCTGGAGGGCAGGAGGCTGAAGAGGTGGTGGTTGGGATGGGTGGAGTCACCTGCAATGCTGAGTGCTTTGCGGGCCAGGCGTGTGTTGTAAATGTCCTGGAGGGAGGGAAGGGGGGCACCGATGATCTTCTCAGCTGCTCTCCCAATGTGCTGCAGGGACTTCGGGCAGGATGCGGTGCAGCCGCCATACCACACAGTGATTCATCTGGTCAGGATGCTCTCGGTGGTTCCACGATAGAAGGTGTAAGGTGTAATGATGTATAAAAAGTAAAGCAGTGGTCACATTAAAGAAGCTAGAAGCCAGGAATGTTTGGCCATCTTTGTTTGCTTCTTTGATCAATTAACTAATCATTTCAGCCCAAATCTCCATTAAATTGTTCTAGATAGGGACTTGTAGCAAACTCCTGAGGTTCCCAGTACTGGCTTTACTGTTTGATATCTGGGAAGTACTGTACAGGAGCAGCAAAGCAGTGATTTCTTAGTACCAAACATAAGACAACAAATAACTCTTGCAAGTCACCACTTCAAATACCTTCACTCTTACAGACCTAAGTTGGCAGTAAAACCTTCTCTCAAAAATTACTCCATTGGTATTCATCTTTATTACCTTCTTCTTTTACCGTCTCCCAAAAACCACCTCCTCTGTTTGTCTGATGCTGAGCCATTTTTTTGGGTTATTTTCCCCCTACTTCCTTCCTTTCACATCTCTTGCCAAGTTGCTGCTCAGCTGACTGTGAGGTACCACACCACTGCTGTAAGGACGTTTTGGGGTAGTTTTCTAATCTATGCACAGCATCTGACTGAAACCCAAGCTTGATGCATAATGAATGACAAGAAATAAATGATGAAAAAGTTACCGGCACCTGGGCACCATCTGTGTCAAGAAAGTTCTATGTTTGATTTCTCCCTCCTTGTCTCTTCCTTCATACTCATCCTATTTTTACTGTGTTTCATGTTAAGAACCACCTTTTCCATGGATGCTACTGTTGCCACTGAAAATGCTACTAGCACAGAGCTGAAGCTGTGCTGCAACCTTAGAGATTTCCCCAATTTTCTTTTTTTAGCTTGAGACGTAAGCACTTTTTTTGTAGTAAATTAAATGTTAGAGAGAGTCAGAGGGTCCGACAGGGATGAGTCATGGTCAGGGAGGGGAGGAGAACACAGCGATATACTCCATCATCTTCTTTCCTTTTCAGTCCCCTTTCATTGACTTAACAGATAGAGGTGCTGGCTCTTCCCTGAAAATGGATGAAAAGCTGTCTACAGCTGAAATGGACATTCTACCTATCCGTCCTGTGAACTCATCCAGGAAGGATGGATAGAATATATTTTTTTTGTTTGAAAAAGAACTCCTTTATTAACAGAAATGTCCTTCTCCCTCAAGTCCCTTAGATACATTTTCTTCCTTATAAATTCAACACAAAATATATTTTCTTTTCAGCCCCCTATTGAGCTGAACTTATTGTGATCCATTTGTTATTTTGTGGCTTCTGTTTTCTTAGTAAAACGATTACAAATATTTTACTTTGTTGGTTCTTAAAAAGAAAAAAAAAACATAAATATATAAGTGATGGATTTACCAGTTTGTTTTGAAGTTTACTTCATGTTTTTGAACTGAATTCATTGTGAAGCTATCAATGGTCAATATCTGAACAACTTATTTTCTTCCAAACAAAAGTCTAAACTTTATTTTGGATTCTCCAAGCATTAAACTTTTTTTTCTTCTTGTTTTGATGGTTTAAAAGCTGATACATACATTTTATTGAGAGAAAAACTGCTGCTGTGAGGATTACATTCAGCATTTTTTCCAAACTCTGGGATGTTGGGTAGTTTTCAGATGCCGTAGCTGCATATTTTGAAGGCTGGTTAAGAGTACTTTGGTTTTCTGCCACACAATGCACGCAATTGTGTTTACGGTGCATTGGGTACACAAACGAACGATGCACACATATGCAACATGTTTGCACATGTGCAGTCATAAATTTTGGAATTTTGCATACCATTTGTATGTGGACTGATGACTACATTTAGGTCACATGGACACTCTTGGACACATGTCCATGTGAGGGCAGGTGGTTATAATTACAGAAGTGACATAAATCCCCGCAAAGGTCTTCTACAGATCTCTAGATCTAGTATTTCATTGTATAGGTATACAGCTATAGTAAAACAAAATAATACAAAAAAAATGTATCTATATATGCTGAAGGCCGTATTTTTTAATATTGGTCTATCATTTTATGTTGATCACAGCTTGAACCCTGGTATTGATTCTACAAGTGTGTGCAGCATTTGAAAATTCACATTTTCCCATCAGCTTTCTGGAAGATCCAACAGTGTCCTGTGATGTTAAAGTGTGTCTCATCTCTTCTCTATTTTCCCTAATATGTTTGGGGGTTTAAGTATGGAGTCTGTAAAAGAAAAACCTAGCAAGTCTCATTCTTCCTTGGACTTCAAACAGTTCTGGCATCACTTTGATGGGCGTTCAGGGTGATTGTCCTGCTAGAAATGATTTGTTTCCACTCAACTTGAAGCCAGAGGGATGTCAGGCATCTGTAGCGGCCCTCTTTGGTTAATGTGTAAATGATCTGCCGCATGTCACAACTCACAACAACTGAGATTTCCACATTCTGAACGTTTGTCTAGGGCATGCAGGTTTAATTGGAAAGTGTTTTTTGGACAAACTCTGCATATATAATTGACACTACTTATCAATACTGTTAAAACTGTCAAAACAAACAAAAAAAATGCATCAATTTTCTGATTTGACATTGCTATGGTTAATGTTGTTTGTTCATTCAGCTAATACTACTTGACTGAGGTTAGGGAAAGACAGAATTAACAGGAACCAATGCGTCTAAGTGTAAATGAGTGTAATTGTTCCAACACTGCTTGCATCTCCTACAATCCATCTGTCAGTCTATCAGTCTTAAGATGCTTTCGGATCAACATATCCTAAACGACCCCCAAAATGACATATAATGAAAACTTGGTACCAGTAAAATTAGTCGAGTTTTCCTTTTTGCATTTTTTCGTGGATGCCATGGTCACATGAGCTGTGGTGGCAAGTTGAAAGAAAGTTCACAAATAACCTAACTCTAACACATTGGAACATTGCAAGTCTTACAGTGGTTGTATTTGGTGCAGAACTGTTGTATTAGATTACAATAAATAGTACAGATGTTGAAGAAGAGATTGGAAATCCATCCATAATTTCAATTTGAATACCCCCCTCCTTGGTTTCTTCAGAACTGCTGTACTGTTGTCAATCTATTATAAAACATTATGTACAGGAAGGAGACTAGAACAAATGATTCTCTTCATAGCACTTTGTTAACTGTGATAATTATCACCCACAACAGCACTTAAATGTTCCTAGACATCACCCGCACTTCACCATCTATAATGACTCACCTACAGATTGCTCACTGTCATCTTGTTGGAACAAACTATGGGAGTGAATGGAGCTTCCTGTATTGATTGTCACTGATGCTATTGAAGGTGCAATCATTAACCCTGTCAGAGTGACAGATTGTGATGCTCTTCAGGCTTGAAGGAAGCCAACATACGCAGCGCATCAAACACCACTTTGCTCACCCTCCAAATGGTCTGTGCTTTGTGTTGATGGCAGGAATTGTGGGTCGTCACTTGTCATTGGATGACCTGCTTGAAAGATGACGGTGTCTAGCTCATTGCTCATACCTTGCGTTTCATCTACGCTGCAGTGCTCTTGTAGAGGAGCGCTTTTTCCAAGTTGAGTGGTTGTCATTTCAGTTTAGCCCGGGAAAACGATGCTCGCAGTGTAATGGAACATTGCACCTAGGTCACCAACACCCAAATGGAATATTGAAAAATGGAAGTGTCTGTGTGTTGGGTGTCATGTTGTCAGGTGACTCATTGCTTTTGGGGAAATATTAGACTCTGACACGCCAAGGAGATGGATGACGTTTCTTTGGGTGGATTGGGGGTGATGGTGGGGTATTATATCAACCCATTTATATTCAGAATTCAGAAGAATTTCCCTGTGAAATCCATGTGAAACAGTAAAACAATTCTACACAAATGTGTTATATATCTTTTCAGACAGCAGTCTCCTGAAGACAATTGATGGAGCACATCTGGAATGTGTGATAAAGAACCACCCAGCGCTGGTTTCCATGATCCACCTCCTTCCAGAGAATGTCCTTGTATCTGGAGATGAGAACATTCCCGGACTTTCAGCTTCTCCAACAGGTAAACTTCACATCACTGGGAAGGTGTATGGTCAATGAATGATGCGCTTTTAAAATATTTAACAATCTTCGACTCCCAGTTAATTAAGAAGAAGGCCTCAGTTGACAAGGATACTTTTTGTGCACATTCAGTCCCTATTCAACTGTCAAAAACAGTTCAGTTGAAGTGAACAAAGAGGTCACCTAAATTCAAGCTAGATAAATCAAAACATGCATGGCTTAACCCAACACCTTCAGCACATTTCAGGTGTAATGTTACATAACATATTTCAGCAACTACTCACTTTCTCTAGCTGTCAAAATAACATACAGGACATTCATCATGACACTTAATAGTGGCCTTTTCTGGAAACTTAGTTTCATCAGAAGTTGAAATGTCTGCAGTACTTACAAAGTAAGTTTCTAAGGGGGAATGTAATGAAGTCTGACAGTGCAGAGCTATAATCATTGGGAGTCAGTGGGAGGTATGGTAGCCGGCTAATCCTCTTCATGTTCTGGGGCTGTGAGCAGCAGAGACCTAAGCTGCCTTTTAAGACCACAGCCACCAGTTTGATATTCACACCGCATTCAGAACAGTCCAACTCTGCGCTCCAGAGACAAGGCCTGCAATGAAACGCTTGATGGCTACATTACTCTTGAAGAGATTACAATCACGCTGGCTATTTGCTCTTTGTTGTGTCTGAAAGGGGTGATTGTGGACTTCACAGGCCCTCCCGCTTCGTCCATTGGCTGAGATGCTTTCTTCAATAGATTCTGATTCAATTTGCGCCAAGTATCCAGATGGAAACAGTTTTTGTTAGATCGTTTGACACAAGCACTGATATCTCCTTCTGTGGTATAAATATTCCAGTGATTGGCATTAGGCAGCTTACCACAAATCAATGGAGCAGTCATTTAGATGGAGCTGCAGTCTGTCAGAACAGTTCTAATCAAATATATTCATAATTAAAGAGTGAGCGTTGGCCACGAAAACATCTGCTGCCAAAAAGAGGGGGCATTTCCCCATCCAGCTCATGAAAATATCTATGAGGCAGTATGACATATGACGATAAATAATTGAATGCTACAGAATGTATTTTTTGGACGTAAAAATCTGCTTGAATACAAGTGTTACAGTGTTTGATGATAATGAGCAACAATGATGATATGAGGGTGATGGGAGTGTCAGCTGTCATTAGGTGGGTGTGAATGCATTTTAATATATGAAGGGAGCATATTCAAGCCAAAGTGAGGTGTTAGGTTGAAATAGTAAGGTGGTTATTTCCCAACATTTTTTGGCCTTTTAGTTGCTGAACGGTCAAATAGCATTTGTCAACATTTACTTAAAGACCATACAGAGGTAAAATGGAAGAAACCTGCATCACTGAAACTTTTATGGATGTTAAATGTCAGGCTATTCAATATTTCTTTATCTACAGGGCTTCTTCCTCCAGATACATTTACACTTGCAGTTCCAAAAATGTCTTTTCTTCAACAAATATTCCAAGCTAAACAGCAGATTTTTTTTTAGCACCAGATCTTATTTAGTGTCACTTTTGCAGATCAGATGAACTGTGGCTGGGCTCATTTACGTCTGTAGTCTTAGTAAATACTCTGAAAAACTGAGAAATTGCAGTGATGCAAAATGTTGCCATTATTAAATATTCCACGTTCCTACAGTCTGCAGTCAAGCTAGTAGCGCTCTGTGGCTGCGATGCTCATTTTAAAGAAAACTCCACTAGTATTGGACAAAATGAAATTTTGACCTGATGATGGTGATGATGGATTAAAAGACAGGGATCAACAAAGTTCACCAAATTGCTAAGTTAAATTTCGACCTGCTGGTAGTTGAAAGGTCAGGGGGATCACGACAGTTATTGAGATTCACTTTGGATATTTCGACCACATTTCATGGCAAATAAAATAGTTATTGATTTGAGATATTTAAGTGATATGTAAGGTGGGCTGAAACTTAAATGTACAAACAACAAAAGTGAAAGTAAAGGTTAAACATACACTGTAGGGATATTAGGTAAGGCAGACATGGTCCAGGAAGACATATTAATAAAGTAAACCTGCCGTAAAACAGGCAGTGTTTCTGGAGACGATCCCCTTGGCGCTGTAACTGTAACACGGAGAAATTCAGCTCACATTTTAAGATAATGCACGCACATAAGTAGAATCAGCATGGCACTGTATCAAACTGTATTTTCCACTTGACCTCTTCCTCTCATCTTTTAGGTTTCTAGAATATCTGGGATGCTTTGATACGTTTTCTGGGGACAAGTGGGAACTTTGCAAATGGGTCATGGAGAGGAATATACTGAAATATATTTCACAACTTGTTTCCCAGATTTGTTTCGCTTGATGTTGGTTTTCAGTTGCTTATCCTCCACAGCAATCCCAACAGAACAGACCTGCTGCGCTGAAAAGAAACCAGAGGAAGAGAAATCCATAATATAGTCATGTAAATGTCACAGCATGGGTGATATGTTGAGGTTATGTTCGTACTGTCACCAGGAGATGCGCTGCTGAGGCCACAGATGCTCAAGATGCTGCCCTTCACCCTGAACAGACTGACCATCTCCCTCCAGCCGTCCCTGGAGAAGTTTGAGAGCCAGCTGCTGCAACTCATCAATGCTGACTGCCATAACACAGTAAGGCCAGGCTTCCAGGACACACACAGTCTTGATGGTCCATGTACACAACACGTTAAGGACAGTAGCAGAGAAAAATCAACTACAGGGTGAAAGGAAATTAGACTCTACACACTTGTAAAGCAAGTATGTCTCTTTTTCATCTCACATCATACATCCTTTAAATGTATATGGTGTGCTCACAGGATAACAAATCACCTTATGCATAAACAGTTGTGATAACATTTCATCCTTCTGTGGTAACAGTTCACAACACTCAAATAAAAGATGGCCACAATGGCCATGACACACCTATGCCAAGATTATTTACTCCAGTCTGATGCGTTCCTTTATCTCACTTTCCATTTCTTTAGTGTGTAAGCACAAGCCCTTTTACAGCTGCCACTGCAATTTAAGGCACATCATCTCCCAAACTAAATGGAGCTTATCTATTCTCTTCTGTTTTTCCTGTTTGCGGAAACCCAGATGGTTAACCGCATTTGACAGGTGCAACTATGGACTAGCCATTATTTGTACAGTGGCCCTATCTGTTCACTTCAGCCTAAGTGAGATGAGTCTTTGGTACGGATGAGAATTGATATGACAGCACTGTCACTCTGTATCTCTCTCTCTCTTTGATACTGCTGGGCTACATCCTCAAACTCAAACGCAGGGGATCGAGGGAGTCTTTAGAGTTTATTAAGTGCAGCAAATGGTAGCCGCCACTAGTGCCTCTACCTTGTAAATTATACTGTACCTAAAAAGGAATAACTGCCTAAACATTTGTTAACTGCAGATGGCTTTGGGCTTAGGTACTTATTTTGATGGATAAGTGAACAATATGTATAGAAAGAAAAATTGGTTTCAAGGTTTTGCAGTTATATTGCAATCATTTATTTTATTTTGAGAACGGCATGATAATTTTGTGCTCTCGAATCTACAGAAGTAGATTTTTGCATTTTAGAATTCACACTATGTGGTTTTTAAAACAGAAATAACATAGAAAATGTGACCTGAAAATGTGATGAGTTTTTTTTTTAAATCCAGCATTATTTACATCCGTTTCTGATACCATATGCAGTCTTCTTCCTTCTTGATTTTGCTGTCGCATTACTCTTTATCTTGCTGTGTTCCATTATCTTACTGATCAATGGGTGGCCATTGATCGGCGAGAAACTGAAGGCAGAACTGTGCATCGTGACATACAAAACTCTTCCATAGCGCTACTAGGGGAAAATGAAAAAAAGGAATAGCGAAATGAAAGTGCTTTAAGAACTACTTCAAAAAGTAGTTTCAGTAAAGAGGACAAAATGAGGGTGCTTGGGTTAGCAGGCCGTTTAGATTACTTTTCTACTTCTATTACCTTTAGTATGTAATGTTGATACAGCCTTTGGCCACCCTCAGACCTTTATGGGAAGACGTTGTCCTTTCATGGTTCCAACTTTGCTTCCTTTCCAGAACTGCCTACACACTCTCAGGAGGAAGCCAGTACTTTAGGGACCCTCAAGCCTATTTAAATGTAGTTATATTTAAATGGAGGCTTCATGGAGAATCAGCCCTCCCTGATGCTCTGTGCTGCCCTGCACCAGTGAGTGAGTCAGTCCCAGATTGCTGCCATGCCAAAGAAGCAGCATTTTCAGTTTCTGGAAGGGCAAAATAAGGAGGATAGGAGAAAGCGGAATTAATGCATTAATTAATTACTGGACACACAATAATAATCCTAATTTAATGGCCATTACCAATAAATTTGCTGAGGCGCCTTTATAATCCCAAAGGTAGTCCACTGCCAGCACCACCCTTAGGACAATGATTGTTAAAGCCTCTAGGGGGTGCTACTTTTTGTTACTTGGCTGGACCTTTACTTAGTACTAATCTGCAGTGTAAAGCACATAAAATGTATTATCAGAATAAAGACTCAGTCAGTGTACATATAGGCATCAACAAAAATCTCTCAAACAACACGCAAGAAGGAAAACCTTGTGGCCTGTATGCCTGCGCATAAAATATGCATAAAGTATGCCTGATTTAAACAAAACAGCAAACAAAACAAAGGTTCAGTCCTGGTGTACAGTCCTATCCATTCAGACATCCATATCTACTGCTTTGTTCCAAATAAACCCAAGGTTTTTCCAATATAGGTAGGATATATATTTACAATTGGATTCTTTCGGTCATTACCCAGAGATCAGGACAAGGTGAGGTTTGAAATGTACATCGACTGGTAAACTGAAAGCTAAATGCAAAGGTTACATTTTCACCAACAGTCTAGTTATTTCTCTTGACATCCACGATATGATATTAAGATTGTCTAGACATTCACTTGGGGAGATAAGTGCTGATTATATATAATAACATAAATCACAACATAAACACAAACAATAGAAAGTTGGCAGCAACTTTGTCAGCAGTGAGGTAAGTGACATGTTAGCATGAATAATTTTCTCATTTTGGCTTTCACAGTTTTTTTTTTCTCCTTTGTGAGATGTTCTTCTTCACAACCAGCCTAAGTTGCGTAGATTAGTTAAATGTTCCAGACTTTTATAACTTGAGTGGTATGACGACATTCTCATGTCTGTGAGAGGTGTTAATGCATGCAGAAGTCAGCTTGATTGCAGCTTTTAATTAAAGCGTGCTTGTGTGTGTGTGTGTGTGTGTGTGTGTGTGTGTGTGTGTGTGTGTGCGTGTGCGTGTGCGTGTGTGTGTGTGTATGTGTGTGAGAGAGAGAGACAGAGAAAGAGTGTGTGTGATCTGTGTGTGACCTTTAAAAGTGTGACTCCAGCTGGATTGTCATCAAGCTGTCTGCGAAGTGATGCTGACACCTCACCCGCTAACTCAGTTTTACCATCGTGTGAGTGAATGTGTGTGTATGTTTGCGTGTGTGTGTGTTTGTGACATATTATGCCGGTGTGTCTGTGCTTAAATTCGTATTGAGGCAGAAATTCAGTGATGAAAATGAAGAGGAATGGGGTGGTGGATGAATGTACAGTGCAGCATGAGACGAATCCTTTATGCTGGCTGCTGGTCTGACATACGGTCTTCACATAATCCCCCCATAAGTATTGCTATTTTTAACCACACAAACTATCTAGTGTGGATTCTCTATAAAGTCCACTTATAATATATGGGATATTATACAGCGAGTGCCCCAGTTGATTTGCTTTTCATGTAAACTTCTGTAACTTCTTTCATATCTTTCATAGCACCCTTTAATGAGGACTGGGCTAATTTGAACTGTGCTCTTGAACCTTTCCAAACACACTGACCTCGAGTTAAAGAACCTAGCACCATTCATCTTCAGGGTTGCTTGAACATGTCTGTCTTCCCAAAGTTTTAGAGACGCCAGGGGCTACATCACCTCAAATGACCCGTAGCAACCGTTCACCTACATCTTCAATAAAATCTATCACTCTTGATGAAAGGGTTTGAGATCCTGTCAGAAATTATGCAACGTCTTGGCTGGTGATCAAAAGACTCGGGAGAACAGAAGATGATGAAGAGGAGGAGAGTAGCAGTCGAGGACCAATGCCATGCCGCAGGCAGAACAAAACGCCGTAGGCTGATTTAATGAATGGAGAAAGACTGTAGCAACAAAGCTCCAGGAAGTTTTCATTTGTCCTAAAAGAAGAAAACTCACTTAAAGTAGGACTGCCCCTGTGGACGCGGTTCTATAAAAAAGACAAAGGAGGTTGAACATTTCTGAAATAGGAGCCGTCTCGCACGTTGTTCTCTGAGGACACCAAGTTTGGCTGCACCTCCAAATGTTCAAGCTGAGTGCCTTCTCCTCATCATAATTAGGCCTGTAACCACTGTAACTGATGCAGTGCAAAGGAATGGAGTTTAATGCACTTGGCTCACATCAAGTATTCATGAAATGCAGGTTTTCGTAATGATTGACGATCCAATGATTAGATGAAATAGACTGCGACTGGTTATAGACCCTATAAGTCAGACAAGACAGAGAATGCACAGTTGAATGAAAAAAGGTAGATTCATAAACTTCAGAAGTCTTCGAGTCACTGCTTTATTCCTCTGTTCCTCCTCTTTTGAAGTAAAGCATATGGAGAATCTGACCAAAACTGACAAAGTGACCTCTAGGAGACACTTAAGAACACAGTGAGACAGCATCCATCAATCACTGGTAGGATCTCAGCTATTGAAAGTTTTGAATTACTAGGAGTCACTGACAAGGGAGTCGTTGGATCTTTTGTCAGGGCAGATGCCATGTATGAATGCCATACCATACAGTAAAGTTTTTCAAATTCCCTCCAGTGATAAGGGTCTTTAAAAGTCTAAACGTCATCTCATCCCAAACACAGCTGTTAGTTAGTGGGGAATTTAACTGTTCTCTATGGCATGGCCCTTTTCAAAATGATATCAACAGAAAAAGATAAGATAAACTTTATTGATCCCACACAGGGAAATTGAAATGCCAGAATCAAATGGCATTAATGGACTGCATGCCATCAGGTCTACATCCTGTCAACTATCAGTGCTGAAGCTGTAGATACAGATAGAAAAAATGGCCATCATCATCATCAGTGTTTATTTTGTTTTATAACATCTGGAAATTCTCTTGCTCCCTGAACACTCTGGCTGTTTTGTTAATGTATTGTTGAACAAAGGGAGTAATGTTAATGCCTTGTCTGTATTAAGGCATTACTTGTGTGTATTTTCAGGGGACCTAATATTTGCAGAGATCATCATCATCTATGTAAATTTGCTATGCTTGTAAATTGTACTGTGTAAATTCAGTTTTATGGCCCTCTGTTTTAATGAGTACAGACAGAATTGGAAAGATGGCAAAATTATTAATCCAAATTAACTACCATGGTTAACTTATCCAGTTCAGTGGTGTTGAGAGCACAACCTTCAACTGCTCACAGTCAGCTGAACAAAGCACAAAGCTAACTAAAGCAGTTCTAATAAATTGGATGAATTATCAAAGACTGCTAAATGATATATGCCCATTTTCTGATCAAATAGAAATGCTTCCACTGGACCTTTAATCATTTTCATATGGTGCTGTCTCATGTCTACGGCTTTCTGAAGAAATCATGGTCATAAATCATGATTTATTTAGATAGATATTGATTCCTAAGCATCAACTCAAGAACTGTTTTCATGCCTTGCAGTTGTTTTTCTATGGTTAACTAAAGGTTACTGCTGGTGATGTTTTTATTGCCAACAAATCCCATATAAAGACCGAAACTGACAACAAATTGGTCCTACTAAAAAATGTTCTCTGAAGCTTACTGCTGCATGCCACGTTGTTTCTAAAAACTATTAAAATACATCAGTGAGCACTGCACTGTGCGACATGTTCCTTTATGTTCCATTTATTTCCACTCAGTTCCTCATATGACGTCCTTTTGAGTAACTTTTGCTAAAACCTACAATGGCCAGATGTTTTAGGAAATTAATTAATTTTTTTTAGCTTTTGAAAAACAAAACCATAAATTTGTGTCTCCAGTAGGAACAAATGGACTGAAGTGCTACAGACAAGGTACCCTTTAAAGTGAAAGTGTTGCATGTTTGTATTCTCGTGGTACGCATATGGACTGTACCAGCATTGGGGTTTCTTTCCAAGTGGACACAATGTGCTCCTGGTGCACAGGTGCACAATGTGCTCAATGTGCACAATGTGCTCCTGGTACACTCCTGGGTGTAATATGTGCAGTGGATGAAAGTGGCATGAGATGTGTTATGCTTAAGGACAAGTGGTATGAAATGGAAAGGGAAATAGGAAGGCCGCAGTATGAGTGTGTGTTTGCCTTAATATTTTTGGTTGTGAATTATGGGAGTGTTTCAGCAGTAGGGCAACAGTGATTTATCGGTGGGAGCGCTGTGCCAGTTAAAATCTGTTAAGGAGTAGGGGAGTGGGAGGATGAGAGCGGCATGCTAATGATGCTGCCACTGTTTCTTGCCATGGATGACTCACCCTCAATATGGGGGAGCTAACATCCACTGTGTGGGTAGCAACACACATACGCACACACACACACACAAATGTGCACATGTGTAAGTCAGTGCTCTAACTCCTGTGTTATCAGTTGGTTGAAACATGGAAAACGACAAGTTAACAGCTAACTAGCATCTTGTCCGTGATTATGTGAGAGATGTGTGACACTCACAGAAACTCAGAAGTGTTTTTTTTCCTTTTGGTGCTTGTTTTCAAAGGTAAGAGAAACATGCCAGAGTTGCATAACTCACTTGGTAATTGGCTTATACAAAACTCATGTGGGACATAGTTTCACCTGCTTTCCCTCTCTCACACTCTCATACACCCCATGAGATGACAGTTGCCATCTGTAGAGTTATTATTACCTTTTATAACAGCCTACACATTCATTTCACAGAATACTGACAAAATAACTTACTGACAAATACATGACAGCTCTTAATGATACCATATAGATGTACTTTGCAAAAGCTATGACTCACCAAAACCAGATGTTTTTAGCTTTTAATACAGCAAATCTTTCATTGCGATCAGTGCTACCTTTAGAATGTGGTAGTTTTCTAATATAAAAGATGAAATTAAATGGCTGCAGCTTAAAAGTGGTCAGATTTGACAAGAATTTAATGCTTATAAACCCTAGCAATTCTTGAGCAGCCAATAACCACCAGTGTTCATATGCTGAGATGACGAACGTCTCATTTTTCAGTTTAACCCTTGTGTTGTGTTGATATTACCTTGGCTTTTTGTGTTCCTTTAGACCCCAATGCTGTAGGTGTGAAAATACTAATAACTCCTGAATAAACCATAAATAAAACCCCAGTAAATAAACAAGTATTGGAGTGATAACTTTCATACACTTCGGGCTTGCATACAGAAGAAAGATTATGTAAGTACAAACATTGTTATTACACCATATAAGCAAATATTTACCATATTTTATGTCATATTTGCAATACATGAACAACATCGGTATTTTGTTTGACCAAAAATTATGCACATGCAATATAGCTGCTGACGTTGTATACTAAGCATTTTGCAATGTTGAACCCAAACCAATATCACTGACGCTGCTTATCTAGCTATTGAAGAGAAATAAAATGTTATGTAACACAGTGTCATAACTGTATGATCAATAAGGCATCAGAGTAATTAGACTCTATTAGACCTCTATGAACAAAAATAAGTAAACTCTGCATCTAGATCCTATGTACAAATGTACAATCTATACCGATTCTCACCCTAAATAAACGGTCAAACACAGGATTTGGATTGAAAGTGAGAGTAAACTAAAAACTAGTTTTAAGGACTTCTTAATCTATCCATTTTAAAAGTTTATAAGCATGTCTGATGAAGTTAGGGAAAGTAAGAAAGGCAAAGACGTTAAAAAACTGTCCAGCACTCGAAGAAAAACAGAAGGGTGTATCCGAGTCATTATATCATCATATATAAAGACAGTAACTTAATACATAAGTTGACTTAAAGAAAACATTGCAATAAAATAAATGACAGTATATTTTCTGGTTTTCATGTTACTACACTTTAAGTGTCCGTTTTTTCCAACTACCAGATAAAAGCCAATTGCACTCCGACACGTGGAGCTTTTATCGTACTGGCAGTTGGCACCAATGTCCCTCTGCAAAACCCTGTGTCATAAAACTCTAATATTAGACAAAGCAAGCCTATCTCTGCTGGAGTGTTTCCCATTTTATTGCTAGATTAATATCCTAATAACTTCAGGTTATTATCATATTGGTTGTTATACGTCCGTTTTCAGAGCATGCATGCTGTAAGTGTGCAGCTTTGTAAACTGGGATCAGACACACAGAAGTGCACACTGCATACCCTCTATATATAGTCTATGTGTCTGCGATTGTGTACACACACACAAATAAGCAGCTATATAAGACGGGGCAAACAGATAATCAGATATAATGCGAGATAATGTGGGTAGTCAGAAATGAGAAGGAACGTTATTAATTATATTGTCAAGATAAGTAAAAAAAGATGTAATTAGCATATGAGTCATGGAATCATTTAAGTTATTTAGCTGATTACATATTTCAACTGAACTCTGTTTCAGCAGCTTGGGTCATCACTGAGCTTTCATATGAACATAAAGACAATTAATTCCCAGTGAGATGATGATGATGATGACACATAATAGCCATGCTATTCAGGTTTGGTCCAGACATGTGCAATTGAATCTGTGTAGACAGTCAATTTTCTGTCTTTTAAAGAATTGGTAAAGCCTATAATAGAATGGGTTTCAATGACTTAAATCACTTGAATCATTTTTCTCGGACACTAACTAGTGTAGGTGCTACTTGAGACTACCGACTCTTGTACTCCTCCTTTGTGTTGCTGTGCCATAACAAGCAACATTGGTGGGGAAAAGTTTAAGAAAATTTGAGCTCTGACATCACAGTGAGAATGATGCATGTTGTGGTGTAGGTAACAAATTGGCAGTGATTTCTTTGATTTCAACAACTTTCATTCAGACAAAATCCAGCCCTGCAGCGAATCACCGCAGAGTTGTGCGGCCATGTGTGGGGGTGGGGTGCTGGGTTGCCTCTGCCGGGGTCTATTTGTGCTGAAAGTAACCGCTGTGAAACAATCAGGAAATAACTTTTTATTTTGCCGAATAAACCGGCTCTATTGCTGCTGGCGCTCCATCACTCTCATCTAATGTCTCTTTCTCTCTCTTCTTTCTGTCAGTATTTTGCAGTGTAAATTGCGAGCCAGACACAGATGTAGAAGCCAGAACACAACAGGTAGGGTATCAGACTTGTCCATGAATCCACCTGGATTACTTCAGTTTCAGAGACATTATCAGGCTGACAGTGGTGGGGTCCCGCCTCAGGTCTGCTGATGATTCACATCTTTGTTGATATTAAGTTGATAGATAAGCAACACATCCAACATGGCGCCAACCAGCGTTGCGTATTTTCGGCTTCAAAACAGAGCTTCGGAAACCTGCGGGTGACGTCACTCATGCTCTGTCTATTCTTTATACTGTCATTGGGTTTGCCTGATCTGAGCCTCTGATTGGCTTTGTCTTTTCGAAAGTTGGACCCGGCTCAGTTGCTGTGACACCCCTGCGGCCCAAACGGCTACAGCCAAAATGGACGACCCCCACTCAGATTAATGGAAAAGCCTGCATTTTTGCCACAGCGCTGGATTCTGTGTGAATGTGCCCTTAGCGTCTCAGTGATTAAACTCTAACCAAAGTGCTTGTCGGTAGGTCATTGGTTATTGTGGCCCGGCATTAATAGGCACTTCATGCAGTAACTGCTCTGGTGTGTAATGATCACAAAATAAACAGGGTTTAAACTTCTTTCGCAAGCACTCAGAATTCTTTTGTACAACTATTTCTGTCACTTGTTGTCTATACAAGCGAGTAGACACTATGAATCTCTGAAAGAGTGAGTCGTTGTCCCCTGTATTTTAACAATTACCTCACCTTCGAATGTGGCTGTTCTGAACAGCTATTGCCGTGCAGCATTCTAGTTCTTTGTGAGTGTGCCTGTTCCTTTAGCTCTGGTGGGCTAAAAGACTTGAATATAAATATGGTTGTGGGCGAATCTGAAGTTTTTTGTGGAGATTTTATGGGATTTTATTTTGTATCTTTAAACGTTTGTATTCATCTTCTTGACCAAACAGTCCAAAACCCCAAAAACTCCTTGGCGTTGGATGTGAATGACAACCAGTATTTTAATATTGGTAGTAGGTAACAGGTTTCAGAAGTCCATATTGGGATCTCTGACCTTTTATTGATCAGTGCCACAATGCCCTTTTTCGATCATTTATGAAGTCCCTACTCGGTGATTACAGGGTCAAGACACTTGCTGTCTTGAGCTTCTAATGTCCCAGTTGGAGCTATTAAAGAGAGCTCGCCCTCTCACTTCATCTCCTGCCCTCTCCAGTACAAAGAAATAACCTTCAGAAACTAATTTATCCTCCTCTGAAAAATCTACACTCATTTTCCTCAAACTTACACAATAAGGCAGCTGCCGCCTGATTTCTCTTCCAACTGCTATTATTTCTAAATTCCATCTAAATGACTTTCTTTCTTTCTCGGCAGTTTCATTTTATTCAAATGACAGTGTCCCTAACAAAATCAATTTCGCTCACTAATATTTCATCCTCACTCCTCTGTCTCCCACTGCCTCCCCCAGCAATTGGACCGATAAATCGAGTCTAAAAGAATCTTTGTTGTTAATATTTGACAATGATGATGCCATTTTCAGGTGTGAATCCTCAAGTGAAGAAATAATCTTCCCATTCTTTACGTCAGGGTTTTTTTTTTTTTTTGTCATTTTATTTTTGATTGAAATTCAGATGAGGTATACAAAATGAAAAAATGACACCCCGAAAAAAAAAAAAAGCGGTAAAATTAATACCACTGATGTGGACGGGCATCAAATGGAAACCTCCTCAGCAAACATTATGCACTTCACTCCTCCTCAGAAATGTATTGCCTGTATTTTCTGTAGGGGTTTTCTTTCAAAGATAAGATGTGTTTTTCCACCAGAGTTATCATTGACTTGCTGGTGAGCACTTTATCCCCAACACAGATTTCAAAGGAATATGGCCATTTTTTCTTGAGATTGCAGACACATTAAAATGTAGGGTTTGCAGTTTAAGAAACATTTCTGTTGAGCCCTCTAGGCTGTATTGATATAGAGTCGGTATTGGCTTGCTCTTGATGCACCGCTGACTAAAAGCAATGAGAGTAACCATCACCAGTAATAGTGACGCATGGTGGCTTCGATATAACATGAAATTGGTGGTTAAACAGAGTGTTAAGTTTCCCTTTTGAAACACCCTTACTGGGGTGACACTTCTAATTATGAGACAAAAAACCCGCCACCAAATCTTCTCTTACAGCACGTTGCTTTTGTTTGCTCTGTTAACAAAGCTCTTAAACAAACTGCCCCCAAAAGCTTGCAAATTAGTCTCATCCCGCCTCCCCACCCTTTTCCTTTAATGATACTAACACCACCACAGGTATGTTAGCTCTGAAGGACTTCTTTTCTAACCCAGGTGTCTAGTGCACACAATGATTTCTGAAGGGACCTTGTTGATTGGTTACACTGCCACTGAGTGGTTTTGCAATTCTAGAAGCAAGATCTGTTGGAATATCATAACATGACATAAAAGCGGGCGACAACAAGGTTATGTGTGTGTGGGGGGGGATGGGAGGGGGAAAGAAGAAAGAAAGATGAGACACGTGGCACCGGTGCGCTCATCACTCAGAAAAGTCCCTCTTCTGTGACTCTGAAAATGGAGTATAATTTAACTTGGGGGCCATTTCATTGTTCCCTTTAAGCTTCTTAGCTCTAAAATATTCATATTTCAGGCGAGGGAGGAAGAAATCTGTGACGGCAGCAGACAGAGGCAAGAGCGAAAAAAGAGGATAGCGAGCAAGGGAGGTAGAGAGAGAGAGAGAGAGAGAGAGAGAGGGAAACTGACGGAGTGAGAAAAAAAGAGCAAAGAAATAAATGAAAGAGAAACTCAGAGGAGGGGAAGTGAGAAGAGGGATGCAGAGAACAGAAAGCAGCACTGTAACTGATGTTCTCTCATAAACAACTTTCTCTCCGTCTTTCTTTTATTTTCGCTCTGAAACACTTCATGGCAGACCTGTCCAACAAGAGACAAAGCCATTTGCCTGTCATCTTCCCCAGCACTGGCTGCAGTGGAGGAAAAAGGCGAGAGCAGACAGTGTAGGAGATGACATGATCATAATTATAATCTGGATGTCGCTAAAAGCAATTATTTACAGGTATCTTGTCATACTAGTGCTTCTTGCTGGCACTCACCAGAAGCCTGATTTTTGTTGGATACGTTGATAAATACAATGAAATGTTTTGCTTAGAAAACTATATTTAAACCAGCTGTATGAAACACAGCTAGGTAAAAAATATCTGAAAGAAAATAAGATAAGCTAAGGCTTAATTTAGCAGAACATTTCTATGACCGAGGTGCTCGGTATACATAGTAAAATAAATACAAACATTGTGTACATATGTACTGTATGTAGTAAAATAAAATTAAATACAAATACTACATCTACTATAAGTAGTAAATGTACACAAAGGTGAATCTTTGTTGCTATAACACAAATGTTAAAGATTATAGGCACATACATATACATATGTATATATATAAATAAATGACTATATGAAGGGGTATACAATTTATCTAAAAGAACAAGAAACAGAAGAATAGAAAACAGTGAGTTAATTTGAGATGTATGTTAATATAGTGCAGTAATCACAGAGTAGCTCTATAGCTTGGCTCCTGACCTACATCACTGACTTTTATTTTTTGGCTCATTGAAGACTGTTTCTTTGGTTGGAAAAACAACCAGGCCATAGGGATGGAGATAATTTTTAAGTTAATTCCAAACAAAAATGGTGAATGGGCTAGACACAGCTGTACGGTTTGTTGCCAGTCAAACCCTGTGAAATTGTTTATTATCAATCCAAAGTGGAAGTGCTACTGAGGATTTCCCTGTACGTCCACAAACAGCTGATTTAGAGCTTCGTCAGCCTAAGACAACCTGCATCAAAATTCATTCTCAATTCAGTACCAAATTCTTACAAAGGGACAGCTGCTGTGGAGTGCAGCAGGGACGACATATTTTTGTTGGCAACAGTGGAAGCATCGCCATGCCTCTACAAAACATCATTGGATTGCTGTTGGATTTTGGATCATCAAGATAATGTTCTTCTTCCTTGACAATGAACACATCTTTTGATGATTTTTCAATTGCAAATACAATCGCCAGAAGTAAAAAGCTATACAACTATAAACAGACGGTTGCATGGCTTTAGCATTACCATCACTAAGCTGGTGTTTGGTGTGATGACGTTTAATGTCCCTAACAACCGCTGTTGTGTCATTTAGCCACTTGTCTGCAGTGTGGTATTCACTGACATATTTTAGGTATTACAGGAATAAAAAAAAAGAAAGAAGCAAAAAAGACCTTGTTGAAGTATTAGTTAAGGATTATTTATTCAGTCAGGTTCATTTAGTTTCTGATCTCTTTTACAAGAGACACATTAGCCACCATCACAAGAGAATCTATCTGTCTATCTATCTAGAATCTCTATATGTAAACAAGTAAATGTAAATAAGTTCATATGCCTGATATTAAAACCATCTCTGTCTATTTTCAGCCCAATAATATGTCAACAAGATCGTTTTCTTTTTTCCCTCTTCGCTTGTAACACATCACCTTAACCGTATAGTACACACACAGGGATTTGATGTATTTTGTTTGTTTTTCATCATTTTCTCTGGTAATTAGTAATTATCCTGCTCGTCTCAGTGCATGCACGGTGTGTGTGGCTGAGTGTGATGTACGCTCCTCTGTGAGGGCACATCTTAGTCTTGGCACCCAGACGGCAAACGTTAATTGAATGGAGCCTTAGCCTGTGTGATCCAGCTGGAAGACAGTTATGTAACACTCCCAAAGCCAAATGAAAGCTGACACGATTGAAAACAAACTATACATAGAGCAATGCATTAGTGAGTCACCACGTCGTCTCATAGGTAAATAAAAAGTAAACTTCCACAAAACACACCACAGTGGACCAATAGAAGGGCTTGTGGGTATTCATTATGAAAACTTAGCATATCAAGTCAGAATTTCTTCTACCTGTACCTGCTCCTGTTCTCAAAGTTGCAAGAATTCTATTAAAGTGTACCAGAATGGATCTGTCTTACCACAAAATACAGGACGTGAGATGAGAGGAGAGTTTTTTTACTGGAGATATTTTTAAGAGGAAACAGAGAAGGGAAGGAATCACCTGAGGTAACGACAACAACCCTAATCTTCCATCCCCGTCACTAAAAGAAAAATATGGTACACCGCTGAGAACATCAGCAGAACATCAGCCATCGCTTGTAAGTAAGAGAATGAGTGACGATAACAAGAGGAGGGTAGATAGTAAACAGGCAGACAGAGAGAGGGATGGAGTCAGTCAGTGCAGAGATGTAATATGAGGAGAGCAGCAGCGAGCTGCAGTGTACGTGGGCTGTACAGTAGCCAGGCAGGCTGGCCGGTTGCTCCCGCTCCTGCTGTTGCTGATTTAAAAGAAAAACCCAAAGCTGAATTGATATGCTAATTTGATTGAGAAGGTGTGGGTGGATATGGAGAAGGTTTTAAGCAGCGAGAGGGACAGAAAGAGAGAATGACAAGAAAAGAGAGGGAGAGTGGGAGTGAGAGATGTGAGGGAGAGAAGGCAAAGATTGAAATGAAACAAATGGAAAGGAGTAGGACGAGAGTCGAGCTCAGCGTGGCACTGTACTTTAGGGTTGGAGAGTTTACAGTCAATTGCTGAGCAATTGTTAGTCAGATGTGAATTTTTAGTGGCGGCAGCTACAGGGTGGCAGTACAGTCTCCACCAGCACCTGTTGACGCATTTTTTAAACATTAATTAGCACATACATTAGATTCTGAAAAAGGAAATAACTATGGTGTCCATAAAATATCACATACATAATATTTTCTATAACTTAAATTTAAATTCATTACGAATTGGCTCTTACAGTATTTACCCTTAAAAAACAGTGTGTGGAATTTAGTGGCATCTTGTGGTGTCATAGCTCATTGTAACGCCCTCTGCACACCTTCTCCTTCTTAGCATTAAGGAGAGGTTTTGTATTTGATGGTCTTTACTTGCTACATACAGAATTAAGTTTGACTGCATACCAAAAGAAATGAAGCTTTGCTCAATAGAGACTGAAGACAGTCTCCAAGCGTTTGTTGGTAAAAATGTGTAGAAGGGGGGGGGGGGGGGACTTCTAATACCTTGCATTTAGAAATCCCCAAATGATTGGTAGGTGGAGAGATCTCTGTCGTGAGACTATACGATGCCCATTCCTCATACATATATTTATTATTATGATATGAACAATAACCCTAACTATAGAAATAGACTCTAAGTTGGAATAAGCAAATTTTATCTTTTAAAGACCGTGAAAAACTTTGGGTCTTTAGATATTCAATACGACATGGTATATTGCACGGGTCCATCTCTTTTATATCGCCCATAAGCGTTGTTGTGTGTACTATCAGAATTAAAATCATTATGATGGTAAACACATCAAGGTCACAACTAAACAGGAAGTCTTTTGGACTTATGTGTGGACCTTTGTGATCCACAAGGTGTTTATTTTGTCAGAGGGACTGAGTCAAGTGTCACATTTTAATTCCTAGTGTCCTTGTCCATGTAATTGCCTCAGAAGAGATTCACAGAGGATTTGCCATCATCCTTATTGTGTGTAACCCAACAGATTATGTTTTCTTAATGGAATACCTTTGAGATATCATGCTCACTATTAGACAACAGACTACTAAACATATATACAGAATAGACATGTATTATAAATACAGATATTTATATTTGTCCACATGATCTAAAGCCAAAATCTACTAATCTTTTGTCATTTTGCATCAATTCATAACTCCAGTGCTCTTTTCACTCATTCTCAGAAACAGCCAGGACCAGAGGGTACACAGAGAACGGTTGCCATCCAGGAAAGGAGGCTCCATGTCGGGGTTCATAATGGCTGGTGTTTCCTTGACAAGCCCCAAGTGGTGGTGCTGGAGCCCCTAGCCTCAGGGGCCAAAGGAACCCTCATCAAGGACAGGTGAGCAGAGGAATATCCTCAGTGGGGCTGTTACTGTTGGCTAGAGGAAATAGTGGAGCATAATTCTGTTGTCAGACAAAATCCACAGATGTGCAAAAA
Organism: Protonibea diacanthus; assembly: GCA_028641955.1. Taxonomy (NCBI): domain Eukaryota; kingdom Metazoa; phylum Chordata; class Actinopteri; family Sciaenidae; genus Protonibea; species Protonibea diacanthus. The sequence goes on from CM053984.1 coordinate 19,256,572, forward strand.
TATTTCCAGGAGTGCTTATATTTATGGTATTTCATCATCTTCTTCCGGTGCTGGTCCTGTTGCTGATAGGTAAGTGATTGAAAGTTTATCCTGTGAAGTCAGCACAAACTGTATTTTGGAAAAAAAATCTAAGTTAGTGTAAATTTCATTGTATAATATTTGGATGATGTCTGGAAAAAGTGAAACATGCAGACTTGTATCTTATCCTTCGCTGGTGTCCATTTGCTTCCTGCTTTCTGAGATCTGCAGTATCTCTTTGGCACAATGTGCCTTCCTTATCATGCGTAGTGGGCACAAGAGCAATTATTTTATACACTTGTGTCATTTTTTTCCTCTTTTTGTCATATGAGAGGACAGCAAACACATTCTAATTTGCTGCCATGTGGCTGGCGATTGCTGAATATATGCTTCATTTATGCCACACGCAGACGTAGACACACATGCAAACCTACAGGCGGGTGACAAATTAAAGAAAAAACCTGAGTAAGTGAGTAGCCCATGGAGTTTTTTTAGAGAAATGTGAGAGACAGCACTCTCCACCACAGCAAATGAGGGGATATCTTTTAGGAGGCTGGTGTTCATTCCTCCAGTTTAGTTCAGAGGCTTGCATTGTCTAAGCAAAAAGCTAAAGCTGTTCCCGAACTTGGAGTGAATAAAGTAGATTTGGGTTGGGGAGGTAAGTTGGCTAACAGAAAATAAACGTCAGTATCAGTAGCACATATAACTTACATCTACAAAGCCACAAAGTACACTGATTTAATGATGATTAATGATGATTAATTTGCAATTATTAATTAATTTGCAAAATAGTACACCATTATATGAAACTTGATGAAACCATGTAGCCTCAGCATGCCCACTTCAAGTCCTGCTCGGTTCTGCCTGTACCAAGGGTTTCTGTACATTAAATTCCACCCAGTCGAAAGGAAATTTGGTGAGTGGCAGGCAGTCGAATAGACAGAATATTTAAAAAAAAAACATAACCTCTTTCATAATGATGCAGGTTAACAGACACTTACACATAGTTTCATTTTATTTTTATTTTAAATATAATGTTTTAGGAACAAATGTAAGTAGTCCATTGAACCCAAAGAACAAATACTGGATGCTTGATCAAGTCTTGCATGTCCTCTCCTAACCCCAGCCTCATAATGTACACACTATTCTATGCCACACAAGCATCCACGCTCATAAAACAGCCTCGCAGTACATTCCAATGTGCATTTGCACTTTATAACCAATCGAGGAGATATGGCTCCTGCTGCCTCTGCCCCTGGGTTTTATTGAGGCACCATGACACTCAGTGCTAACCTTGTCAGAGTGAATCTGCTGGTTTAAGGTCACCAGTGTCTGCCTTAAATCAGCAGTAACACACTTGAAATGTATGGCTTTAGCATGTCAGAGGTAGAACAAAGCTGGAGAGATGGAGCACCACAGCCAGATTCTTAACCTCAGGCGATGATTTGTGAGAATTTGCACCACCCCACAGGTCACACAGAGATACTAAATCTAATCTTAATTCAGAGGATGCAAGAAAGTTCCATGTAGACTTCAGTTATAAGACACATTCCTCACATTTCTTTATTTTGTGGATCTTATCCACAATTTCAGGTCTTCAGATTCAGGATCAGAGCTGCTCACTGCACTTGCAAATGAATCAGGAGTGGCTATAAAACAAAACAAAGCAAAAAAAAAAACAGACATTCAGATACTTTGTGTTTTGTAACTCACTGCGCTTTAGGCACACCAGCTGTCACAAATACACCATTGCATCCTGTTAAATCCCTTGAAGTATCTCCTAGCAAAAAGGCTGTGAGCGACTGAACCTTTGACCAACACAGGTAAGTAACAGCCAGCAGTTTCAGTTAGTAAGGTGGCAGGGTGCATCAGTGAGTCATTGAGAAGAACTGCTTTGGGTTTTAAAAAAATGCCTTTGTGTCTATTTCAGTGACATTATGCAGATGTGTATTGCCTGTAACTTGATATGCAAATCCTGCCACAACAGATCCACACGGTCAATTTTCTCTTCACGGATAATATACAGAAAGATACAAAAATCACTATGTATTTCATTGTTATTGCACCTGTATGATTATATGTGATAATTAAACTTAAGTTGAACTTGAACTGCAAAATAACACAAAGAACCATTAAGAAAGCTGTGATGCAAAGTATATTTTCTCCTTCAGTAGCTTCAGAATCATATAGTGACGCAGTGTGTTAGGAGAAGGTTTGCGTTTTAGAAACATTTCGAAATGAAATTGAGCATGTTAAAATGTTGGTACTTCCCGTTTTAGATATAATTTTGATACATTTCTGTGCTCTAAATTTGTTGTGCCTTAATGATGTCCACTGTTAGGGGTGTAATGAATTGTTTTCGCGCTGACAGTACAGTCTGCAAAATACCTAAGTGAAAGTGTAATGGAGTGCACACATGCTGTCAGTTGCCATCAATAGCAGAAGCCACTGAGTACACTGGATGTGTTTTCTTATACTCTTCCACCCCTGTGTCAGGTCATTTATTTAAGCTGTGGCCCTCAGTGTGATTAGGTGGGATATTTTGCACAGTTTCAAGAAATAATGATTCATAGGACTTTTGTGTAAAAGGAAGTCACAAAGGCCAAAAAATATGCTGTGAAACTCAACAGATGACACACATACAGTGAGAGAGGATCGTCTTTTCCAGTGTGTGTCTGAATCAGAATGCATTGTGTTTGCCACTTCAAATGAGACACTAGCTGATGTGGTGATTATGTGCCTGATTACATGGGTGCCATTGAGAACGTGTGCAGATGCACAATCAACAATAACCAACAATCTGTGCTCAATTACTGTATTATGCGTATAACAATAATCGCCATTGTCATCATCCAAATAATGCCAAACATTACATATTCTGCACTTTTCGGTTTTTTTTTTTTTTTTTTTGAAGAGGTGCAAACAGTTTAGTATGATAACACAAGTCTAAACCATAATTACGATATTTGTTTTTTTCTGTTTTTTTTTTTTTTTTCTCTTTGGCTGCTGCCAGTGAAAGCTGACAGTCTGTCTTGCTTGTGTTATGCCTGGTGCTTCCAGACAGCAGAGAAAGACAGAAAAAAAAAAAAAAAAAAAATCTGAAGTGCTCGCCTGTTCCATTCTCTGGAGAGTCCGTGAAGCGAAAAAAGAAAAGGCACTCGGCCCCACCTCGTGACACGCCAGCGCTCCACAGTATGCTCCCGTCTATGGTGTATGCAAACTGTGAATGACGAATACCGAGAGTGCTGTTCCACTGCTCACACAGGAGGCCAGCGCTTGCCAGGGAACATTTAGCAAGCGAGTGTATATCCTCCAGCGCATTGATTTTTTTTTTTTCCCTTTTAAATAAAAAATAAAACTGTTTTCAAAGAAATAAACAGATTCTTCATTTTAGTGAGATATTGTGATTTTCTTCAGTAATGGCTTTACAGCACATAAATCACAAACAATCTTTACATGTGTCTCATCATGGCTTCTTTTCTGATCCCTCTCTCATTCCTAACACGTGCTTCACACACTCACTCTATGTGTTTGTGTGTCTCTTTGCTCTTCAGCTTGACGGCATCATCCCTCCCTCAGACGCTGGGCCTTCGCAGCAGCTTGGAGCTCAGGCTGACCAATCATCGAGCTTTGGCAATTGTGTTCCAGCTGGAGTTTGTCTTCTCTGCTCCAATTGGCCGTGAGACGATGGTAAGAGGGATACACAAACACACATACAGTATACACAGAACCTTACGTAATGCTAATCCTTAACCGAGGTCATAGCCTGAAATCAACCTCTTGGTGAAATTAGGTCATGCCAGAATGTCCTCTTTACTCCCTCTGAAGTCCTAAAACTCAAAACAAGTCTTCTCAATAATGGATGTACTGTAGAAAGACACCTGCACACACAGTCAGAACCTACTGACCTCGCCTCATTCTGCCCCTTGTTCTCTTGCAACCTCAACCGCTCTTGTCCTTGAAGTATCACTCCATCCATCTCTTGCAAGTGTCTCCCAGAGGAAATTACCAAAGGCATCCTTGGCTATAAGTCCTCTGTAAACAGACAAGAGTCTGAAACGAGGAGAACAAATCCAGTCATGAAAAAGTGAACTGAGCAGGTCGCTGGCTTCTTACCCACATATGTGGAGGTTTATCTAAGCCTAAATTTGGAGTCATTGATTGAGACAATTTCCCAACCCATTCTCTTTAAATTGTTCACCAATCTACGGTTTTAACAACAAAACTTTCTTGTTTTGTTACTTTGTAACGAGAGACATATTTTCGGATCTGTTTTTTTTTAAAGGTGTCCGGTGAAGCTTTCTTGTTATGTAAGTTGTTTACATTACCAAGCTACCAAACAAGCTTCAAAATGATACTCGGATGTTGGCTGACATGATTGACTGTACAGCCTGTACAGCATGGCCATGACTCATATTGCTCCTTAAAAACACTTCCTGCATATGTCTACATTACAATTACTTCTACCACTGCTGAAATACAACCTCCATAGGGGCAATTTTTCAGGAGCGTTGAAAGGCCTTCTTGGAAATGCAGCAATTTTAAAAAATCAGATACTTTCAGCACCAACGCAGAGAAGACTTTTTTTTAAATGTCAAAGAACATAAACTTATCTGCAAAATCCATTTTGTGTTCATTTAATAAAATATTCCAAGCTTCACAAATGTGTCAAGTGTTTTTAAGTGGTCAACACAAGCAGCTGTACAAGCTAAAAAAAAAAATTGCCTAAAATTAGCAAAGCTGTAATTTAAATTAGGAGATAACTGGTCACGGAATGATTAATCAAGAATTCAAACAGACATTCTGGGATAATTCTCAGTTCTTGACGGTTTTTAATCCTGATGAAATTTAGACATAATCTATCTTCACTTTGCAGCTGTCTGCAATAGTTGACAGTAATCAGTAATTATTGTCCTGAGCTGCCTGTCATTGAAAGTTGACCAACCCGTTATGTTGACGTAATGGGCCAACATTCGGATTCAATCAAAAATGAAAAACAAAATTCTAATTGGTGAGATGAAAACTGAGTTTATGTAACATAATTCTTTGTACAGAACAAGATGATTTTTGCAAATGTTGTAAATGGTCTTTTAGAGGCCTGTCAAAAGATTTTAGTCATACTGATAAAATATAAAATTTCAACCTAATAAAATCTTCAGGTTTTGTACATAAAATATTGACGTTTAGTTGAAACCTAATCTGAAGTGCTGTCATGTCTCCCGTCTGTCCATATGAATTACATAGACCAGTAGCCAGCACCCGTGACAGCCAACACAGTCAACACATCCCCAGGGAAGTCATTTCTAAATTCAAGCCACACCACTTAACAACCGCTCATGGCATGAAAAACCTCAGAAAGACTGTTGTAATTATGTGTGTGGGTGAGCCTTCAACACTTAATGCATGCCAAGGCTGGGCTCTCATTGTGTTACTGTGTGTTGTACTTTATACAAGCAGGGGTCACCAGATCACCAATTAAAAGCCGCAGAAAAACAACCAGTAGCGTCAACCGAACACCATGCTACATTTGCATTCATGTATTAATTCACCCATCCTTACCTCTGCAACCACTTGACAACCAATCAGTCTGTCAGTCTGCTGTAAATGGGCGGTATCCCCCCCCGCCCCATTTTTTTAACCATGGATGAGAGTGATTATTGTTGGTACCTAATGGATATTGTTGAGGGAAAAAACAGTTTGTTTCCAGATCATAAAATATATCACAGCTCAGTGAGAAGTAGCTCACCATCCTCAGCGTCTTTGTTGCGTGCAGTTTGTTTATGAAACGTGTCATTGCCATTGTCATTATTCAATCTAGAAGTACTATATAATGATCTCAATTATTACCACAGACTCATTTTAACAACTGAGGAGCTATGGTATATAGTCCAGTGTGCACCTCCATGGGAACCTAGTTCTCCTGCTGCACTAATATGCCTGTTATCTTAAAGTTGCAGTAAACACAGCTCATGGGTGGGCATACAAATACAGAGAATTATTCAAATTGCTTCAAATGTTTTTGCCAACAATCTCCCACACACCTAGTCTCTCACCAGGAGTCCTCATTGGGTGGTGTTGGTTTATTTTGCTCAAATGCTTAAAATGTTGTTATGATAGTTTGTGACTTTGACAAATAATAATAAAAAAGAAACAGCCATGCTGTTGACTCTGAGATATCATAATTAATTTGTTTGGTCAAAAACAAAGAATTGACCTGATGACAGCTAGATTAGACTTGTTCCACTTCAGCCTGAGGAGGACACTGATGTTTCTGCTACATCTTATGGCAATTCATCAAACAATTTCACTCTAAACCGCAAATGTCAAACTGGTGTTTGCACTGGATTAAAATGTCAGGGAATCACCAAAGTCTGGACTGGCCATCACCAGAGCTATGCTGCTAGCATGACAAATATCATGACTGCTCACACTGAGAGCATTTATTTAAGTTGGTGTGAAAATAAATTATGATCATAGGTTCTTAGACTCTTAACCCAACTTCTGCCCTAATAGTGGCACAGTCTAAGACTGATATTTACTCAAAAGCAACAAGATTACACAACGTGTTGTCCACATCACAAATCCAAAGTTTAACATACTGTTTTCAAAGTGGCTGCTTTTGATGGTGGAAAAAAATCTGGTTGTCATAGTGGGGAAAGAAGTTTCAAAGCTGAAGTAAAACATGTACTTCACTTTTATACAAGAGATTAATAACAACAGGTGACATTACAGATATGTGGTGTGTATTGTCAGGAGAAATGTTGTGCCTCAGCCATTGTTCAGAGCTTGATTCAGGTTTCAGTTGCACTCTAACAATCTCTTTTCTGAAAGCACACTGCTGCTCCATCGCTGCTAATGTGGAGCCGAGTGGTGCAGCTCAGCAGGGAGCATGCAGAAAAGGAAGGATTGAAGGAAGAATAATTGAATTGACTGATACTGGCCAGGATTCAATGAAATTTGCTGTCCAGGTTCAAGATCCCCAGAGGACGAATCCTTGGATGATTTTTCTGATCTTCCCACTTGTGCCATCATTGGCCCAAAATTTCAACTTCAACTAATTGGCATATTGCCATTTTATTGAAATTTAACTGAAAACACTCCCAGTGGGATGAACTTTCTTTGCCTGAAATGAAAAGTTTCGTCAAGTAGAGAAGTTCTAATAAACCTGATAAAACCATCTGAGCCACTGATGTCTACAACATCCCAAAATAGCTAAACAAAAACTGTTGTGTGGGTGCCAAAAAAAACAAAAAAAAACACGATCTTCTACCTCACTCTCCTTCACCACCTTCATCTTCTATGGCATTAATGTTTGATGAGGTGAGAGATTTTTAGCAAGGGGGGGAATCATTTCTGTTTGTGAGTGTCTGCGTACTGATGTGTGCATATGCTATTTGTGAGTGTTAATCCGGAGTGTGATCTGTCTTGGATGTTGACTGATAAGGGGTTTGATTCATATTGCCTCCTGAAGACGGCAGAGGCTACAATAACCCCAAATCTCACCTAACCACTCAATGCATCTTGCAAATGGCTCCCATATTATCAGCCGGGTGCTAAAACCTCTGCATCTTTGGCTACCTACGGTAAAAGAGCTTGATGGGACCATGTACACATCCCTGCACTGTGTCAGAGCTGTCAGAGATCTGATGCTTCTGAGGTGCTATAGCCGTGTGGAGCTAAGGTGTGCCTTCACGGCAGGCAGCTGTACACTGTCAACAGCACTTGACACCACTCGTGAACCACAAATGTGAAGGTTCAGATCTGAGCACTGTACTTCTCTGGTCGAGGTGGAATGTTACTTAAACCTGCAAAAATCAATGAAGTTGCTTTAAATGGATTTTAATTGCATTTTATTGTACTATTGAACCATATACAGGACAATATCTGAGGCCAGCTGGATCATATTTTATATGTTTCCTGGTTTTACCTCTGATTTCCTCTGACTGCTGCATATCACCATCAGTGAACAGAATTGTCCTGATGGACAGTGAACTACTGTGAGCTGCTGTTAGTTAGTTAGTTAGTTAATGTTAAGGTTTGTTAGCTGAGCTTCCCAGACTGTGAGCTCAGGGCACTGGGGGAGTGTTAGTGTTTGTAAGTGTTTTTGACCACCAGGAAGAGGAGGTTTCAGGCCTGGGATGCTAGTGAATGCTGACAGGAAGCAGAGTTGTGCCAGAACACTAAAGGCGTCAAAGTTTCAGTTCAAGTCCACACATTGAGTGAAGTTTGAGCTCTGAAAGGAGTTGAAGTGCAAGAATTGTAAGGTACTGTAGTATAATGAAACGGTACAGTATATGCACATTTCTAACATATAATTCTGAAAAGGGGGTAAAAAAATAATAATACATGTGTAATATTACATTACAAGTTAATAAAATAGTATACAATGGTATATGAATGATACAAACACTGTCTTGTTTGCGTGGATTCACCCAGTGACTCACAGATTGAGGCTCTCATTGAGAGTCCCTTCTACTAGAGTCTAAACCTGTTTTCTATTATTTCCCATGTTGCTCTGCCTCTGACTGTATACATTGCCACTAGATGGTGCTGTGCGGTGTAAGTTGAGGGAGCCTCCTCTGCTATCGGGCTGTGCTTCGATGGGTGGAGAGCAGGAACATGCTGTCTGCCTTACTGTTGTTCTGTCCTCTGATTAAATAGAATTATGTCTTTTGATGTATTCTGAGGGGGCTAAGGTGCGTGAAAAGAGTAAAACAGTTTTGTTAAAATCCCTTCTCTCCTAAAACATAACCGCTGCAATCCAGAGGCAATCACTTGCTGGAGCTCTGAGACTGCCTACATGTCTCATCCTCGCTGTGTTGAAAAGCCAGTCTGCTTCTCACTGCAGGACAAAGAACGAGGATGGCCTCCTTTTACAAAAATTGCATTGCCCTCATTGCCTTTGGATATGAAGAAAGAAAATCATGCTATGTCGTCATTTGTCCTCTTTGGTATTTTCGATTATACTTATGATTGGGTCGCTCTTTCTGTCTTGTCTCTCTGTGTCACATTGTGCGTGTCTCTCTCAGAGCCTTTGAGCAGACTTCTTTCATGCTCCTTAGCAGCAGTCAGAAGGATGGAGATAACAATTTAAATTAGGGAGGATTGGGGAAAGCAGAGGAACTGGGAATTTGCCTGATAGGCTGTTCTCAGAGGACATCCGGGGTCGATGAACTTCAAATATTCAACTTTTCTTTCAGTCAGATACATCATGTCCACTTCCTGTCTTCTTGCTTACTTTTGCCATTTCCTTTTGTCCTTATTTCCTCCCCGTCATGGCCTGCATTGTATTACCCAGCATCCCTCTCAGTGCTTATCCTTTGATGGGCTTCACACACGGGAACTCAGTCCTCTCATGTCCACTCCAGCCACACTTTTCCACATCACTCTGCTGCCTGTTGAAAAAGAACCCCTGACAAACTGTGGACGAAAAAGAAAGGCTGTGTGAAAGTATGTGTGAGAGTTGCAGTTAATTGCTCCTCTTACTGCTATGCTCAGTGATGGAAGCTTTATTCCCTCCATCTTCTACCATATTATTACTGTAATTGATCATTTTTCCTATTGCAAGAAACCTTTTCCCGTCTAGATTTAAAGGGTCGGTTCACCCAAAATAAACCCAATATACAAACAAACAAATCTTTATTCAAGATAATCCACAGATCGCACTGTGAATAGGGTTTATAAGAACTATTTCTTCAGTAGAAAGTACTTTTATTCACTTCTGTTGTATTAGGGTGGAGGCAGAAATATCGGAGACAGATATTGCATTTCAAAACCTGAACAAGTAAAACCAAACATAAAAATCTTAAATTACTAGCCTGACTTACTGCCTTACAAGCTGGAAACTGGAATCACATCATCATATGTAAGTCATCCATTACAGGTACATCAATTGCTTTTGTGTATTATATTTTATCATTAATATTATGTACAATCGATCCATCATAGCACACAGTGGTTCACTGGTAAGGGCTGTCGCCTTACAGAAAGGTGTGAATGTGAGATTGAACGGTTGTTTGTCTCCATGTGTCAGCCCTGTGATGAACTGGTAACCTGTTCATGGTGTCCCCCCTCTCGCTCAATGTCATCTGGGATTGGCTCCGGCCACACACTACCCGAAGGATAAGTAATAATAGATAAGGCACGGATAGATGTGTCTTTTTAGGTTCCTTTCATTTTATTTTTTTATTTTATTTTTTTTATTGTGGAACGAATAAGTCACCCTAGTCATCATCATCAACTGTCAGAAAGGCATGCCATCAATGATGACTGCCATTGATGTTTTGCGGATACATGTGATAAATGAATGAATTGTATATATGATATATATATGATATGACATAATATATATGATATAAATGGACACAACTGTGTGTAATTACAGCTGATCTGGCAATATTTGAGAACTCCAGCATGACACAGCTGTTTAGCTACTTTGTTTGAGAGGAGCAGGCAGAAGTAGTGAAATGCAGTACGGGTGATTCAGACTGATTCAGGCTTCAGCCATTTAAGGCTCACTATGTATGGGAGTGAAGAACAAGCATATGAATGTGCACCCTGTTCCACGATAATTAAGATACAGTGGTGTCTAAAAGTCTGAGACTACATGTAAAATCGCTAAAAAAAAAAAAAAGTTAAGAAAAGTTAAAACGTCAGGTTCAGTCAAATTGTTATTCTAAGCGAAGACGGGCTATCTCTGTGTCTAATCATGGCTAGACTTCTCTGTGTCAGTGTTGAGGTTTCCAATGGGGCAGTGCGTGGATCAGGCAGACCAAAAGTGACAACATTATCTGAAGATCAATACATCAGGCTTAGTTCCCTGACATAGAAAAGCAATTTCATCACAGATAGAGAATTTAGTAAATAATGAACGCAAGAAAAGCACAGTCAAAAGAAGGCTGTCTGTAGTCTCAGAGGTCTCAGAAGACAAGTGCAGCTTCTAGCAGAAGTAGCAGAAGCACTTTTCAGGCGGGGGAACAGGGCCAAATGCTTGAGACTTGAAATATCAGCATTTCACAGTCAATGCCTGGGAAAAAAAAGTGATATGATAATTATAATAATAATGTGGTTAAGGTAGTTGTGTTAGCAATAATTATGTAGGGGATGAACAGGAGAACAGAAAACCACAAACCCATGAAATATGGTGGTGGGAATATTCAAGTCTGTGGGTGATTTGTCTTCTCTAGAGTTGGACAGACTTCATCCCACCCTGGCAAAGCACTCAATTCTTCAACGATACCCTCTGGTTTGCATCTTTGTGGAGTAGGATTCATAATGCAGCAGAATAATGTCCCCAAACACACCTCAGAGCCTTGCAAGAACTACTTGAAGACCAAAGAAGATCGTCATAGGCTTTCATCCACATTCACCTGACAGCAAACATTTCCACATTTGATGGAAAGAATGTCTACGCATGTGTCTGTCTTTGTTTGGAGACAGAATTCTAGCCTTGAAGCTTAATAGAGTTTTATATATCAGATCCTAGTGGTCTCCCTGAATAGGATTCACGTCCGATGCCAGAGACCATCCTTGAACAGCGACAGGGGTTACAGCACCCTCCTGTTTGTCAAACAGTTTGAACCTTTAGTTGCTCCTTGACACAGTGCTGCCTATACACATCTATTTGAGTAGTGTAAAACTGGTATCCATCACGGTACATGATACACTCAGTTATCCAGTCAAATGTGTAAACGAATCCCTTCCACAGTGCATGATTTACTCACCGTGAGAATACTTGGGTCACTGACAGTTGATGCCAGGCGACGACGGCTCTCCTAATTGTGGTCTGTCAGCACCAATTTGTCCCAGCCGCAACTTCATCTGAGACATCTCTGGCCTGCTCCTGTTTACCAATTGCTGGCTCTGCTCAACCACTGTTAGCTCGCTCGTCAATTGAACCATGTTGCATACGGCTTAAGGTAAGACGATGGAACTCATTGTTGTCTGCCTTCTTCCACTGTCAAGCACTAGCTCATTGCTAATTGAGGGGCTGGTCCAGAGGAAGTGGAGGCAGAAGGCGCTGCTGGCCCTCACGACTTTGTCGGTTTGCCAGGAAACAATTTGTTGGGGAGGTGTGACAGCTGCAGTCATCCAAAACACTGACACAGAGAATGATTGACTGCTCATGGATCACAGTTTCAAAAGGACAGAAGCAAAGCAAATAGAGGTATTAACAGAGGGGAAGGGAGGGACATGTATAGAGGAGGTACTTGGTTTGATCCTCTCACTAACCACTGTTATGCTTCTGAGAGACTATCAGATGTGAATCATATCCTCGGAACAGTAATTGCTGACTCTCCTGAGCTGTTACACTACAGCTAAGTTGTGTCGCTGAAAAGGGATGTTGACAGTTGTGATACGTGTCATGTACCAAAATGGTTTCTCCGTTGGAATAACTGGGCCAGCGTGCAACCAGTAATGAATGTGTCACTCGCTTTATATGTTCATGTTGTGTCACCTTTGACCCTCACTGGGCTTGGTGAGTGGCACAGTCGATTACAGAGCGTCTGCGGAAGTGTAACCATTAATGCATGACCTTTAAACGTACTCAGTGTTTTGCCCTTTACTTAGCTCTCATCTGGTTATATGCAGACACAAGCCTGAATCTGGCAACATGCCCATGTCTCATATATTATATAAAGTGACATTCTAGCTCAAAGAAAACACAGACGTCAGTCAGCCAAAGGTTTTTGGTCACCTGCAAACAGACTGTGCTGCATTCATGAATGCTGTCTTATTTTCTGTCTGTTGTTTGATTTCAAACTACAATTTAAAAACATCTGTCAGCTGTTAGAGGGGCAACAGAGAATAATTTCCAAATTACTTAGCTTAATGAGCTCAGTGGATGCAGAACTCATGGAGACATGAGTTCTTACAGCATTTTCACATATTCTGAAGTGTGACTGGGCAGAGAGTTGCCAGCACTGTAGAACATCTTGCTACATAAATCAGGCATCAAGTGCAGGCATGTGGCAATATGGAAGGCACTGCACCATCTGAATTACTGGGCTGTTATGCCTTATACCACAGTGTTTTGGACCTATGATGAAGATGTAAAAAAAATACAATCTCCACAGTAACTCCACAGTAAAGTTATATGAAACACTTTTCATGTAATAACACTCTAGGTTTGGTTTTCGAGAGGATTAAAGACAAATCAAACAACCATCAAAAGCCCTTATATACAGGGTATTGCTGTCACTACAGCCACATGCACACTGCCTCAACATGTGGAGAAATCCAAAGCCTGACAGGCCTGCTGTCAGAGTTGCAGTTCTGTCTTATCCCTGTACCAGGTGTAACAGGTGAAGTCTGTTTAATGTGTTAACTAGAGCAAGAATGATTTTGTACAGCAGTTCAAAATAAACTAAATTAGAATAAATACTGAGCTATTACTACATTAAATTTTGAATCTACAACATATTTGTTGTTGACTCTTGACCAATGGTTTGATAATGTGGTTAAGGTTGTCGTGTTAGCATGTGTTATCTTTGGTATCAGACAAGATTTCTAGTGGTTGAGATATATAACAAATGCCCCTCTCTTAATTATCTATTTATTCCTTGCTCTGTCTCAGATGTTACTGCTCGGGGATGGAAGATAAACGGTATGTGAAGCAGAAAGTAGTGACATGGCTAGCAGCTGGGTTTATTAAAGGTGTTGATGTACGCTTCTCTGTGCCACAGAGACTCTTGTTTGGATTTTAATTGGCTCACCGACAGGTACATGCTGTATAGATTGTTGTGTGTTTTTCCTGTGACTTCCCTTAACTGGCTGTTGTTGTGTTGCTGCGTGCAGTTTATACGTGTGTGTGGTGTGCTTGTGGATTTGCACGGATATTGTGGGTCCCTTCAGGCTGTAATGATGTTTGCTGAATAAAAAGCATCTCGTGAAACGCTCCCCAATCACATGCTCATTAAAATGCTCTCTTTACAATGACACTATCTCCTGAACTTATGAACTCCTCCCTTGGTCTTAGTTTCCTTGACTACTTACATTGCACGGCATGTGAGCACCAAGTCATCCCACTGGTGTGGATCTCATCGTCAAAGAAACCAGCTATATTTTTGTTTGGTTCTGATCTCAAATGTCATACAAATGTTAATTAAATGTTAATCAAACATCTTAAGCACAGTAATGTCACTTGGATTTGGAAGTGATATATTTAGCTGATTTGTGGCCTATTCTGGAGGTCAGTCCTCCCTGGAGGACCCGTTTCCTTTCTCACAATGAGAAGAGAAGCTGAAGATAAGGAAAGGGAGGCTACGTGCCGCAGAGACAATATTTCGCCCGCCTAATTAAAATGAATGTCAGCTCTCCCCCCACTGAGAAGTGCATCAATCTCCCCCTGCGATAGGCCCAGAGTGAGTCTTACCCTGTCAGTGCCTGCCAGCAGTGCTATCCTTCTCCAGATGGATACATCGCCCTGGCAGTCGGAGAGGCAGTGGCGATGATGTTTGCACATCTAATGGTTACCATGTGGATGGCCACCCCAGACTGAGGCCCTGCTTCAAATGTAGAAGAGTTTCTGCCCAGACTTGAATGATTTTTATTTAAAACAGGAGTTGTGTAAAGTGGTCAGTGGCATTTTGGAGCCATTGGAGGGCCGAGCAGCTGTAGCAAATTCAGTTTTAGTTGTCCATTATTCCACATTGCAAATTGCAACTATAGTAATAGAGTTCCAAAATCCAGTGTTTGGATAGTAGACAGTGACAAAAATGTTGAATTGTTGTATCCATCATTGTAGTAATGTTTTCCTTATGCTGTACTCAACAAAGCATTTGACTAAAACATTTATTTGTGCTCTCTCCTGTCCCAAACGTCATTAGAGTTTTGTCATTTGCCTGTTGGCAACGCAGCAGTTGTTTCTGCCATCCAGGAAAATTGGGTGATTTAACAGATTTCATTTCTAATCTGAAGGCAATATACCTGAACATTAGGTTTAGGCCTTTAATATCCCGTTTATGTGTTCCTTTATATATTTATTTAGAAGAATGTGTATTATGTCCTAGGGGCTTTCTTCTTTTCTTCTTTTTTTTTTTTTTTTACCTCTGACAAAGTATACAGTACGTACTATGTTGTTAAATATAGTATAAGATACATAGATCGTTTTTTTGTGTTTGCAAAATGCCAAGTCAGTTTGCAGGTGCAGACCAGACAAATACCTGCCGACTTCACATTTGACAGCATTGAGCTTGTATATTACTCATGCAGAAGCTGAAAATATAATCACAAGATTATTTGAGACTGTATAGATAAGATCTTATGTTGACAGATTTTTATGGAAAATGCTGTCGTCGCTGTATAATGCGCACCTAATCTTGCATGTGCACCTAATATCATTTACTTTCAGCAAGTGATTTGTCATTTTTGGCGTTATCGTCATCTCCAGCTGATTTAATATTTCATCTGAGGGTAATCATCAAGTACCTGAGATAATCATCTCAGGTACTTTATATTATTGCTCAGAGTTCTAATGTTTCTCTGATATTTTAAATGAGGCTGGGACGGATGCTGTTTTCCCAAACCAGACTTTACATGCTGTACTTAACATGCTGTAAAAAACAAACAAGACCACTGGGGTCTAGCCATGCTAGTGACTCTGTGATGCTGTAGTCACCAAATGGAAAGCAAATTTAAGGTGGATAAGCTCTGAGGATCCAAAATTTGCTTTTGATAAATGTAAAAATAGTACTGCATGTCAACATGTTTAGCAGGTAGTCCTTACTACCTTAGAGATTAGTGTTAGTTCAGTATGCTAACATGTAACACATGCATTTTACCTACTAATTAGCACTAAACACAAAGCACAGCTTAGACTGATGGGAATGGCATTACTTTTGCAAGCTATTAATCAAGGTTTTGAGCACCAAACCTGGTTTACTAGTGACTCTAGAGGAATAAGTCAGGGGATCTCCAAAGTTATTATCTGGGGTCCATGAACCTTTGTACAACAGCAATTCATTCCGTATTTGTTGAGCCAACATGGCCCAAAATGGTGGACTGATCACCAGTTTTATGGATGCTAGTGAGCAACACTATAAAACATCCATAAAACCACACTGCTAGCTTTTCTTAAAAGCAAAATAGAAAAATTGCCAATTCATTTAAAACATTCCCGGTACAATTAGTAGAGCTGTTCCAGAACAAAGTTCTGAATTAGATAATTTAATGATTTGTTCATTGCATATGTAGTTTAACAGGTTTTTTTTGCAGAAGAAGAGCACCTATATATGCTGATAAAACTGTGCACAATCAGAGTAAATTGGCCTGGCCTGAGCAGGGAACATGCCTTTCATGAACATCTCCTTGAACATTTGCCTTCAACGAAGGCTAGATCTGAGACTGAGCACCAATCTTCCGGAGCCTTATTTGGCCTTGGTGAGCTGAATAGAGCATGGATGCCTGTTGGGTTCATTTGAACTACTTGTGCAGATGGATGAAAATGTGAGTGGTTTAGTGCTCTTAAGTTAATGATCTTGGTGCATGTTCCCCTCACTTCCTCCAGGGAATCTCATTGTGGAGAATAAGTAGCGGGAGCTGTGGGCCGGTGCCTGTCACAGGGTCTTGGCTGAAATAATGACTTGAACAGCCCAACAGACTGAGGTAATGGTAATAACTGTCAGACTTCGTCTCCCATCAATGCTCACATCCCCCTAATTTAGGATTAATTCCTGCTGTACTCTACAAAGCCCTGAGTTGCTGAATGTCTTGCCACTTTCTTTGAGTGTCTCCAAAACTATCTTCCTGCAAGCTGCTTTATCTCAGCTTATCACAAGCTCAGAATGAGCATAGCAAAATCAGCTCTCAACTGGTAGCTGCATTTAAAATAACTATTGTTTTTACTGTCATTTACAAGAAGAGGCCTTTCATGTTTTTGTTTTTTTCAGTCAGTAATGGATGGTGAATTGAACTGGTTATGTCTCTGCTTCCAGTTCTTTACGTTTGCTGGGAAATGACTTCTCCTGTCGATTACATTTCTTGCTCCGGGTCACAGACAAGAGCTCTTTGTTTCCACCCCTTAGTAAGTTTGAAACAGAAACACTTTGTTTATTTGTCTGGAGATGCTGCAGCATTATATTTTACACTTCTAAACAAGGTTGATGGATTCTTCCCTTAGAAAATGCTTTGCCGGATGGAGCAATTATGTGTGCAGTGACATCGCCTGTTATTGTTTTTCAGTACAACTTTATGAAAAAGTTTTCTGCTTCCTTGTTTTTGCCTCAGGCTACCGTTCCTGTTTTTTTTTTTTTTTTTTTTTTTTTTTTACTCCCAAGTGCACCATTGAAACAAGTGCCTGGTGTGCTCTCCGAGTGAAAGTTAATGACTCTTATTTTAAATATAGCCTTTAACACTCAAATCAACAGTGTAATCACACTTTGGGGGAATTGGCTATTGATCATTCTGCCTTGTTGGACATAATGACCATAGCAAACAGTTCCAAAAGCAACTTTTAATTCAAATGGCAAATTCCCTGATTAATTCAAATGTTTCCTGCCCAAAACAGTGTCAGTCCAAAAAGTCATACTTTATTTCCGCTGAAATATAATGTCATTGATTTGATGTCTCTTTGCTGTCACCAGCAGGCTGTGCAATTGATTAAGACTCACTGACTTACTGTGGTGCTCAAAATGAGTCGATGTGGCTGACCCTTTAGGCAACTTTCTTCTCACTGGAGGCCTCCAACACATGCACGCATCAGCTAACTACCTCCTCCAGCACTGGATCCTTACCACAATGCCATGAAACCGCCTACACCCGCATGTTGTGTCACATTGATCTCTGCTGTCATATAATCAAAAAAAGAAAAAAAAAACTGCATATTGTTGTTCTTAAGCTCATGTATGCCTCTGAATATTGTGGACTGTTTGTATATGGGGATTACACACATAATGTGAATTTTCTGCCCGGCTTTAACTGAAACTATTATCCCTGTTTGTTTACTCAAGCCACAACTAAGGAGTCTCTTTGAGCTTCCTTCAATCCTATTGTTTGCCAGCCCAAGCTGTCAGCGCTTTATGCAGTTCATATGTAGATCACCGCGTTCTGAAGCGCTTTAAAACCACTGCACTGAAAACCTAATAGTGATTCATGTTGCTACCAGCTTTGTGCATTTAAAAGGAATTCTTACTTTATGCAGTGCATGTTTTAATGCCATTCTTGTGGTTGGAGAATTTCTTTTTTTTTTTTTTTTTTAAGATCCTCCAATTTGCCCACAAAGTTATTCCTTGTTTGATCCCAGTCATGGATGTTCACTTTATGTGAGTTTGAAGTTATTGTATTTCTGGTGAAATATATTAAGTTTCAATGTCTGTTGAGCTCACAATTTTCTCTTTTCCATTTTATCCTCACTCACAGTTACTCAGTGCAATTTTGAACATAGAGTCATTCTCAGTTTTCTATGATTGGAAGACTGAAAGTGTGTGATAAGCATTGAGTGTCGGACAGATAAAAGCTTTTTCCTAGGCTGTAGGCGGCCCTGTAGAAGAGGCCCCGTGATTGGTCCTTTGTCTCACTTATTTTCTCAGAGCTCAGGCAGCATTACTGCTCCCGAATCATCCCTGCAGCCGAATATATTCATTGAATAATACAAGAAGTGAGTGTTGGGTCATGTGCTAGACACTCATTTTGTACACTCCCTCGTGTTCTGTGGCAGCACCGACATGTTAGAGACAAAGGGTGTTTGAAAAAAAAGAGTGAGAGACGCATTAGATAAATTGCCTTACAATTTTTACTGGCTACTCCCTGTATCATAAAAATGATCTTTCCCTAGTTGGATCATTTTTACAAAATCATCACTTTGAAAATAGACTTGTTTGATTGAATATTTCATATAAAGCACCTTATTAATTCAACCCCATGAGATGGAAAAACAGGCAATGCCTCAAGGGAGAATATACTGCTATCTGTTTTATGGCTGCCATATATTTCTGGAGTTACAACTCAAAGAAATAGCTGTTAATGTCTGTGCTACTTGGTGGTAAAATTATAGTCTGAAACAAACTCCCTCTCGAGAGGAATGGAGTATTGATCTGCATCTGGAGCCTGAAACGTGTGAAGCTTTGAAGAGGTCCTTTTAGATGTACATAACAGACATTTAATGATAAGACCTGAAATTCTCGTTTGGTTTCCCGTGTTTACTGTATGTGTCAGGCACAAGAAACAACAATACTTTGTATTTGAACAAACCGATCCATATGTATGTAGTCTTAAAACAGACAAAGCCACAACTATCCTGGAGATTGAAGAGATTGCTGAGCATTTCCAAATAGCTGTTAAAATGCAAGATTGAATATAGCGAATATTCTGGTTTGTTTCCTGTAAAACAGAGGGCTGATGTGTCTTTAACCTTTATACCTTCAACGCTCTTAGTCCCCATTGCAGTGCAGTAATAGTTGTATTGTGAAAAATGTTAGTTCCATTAACCTATGCAAACCCTTGACTTTGGGCTTTGTTGGCAGGGTAAGTGGACAGGAAAGTTACTTTGCATAATGTATACCAATCTGACATTTCGAAACTACCCTCACCCGAAAAACAAAGACAGCATTGGTTGTTTGTTCAAAAGCCTAAAATGATCTTTGTTCTGTTTACTTGACAAGGACCTCTTGTGGCTGTGTGACTGTTATCTGTCAGATGTAAAGGCAGAAGTGTTGTTAGAGGGCCACAAAACCTCTTAGGGAGAAGAACAGATGGATGGGTCAACAAACAATGTGACCCTGTTCATTTCAGGGTTTTTTTTTGCCAATAGTTTTTTTTTTTTTTTATCCAAACCATAATTCTTCCCTAACTCTAACCAGGTATATTTACATCTTAAAGGTCCAGTGTTTAAGATTTAACATTTATTGGCAGGAATTGAATATAATCTTCTTTTTGTATGTTATGTTATGTCATTTGTGTATAATCACCTGAAAATAAGAATCATTATGTTTTTGTTGTCTTAAAATTAGTCTGTTATATCTACAGTGAGAGCGGGTCTTCTTTCATGGAGTCATGTTGAACTGCCATTTTTTTATAATTGCCCAGAGCAGACAAACCAAACCCTCATATGGACTAGGGTTGTCAAAAATATCGATACTACTAAAAAGTATCAATACTCAAACGGCGTATCCTGATACAATACTAATTTGCCAAGGTATCAATACTACAGTGTGCACACACTCACACTCACACACACTTGATAGGCAGTGCAGCAGGTAAGACATCGTCCGACAGTATGGCCAGTGGGGCTGCAGGAAGGCCAGACCAGCCAGTCTTTGTTGAAAATGAAAAAGGCAAAAGCCTTGTTTGGAAATATTTTGCATACGAGGCAAACGCAGAAGGGAAACCGAAAGATCTCAACAAGCCTGTGTGCCTGTGGCAACAAAGTTGAGCTGCACAACTAACTTGGCCAGACGTCTGAAGGAGTGACACCCAGGCCTTTATGATCGATTCCGACAGGTTAGTAAAGCTCCCGTTCATAATTTAATAGAATGTATTAAACTTATTACTAATGTTAGCGTGGCCAGTGGCCCGCATTAATGTAGATTGTTTTGTGATTAGCTGTGGCTAGCATGCTACTAGGCAGCGCTAGCCGCGTTTAGCTTGCTGCTCATTTAATGTTAGTTGTTTTTTTTTATCAGCCATTAGCCGCGGCTCGCAGCCTTTAGTTAGCTAACTCAAACCTGTTGTTTTCTCTTAAAGTTTCAGAGTGAAGCAGAGAAATCTCAACCTTCAACTAAACAGCCAAGTCTACCACTTCTCTTTGCAGCAACGAAAATACGACCCCAAGTCACCAGTGAAAACAAATCATGATTGTCTTGTGTTTTATTGTTTTTTTTGTTTTTGTTTGTTTTTTTTTTTT